>JARKIC010000020.1:0-600000 GCA_029378375.1 Mycena olivaceomarginata | reverse complement strand
GTGGTGACCCGCGCATCCGCACCAATAGCCTCCTAGCTATTCCTCTACTGTCTACTTGTCTCTGTTTGTGACTCGCGACCGCGTCGCAACAGTCACGTGCTCGCATCTGTGTTTCAGGTCTTGGGTCGGTCACTAGTAGGGTGCTGCATACTAACACCCTTGCTAGAAGGCTGCTAGTGCATAGTTTACTACCCTTCAGATCCCAGAGTCGGTGCTCGCACCTCCAGCTCGCGTCCTCGCAGTTCCACTCTCCTGTGTCTCGCTTCCTAGGTGTTAGCACCTTGACTGTGTAGGCTTATGGTTATTTCCCCATAGTTTGTGCCTTCAGACCATACTAGCGCGTCACACTAGTCGTATCTGATGCTACAACCGGCAGCTTGGGCTCACTCCAGTTCTCCTTTATATCACCTAGCCAGAGTCCTGAGTGCTAGTAATAACACTTCAGAAGTGCTAGCACTTTCCCGTTGTATAAATACTGGTCCTAGGAAATCGCAAAATAGCACTAGATGCCGCGCACTCTTGTTACGGTGTTTCAGCGGATACACTGAAACAGGTGGTCAGCTATTCTAAGGATCCAGATCACAACTCTAAAGGTGTTTCAAGGTTCTTTCCCAAGAACCCTTTCTGGGAAAACCCTTTAGAAACGGGTATCTACCAAGACCTACAAAGGAGTATTATCAAGTTCCACACTTGGAACCAAGGGGAGAGTTGAGTTGAAGCAGAAACAGGTTGAACGAGTGCAGTGCCAATCTATCAGTGATTGACACACCCTCTGAATAATACAGGGGTGCTGCTGACGGGTTCCTGCCTCGTAATTGGCAAGGGAACATGGTGTGCTCACAGTTGGGAACCAATGGGAGACAATGCTCGGAAGAACAACCGATGGAAACACGGTGAAAGAGATGGATAAACGGACTTTTGACTCATTGGGATTGTGTTTTGGGCTTTGTAATTGTGTCTTGGCGGTTGTATAAGTATCTGAGGGTGTTTCTACGATGGACACAGCATCTTCCCCCGAACTAGTAGGTTATACACTTGTGCATTGGGTTGATCTGGGATCCTCGCAAGCGCACTCTCATAGAGTAGCATTATTAGTCGAAATCTTAATTGTTTCTGAATCATATATTATTGTGGAAACGCACTTGGGCTCTGCCTGGAAACTGTTAGAAACTCTGTGAATCTGTTTGAACTGGGACTCTGTTGAAAGAAACATTATTGTTGTTGTTTGCGGAGCGGGTTTCAGAAAGTACCGTCTAGGGAAAACTTTGGAAACGTGACCGCTGTGCACTGCTCAGAAAGTACCTCTTTAGGGAAAGCTCTGTGAACACTCTTGGCCTATAAACTAGGGGCCTTACTTGAGTCTACGGGACTACTTTAAACTTGTTTCTCTGTCACTTGGACACACACACACACACTGCAAAGCTATAAATCTACCTTGTTTGGAAACTATGTTTCCACCACTGTGTCTACTCATCATCACCGAAAGTAACCGGAAATTCGCTTATTACAGCCGAAATTTGTGGAATGTTCTTGATCTGATTGCCTAGAGAGGTTCATCTGGATATATTCTTGCCCTCCAGAATGAATTCGGTATCAAAAATTATGTGCACACCTTGTGTAGATCAATTGTTTCAAGCCCCGTTCATTTTCGCTATGTGTGTCAGGAATTGAGGTGTATGGCTTCGTCTGTAAGCAAGCATGGAGTTTTCAGTTGTCAGGACCATGCCTTGGGATATGCTGTACCTGATCCATGACTTGTAACTCCAGTAAAGTGAATGGATGCTCATAATCAACACATTTTCTGGGGAAAGTCATGCCTGCATGGAGCTTGCACAAGCTGCTGTCCAGTTAACCTTAAAAAATGGAACTGTGAACAACTCAACTTTGTGCAAAACATGACTGGAGCACTCACTAGTAACTGCTCCATACATTCATGATGTTCTACATGACCAATTGCCCTCTGAATCGCCCGTTCAACCAGTAATTCTGAGATATGACAGATGATACTGCGGTGCAATTTGCCACAAGAATCTGGGACATAATGACAAACTTAACTGCTCCAGAATCTTCCAGAGATGTCTGTTCATCTATTCCAAGGTACCCCACTTTCCTTTCAGGCTCCTGGTATTTTCTTCGTGAAGTTTCTTTCAGCTGATTGATAAAATGGCATGATTTTAACATGGGTTGCTGATCTTTTCTTGTCCCCAGGAAGTAATACTAGGGCAATTCCCCCCAAACAAGTTATGTGGTCTGCAGCCAATATCCATAGGTCTGTGGTGGTAAGGTATGGTTGAACCCAGCTCACGTGATCTGGCACCGTTGACCCATTTCCGGTTACTTTCGGTGATGACGAGTAGAAACATGTTCTACGCAGTTTGCTCTTTGTCTCCTTGAGATACGAAACCTCTCCCTACAACCTTTACAAGGCCCTGTACTAGGAGCTGTAACTCATCGGGATCTCTGGGAATGTGCAGATATTGCTGTTTGATTTGTTTGTTGGTTGTTGGAACAGTCTCTGGACTATTTCTGTGCCGATCGCGAGTCAAGTGGGGTTATTTGGGTGTTTCTTATATAGGTTCTGAGCACATCAATCAACGTGTGACATTCGAATTGAATGAAATAGTACAGTACACGAAATGGTCATTTTGAATTTCTCAGAAAACTCACAATCATGCCAAAATGATTGATTTTCGGTCTGTGGGCAGACTGACCAGGTCAATGTTTTACATCTTGTACTTGGAAGCACCATCAGCTTCATGGTAGGCCGGAAATGAAGATCTTAACCTGAGCTCATGAAACCATTTGAGCTATATGTGCACACATCAAAAAAGCCATCAGATGGCTCAAATGGCTTTCGCGCAACTGTAAGGCTGCTGCTTCAACCTTACTACATTCTTCTGCACCGTCCACCTCTCCCATTGCGGATTGGTTCAGCCTTTGCTGTCTGCACCACATCACCACTGTTCGGTGCTATTGCACTGCACTGCTGTTCATGCCGTCCTCATTGTATTGCCCTTGTCAATCCCCTTCAGCCTTAGTTTAGCACACCAACACCTCAGTCCTCATTGCTCCTTGCAATCCTGCATTGTATCTTCACCGCTACCACTGACTGAACATCATTGGCCTCAATCTCATTGCCTTTTGACTGATCCTCATTTGGCCTTCAGATTTCCTTATCATTGACTCGCCACATCCCTCCTCAATGATCACCTATACCACTCTTCGACATCCTACCTTTTATATTGCCTTTGTTGAGTCCTTATCTTACATTCCGATTTATATCTTATGTTACATTCTATTCCTGTTATGTATCTGTCTGCACATTGATTGTGACTACATACTTTGATAGGATCTTCTCTTCTTGGTCTTGACTACCATGTACCTTTCCTAGTGGCTGCTCTTCAATGACCACACTATTGTTCTGTCATTCTTGGATCCTCTTAGTTCTGTCTGGCTGACCCCTCTAGTGTTGACTGCCTCCACAATATGGCAGCCTTCCAGCAACCTCTCTATTTTGGCCCATTTTTGGCCAAAATGGCCATTTTGCAGGCGACACAGTGCCTTATTGCCTGTATGTTTTTATATGATTCAAAGCATAGCATGATATGGGACATCTTGAACTTCAATTTGGGTGGTTCAAAATGTCCTGGGAAGAATTACCTCTGTGGCCGAAAAATTGGCATTTGCCAATTTCGGCCGGTTTGATGGCATATCACCAGAGTTTGATCGCATTAAATGTGCTGGAATGTCGGCCTCAACTCGCTCACAACCCCTACACTTTAGTCTGGACAGAAATCTGCTATAATGCCCCGTAAATTGCAAAAAAAGCTAGGTGACATTTCTTTTGCCGAGTTAGTGTACAACTCTTTGGCGCCCTCGTTCCGATTGGCTACCAACCTCTTCCATGGGATAAATGAAGAACTACTAGTGGGCTCTTGATTGGTCCCCGATGGCATGCTTCGGGCCTGTGTTTGCTCCCTGTGACCATCCCTTTGCGCTGGTGCCCAACTGTTTACTGTTGAGTCCAAGTGGCGTCTGATCTCATGATCACACCCACTGTGATCAACACGTGAGACCCCCCCCCCCCCCAAATATTTGGACATGATTTGGGCACAAACAAACCACTGATCACTGCATGCCGCGCCTACAAGTTGCTACGACCCATCCACAACATCTCCTGCTGGTTCTGCCTGCCTGAACACCCTCCATTTGCGGCTGGCCGTATCCACATCTCCCTAAACCACTTCAATCCACCCAAATTCACCACATCCCAAGTAGGGATTTGCCGGGCTCGAGTTCAGGCCCAACCCGGCCCAAGCCAGACCCGGTTTTCAACTGGGCCTAGGGTCGGGCCTGACATTTGCTCAGGCCTGAAGCCTGGGGCCTAGGCCCGGGCTTTTCCAACAAATTCACCAAGAAATTAACCTTGTTTTTGTAACTCACTTACTCATTTCCCGTGAACACGGAGACATCATTCAGGCTACTGAACAACTTCACAAGTCTTGGCGGTGAGAATTCTTTTTTGCCCATCAAATATACTTCCGACATTGACCACAACAAGTCCGCGGTAACCATGGGAGGTCAGATTTCTCCCTCGCAAACTCAGTGTACAGCTGTATGTCTACATTGTTTTTTTGTCCTTGTCTGTCTGATTTACAGCTCTTTGCAAAATTGATGACACTCTGCGCAAAATAGAAATAAAACAAACATTTTGATCTGTCAACTTGCGGAGGTCATATCTCATTCATTTATCGCCCAATCCACTTGAAACTAAGTGCGTTGGAAAGTGATAAGCAGGGCTTTCAACAGGTACCCAATTCAAGGTGCTGAAACATCAAAATTCAATTCCTGAAAATTCTGGTTGACGGTTTCAACTACATGCTCAAAGCGACCGTTCTCCACCATTCTCTGGCCGATCTAACAAAGACCAGATGTTTCTGGAAGCCAGAAGCAGGTCAATTCCATCTGACAGATCAAAATGTGTTACACACATCATACACAGGTTCCACACACTTGTTGTGTATCTGCATGAACAATTCATGGGCCCATGGTTGCCCTGCAGTTGACTCAAAAGGTAAGACTTTGGTCTCCTGTGTCTGTATTATCCCTTCAAAATGGATCCAGAATCACGGGAAACAACTCAGAAATGATTTAACAAGAGGCAAGGCAAGTTTAATATATATATATAATTACTTACTGCTACCTGAGCCCAAGCCCAACCCGACCCGGCCTCAAGCCCGATGGTCGGGTCGGGCCTGAGGTTCTCCCCGACCCAAGCCCGCCCACGCCCGGCCCAAGCCCCGGGCTTTCAGGCCCGGCCCGACCCAGAAAACACTAATGCCAAGTCGCCATGGTTTCCTCTCCCTGTGCCTCCCCCCATCTTACCGCGCCCTTCGACACCTCTTAGCCGTAAACGGCCAGCTCCAAGCCCCCCAAATTCACCCAGTAGACAAGATAAAGAAAACTGTGACCCGAATAATACCCATGCAGCCAAAACGAGACGTTTACTGTAAATTATAATCACTATTATAGTGCATATTTCCATTGGTGCACTGTAGACCTTCACTAGAACTAATCATGTCGCGCCACAGTGAACATTATTTGTTAATTTACTCCCGGACGGGGGTCTGATTGATGATTTTGGAGCTTGCTACCATTACTTTGAATGAGGCTCTACAGCTGACATTTTATCTGTATATTCAAAACGATCCCTCGCCTTATATTGCGTCCATCGACTGCGTTGTATCAAGAATTCCGAACAGGGAAATAATTGGCAATCAGCCGTGCACGAAAATTATGAATCGCATCCCATTGAAAAGCGGTAGAAGATCAAAAAAAGCTGTTGAGCTGTTGGACGTACCGGCGATAGTAGGTAGGTAGGTAGATGGAAGGCTGTGGATTGACAGATGGCCGTGAATAAGCCAGAGAGGAAGGTATAGCGGCGCCGAGCGGGTGCGTGACGCACGGAGGTCACAGAAAAATGGATTGGGGGAGATCGTGGACACCAGAAGCAGATGTAGGGTGTGTGGCTGTCAGTGGCGTTGACAGTGCCTACAGAAGAGTCGGTGCTTTCCGAAAGGAATTTCGTGGGCGGACTGACAACAGCACGGCGAAGGCGTGAACTGCAGGATTAATGTTTATATGCACCGATGGCCAGCATATTAATATTGCGCACCTTGGATAAGAAGATGGATGAGAAGGCGGTAGGAGCAGTCAAGTAGACGAGCGGGCAGATGTGTGGGGTTGAGCACACCCAACCACTTGGCAGAGGGCAGTAGTATATTATGGCCAGGAGCGAAGGAGAACGAGGAAAGTGTGAGCTCAAGTGCGAGTTGACTGCGGCTGCGTAAGAAGGAGGAACGAATGGGGTGCTGGCGAGGTGGGACGAGCGGACGAGAATCACTGGAGGCTCTTTATACAGTAAAGTCACCCAAGGACCGCCACCAAACTTGGTCCAACTGAATCTCGATTCACGACGAACTGGATCTCGATGCACCACAAACTGAATCTCGATGCATCCTCGACACCGACAATGCTGATCCGAAAAGCATCTGATGCAACACAGTCTGATCGCCGGGCGCCGGGTTTAATAAGCCGAATATTATCCCAGAAACGAGAATGAGTGTGTGGTCAGATTATCTCACCGCTTTTTGCCGGAACCCATCCATATGAAGCGCAGACATTCCTCGAGCAAACGGCCGCCACCCCATACAACACCCCGTCCCCCCCATCATCCCCCCCCTTTCAACGAAATTACGCTTGTGTCGTCGTCCTGCATCGCTTTCCGATATCCACTAGTACTGCCTCTAGTGGAACCCGGGTGTGATTCTAGGCTAAAGTATACACGTCTGCATTCAACTAGAAGAAATTTGTATTATATTGCAAGCAAACTAGTCTCCCAATCTTGAACATAACATGAGTACTACTACACATACCCAAAGGGAAAGACACCAAGAAATAGTTAGCTACAATTTCGAACACAACATGAGTACTACTTAAGACGCCAAGAAATAGTTAGCTATAATTTAAAGGAGCCACACGAATACCCAACTCATAAGGCCAGCCAAGAAATATGAGCTCGCCCCGAAGCAAAGGGAGCAAAAGATCATCCACAGTTGAGACACTCAAGCAATGCCGGGTCCGAGCCTTGCAGCAAGATAATACCGCTGTGTCGTCGGAGCTAGAGGTTTGAACAAATGAAATCGAATCGTCCCGCAGACGAACACGATGAGCCAGTACCTCGGTGTGAGATATCTGGCGAAGGAAAGCGATTGATCGGGAAATCTAGAGCTATGTTGCGGGATTACCAAGAGTTCTCCAAACCTTTGAGCGAGTGAGAAAGGATCGAGGCTGAGTTGAAATAATGCTATTTGATGTGAACATGTCGCCAGCAACAACGGGTTGAAGGCTGCAGTTCGCAAAACAGGGCAGAAAAGATGGTGAGTCGCGTTGAGGTATCTGCGTTTTGACAAAGCAATTGCCGCCCGAATATCTTAGTCTCGGGGTCGTGGAGGATACAACGGGCATCATAAGTGGATAGAAGGTATTCGCACATTTCCGAGACGACGGCCGAAAGCCGAAAACTCTCTTGAGCCGAGAACCGGCCATCCCAAGTGAAATTCACACCAAGTAGAAAGACAGCCACCAGGAAACAAGACAAATAGCCCCAGTAAATTGATATGCCGATGAAAGGCAGGCTACAGATAGAAGGTAGAAAGAGTACGAGAGGGAAGCTGACTACCCCCAGGTCATAGCGCGCACAAAGGCCTGATTGCAACAGCAGTGGTCGGCGACTCGGTGAGGTTTTACAAAAAAAGCCCACCTCTTGCCCACCTCGACCAAACCACGGCGAGACGGCTGCAGACACTCTTTAGATTTCGGCGACGAGACTCAGCGGGAATTTTACAGTGCGTGCGGCAAGGCCAGATGAATCCAGACTCGTAAGTAAATTGGCACGACGCGTTCGTTGTTGTGGCGGGAAGGAAGAGAGTTGAGTGGCTGTATAGACGGATCAAATTGCCGATTTCGTCGCCGACGCTTCACCGATGTTCCTTACGCTGAAACGCGCACCCGTCCCAAACTTTGGACCACCTTTCGGTCCTCGGACTGCAATAGGCACGGCTTGACGTGGTTTGGCGTGAGAGTAATGTAAGATTGAAGGTGGTTTGTTAGTCGCGTTCTTCAATTTTGACACCAAGGTCTAATAAATATTTTTGTGCGCAGCCTGAAATTTTGACGATTGTCCGCCGACGACTCTGTCCTCGCATGAGGCACCGGTGTTGGTTGTTAATCGGTTCTTAAAGGTGCATTCCCGCTCCCCCTATCTTCCCTCACTGTCTCTCTATCCTTTCTGTGTACTTTTTGTCTCCAGCGCTGCGCTCACGCTTTGCAGGTTACCTCGCCATAAACACCTAACTCACTGGCTACATCTCGCACTCATATTGTACGTCGGGGTCCTGGAGATGGTGTAGGAATATATCTCGAGGTGTGTTATCCTTACCTGCACTCTTTCTCGTATCGTTTCATTCTCTTTCACAGCTCATTACGCGCTCTTCTCGTTCCGACCTACAAATGAGACAGCGCTAACACTAACCCAGAGACACTCCACTTCCCATCGCTGTGACGCGAACACCACTCGCCCCCTCCCTTGTGCCCTCCTCTGCCGGCTGCGCTCTGCTATCCTCGTCGTCGCCCCCTCGACTTCGCGCCTCGCCTCCCGCTCCTCGGCACCCACCTTCGGATCTTCGTGGGCCTCCACCGCGACACCCTCGCTCCAGGCCGCCCCCAGCTCATCACCCTTTTACCCTCCGCGCTCGCCCCATAAAGCATCCTCCCCACTATCTACTCGATGCTTCATCGCTCCCTCCCCACACCACCCTCAGTGGCGGACGAGACTTTGTCAGCAGTACGCAATGTCCGTGCTACCTTCAAGGCATTCTGCCGCGAGTCGGCAAACTCGAGCGGCGCGTTGCGAGCGTTGACTCCACTTCTGCGGCCAGTGCGGGAGCTCCCACAACGATGCATGTGCGTGAGAGGGGCGAGCGGTGGACGATAGGGGCTGAAGATGCTTGGACTTGGAGAGCCGAGGGACATGTGGATGGGAAGCACACAGGTGGGGAGCGGGTGTGCTCGAGCCTCGTACTGTGGGATCGAGGCGCACGCCAGGACTGACCCAGATCGTGGCTCGTCGCTGTTGGCCTCCGACTCCTGCCCAAGTCTTCGGTCCTCCGCAAGACGGTCCTTATCTGCCTCCTTGCAAGGGGAATCAGTCGTCTATGGACGAGCACGCTCCATTGGGCGAAGGTCGCGCACGCCTCGCTTGCCCTCCCTTGGACGCGATGCCTCCGCGCCAACGTCCCTGCTCCAATAATCGCAGTTGTCGCCCGCATCATGCACCCGCGCGGCTGACGGGCTTTTCTCCCCGTCTACGCCGACGCCGCCCTGCACCTCAGCGACACCTGCCCCCGTCCACCGCTTGGTGCTCCGTGTATGCTTGACCTCCCCTCATCTCCTCGTCGCCAACGCCGTCCGTCCGTGGCTCGGTGCTCCCCATCTCCGGCACATCCACCGCCGTCTCCCCTTTACGGCTGCGAGCTTCACGCAAACTCCCCGCTCGCCGCTCCACTGCAAGTGCGTCAGGGAGCCGAAGACGGGAGGAGGACTACAGTTGGTCGGTGCGCCCAGCTCGCGGGAGGATGGGAGGTGAGCTCGCCGAGCACCGCACGAGGGTGATGGCGCAGGATGGGGAGACGCGCGGTCTGCGTCCGTCTATTTCCTTATCGGTGGTATATCTTGAGACTCCATGGCGTCGCGAGCGGGTGCAGCCCGGGCACGTGGGCGTAGGCGTGCCGCAGCTTCACCGCGTGAGGACGACACAGAATGGGGGACGTGCTACTGTGTCCTACCCCGCCTCTCATCCTCGGCGACAGCGTATCTCTATGGCAGATGACTGGTACGAGACGCTATGGGAGGACGACCATTCCCAATCTGTATCGCAATACTCCCCTCGCCCTCCCCGCACCCCGCCGTGCCTGCGCCGCCCATCTCGCCTCCGCATCACTGCGCCACCTTCCCTTTCCGCACCGGGTGCGCCGCGTCGACCCACATTCTCGACCTCCCACTGCTCCGACTCCCCGCACCGTATCATACACGATCGCTGCCGTATACCGTCTCAGCTGCCCGGGCCCCCGCCATCCCACGCACAGTTACGGTGTTTCGAATCCAGAATCTGAATGGGGCCCAGATGGATCGAGAGGTGTGGGGCTGCTGCGCGTGCGTGCAGGCCCTCGCCCGCCGCGGTGGGAGATGGAGGGAGAAATACGGGATGGGGAGGGGAGCGATGGAGGCGCTGGCGAGACGCTCCGGTGCCGAGCCACGTAGGACGGGGCTCGTGCTCGGAGGAAGGCGTGGGGCGAGGTGGGGTTCCGGATGTGGGGGATGCTTGTGCGTCTCGCCCGGGGGTGGCGGATGCGGAGTGGGAACACCATATGATTCAGTGGATGGAAGCATACCGTAGCGACTTGGGACCTAAAGAGGCTCCAAGCTCAGAAATGCGGTCGGCGGCGGCGAGAGGCATGGTGGACGAGGCGGGCGCGGGACACATGGGAAAGCGAGGACAGTGGGGGCGTACTCGCGATGTGCAGGCCGAGGTGAGCTGGTCCTCTTGGCCGTGGAAGAGATCCGGGCGGGCGCAACGATCCCAGAGACCGAGACGGGAAATACCTGGGAGCTGGGGTACATGTGGAGCTAGATTTGATCGGGGTCTGTGTCGAAGATTAAGATAACGGTACGGCCACCGATCCGGTTGAAAAGCCAGTTGGCACCTCCTCGTCTCACAGGTTGGACTCCATTTCCAACAAGAGTACCCTAGTTCATTGCCCGCTTTCCCCGATTTTTCTCTTCTATCTTTGAATCGGAACTCAATGTCAAATTGTCAATGCGAGATGAAAGCTGTAGAAGCGTGCACCGCTGTCAACCCAAGTTTGGCACCCACGTAAGTACCACACGCGAACACAGCGGCGACCACGGAACACCTTCAAGTCCTCACACCGAGCACTCTAGCTACTATTCTCCTGCTCATCAACGTTGAGCTGAAAAATCGACTGATTTGCATTTCGAGCAGTACTACAGCAGTTCCTGCGGGAGCCCGATAATAACTTATAAGATGGGAAGAGTTGCTGTCAGCTGGCTGTCACCCTCAGCGCCACATCAATCAAAGTTCGACGTTCCCGCAGATAAGTACTGGGCGGGAACAATGAGGCCAGCCACTTCCGCGGATCTGCCGCCACCACCTTCTGTCTTAAAGCCCACTGTGGCGCCCGCGTGCTTTGGCGACCCATCCTCTTATACCTGTCTTTGCTTGAATACATTCTTCGTGCTACAACCCCAAGTCTACTACAGCACTATATCCTCTTTGGTTGGTTCTGTCTCACATGTGACCTTTGGCACTGGCTGACATACCTCATACATAAGATCCCCACTTACTCAGAATGGACATGGCTCTCCCACCCAGTGAACTCCACCTTACCATCCATGGTGCGAGAGAATTTGACTCGTATGTTAACATCCATGTTTATTTGACCCAGGAGGCAAAGGAGGTGATGGTGGAGAGGGTATTGGGCGAGGACAGGGTGGCCATGGAGGTGCTGGGCAAGGTCCCACCGTGAATTTTCATTACGGCAACAAGGAAGAGGAACGCAAAAAAATCATTGACTGGCTTTCACCAATCAATTTCTTTCTACGGCAGGCAGATATTTCGGGGGTTCGGCTGAAAGAAACTGGTACATGGTTTCTTGAAAATGACCTCTTCAAACAATGGGAATGTGGTTCTGGAAGGACACTTTGGTGCCATGGGATTCGTATGTAATTTATTGCCCTCAGATGCTCCTGGGCTAACCAAGCTGGAATTTACAGCAGGTGCAGGGAAAACTGTCCTTTCGTGTGTCCATTTTCTACATTGAGTGGTTGCAACTCATTATGACAACCCTAGATCAATTGTTGTGGATCATCTCAGTGCTGCATCCAGAAACAACAAGGATATTGGTGTTGCTTGCATTTATTTGAATCACAAGGAAGGCGACCAGCAATCACCACTCAAACTTCTGGCAGGTCTCTGGAGACAGCTTGTACTTGACAGGAACATCGGCTCCATTGCAGAAAATTTATACAAGCAGCACCGGGAGAAGGGCACTGTACCATCACTGCAGGAAGTTGCCGACATCCTCAGCTCTAGCCTGAAGGAGTTTTCACAGGTTTTTATTGTCATCGATGCCATTGACGAATATCCTGAGGATCAACGTTTCATCCTACTCAAACATCTCACAGAACAGATGGGTCTCTGTCTCAGTGTGAACTTGATGGTCACTTCCCGACCCCATATTCCTGCAGACCCTACTCTTCCAAATGTTGAAACTTTAGAGATAGGTGCAATGCCAGAAGATATTGGAAAATTTGTCAATGCACAGATTGACTCATCATCACGCCTGTCCAAGCATGTCCAGAGGCAACCCAAGCTACGAGAAGACATTCATTCAAAAATCAGCAGTAAATCTGTGGATGGAATGTAAGCTGTGATGAATCATTGTTGGAAAGAAACTGAAATAAATACCCAACCAGGTTCCTTCTTGCCAAGCTTCACATTGATTCCCTAAGCACAAAGAATACAATCCGGGAAGTTCGGGAAGCTCTGAATGCCCTCCCACAGAGTCTTTATGGCAGCTATGACATTGCAATACAGTGAATTGATGCCCAGAGTGATGCAGACAGAAAGACAGCTCACTCAACCATTACTTGGGTTGCGAATGCAAAGAGACCATTAACAGTGGAAGAGTTACAAGTTGCTCTTGCTGTTAAACCAGGCATGCAAAAGCTGGATGAGGAGGATCTTACAGACATTGATATTATTCTCTCTGTCTGTGCTGGGCTTGTCATTGTGGACAGAGAATCATCTGTGGTGCGACTTGTTCACTACACCACACAAGAATATCTGGACAGCATTCAGGCCCTGTTATTCCCAGATGCACAAACAGAGATTACATGCACTCTGCTCACATTCCTCAATTTTGATGGATATCCGAAGTCATCTTGGGTCTATTCATGGCAGGGTCCGCCCCCTCTTGCGGGGTATTCTCAATATTGCCTTGCACATGCTACTGGACAGTCTGAAGTTCAACTCAGAAAAGTTCTTCTGGAGTTTCTTAGAGGAGCTTTTCCATGGAAGAAAACATTGGTTGGAGAAGGGTACTCCCAGAAGTGGCACTGGACCTCTATGCCATGGAATTATCCAGACTGGCCATCACAACCCTCTGTGTTGTGGATTTCAGCAGCTGCAAACCTTGTGGACACAGTAAAATTTCTCTTGGACCAGGCCCCATTGCAGCTGCATTCAGAACACCCAGAGATTATTGTAGCATCATACTATGGCCATGCAGAGATTGTGTCTGTCCTTCTTGAAAAGGGTGCCAACATCAATGCAGCAGGGGGAAGCTATGGGAGCTCATTGCAGGCTGCTGCTGCTGAAGGCCACACAGAGATTGTCAGCATCCTTCTTGAAAAGGGTGCTGACATCAATGCAGCAGGGGGATTCTATGGGAGCTCATTGCAGGCTGCTGCTGCTGAAGGCCACACAGAGATTGTCGGCATCCTTCTTGAAAAGGGTGCCGACATCACTGCAGCAGGGGGATTCTATGGGAGCTCATTGCATGCTGCTGCTGCTCGAGGCCACACAGAGATTGTCGGCATCCTTCTTGAAAAGGGTGCTGATGTCAATGCAGCAGGGGGAAGCTATGGGAGCTCATTGCAGGCTGCTGCTGCTGAAGGCCACACAGAGATTGTCAGCATCCTTCTTGAAAAGGGTGCCGACATCAATGCAGCAGGGGGAAGATATGGGAGCTCATTGCAGGATGCTGCTGCTGGAGGCCACACAGAGATTGTTGGCATCCTTCTTGAAAAGGGTGCCGACATCAATGCAGCAGGGGGAGAAGATGGGAGCTCGTTGCAGGCTGCTGCTGCTGGAGGCCACACAGAGATTGTCTGGATCCTTCTTGAAAAGGGTGCCGACATTAATGCAGCAGGGGGAAGATATGAGAGCTCATTGTGGGCTGCTGCTGCTCGAGGCCACACAGAGATTGTCAGCATCCTTCTTGAAAAGGGTGCTGACGTCAATGCAGCAGGGGGAGGATATAGGAGCTCATTGCAGGCTGCTGCTGCTGGAGGCCACACAGAGATTGTCAGCATCCTTCTTGAAAAGGGTGCCGACATCAATGCAGCAGGGGGAGAAGATGGGAGCTCGTTGCAGGCTGCTGCTGCTGGAGGCCACACAGAGATTGTCAGGATCCTTCTTGAAAAGGGTGCTGACATTAATGCAGCAGGGGGAAGATATGAGAGCTCATTGTGGGCTGCTGCTGCTCAAGGCCACACAGAGATTGTCGGCATCCTTCTTGAAAAGGGTGCTGACATCAATGCAGCAGGGGGAAGATATGGGTATGGGAGGAGCTCATTACAGATGGCTGCTGCTGGAGGCCACACCGAGATTGTCAGCATCCTTCTTGAAAAGGGTGCCAACATCAATGCAGCAGGGGCATTCTATGGGGGCTCATTGCGGGCTGCTGCTGCTGGAGGTCACACAGAGATTGTTGGCATCCTTCTTGAAAAGGGTGCCGACATCAATGCAGCAGGGGGAGGATATGGGAGCTCATTGCAGGCTGCTGCCGCTGAAGGTCACACAGAAATTGTCTGCATCCTTCTTGAAAAGGGTGCCAATGTTAATGCAGCAGGGGTCGTACATGGGAGCTCATTGCAGGCTGCTGCTGCTGGAGGCCACATAGAGATTGTCAGCATCCTTCTTGAAAAGGGTGCCAACATCAATGCAGCAGGGGGGGGATATGGGAGCTCATTGCAGGCTGCTGCCGCTGAAGGTCACACAGAAATTGTCTGCATCCTTCTTGAAAAGGGTGCCAATGTTAATGCAGCAGGGGGAGAACATGGGAGCTCATTGCAGGCTGCTGCTGCTGGAGGCCACATAGAGATTGTCAGCATCCTTCTTGAAAAGGGTGCCGATGTCAATGCAGCAGGGGGAAGATATGGGTTCTCATTGCAGGCTGCTGCTGCTCGAGGCCACACAGAGATTGTCGGCATCCTTCTTGAAAAGGGTGCCGACGTCAATGCAGCAGGGGGAAGATATGGGTATGGGAGGAGCTCATTACAGATGGCTGCTGCTCGAGGCCACACAGAGATTGTCGGCATCCTTCTTGAAAAGGGTGCCGACGTCAATGCAGCAGGGGGAGAAGATGGGAGCTCATTGCAGGCTGCTGCTGCTGGAGGCTACACAGAGATTGTCAGCATTCTTCTTGAAAAGGGTGCTGATGTCAATGCAGCAGGGGGATTCTATGGGAGCTCATTGCAGGCTGCTGCTGCTAGAGGCCACATGGAGATTGTCGGCATCCTTCTTGGAAAGGGTGCCAACGTCAATGCAGCAGTGAGTACCAATGGAGATGAACAGTAGTGAGTCTGACTCTAAATTTTGATATTGGCCTCTCATATACCACTGCATCAGGTGTTAGAAATTTGCTGGGCAACTGGGCAACTCTTGAAATACTTAGTTACTAGATCAGCTTTTAGTCTGTCAAATTACAGGAAAGTTGGTCAAACATGGCCTGGCAAAGCAGTAGCCAAATATTTTAAAATCCCGGTGCTTAGAGAGGATATCATGCTGGTTTGTGTAAATGACTCATCAGATGCCCTTCGCATTTTCATTCCAGAGAGAATGAGGATATTTGCGAGACAAACGGACCAGAATTGAGCTCCAAATCACTGTTCTTGACAAAAAGTATCCAAAATAAACAATTGAGCCATGCCCTAAGTTCCGCAAACAGCAGTAATCCTGCTAACTCAAATCTGGGCTGCCAGAGGGTTGGCAATGCAAAAAAGTTGAAAAGAATAAATGTTTGCTGTGGGACAGCTGTGTTTGCCTTGGTTGTGAGGAGGACTGGAGCAGCAGCATTCAACTTCTTCCACTCTGCCATCATCTCTGTGTTGCCCCCTTTGAAACTGTTGAGATCCTCATACATACAGCAGCTGCCTCAAATAAAAAGGTCCAACATCCAGTGGTCCTCAAGAGACAGTGCATCATAGGCTTCTTTTCCCAGGACTGCCACAATTTCTGCCATAAGATTCTTGTCGTGTTCCACTTGTGCTGGTGACAACACCTTCCATGCCTCCTCCCCTCCTGCCTCTGCAATCTTCTTCGCATTCCAAGCTGCCAAATAATGGACCAACACCATGTACCACCTCCCTGCAAGTGCCTCTTCTCTGAGATCTTGGATGGCAGCCTCCATTTTAATATCCTTCACTCCCATAGCCGTGCCCTTCTCAACAGATGTGTGGTCACCATTCATTCCTTTCACAATCTTGAGGAAATCATGGACAGATTGTTTTTTGGCAAGCCGTTGTGCCAAGGGACTGCAATTGAAGAGATCAATGGAGTCATCCAGCTGCATCATTCAGCCTTCAACAGTTTTGGTGCTCATGTGGTCAAGGGTTTTTTCTATGCCTGGGATGCAGACTTTTGGCATTGAATTCAGGTTGATATCAAGGTTTCCTGATTTATAATCTGGTGCGGATAAGCCATTAATTGGGCCATAGTTAGATACACGTAATTTTGCGTGTTTCTGACTGTGCTCATTGCTGAAACTGTTGTTTCTATGCAACAGTACTGGTTCCTGGTAGCTGTTGGGCGAACCACAGAGAAACGGGTGGATGCTATAAGGAATTAGAGCGTCTATTGGCAAGTCTCACCCTGAAACACCGTAAGGGAATGTGTAGCCAATTAACAAGTCAAGGAACTTCATTTGGCTTGTTTCCAACATTCACTTAAACAACGGAAACAGGTCAAGGGAACGGTGTGATGCATGATTAAAGTTTGCCTTGAAGTACGAGCAATACACTTGAAAGAATGTCGAGCGAATAGTGAGAAAATAAGTAAATAGACAAAGAAGGGATGACCGGCCCAGAATGAGTCACATGTGGAACCGAAATAGGAGTCACGTTGAGTCACGTTGAGTCATACATCCGGAGCCTCGCTATGAGTCGGGAAAAAGATGACTCATGTGCTGGAGTATATAAAGGGCCCCAGTTTTACAGTAGAGTAGTGATTCCCCCCCCTGTCTGTTGGGTAGTCTAAATAATTTACTCGTGTTTGCATTTATTGCTTGCGTGAATTTTAAAACCTGCCGCCGATACTGATACTAGCTGCCGTTTACCGAACTCCGTTAAAAGAACTGCCGATCTACCGTCCCGCTTACCGCCGCCGTGTTTGGTCGTATTTGTTTTGACTAAGCAGAATTTATAAGCCTTAAGTTTTCACCGCCAAACCCTTAACAAGGCAATTTGTTGGAGGACAACGAACACCTGGTATCTTTCAAACAAACATCGATTCCAAAGAATACTAGGGGAAACAATTTTCCCCTGCACATCATTGGAGCCCACCGCGAGGGGAAAATAACACTCCAATATCCTATATTGCCAAATTTCGGACTATCTGAGCTAGCAAAACAGAAGACATCCGCTATTATCCGGCGATTGAGAGAAGGAACCGAGTATCATGACAAGAATCCACATTTTTCAGACTCAAGAGGAACAACAAGAATATGAAGCATCGTTCAATTCGGTTGAGGACCAGGAAGCATGGGAGGCCCGATTTGGTATTCCCGTAGGGCCATATGACGAAGATGACAAGCAGGAGAAGAAGAGAGGTGCGAAAGAAGAAAGGGAGACCGCATTATCGCTCACAATTGTTTGGAGGCAGTGAACCTTCGAGTTCATCTTCAGAAGGTTCAAGTTCCGAGGAGCCAGACCCACATATGCCCGGGGTGGCACCCCCGTATTCCATACATCAGGCTTCACGAAGGCACAGGACTGTACACGACATGCCCATAAGAGGATCAAAGGATGCCCCCAAGACGTTTACCTGGGAAGTATAACGAAGTACAGTTGTTCGTGGACCACTTTGAGCGGTTAATTAAGAAGTGTCGTATTTCTAGTGATTCGGACCGGTGTGATTTACTGATGTCATACTGTTCTACAGACGTGCAGAATATCATTCGTACCTTGGATGGATACAATATAAGAAGTGGGGAGTTCTGAAGCCGCAGTTGCTTAAGTTCTTTGACGCAGATCGGGTTTACCAGAAGTACAAGCCAATTGACGTCGAAACATATGCAGCAAGAAAATGATTGCAGACTTGCTATAACTTGACCCAATCGCGCAGATATTTCTTAAAATTTAATACCATTGCGGGAGGACCGTTGTCTAAGGGACATTTGAATCGTGAAGACTACAACACCTATTTCTTGCTCGGAATTAACCCAGTGCTTCGGCAGGTATTAGAAAATCGCATATTACAGGTCAATCCGCATTGTGATGACAATGATCAATACACCGTAGCAGAGATTAATGAGGCAGCGGAGTGGCACTTCAGACGGAATAAATATGAGACGTTGATGGTGCGTGCAGCTGTATTGGGAGAGGAAAGGGACGAGGATTATTCTGGAGAAGATTCCGAGGAGGAGGACTCGAGTGATGTGTCCAGTGAGTCGGATTTTGAGGCTTTTCGAAAGAAGCGACGCCAGCACAGAAAAAAGAAGAAGGATAGACAGAAAAAGACGACTTTTAAAACCCCAGGAGCACGGGAGATCCAGAGGTATGCTGGAAATGAAGATGAGATTGCTAAACTGATCAGCAAGCTCAGTAAGATGAGTATTGAGGACCCAGAATATGCGCCCACATACTACAAATGTATGGTGATGGATCGGAGCAGGGTGGTAGAGAAGTGTGTCAAGCCACCTCAGTTAACAAGGGGCGAGCCCGCACGAACGCGCCCACCTAGTCGCGCTGGTGGGGTAAGGCAGGAAACTTTGGTGTCAACGTCAGCCCCTTTTCCTGTGGCACCCGTCTTGCTTCCCGTGGCGCCCATTACTTATCCAAACAATATTCCGCTAGGCCTGACCTGGCGGAGGGTCGAGTGACACCCTAACTTGTTTCGGATGTCAAGAGGAAGGGCACCGAATTTCGGAATGTCGTAAGGTTGGCGAGCTAGTGCAGGCAGGTATCATTTTCTTTAATGACGAAACGCGCAAGTTAGTGATGCGGAATGGAAATATGATTCGCAGGAATTACGGGGAATCCCAGGTTCAAGCGGCGGAGAGGATTGCGAATGCAAGTGCGGGACCCAGCGCCCCTCGAGTCATGCTGGGGTTCCTGGGACCGTCTTTGACTCCTCTGGAAGATCGATGTCCCGCTGTTCGAACTTTTTACCAGGATTATCAGAGGGCCCAGATTCAAGAAGTGTCGAATACGGAAAGTGAGTCACAGTCGGAAACGTCCTCTGAGGAAGAGGAAAGTTTGTATTTCAAAGGGGTCTATTTGACAAGCCCGCGATTGGTTGCCACGGGGCCACGATACTTGCAGCCAGCAGAACACACGGATATGACAGTACGGAAAGCAAGACGACAGATATTCGACGGAGTGTACCCACCCGCGCGAGAGAAGAGAAGAGTGGGAGAAATGAAAGATCTCCATGAATCAAAAGAAGCAGCACGAACACATGATAAAGGAGCCGAGGTGACTCCAGATTCGACGCCGATGTCTCGCTTGCCAGAACAAACAGAGGCTCCAGTCATTGAAGAGGTGCCGTCCGTTGCAGGGCCACCCGTGCAAGCTCCGTCAGCGGGGACGCCGGAGAAAGCGAGAAAGGTACATGGAAGATTTCCACCTTCCAAGCCGCGGCCGTTGGTACCTGAAATCCAGCCGATCAATGTGAGACGCACCAGATTTGTGGACGATGAAGATGAAGAAATGCCGGAAATGCGGAGTAAGGAAAAAGCCAACAACGAGGCAAGGCAGAAAGGAAGTAGGAATACAGAAGGCAGTTCGGCGAATGATAATAAAGGTGTGCCGAAGTCTGATGGAACAACGGCCCCGAAGTCCTCGGGGCGACAGTAGGGGCTCACAGGAACGGTGGACCAAAAGGGGGTATTGAATCGAATTTTAGATATGCAGGTTCCTATGTCGCTCCGGGAAATTATGGTGACGTCAAAGGATATACGCACAGAAATTCAAGATTTAATCAAGGTGAAAAACGTCCGGGCCGTGTTGCTGGGGAAATCAGCTGGACATCCCTTCACGGCATCGATGAACTGGCCGCGTACTGATGGCGTACTGATTCAAGTCGACATGAGGACAAATGGAAACAAAGTTAGTGCAATCATCGACACCGGTTCCCAGCTGGATATCGTACGGGCAGACATAGCCGCTAAAAACACCTCATAAGCCCAACATAATGCATTACATTCCGGGGACACACCGCAGATGCAACGCGTTATCTTTGGGGTAACCATATAGGGAAACATCGGACCGCCTCGGGACAGTGCGGACAGCCACGGGTCCTCATCCATCCTTCCTGCCGCCCCCCCCGGCATCACTGCAACACACGGCACCACTGCTCAGGTGTCGGCATTGATCTCCCTGCCCCATATCCCGAAAGAACCTGAATAAAAACCCACATCAGCCTCTATTCCGGCATCCCCCGACACCTGTCATTCCCAATACGGCCAAAAAAAGCCAGGCGCACGCTCCCCGCGCACCCCCGCCCTTCCGCCCTCCCCCAGCACTCCAAACAATACCCATCCTTACATGCGCCCTCATCCTGACACCTGTCATTCCCAATACGGCATTCCCGACATCTGCCATTCCCAATATGGCCAAAAAAGCCAAGCGCGCGCTCCCCGTGCGCCCCCGCCCTTCCGCCCTCCCCCAGCACTCCAAACAATACCCATCCTTACATGCGCCCTCATCCCGCCCTGACATCTGTCATCTACATTCTGAATGCAGCCAAAAAAAGCCGAGTGTGCGCCCTTCCACCGCCCTCCCCGGGCCTCAAAACCGAATATATATATTCATGTGTATTCCCTAGCTACATCCATCCAGCCCCCGACCAGCTGAGCGCAGCCCGCCGTCATCCCCACCTTCATTACCCCCGTCTTTGCCGCCCCACCTCCATTCCCGCTGCTCCTCATTAGATTACATTCAAATGTTTGAACCACCCCCGCCCTCGGGTACTCAATGAAAATATTTTGCCTTTGGGATATCTCAATCACCGTTCACTCTCCCCATTCTTGCGGTGCCCCCCTGCGCGTTTCGACACACATTGTCAGAGAAAGCGAAAAACAAGAACCATCTGATTGCCAGCTATATACAATACATGCAACGAAAAATGCAGAAAAAGCGATTCAAATTTCATCCACCTCGCCACCCATGAGCAGCTCTTCATCGCTCTCGATGTCGCCACGCTCGTCGTTGTCGTCGTCGGCACTGTCGTTGTCGTTGTCGGCATCGGCATCGTCGGCATCAGTCCCACCGGTGCCCACAACCCCTTCCCTCCCAATGACCGGGTCCCACACAGCTTCCCACACCGTGCACTTTTTTCCCGCATGCCAACTTCACTTCCGTCCGTGTTGTCTCCGCCATCTCAGCCAAGTCACTGTACAACTGCGCCTGTTTTGCAGCGTACACCACCAATCCCTCTGCGTCGGCAAACGGCAGCATCCCAGTTGGCACAGCAACCGCACGATCCAGCCACACCTGCTTACGGTGTGCGTAGGACAGAGGTAGGCGCCGCCACTCCTCCTCGAGAAGACGGACTTCCTCTGTCCACCGTCGAGTCCGAGCCCAAGCTTTGGACCATTCTATACGCAGCGCTGTAATTCCGAATTAAAACCGTGGCTTCGATTTCAAAGAAACATGAAAGGTGGAAAGCGAGCACAGCGCCACCAAGAAGATAGAGAAAAAGACAAAACAAGGCACTCACCATCCTCCAGCTCCTCGTCCGTTCCTGCTGTTCCTGCCAAGGTCCAGATCCACAATATTTCCCGCATGTTTTCGCCACCTCGCGTCACCATCTCGTCATCATCCTCCTCCAACATTGGCAGGAGGCCGTCGTCCTGCATCTCATCCTCCTTCTGCATCCGTCGTGCAGCTGCCTTTCGGCGCCTCTCAGCATTCTGTGAAAGCTCCTCTGCATCTTGCATGCATCTAATGTCTTCCTTCTTCAACTGCGGCCAGCCCACCAAAGCCTCATCACCGCCGGTGATCTTGAGACGGGCTTTCCATGCCATCTGAAACTTCTCAGAGTGTAAGCGGATTTTCATCTCGTTACGTGCCACGATTGTCCGCGACCGCGTGTTCATGCCTTGATGGCGCGCGTTGTGCTTCTTGTACAGCAAAAACCGGGATTTGATGTGGAGCTGGTTGCGAAGGCGAGGCAGCGCTGTGCGGCATTGAGCTGCACGCACCCGACACACAGCCCCCACCCTCTCGCTCAGCTGCCGACAAAGACGATGGCAGCATGAGCGGGACATTTTCTGCAAGGTCCTCCGATGGGGAATTGGCGAGTGCGCGGATTGCTGCCGGCGAATACGTCGCTTGGAGCTGGCGGAATCGGTTGATGCCTCGGTTGAGTTTGGAGCAGAGCGCTTTCATGTTGATTTGCTGTGTGGTTGTGCCGGCCTTCTTCAATTCAGCCTGTACGCGCACGCGTCGCCTGGCCCGGGCATCAATCAAGCCACCTAATCTTCAAAACAGTATGAACTGACTGCTGTTCTTCCAGCTCCAGCCCGGCAGCGATGAATCCGCTTGGTGTAACTTCGTGTAGGGCAGGAATCCCTTTTCTTGCCTCCTCTTCCTCCTCCTTTGCAAACTGCAGCCTCACCTCCATCTCCGTCAAGCCTGGCAGGCCGTCAGTTGATCTCTCTCTCAAATCTGATGTGTGCATCATGATCCATACCGGTGATTTTCATCTCGTAAGGATTTTTCTTCGTCCCGTCCTGCTCAAACTCCTCGACCATCTTCTTCCAGACTGGAACCCGTTCCGCTTGTTCCAACGAAAACACCTCGAAGGCCTGTCGCTGGGATGCTGCTACCTTCTTTGCGTTATCCAGACGTCGGCGCAGAAGTGCCGCTGCGGTTAGATTATCATAAGCGAAGACATTATTGACATTGCAACGAAGCACTTACGCAAGCCAATCGTTTTCAGCCAGTTCCAAAAACTCCAGTGATCGTCAAGGCTGTCATGGCGAGCACCGGGTCCACTGACCCGTGTGCTGCTTGCGATAGCGCCAATGCTCACCCAAGGGTGTTCTATGCCTTCCCCGTCCGTCTGACCACTACCCAGTACAAGATTCAGCGAAAATTTCACTTGACAGGCAAGTGTGTGTGCGGGGATGTGCATCTTGGGGATCACAAAGCGAAACAGCCGAAGAATGATGGTGACGCGCACAAGTGGGGGCAGTTCTTGCATCTGTTCGAGCAAGAACTTCCACCACTGACACACGATATCGTAGGAGATAATTTTCCGCAGTCGAGGGTCTTTGTGTCGTAGAATAGAACCGAAAATGTAATCCATGTTTGCAAACCTGAATTATTGATTAGCTGCCGCAGCGAAATGTGATCAGGGACTAACCGCTCTCCCTTCTGTAAGTCGCCGACCCTGTTCGGCTGGACGAACTCGTGGCGCGCACACACACCCATCCCCACCCCTGTCATGCTATACCCCCTGGAAAACTTTGTATTTGCGTAGTCGAGGGCGGCGAGCCCACTACATGTACTCATCTAACAATAACCTATGTCAGCAACATTTAGAATCCAAAGTTTGAATGTCGCACCTCCTTCTGATCAGTAACACCGAGGAGATACTGCCGGTAGGGAGGATTTTCCGTGACATAGGCCCAGCCCGTCCCAAGGCCCAGGTCTTTGATCTCACTGGAGATCATGCGGCGCTTCAGACGAAAGCACGCATCGAGAGCAATGAAAAGGACATAGAAATCTAAAAACCAATGAGTCTAGATTAAACTGAGGACGTCCAATGTGCACTCACTGGCTCTCAGGCGGCGCGTCTTCCCAGCCGTCAGGTAAATTCACTTTCGGATTCGGACACACAGGGCACTCTACTGCTAACTCTCCCGATGCAGTGCCCCACACGCCCGATCGATCGTGCCCGCGCCCTGCACGCTTGAGCATCATGAGATGCCGATATTGACGCGCAATGCGCAAAAAGACCTGATAGCGATCCGGCGGCTTGATGCCGGTGCTGTTGGTCAATCTCTCAAGAACCGTGTAGAAGTCGAATGCAGTAGTTTTTGCCTGGAGCGTGTGAAGATGGAATTGGTCCAGCATAAGGAATGTAGCCGCTGTCTGGGGCCGCTCGTCGGTCGCCGGATACCAACCTGTGCATAGAAGTTGTATATGTGGCTCCGTACGAGTTTCCGAGTCGCAGCCACAGAAGTCGAGATTGACGGTATGGATCCCGTTGTGATGGAGGACCACAAAGCCGCTATGACCAGGCTGGGGGTTGGCACAAGACTTGTGCGGAGGATGCCCAAATTGAATGCGTAAACCTATGTCCTTCAACGAAGTTTTGACAAAAAAAATGCCGTTCCAAGCCTGCAAATTGACAAAGAATCAGGATATTGCAACGCGAAATAAGACTCTACTAATGTAGATGACATGCAGCGGCTCAGTCGGCGTGCTTGTCCAAACAACATTCCTGGCAGAGCAGAAGCTCGCCGGCGCATTCCTGGCAACAATACTTTGGCGGTCTCGTCGCATCACTGCACCGAGGGCAAAGCTCCGTGCTCGCATCAGCGCACCCATCCCGACGAAGCAGCTGCCGAAGAAACGAGTCCCGTAGTAGGCGCAACCATCGGTTCATTGCTTTATCCTGCGCGCGCTATTCAGTTACTTAATCTACAATCAATAAGCATGAGTAACACACCGAAGGCTCGAAGCGTCGTGGGTTAGGGAGCCGGGGTAAATGAGGTACCGGGGGATCGTCGGCTTCATCCTCTTGACCCATGGTGTAGCGGTCAAAGTCCTCCACGACCTCGTTTTCAGAGACCGTATCAAGGGTGACAGGTCGCTCCCCAAGGCGCGTGCGTTTGAGTGGAGAAGGCGGGGCTATCGGGACTGCCTCGCGCACAATCTTGCGTCCATCCCCCGAGGCACGGTCGACGAAGCTGGCGATGGGGGTAGCCTCCGGTGCGGTGACCAAATCGGAGACATTGAAGAGGAGAGGTACAGAAGAAGCTCCAGAAGCTGCGCGCGGCTTGTCCTTTCGTTTATTGCGGTTGCCGCACGCCATTTAGAATAAATACGAGCCAGAAAACAAGAGCTAGAAAATAAATATGAAAAGAGAGTGGTGATTCCGGCGACACAGCTTCCGTCTGTCATACCTAATTCGGCCTAATCCCATCTCGGGAGCTTTTAGCGCCCATGGCGCTTAAAGATCACGCAGCTAACTCGGGGTCCATTCTCGATTTGTATGCAGTAGGAAGGCAGTAATATATGCGATACCAACAGAACACTAAACGAAAGTATCCTCGGACATGAAACCAGCCGAGGGACCACCGTTTGACGTCCGACGTCCGACATACCAGCCGACCTAACACACCAGACTCCTCTACTGCCCAGCCTCGCGCAACTCGCGTGCCCGCTGGTTCTCAGCCCGCTGCGCTTCTACCCATTTCTCCCGCTCTTTAGCCACCTGTCTGGATGTCTGTTGTGCAGTGCGTTCTCGGAACGCCTCGAGCCCGTGCTTAGCGATGAAAGCCCTGAGAGGTGACTCAGTGAGTGATCATGAGCCCAGTAATATTGTATGTCTGAGAACTCACTCTTGATGGCGCAGCCTTTGCTTGAATGCCAGATAGTCTCATTTACTGGGAAGTGCATTGAGTAATATGACAGCATTCATTAGCAATTTTCACTTGACTCGGTACGTGGCGTGGGCTTTCTTCGTGCGGTCTGCTTGCTCCTGGGTGACCTTCCCCGAGTCTTTGATAGCCTGGCGACGTCTAGGGTACATAGTGTTAGCGCAATGTACGAGATTTCCGAATACTTACTTGGCCATGCGGACCTTGGCCTTTTCACGCAATACATCCTCGTTTCTGGGCACAAATGAGCTACAATCGTAAGAGAAACGTTTCTATGACGCACTTCCATCGATATTTCCGATCGGCCTCAAGTTGAGCGGCTGCCTTTGCTGGTGAGAGCTTGGGACGATGGCCGCCTTTTATTGCATTTTTGGGCCTTGCGCAAGCGTGTTGAGGCTGGGTAAAGCTGGTACAGGGGATTTAAGGGTTTACCCGTTGCCTTCAGCAAGTTTGAGGTCAATTGCCGGAGTTAGAGCTGACATGATAGTGGCCGAGAACAGAAAAGCACTAAGAATCACGTACAGATCTCCGACCAAAACTCTGGTCGACCTTGGTTTAGTGATATATGTTGTAAAATCTTGAATTTTTTTAGGAACGTACCCGAACATGTATAGAACGAAATTGCCGGCTCAGTTTTGTAAAAGTGGGTAGGGATATGAAGAAGGAGGATGTTTCGTCCTCAGGGTAGGCCATAGCGAGTTCACGATCAGGCCGTAACAGTTCGCGACTCTGGCTTGGACCCAGTCGAATGTCATGAATGTAATCTACCGAATGTTTTACAGGCGGTACATCTACCTCGAGCGGTCTCTCAAGAAGCCTCACAAATATTTCTTGTACTCAAAAATCAGAATTGGCAGCAGAACAGGGATTTATTTGTGCACAGAACAAGCACATGAACGGCCTCGTATCACAACCTCGCCCGGTACATTTTGTCTGGGTAGCTGGAACTCCCAACACTTTGCGGCCTGAGACGGAAGTCCCCGTTGATATGGGCCTGGGCCCCGGAAAGCACACATAGAATGTAAAATAATCTTGTAGAGTGATCAGTCGCTGGTACAGGGATCCATCAAGAGCTGACTTACTGGGCTTCTAGGGGGGCGTGAGCCCAGCAATCCACCGAATCACCAGCTGCGTCCACCACGGAGACGCTGCTTGCTTCCCATCCCCGCTCAATTCCTTCACCGTCCCAGCGGCACACTACATTGGACTGAATTTGCGAAATATGCGTAGGTGAATGGGCATATGAATGCAAAGTTTGCAAGCGGTTGCAGTCGACGAAACATTCCCCGCGCTGGGAATCAGGGTGCTGGCGGTGTTGAGAGTTGGTCGACTGCATGTGTGATGCGATCGCGGTGATATTGCATCAATGATTAAGATGACACCGTGATCGCACAGGATGACTTGCGCTGCGCCTTTTTTACCCA
Source organism: Mycena olivaceomarginata (assembly GCA_029378375.1). Taxonomy (NCBI): domain Eukaryota; kingdom Fungi; phylum Basidiomycota; class Agaricomycetes; order Agaricales; family Mycenaceae; genus Mycena; species Mycena olivaceomarginata. Next base: position 572,819 of record JARKIC010000020.1, on the reverse strand, counting down.
GCGCCGGCCATGAAGACCATCGGCTTCATTCCTCCATGACGGGGCGGTACTTCTACACGGTGGGGGTTGGGCTGGTGCCCGGGATCTACACCAATGAGTGACTCCTTCCTTCTATTCATTCTTTCCAACGATAACAATTTCTCAAGGCGCCGGGCCCGCGAGCAAATAAACGGATTCTCCAATGGGCAGTGGAAAAGGTCCAACACCTATGATGAGGCCGTTGACGTGTGGGCTTGGATGTGCGAGGAGTTTCACAACCATACCAGCTCTACACCACCACCGCCCTCGCCAACTCCGTCGCCACCGCCTTTGCCATCGGCGCCGGTGTCACCGGCTCGGACTCCTGCGCGCCGACAGCCTTCGTCCATGTTTGTAGGCTCCCCAACTGTGTTGCCACTGCCTTTGCCGGTGACACCGACTCGGACTCGTGCGCGCCGACCCGCCGCTTCCACCTCTGTAGGCTCCAGGAGCCCAGCCCCTCCTGTCTCTCACCCGACGGTGCCATCGACTCACAGTCCTGCGCGCCAATCGGCAGACTCTACGCCCGTGGCTGCTATCCCCATTGTGGCCTCGACGCGGCACCAGGGCCAGTGGAGAGTGGGGGATACGTTATGGGGTGCTGAAGGCACACTGCTTCTTTTCGAAGACCGGTGCGCATTTCTCATCGCTGATGAAATAAAATTGATTAACAGTTTGTAGGTATGATTTCGTCGACTACATCTACAACTTTCGCCTTTCGCCTGTCCGGTTGATGGAGACACAGGATCGGCGGCGCCTCGAGGCCTTTGTGGGGCGGACCAGTTTTAGAGACAATATGTAGACTTCCAGTACTATGATCATCTGAACACGGTTTTTTTTTCCTACTCAAAAGGAGTCTCGCAAAAGAAAAGAAAAGAACGCTTCCATTGGGTCATTACATTATTCAGGAAGTGGTACAGATCGGAAGACGGGCGAGATTTCGTCGTCCGACTCAGTGAAAAAGGATGCCTTGGGAGGTCTCCCCCACAGATCCCAAGCCCCCCATGGCTGTTCTGTCCCCCATTCCACCGCAGGTCCTGTCCCCCATTCCCTTGTTTGATGACCCACAGGCGGCGAGCTCCATGCCTGCAAAGGCAAAGCTGCGCGCCACAAGAGGGCACCTGGATTCTCAGGGAAGTCCGGGTGGACGAACTCCGCGTTGGAGAGGGGGTGTTGGAGGTACCGCTGATACTTCAGTCGATGGTAGCGGCGGAAGGAAGCTCGCAAGTGTTTGGCTACACAGGCGGCAACAAAGTGATGGTAGAAAACTAATGAAACGACGGCGAAATGAGAAAGTAGAATTGAATGTGAGGAGGGGTGTACTGTTGTGGGCATGGCGCTGAGCGTATTCGCGTGTCAGCTCATTTGCTGCGCACCAGGTGCCTCCCAAGGACTCAGACCCGGCCCCTTGCCATTCTTCTTCAATCCGCCTGAGGTCAGCGTCCCAGGTCCTGGAGCGCTCGTGGTCGGCCTCGGCAGCATATTCCCTAGCACGGCGGGCGGATACCCACGTAGCGGCGATAGTTTCTTCGGGGAGCACTGGCAGTAATTGCATGAAGGGACGTGACTTTTTAGTCACAAATTTCTTGCCTTCCTTATTGAGACCTGCCTCTGCTGCGAGATGTCGACCAAAAAAAAAACAGGCAAACCCACCGATTTCCAGGGTGCACGGCTCAAATTTTTAATGGAGTTTTACCACAACACCTTTGCCTCGTCATCTGCTCGCGGCAAGACGCGTGAAATTTGGTCGGTGTTCTTCAAAAGTTATTGGAAGGTGTTTCCGTGGTGTCTGCCTCTCAAACAAGATCCAGACGCGGAGGACCCGACCAACTACGCGCTGCCGCCTGCAACTCCAGAAGAGGTTAAGGCACAGGAGGCTTTAATCCCTGCGATGGAGGCTGTAAGTCGCGTCAGCTCATTTTGTACTCAATACTGACTGACCCGGCTTACAGAAAATCAAGTTGTGGTTAGGGCGTCAGGGGAAAGCGGCAGGGGCCATCCACAATCCATGGACGCCATGGCTCACGCGGTTTCGCACCCCTGCAGAGGCGGCACCCAAAGGCTATCGTACTATCAGTTCTATATGCAACACGACGAGTTCAAGGGCGGAGTCTCTGAGGCATTCCAAGCCAAGAAACAGGCGGAGAGGTTTGCCAAGGCAGACGAATTGGCAGTACGCGCCAGGATTGCGCACGGCATGTATTTGGCGGAGCCCGAAGATGTGCGCCTGAGAATCCAGGAAGAAGCCGATGCGGAGGCCGCAGCCCTGAAGCAGAAACACAATGACGCGCTGGAAGGCCTGCCAAGCCTGGATGAGGAGGCTCGCAGCGAGTGAGTAGAAATATATATATACCTATGATCATATTGTCTGACCGACGCTTGACAGAGCACGCGCGCGATTTTCTGCACTAGTGGGACCGTTACTGGACGGACTCACAGCACATACTGGATACAAAATTTCAATTCTGGCGGGACGGGTGAAAAACGAAGAGGAGAAGCCGGATATTGAGTGCCTAAGGCAAGTGGGGTGTTATCCCGTTGAGCCAGGGACTCATACTCTGTTTCCAGCTTGCATGCAGGAGTCAAAGATTCCATGATACCGGGACTGGACTTCTCGAGGGCCGATAGTGGTGTATACACGGACGTCATGCGGCACTTCAGCAGATTCGTGTGGAATGCACATAAGTGCTGTGTATTATTCTGCATGTGTCGGTACTGATTTGAGGTCTTGTAGACGAAATCCGGGAAGGAAGATCACCATCATCGAGCAGGGAGGGGACTCTGGTGAACGCAGCTGCGCCACTGGTCCCGACAACGACGCCGCCAGTCCCAGGAACGTCCCCAGCACCAACGCCGCAACGCTGCACGTCCCAACGCCGCACCCAACGCTGCACGTCCCAACGCTGCACGTCCCAACGCCGCATGTCCCATCGTCGCATGTCCCAATGACGACACCCCCGACGCCGCTCGTCTCAACCACAGCACCGACGACATCCGCACCCATACCCCAAATGACTGATACCTTTTCCGACGAGGAAATTCGCGCCTATCTCGGGATCGGGCAGGGATCGACAACGTTTGACCCTATCGGCTTGGAATTTGACTTCTCCGAGGAGCTGATTCCAGGGCCAGTGAGTGCACCCTTGCTGCTGGACGGTGGTGCAGCTCCAGTGGACCCATATGGCACAGACTTCGCGGGTCCACTAAACAGCGACCTGCTCAGGCAGCTGGAGGAAATGCCAGGAGAAGCTCGGAACACGAGATTGGCTGAGCTACGTACAATGGATGCCGACTCCCTGCAGCGGGAAAATAACATTGCATGGAATCACTCTATGCTCGATGGTCTAGGACTCGGCTCTGCACAGAAGGAGACGCTTTGGGAAGGGACAGCTGCCCTGTCAACCAAGCGCAAAGCTGGAAAGCAAGCGAAGGGGCGTAAACACGGCGGAAAGAAAGCCAGACTAAGCGGACACACCATCAGCGAAATCAGCGGGAACGAGGACGAGGACGAGAGTGAGTCAGATGACAAGCCTATGGAGCAGAGGGCACCAGCAAAAGGAAAAGCACAACCAGCCGCCGCAAAGGCGGGGCACGCGCGCCAGGTGCCGGCTCAGAGCGGGTTGCCGGGAGAGATTAAGCCCTGGGCCAAGACCACGAGAGAGTTCTTGAGCAAGAAAGAGCTGGGGAGTGGATGGGAAGCCGTGCTGTCGGTCCGGTGGGTGAGAGAAGAAAATGCGGGCTTTGAAGGGACGGTGAGAAATACCTGTCGAGCCGTCACCAGTGCCCAGGCCTTGTATGTAAGAGGCTAAATTTACTGACGATTCTTTCTCTCAGAAACAAGCCCACTCAGCCAAGAAACGACCCAAAGAAGTGAAGGATTGGGTATCGCGTGCACGCAACCACACACCGGTCATCGACGACGCGGACAGGCTCGGACAAAGCTGGTGGGCGTGGTGGATTGATATCAATCCGGAGTGGCGCGGGGACACCCGGCCCCTGTTGCATGGGATGGGGACATGGGAGAGCCTCGATTTATACGGGCAGAACGGGTTCTTGAATGTACTGATGGTGCTGAAGTGGTGGCGGGACGCGATGAGTGAAGCATCGCCCGATTGGGAAGAGGGAGTTGCCGACGTCACGTGGGTACTCCAGCAAATGCAAAAGTAAGTCGCTGCGTGGTACCCCATCGTTGAAACATACTGAAATTCAATACAGGGACTCTCAAAAGGACGTTGCATCGTCCCCCGTCGTCGCAGGCATCACCAGCATACCCAGTGCGCCAGGGGAACCGGTACAGCCCGGGAACAAAGAAACACAATTAACGCCGCGCCAAGGAGAGGCGGCGCCCAGCACCGCCCCAAGACCCGTCCCCAAACCCCTTTACAAGTCGGCCACCATGCAGAACACAGAGCAGGGTGCGGGAAGCGGACCGGGTATTGAAATGCAGCCCGGGGATGAAATAAGACCCCCGTGGCTTGCGCGGGAAGCGGAGACGCAGGGGCTAAGCCAGGAGGAGCTAGATGAGATGGCAATGGACCCAGAGGCAGATTTGGACCCGTAAGCGGAGAGGGGGAGCGAATTTGCGGGAACGGCTGGGGAGGAAGAAACGATGCCGGCAGTACCAGTATTGGTTTCTAGCCCCCGGAGCTACTGTCATTAGTAAGGAATATTTATTAGTGCTAGGTATAGTGCAAAGTCCCGGGAAATACCCCTCCCAAAGCCCCGGAAATTCATTTTTTTTCCCGCCAGCCCAAGAAGCGGATGTAACCACGTGAGCGTGTAAGCGATATTTAAGGCCCGACGGCTCAAGATTACCATCAACGATCAATGGTAGAGATGCCAAGCACTGTTAAAATGGCCGAACATTGTTGTACATCACCTTACATCACCTGTTAGGCTGTGCGGGGACTCCCCGAAGATAACGCGTTGCATCTGCAGGGCCACCCCGGGATGTAATGCATTATCCTGAGTATATGAGCTGAATACACAATCAGCACGGCTAGTGATCCTACGGCTTGGCTTAGCTTGGAAGCCCCGGCTTGGACTTGGCTTGGGCGGGCTTGGGCTTCACTTTCCTCAAGCCCAAGCCCAAACCATCGAGTAGGGCTTGGCTTGGCTTGGGCTCAAGCCGCAGCTTGCCAGTAATTTTCCTAGGGCATCTGTTACGCTTTCGTCGTCGCTCTATTACTGCCAAAAACATCAAAACAATGTAGTTATATGTCCGTATGATGTCCGTGAGCATCCCGTCGTCACCGAGCACCGTCAGATCGGAGCCGGGCGCCTTTCCCGATTTGTGCCAGCTTTTAGTTGCACGAACCCAGCCACCTGCGGAATAAAAGTAAGATATTTCAGTGTGAATTCTGAATGCAGAAGTAGTAAGATACCATTTTTTGTCACTTGGCTTGGCCCTTGGCCTAGGGAACGTGTCAAGATCAGGTAGTTGGTGTCCAAAAATATATTTACCACTCTTTGTTTTCTTCTTTGCCGGCTAAAAGAGGAAATATATATATTCAGTTCACTGCGCATTGTTCTCCGCCTTCCCTGCAGGGTACTGTTGCACTACCATACTGCAAATCAAGGTCCTTGTCGATCTACAATGCCGTCCATTAACAAGTTGTCACATTTGAACACTGGAGCTGTGCTGTCATTTTGCCCCCTCCAAGCCGTGGCTTGAGCCATTGGCTTGGGCTTCAATCATCCCAAGCCCAAGCCCAGCCCACCTGAAGCCAAGGATTTGGCTTGGTGTGGCTTGTCAAGCCACGGCTTGGGCTTCGTGGCTTCGTGGCTTGAAGCTGAGCCTGGAAGATCACTAAGCATGGCGACTCCACACACTGCCTTTGGCACCCGCCCCATCATCAGACCATGGGGCCAAATGTGTCTGGGCTAGAAAGTGTCTGTCTGCCAATGGTCTCAATCTGGAACGGCTGGTGACATCCTGCGAGGTTGATAGACATTCAGACGTGCACACGTTTCCACCATATGACCACTTACCTCCGACAGCATGCCAAATATGGATGTAGAGACTGTACCTATATTGCAATGTGGTAGGCTGTGGCCTATGACCAGAATGCAATGTGGTAGGCTACGGCCATGCGGCCAAGTCCTGTCCACATTGTAATGTGGCACTAACCGCCCTTTGGGGCGAAAAATGTAATTTTTGCTACCAGAAATGCCAGGAAATAGCCTTTTTTCGGTTTCCTGTCAATTTTTTTTTGATGCAACTGATGTACTCACCAATCCGTTCCGTTTTTGGTTGGATTTGGGTACACCTTCTATTTTTGATGGCAACAAATCTTGATACATATCCCCGTACCCCTCCACTGTTCCTGGCTGTCATATCACTTGTACTGCCTGTGGCTGTCCTCCCTTGGCACTCCCATGCGGCATATTGGCAGTGCCCAGTGCTTGGCCCATGTTTGAATCTGTTTGAATCCAATCAAGCTGGCCGGCATTTCCTTGCTCTGGCCTCCTCCCCCTTCTTCCTTCCCTTTCATCAGCCGCTTAATACTCGATGCTATACTGACACCCACAGCAATATAATAATCATTTTATTTCTTCCCCAACCTGCATGCTTGCTCCTCCGCAGTCAGAATCGACTCTGCAGGCGGCCGGGCTAGGGCTCCGATCCATCGAAAGGAGTAAAAAATGATGCTGCATTTTTTTGTTTCGGTTTTGTCCCTTTTCATTTAGTGTCTACAATAAGAAATGGAGCCATTGCGGTCAGGCCTTTGCCCACTGCGCTTGGTTGGGTGCTCCTGCATTGTGCCTGTTGGGTGCCTGCTTGCGCTTCTTCTCGGTCCGGGTTCCCTTTTCAGCCATGTTATGGGTCATAATTTCTCACGGGCACAGTCACACATGCAGTCTGTCAAGACCAAGTCGTGCTGGCTGCACCGAGTCAGTATTCTTTGACAGGTGCGTTATGGCTCTATTCAGTCTCACAAATTGATCTTCTGCCTCGATGTAGATGCCTCGCAGGCTCAAGGCCGTTCATAATTCAATAAATACATTTTTTTTTCAGAGTGGCACCGCCGGGCGCCCTGCTCCGCCACTACTCTCCCTATGCCTTCTTCTTGTGCAGAGGCCTCGGTTTCGGCCTTGCAGCCCCCTTGCTTTTCTCCTTTCCTCCTCCCTCCCCGCTAGGTACAGGGGTCAGCTCGATACGCGCTGACTTGATCTGAGATAAGACCTTACCCAGACTTCGCCCTCGTACAGCGGCTGACCCCCTCCTCCACCGCTTGCCCTCGAAGTCGCCTTGCACGATGCAGCTCGACTGGCGTCTCTTGCGTAGGCACCACCTGACGCCTCCTCTTTCTGGCCGGAGGCCCACCCTCCTCCTGAGCCGCCTCATCGAGTGTCTTCCTTTTCTCGGTCTGGTCAGTCGTCTGCACACACATTTGCTTCTTTACTCACTCTGCAGAGCCTTTCCCAGTGTTCTTTCGCTTTCTCTTGTTATTCTTTCCCGATGGATCCGCTCTTTCCCTACTTTGGGCAGGTGAGTGATCTTTAAAATCGCGCAAAGTGCAAATGCTTACCGTCCGACTGCCTCCGATTCCAGGAGTTCCCCGAGCACCCACGTCACATCGCTCACCGCTGCCAGCCACTCGGCTTGCGCTGCTGGTAGTCCCTTCGCCACTGCCCCGCCCCACCATTCAAGCGTTGCCATGACTTGTAGCAGGCCATTGTCACCGTACATCCCAGCCAGGCTGCTCCAGTCAGCGGTATCTGGCCGTGACAACACTTCATCGGCCGAGGCTGCGCGCTCCTCTGGCTGCATGCACTTCCACCACTTCTACCACATCCCTACCCACGAGTTTGGCACCTCCCGCGTCCCCAGGTCCTGGCCAATGCAGGGCGGCAACCTCCACTTCCTCCCCCTCGCTATCCACACCCCCACCTCCTGCGGTCTACCTGTCTTCGGCACCTGAGCCGCGCCCGCTTCTGCGAAGCCCCATGCAGCCTCAAAGTCGAAGAACTGCTTCACGCATACACCCCACTCCATTCCCCATTCCCTTCCCCGTTCGAATGCGACATGCGCGTCTGCCAGCTCCTTTGTCCACTGCCCACGATCATCCCGTTGCCAAAACTCGTCATACAATCCGACACGGCCTCTCAGCCCCTCCTCGTCGTTACAGCCTTCCTCCCCATCGCGCCCTCCCTCCTCATCTTCGTTGTTGATCCCCTGCCCGCTCTCGTCGATGCTGGCCACGATGTCTGTCATCCCCATTTGGGTTTGGGTAATCGGTGTCGATACCAATGGCGCCATGGGCGACGCTTCCAGCCTCGAGCTGACACTATCCGCGGTACTCCCCCCCGCCTCCTCCGCAGACCCAGCACTGGATATGCTTCCTGGTGGCGGGTCCACTGCGTGTGCAGCACATTCTGTGTCCGCTACAATATTGCAATCAGATGTCGCAAACTCGTGTAGAAAAGACCTGTATTACTTACTGAAACACTGTTTTGCAAATGAAATCATGCTCGTCTCAACTGCCTGAAAGCCCTGCCAGTCGAATGTGGGCCAATTCATAGGCGACAATCCCTTTGTCTTTCCCCCGTGTACACTTCGTGAGAGGTCAGTGTCAATGCCGTATATAGAAGGAGCTCTTCTCTCTTCTCACCTCCGCACCCCGATTCTCCCTCCGCGTCGCACTATAGGCCCGGCCAAGAGAATGCTTGCGCACATCCCAAAACGATCCTGAATAGCGTCAACGAAAGGCTGCAGATAAAACGCCGCATTCTCCAGTGCCCTGGACCCATTCAATCAATGTCTTGTATCGTTAACAAACCAATTCACTTACGCCGCAATTTCCTCTGGACTCCTGGTCGGACTGTCTGCCAGCGATGTCTCCCACGCCTTCACCGCCTGCTCATGCTCGTGTACCATCGCCAACTCACACTCGTGTCTGAAAGCTGGTGTCTCGCCCTCCCATGTCTCCGCTGTTACTTTCGCCACGACATCGATCTGTTTCATGGGGGCCTCCCCCGTCAACTCTGCACGTCTCTTCAGCGCTTCCAGGCGTGCCACGACGCTGGGTTTAATCCGGGCGTCGTAATATTTTCGGGAGTAGAAGTGGATAACGCGCCCTTGCCGAGGCTTTGCAGGTGCGCCGTCTAGCTCCCCCTGGAAGAGTTCCTGGAAGGAATTCTTGTCGGCTTTGGTGAGACCGCCGTATTCCGCCCTGTACCATTGAGCGATGCGCTGGACATCGAGAAGTCAGTCCCTCATTCTCTGGAAGTCCAATAATTTGTCTTACCGTCCGCAGTGTCTTCGTGTACTCGTCGCGGAAAGCCTTCTCCCGCTCGTCCAAGATCTCGTGAATGACCTCGTTGGCTGCCGAGTCAGGTGGGTCCTCGAGGTCTTCTGCCAGGTCCTGGTCATCGCGCATGCGATACCCATACTTCTTCAAGTAGAGCTTCGTGATTTTGCTGTAGAATGCGCCGGATCTCTTGGCGTCTCTCTCGTGCAGCCACTCATCCCTCCTGCGCTCGAAGAAAGTTTGTTTTGTGCCATGAACCCACAACACCTTCCCCGGGCGCGCCACTGGCTCCCCTTTCCGGTGGCGGGTCTGCTTCTCCTTTATCAGAGTTACCAATGCGGGGCCTTCATCGTCAGGCCCCGCATCGTTATTGTCAGACCCAGCGCGGTCATCGTCAGGCGGCGCATTCCCGAGGCCTGGGGTAGTCTCTGGCTCACTGGGGTTTGGCAACGGCGAGTCAGAGGGCAAGGCCGAGTTTGGGTGCAGTGGGACAACCAGAGATGGATCGGGGTTCCCAGGAGGCGTCATCGCAGGAGAGGACATCGTCGAGTTTTTTTTAGGGTGTAGTTTTCTGTGCTGGGTGACACTTGCTCTCTTTTTACGTAGGCGTCTCCTATTCTTCCCTTACATCACGGCTGATATTTTTTGATCCCAAGAAAAAGAATGACAGAATGACTTGTACCACAAAACACAATTCATCGTATTTATCAGTCCTCTATCCAATATACCGCCTTCGAGAACGCCTGCGCCTCCTCATAGTCTGCAGTCGACAGAATCTGAGGCTTCTTGCCGTCGGTTTCGGCGCCGACGAAAGCTGCTTTGGCTTCGGTGCTGCCGTCCACACAAACTTAGAAATACAATAAAGAAGCTTCCAATAACGCACCGGTCGGTGTAGACAATGCGCCCCCCCCACAGTGCAAAATATCCAGATGTATTGGGCACCTCGTCCCAAGTCGTTGCCGTCACGCTGGAGATACTCGTGATGGAATGTGTCTCCGTCAAGTGGTCGGCCTCACTCTCTGTGGACCCCAGCGACAAACTGCCAAGATTCGGCATACAAAACTGTTGACTAACATCGGTGGCTTGCTTTCAGTCTGGGGTCATACACATTGAATAATCCGACTTACAGCTGTGCCTGAAGCTCGGGATCCACCCGACGTCCTTGAGCCTTTGGTGGCCCCAACATGGATCGGATTGCGCCAGCCGCATGCTGCGGTTCGACGGGATGTGGATGCACACCCAGGATGCAGTGTTCCTGCCACTCAGCGATACACCCGCGCATCGTTTGGTGGCCGCACTGCGCACCGGAGGGATGGCCGCTGACCATTGCCTTCACAACTGTCCTAGAGAGCCTCGCCTCATCAGCTATCCTCTTAATAACACTCTGAAACCCACCAATTGTGCCAAACCCCGACCATTTTCCCCTGAGTGACCAAATACATGGGAAACCGACCCGTATGCCTCTCGCTCGGCTTATCGCGCACGGGAGGGAGGCACCAGTATCGAGGATCGTGGGTGGGGTCACTGTTGTCCGGGATCATCTCCTGGGTGCTGAGGTTGGTCGGCGTCAGGGTGGAAGACATCGTGGCTACATTTGAAGGAATAAAGCGAAATCAAAAGATGGGTGGATTGATCTGGTGTGTGGGTACAGCCACACGGCAATGAACCCTCCTCATTTCACTGCGCTACGAAGGGATGCACCCCTTCCCCCCCAGTTTGTCCTCCCCAGCCTCCTGGCGCTCTGGGACTAAGATCCACTCACTGACGAGCATTAAGCATTGCGCAGTCTGATCTAATCAACCCCCGTTGCCGCTACTTTGTCTTTCCCGAAGAACCACCCTGGAGAAATATACATTCCTAGGAACTCACCGGATGCGGCTTGAGGATGAATCTCGGGTGGCTGGGACGACACATATTATGTAGTTTTTCAGTGTTGCTAAATAGTGTTGTCAATACCAAAGCATTTCCTCGTGAAATCTGAATGATGCCCAGCCGTAATTTGTCTCTAGACCCATTCCATCTCGCGGACATCTAGAACATCGCAACAACTTCTCGCTCGTTCGCAGTGACTTGTGAGTAATAAGTGTTACAACGCGTGACATCACAGTGACACCTACTTAATTGGGCCTAATCACCCCAAAGTCGCGCTCTCACTAACCCAACACAAAGCTTATGTTTCGCCTTCGGAACGTCCGGTACACGAACATTATCTCATTCAATCATTAAATGGAGATTTACCGGGCTCTGCAACTCTTTTCCCAGGAGAATGTTGTGTTTCAACAACCAAAGCAGGTATGTGGCAAAGCGTTGTCATTATTAGTGTGGTGAGGTAAGATACTGCTCTCCAGGGTTGGTAGTTGATTATATCACGTCCCCCCACCCGCATTCTAATCTGGATCGTATCGGGTGGCCTGAGCCAAAATTCCTGTTTATATTCCATCTGCCATCGGCAGCCATCCCCTAATCGAACTCATGTATCTATAGCCAAAGCAAGTACGCCATGAAATTCTGCTGACTAGTCGGTATCTAATCCATGAAGACCACCAGAATCAGCCACACTTTTTGAAAACTCATTGTTTCGGTCAAACAGTTGACTTTCCAACTTCGAACCCGAGCCTACCAACCGGTATTTCCATGGTCGTATGGGAAATTTTGTTTTGGACGGGTGCATATACCCCCCTGGCACTTAACCGCTCATATTTCTGTGTGTGCGCACCACCCAGTGGCTCGCCATTCATTGAGAAATACAACTGCAACTTGCATATGTACACTGCAAGCAACATTTCGCACCAGGTTGGCTCAATTCCATGGTCCCATGGGATATTTTGTTTTGGACAGGTGCATATACCCCTCTGACACTTAACCGCCCATATTTCTGCATGTGCGCACTACCCAGTGGCTTCCCATTCGTTGAGAAATACAACTGCGATTCGCATATGTACAGTAAGCAACATTTCGCACCAGGTCGGCTCAGGAGGACTCATTTGGGCTGGCTTTTCTGCCCTCAAAGGGTGCGTGTTACCTCCTGGCTCTCAAAAAAAAAAGTCTTTGTTTCGGTTGGGCTGAGGACCACTATAGGAATTTTTTCGTGGAAGACGAGAATGCTCGGCATGTAGCGGCCCGGCATTACCGTGCCTTACGGAAGTCGTGTCTTTTGCCGTTTACCTCGATCTTAATGTCTCCCTCTCGTCTGGAATGGGCTGTTACATACCCCAAATCCCCCCAATCTCACTGTACGTCAGCAGACCATCTTGTTGGAAATCGGGCTATCGGATATACCACAGTGACCCTCTGCAAACGTGCAGAGGTCTCGATAGATTTGATGCAGTATTTATACAGAAAGGAAGTCATAAGTACGAAAGGAGTTAATAAGAACGGTAGCGCGCATGAGTAGAAAAGAGTCCGTATGACAGTCCGCAGCAATAGAATGAGTCGTTGGTGAGTCGGGATGAGTGGAATGGTCGGCGGCAACACATCTCTGTGCCAGCGCCCGTACAGCCGTAATGGCAGTGCGCAGGTGTTTCGGTTGTTATCCCAACACACCCCCACAAGCGATAGCACCAAGGCACACCCCCACAATCTTGACAGGGTGTTTACCAGACTCCGTCAAAGTCATCGGAGTCGTACTCAACAGCGGCGGCAGTCTCGGTTGAGTTCTTCCTCTTCAAACTCCTCCCAGCGCAGACGCTCCAGGCAGTCTGACTTGAAGTGTCCCTTCTTGTCGCAGAAATAGCAACTCTGCGACGAAGCAGTAACACGGCGGGCGGCAAAGGCGACATTATTGGGGTCATGGTCGTTAGGGGAGGGAATGTCCGACACTGTAGTGTTGGAGACTTGCCGTGTCTCCTCGTTGAGTAGTCGGCTGATGACGTGCTGGACAGTGAGGTCATCAGGAGAGGTCGCATCGAAATTGATTACCACGGCCTCGTATGTCGCGGGGAGACCCATGGTGAATGCGAGGATTTTGTCCTGGTCGGTGACAACAATCCCGGTGTATTCCATTTGAAGGACCATGGACTGGACACGACCAATCCAATCCTCCATCGTCTCGGAGTCGAGCTTCTTCGCGGTAAGGAACTGCCGGCGAAGGGCAAGGCTAGTGGAAAAACCAGCAGCGCGATGCATATGCTCGAGGTCTTGCCAAATGACCATCGGATCGCGCGATGTCATGTGGGCAAGTTGGCTGGGTTCAACGCGTAGAACCATCTCCGCACGCGCCTCTGCCATCTTCGATGCATCTCGAACCGCAATCATTGTCCCCCGCTCCATATCCATCTCTGCCAATGTCTTCGCACTTCCATCTGAGTTGGTGTCGCTCACCACAACTTGAACCACACCCCATAATCCTGCGTATATCCCAGTCATTCGCATAGTTCTTGTTGCCCAGACGTGCAAAAGAATAGCGGTCGGAGTCGGCCATTGTAGAATAAAAGTCGAGAGAATGTGAAAAATAAAAGCAAGGAAAATTCGGCAGTGCCTCGTTGTCGCGAGGGCTTTACTCCTTCGTCGTCGATGAAGGGTGTCGTAAACTCGGTGCCTTGTTGTCGCAAGGGCTTTGCTCCTTCGTCGTCGATGAAGGGTGTCGGGTTGCCTCCGTCGTCGTGGAGGGCTTTATAAGAATCCGGAAATCAAATGTCAATGGAATCCAGATAATGACACGAGAGCGGCGAGGGTATGAGTGTTTGCGCGTTTGTGTTGGAAATCGGGCTATCGGATATACCACAGTGACCCTCTGCAAACGCGCAGAGGTCTCGATAGATTTGACGCAGTATTTATACAGAAAGGAAGTCATAAGTACGAAAGGAGTTAATAAGAACGGTAGCGCGCATGAGTAGAAAAGAGTCCGTATGACAGTCCGCAGCAATAGAATGAGTCGTTGGTGAGTCGGGATGAGTGGAATGGTCGGCGGCAACACATCTCCGTGCCAGCGCCCGTACAGCCGTAATGGCAGTGTGCAGGTGTTTCGGTTGTTATCCCAACACATCTAACCCACTCGCATGGTTAATTCCATAGATAGCAGAGGCACGCTTCAGCAACGCAAATGAATTAATAGTAAGCAATCAATGAGCTCTCTTCTAACAGCTCTAGTCCCGAAACCTTGCACACATGCGGAGCAGGCCATTCTCAAACGTGGATTAATGCTCCAACTGCTTTGTTTGTGCTCGAATAATATTCTACCGACAGGGGTATGCAGGGTCAGCTTGAATGACTTACAGCAGGCAGGCCATCTTCTTGCATGAGGCGACAAGCGGGCTGACCCACTTCACATCAGTGATAATTAAGGTAACTGTATCTTATTATCTCCTTACATGAGGCGACAAGCAGGCTGATCCGCTTCACATCAGTAATAATGAAGGTAACTTATTGTCTTCTTACATGAGGCGACAAGCAGGCTGACCCGTATCACATCAGTAATAGAAAGGGTGCGAAAAAGCCGCATGGCGCGCAAGGTCTTTCCATGCGGCTTTTTCTAAACTCTGCTGCGGCAATCTGGTGGGTTATATGAAGGGTTCTGGGAGCACCTGCAGTCAAATGAGCGTAAATCCGCACACGGCATTGTGCAGCCGCATGCGGCTTTGTGCAACCGCTCTAATAATGGAGGTAACTGTATCTTATCGTCCGATTCTTCGTTAACCTCTAATTTCGGACATTTACAAAATGCAGGTGCATTAATAGCAAGTAATCAATGAGCTCTCGTCTAACGGCTCTCTGCTAATAAAAGATGTCTCGCATACACCCATACCCCTCAGACACGGACTAAGGCGTCAACTGTTTTGTTTGTGCTCGATTTACCTTCCATCGTAGACAGAAGATATGCAGGGTCAGCTTGAATGACTTACGGAAGCCAGGCAATATTCTTCCATGACACGACAAGGGGAATGCTCCGTAAACACGGTGTTGCTGACTGCACCGACTGCTTGCCTTCCCAAAAAAAAATGAACACATGTCCATACCCTCAGTCCTAAAACCTTGTGCACACGTGGAACAGGCCGTTCTCAAATGCAGATTAATCTTCTGACAGGGGATATGCAGGGTCGGCTTGAATGACTCACAGTAGGCAGGCTATATTCTTACATCAGACGACAAGCAGGCTGACCCGCTTCACATCAGTAATCCTGAAGGTGACTGTATCTTATCGTCCAATCCTTGGTTAACCTCTGCTTGTGGAGACGGACTTTGATTTCTTTGAATACACCGTGCTTGTGCCCTTTTTGGGCGACAATCTCATCAGCTATAAAACCTAGTCGTATAGGTTCTGCTTGTGGAGACCACATTTACTCTCTCGCTCACCTCACATCAGCATGAAGCGGTATAACAGCAATAAGGGCACAACCAGGTGTACAGCCCCACCAGCAATGCACATTCACCAGCCGCACCTGGGCAAAGTCGTGTCTGTATCGGCGAACGGGCGCAGTGCAATGGCTCATCCTCACGTTATCATTACGGAGCCCAGCGTACCTGCCTACCAGGAAGATGTCACGACGAATGCGGTAGTTGAGAGCTTGGACTTTAGTTATGACCTCGGCGACACAACCCTGCTGGCTGAAGTTCAGGAGCTGGAGACTGACGGCATTGTCCTGATGTCGAAGCGGAAGGTCTACGCAAATTCGGTGCATATCCCTTGCTGTCTGTTGAGCTATCCTTTCTAAAGTCGCGTGGTCTTTTTCCTTGCTTCCGGTTTTTTAAGGACTATCCTATGCTTACATGGGCGGTGCATCAAGACGAGTACCTTGACGAGATGCTGCGTCTCGAAGGTAGAGGCTACAGTGCAATCTATTCGACTTGTGGGGGTTGCCAGCGCCCCAATCCAGCATTTCGATGCGAGCAACAGATGTGCTACGGGCCATCTTTATATTGTCAGACATGCATCGTGAAACGGCATGCTGCTCTGCCGACGCATTGGGTTGAGGTACGTGAGCTTACAAGGACTTTGATGACACGACTAACACAGGGTTTTCAGAAATGGAATGGGACCTTTTTTGAGCGACAAGATCTAAAGAGCCTGGGCCTTGTCATCCAGCTGGGGCACCCCGTGGGGTACAATTGCCCGAATCCACTCAAGGCCAACAAGGGCTTTGTGCTGATCGACTTTACGGGCGTGCATATTATCGACGTGAATTTCTGCCAGTGTGATGGGCGGTTGGAGAAGCGTCAGCAGCTGATGAGAGTCCGCTGGTGGCCCGCAACCGCACGGGACCCGCAGACGTGTGCGACTTTCGGACTGGTGCGGTTTTTTTCAAATATTAAATTGTCAGGGAAAGGTACGTGGGCAGTCGGTCGTGAATGTGGGTCCCCGGTTGACTTGTCTACGCAAGGTTTCGTCCCACAATTTCTTGCGTTCGTTGGAGTTGTTAACTAACAACGATGGTCTCAATCCTGTCCCGGTACGCACGGGCCGTTCACCTCGGGAAGTAGACTAACATCTTTTGATGCATTGTATAGGATCGCCGTCGCGCTTTCCGGCATATAATTCGCCAGTACCGGTCAACGCTAGTCATGATGCGTGCCGGGCGTGGACATGACCCATCAGGAGTGAAGGGAACAGCCCAAGGCGAGCTTGCGCTGCAATGCCGAGCTTGTCCGCAGGACGGGAAGAATCTACCGGAGGGGTGGGATAAAGTCAATTGGGCGGCAATGGCAGAGGACCTGCGGTACGTGTGAGTCGGGTCTACGCATTATGGTGACTAATCGCCACACAGGTACAAGTACTGTACTATTTCGACCGTAGGTTCAGCCTATGTGACCTGTGACCACTTAGGTTCAACTTTTTGATGGTTCAGGTTGGCCAGGACCTGTGACCTCTATTTTTATAGTTCAATTGTTGAAATGTTCATCTCAGATCTTCTTTCGATGTGATGCATACCGCCAAGCCTGTTGCGCCTGATGGCAGCTATTTGAACCAATAGGATGGTAACAGATCAATATTTTTCTTCAATCCTTGGTCCTCTCCGTCCATTTTGCCATGGCCTGCTTCAACAGAAATGATTGGGTTGCCTGCGGGAAAAAATGGATAGATGTCCCGAAACCTATTCGCCAGTTATATCGCAATGACTTCAAAATTCCCGACGCTCTCGCATCCGAAATCTTACTGGGTGACACGCTGTCCATTCACAAATTCTTCGACTTCCCTCTCCCGCTTGTTTCTTCGGGGACTCTCGAGGCACCTGATCTATCCACGTACTTCAGCAAATATGCTGCCGACACCCCGGATTCTTCGACTTGATTCATTGATTGAGTAGCTACCAAACGAAAGTGATCAATATACTTCATCTGCTGTGCTTTAGAGAGTAGCGACTCAGTGAGGGAGTGGAACACAGTTCCTTGCCTCACACAAACACAGAAGGAAGAAATCTTTTGATTTTTTACGTCCTGCGTGACCCAAATGTGCGCTAGTTCAGACCCTCTAGTGACTAGTGACCAAAATTAAATAGGTTCAGTTCATGGGTGCCTGTGACCTGTGACCTGAACCTACGGTCGAAATAGTACAGTACTTTACGTTCCTAGCGCAAGACTGCAATTTTCGAATGATCAATCGCAATGTTTCATCTGCTGCCAAGGATCCAATCCTCGCCGATGGCTGCGGGTACTTCGTCCACAACGGACGTTATACTGAACATCTGCGTGCCCACGTTACCGAGGAAGAGATATCGAGTTGTTCCGGCTTCCAGGCGATGTTTCTGGCGAACAGGAAGCGTGTCAAGGGTTTGCGTACGACTGGGGTCGACGGGGTTACGTGCGCACGGCATAACATGTGGAGACCAAATGGGATTGGACCTTACAGCTCGGGGAACGGTGCGTTTCATCGTGTTGATTGAACTTATACTGAAAAAAATCGCCAGCTATTGCAACATGGACTTTATTCTTTTCTCTTCGATTCTCAACTACATTGTGTTCTATCTCATTCTCTCGTACGATATCGCATGCCAATACGGCAAAAACTTCTGGACCCATATGCAGTTGCTACCGGAGGCGATGCACCTGACAATTGATCACTCGCGCGTCTGGTTCAAAGTCCCGAATTTTCACCTCCCACCACACAAGCCACCATGCCATTCAGCTTTCTCATTTCACTATATGTGGGGCGCGGGGAGAACCCATGGTGAGACAGTGGAGCAAAATTGGGAATTTACCAATGGGGCTGCTGCCTCGACGAAGATGATGGGACCTGGCACTTGGTTTGCGACACTCGAGGATCTTTTCGGTTTCCACAATTGGCGCCACCTTGTGGCTTGGCGCTGGATCTTTGCAAAGCGGATGGCCGAGAACGTGAAGGAGGGCCAAGTACACCGTGACGCTTTCGAGGCGTTTGACACGGCGTTGCGGGAACAGGTGCCTGACCTGGTGGAGGGGTGGAAAAAATGGGTTCATCAGTGGGAATCTCGCCAGCACAAGGATGGAACAGAATCTCCTTTTGAGCTGAAGAATCAGAAAGGTCAGTTCATTCTGCATGTCAAAAGTGAGTGACTGATCATTGTCGATGTTCGTAGCGATGACAATGCGGGAAATTCGACTGAAGTTGGCGAAGGAGGAGTTGTTACGGCACCTTAGTATGGGGGGATGATATATCACTGACCTCTAATCGTCGGAGAGCCGTGATATATCAAATCTGCTCAGTTAGAGGACATCTTGATATATCATGTACGCTGAGCTTTTGGGCTATCAATAAAATTAATTTGTACTGCTGTCGCTGTGCTCCACGGCGGCGAAGAACATCCGCATTTTGATGGCATCGACAAAGATCTTCTCGACGTTGCGATCAAATGCGATCAAATGTCGTCGACGTCGCCGGCGACGTTGAGGACAAAATGGACTTCAAAATAGCCAGAAATTTTCGAAAAAATTGTAGTATATGGAGTGTGTAGGTAGAATACATGTGAGATGGCAAGTAAGCAAAAGAAGTATATTCCGGGACATGAAATGCGGTTTTGAATGAAATTGCGCTACATAAATTTGTATGCTTTTGCACGCCAGAACATATGCTGCAGCAATGGAGCGGGCCGTAGTTGACCTGTTCGCGATACTGCACTGCCCGCGCACCCGGGCACCGTAGGGGCCGCGCCCGGTTCCAGCGCCGCCACGTTGCCCCACCGCTGGCATTATGCTCGGGTGGATCCCCTCACGCATCGCCGCGCAGCGCATCGCATCGCGTGTCTCACACCGCGCACCCGTGCCGTCACTGTACGTCCATCAAACTCCCCAGTCACCCCCTCCTTCCCCCGCCTGCCCCGGGGTCGGGCTGCAGTTGAGGGGGATGATGGTACTATTCTGGCACTTGTATGTCACTCCGCACATCCCGCCTCCCCCCTGCGCCGCTTGCCACATCCAACCGCGGCGCCACTGCAAGCGCCGCAGGTGGTGGTGCTCGCCGCACTTATTCCCTCCCTCCTACAGCTGAGGGCGGCGATGGCGAAGGCATTTCTGCGCTCGCGCGTCGTGCCGCACATCCTTAGCCGCCACAAGACTCGGACCCTGGCTGCGCAGATGCGAATCGGGAGAGCGGCCGCACGCCTGCGCCGCTCGCCACACTGTTCCAGCGCCGCCGCATTTCCAGCGCTCCGGTATGGCGCTTGTCCGCACTGGCCCACCAGGTGTGCTACTCATCCCCGCGGGCAACGAGCAGCTGCAATCGCACCACCGCTCCGAATCGAGCGGTGTTCGCGCCGTGGCAACCCACTACCCCTGGTGCACGACAGCCTCTCTGGCGCCCTCGCGGCCGCGCAGACTCGCTGTACTGCTCCCACCCACCCGCGACAAACGCTGGAAGCCGGGTGTGTGGGCGCGGCGCCGACCGACCACAGTGCGCGACAATGTACCACAGGCCTGTAATAAGGAAGCCGGGACGTACGTCGTGCCAAGAACGAGCGCGCCCGAGGTGGTGCACAGCACGGCGAATGGGCGGGGGATACAAACAACTTGCGTACAGATGGAAAATAAGAGGATTAAGCATCCAATGATATTCCGACTACTGTGGACGCACCTGTGGTCACCAAACACCCAATTTCGCACACTCTCCCGAGTCTTCGCAAGATTTCATGCCCACGATGACTTTGCATGCCAATGGGCGTGTTGCGAGGGCTAGGGTCCCTAGCGGATGCATAGGGCTTGTGAAGAGTATCGTTGTAGGGTTCCCAAGAGATATTAGTGATATTTGGTCATCCCAGAAGAAGTATAAGGAGACGACTGCAAGAGACGGGCGCGTAGTGGGTAAAATGATCCGTAGCGAGACATCGGTGAGATGAAAATGCTTGAAAAGATGACTGTGGACGCCAGAAATGGTTTAAAAGAAAATGGGTGCAGAGCCGTATGAAGAAGAGACCGAGAACGCCCTCTGAATGGGAGAATGTCGTGGTGGGAGCTTAGAAATGTAACACTTGTCACATCGGGTAACGCTGCCGAAGCGTCCGGGGCGCTTGATGGGCGCTTAACGTGCACGCTCACAGAAAGTTGGCCTACGGTAATTTGCGCCCCGCACTTGCGAGCATTCTGAGGAGCCAGAATTCTTCCAAACCATTAACCATACCCGCGGAGGTGGGTCGATTGACTTTTAATCAATCTGCATGACAATAACCACACAAACATTGGATATAGGGCCAAATTGGCACGCGCACACGAAGAAATCGTTGAACAACCACCAACTTGGTGGTATATAAGACATCTGAGGGCATAAATAAGGTCTGTGAGTCTTACCGATCCAGAAAACCTCGAAAATCGCGATGGTTGAAAATAAAGAAAAAAAATATTAAGTCGCAAATGGGACGGGGTAGAGGTTGCCACTAAGATGTTGGCAGCTTCACCGTCACTTTAAAGCAACTTCTTTCATTGCCTTAATCTCTTGCAACTAACTTTCTTTTCTCAATGGTTCAACATCCTACACGCCATTAATGATATTAGACCACAAATATATGGCCAGGTAGGCACAGACCAAGGGATTTTGTGTTCAACAGGCATTAGACGCCCGTTAAGCGCCCGTCGGAACCGTGACTCCGAAGAGCCGAAACACCCCACTTTTCACTCCTTTCACCGTTTCCTCTCCGTTCAAAGGCTTTCTGAAACACAGATGATGTCACAGGTAGTATAGGATCATTATTCAACATAAAAAACAATAGTAAAATGTTGTTTAATTGACACTCGAAGCATACACAAGTGTGGAGATTACAACGGCGCACGTGTTCTCCCGGGTTTTCCTCCATCTACTGGAAATATATTTAGGGGACATACAAAAAGGGGAGGAGTAGCAAAGACAGAAAGAAAATGACCGTTGGACGCGGCCGAGGCAAGCGTGCAGTGCATGCATAGGCGGGGACAAGACAAGAGCCCGTGGACGATGCACAACGAGAGCGCATCCAGCAGGAATCGAGAGCGGGCAGAGAACCTGTATGTGGCGGGGGGCAATCGTGGAGCGGCGGGTAACAAGCGTGCGCGCGGCAGAGATCAAGGCAGCGGCCAACGAGCGCGTGCATGGAGCAGGGATCGAGTGCAGGAGCGCCAGGAAACAAGCGCCAGGCGGAGAGAGTGGGGGGGCGACCATTGGGCGCACCATGATGCAGGTATCAAGGGCCCCAGGTGGGGCGGGGGCAGCGAGTAACGGGCGCGCATGAGGCGGGGATGGAGCGCAGGAGCGGCGGGCAACGGGCACACGGGCAGAGAGATCGAGCGCACAGGCGGCGGCTATCGGGCGGGGCATGGTGCAGGTATCGAGGGCCTAGTCGAGGGCCTAGGCGGGGGCGGAGGCAGCGAGCAATGAGCGCGTATGGGGGCGGGAATCGAGCGCGGGAGCTGCGGGCGGCAGTGTCCCGGGGGGTGGGGTAGTTGGGTGTCGCAGACGCAAGGGTGAAGTGAAGGGCGGTATTGGGGGCGATATCCAGTATGCAGGGTGGGCGCACATGCGGGGGAACAAACGAGTGTGGAGGTAACGCGAGGGCGGCCTGAGGCAAGCACATACTGGACCAGACCATTAATATCAGCCTTCCGGTCCGATGCGACAAATTCAGGCCCCAATGAAGCCTGCGGAAGCCGGTACACAATTAGGAGGTGTGGGAGCTACAGTGTCCAATTACAGGGCCCTCAGGCAAATGGAAGGGCTGAAAAGCGTGGAGGTTTAAGGAAGGATATGGCGGATGATTGAGGGGGAGAATCAAGGTGGCCCGAGCCAAGGATCCGTTTTTATTCGCAATGTGGTACGGCGGAGGAGTGCCAGCGCAGCGTCAATGCCGCGGTATCGGGAGCCAATCGAGACCGGAAATTCGGGATAGTGGTTTGAAACGGGGAAGAGGAACATGCTAGCGAAGCTACAGGAGGATTAGGAGGGCCAGAGGCGAGGGGGAGCCCGTGCGGTGGAGGGTGGAAGCAAGGCACGGATGGTGATGGGAACGAAAGTGATCGCCCCGTTTGGAGTGGCTGTGGAGCGCCATCAATTGAGGCGGGGCGGCGGGGCCAACGGTGGATGCCCAAATCTGGTGGAGCGCGGGCGCGGGCGTGAATGAAGGTGAGCTGATATATCAGCCTCACCTCTGACTTAGAGGTGTTGATATATCAGCACTGTCCGCTGATCAGCGGACATCTGATATATCAAATCCCCACATACGACTGGTTACGGAGCGGTGAGGGGGTCGAGGTTGAGCAAGAGGAGACACCGAGCACCTTCATACTTATGGGCTTGGATATCGAGGAATCGCAGTGAGTCCTCAGTCAGAATGAGAGCGCGGATGATTGATTGATTGATTTCATGTGTTCTAGGCGTTACCTTGCGATCGATATCAAAGCAGTTGCAAACCCAACCGACGCGCAGATGGTCGACTTTTTGAAACGTCGGGAGCGGCCTGCTCAAGCGTATACGCGTGTTTCGCAAACTGCAGCATACTTACATGCCTAACCTACGCCAGCACCTAATGGCGACCCAACGCGCAGTTATGGATTCAGAGGGCGATCGTAACGCCGAGGCAGTGCGGCTATTTATGCCCTCGGATATTGCAGACAGGAAGAAACGTGAGAATGCTTGTGCCTTGGGTTTGCCGGAGGTGGAGGCGGAGTTACGGGTTGGAGAGGCGCGCGAGGCGCTGGAGGCACTTCGGCAGGGTCTGCGCACGCGCACGATGACCAATCGGTTCCGTCTCCGACATTGCACAGGCCAGCGAATGTTGACGAGGGGCCAAGGGATACTGCGGCAGATCAACCTGAAGATCCACAAAGCAAAATTGCGCTACCGATATGCGCGCAACGCGCTGCTTCGGCTGAGAGGTCATGGATCATGGGAGCAGGAGCTGAAGGTATTGGAGGATAGCGATGTGCGAGCGCTGAATGAGCGCGCACTTACGGCAGAGGAAGCAGAACGGCGGAGAGCGGTGCACGATTACGAGGATATTGCCGAGGAAGGCGGGGTGGCGGCGTTTGGTGTTGTGGCGTTGGGAGAGGGGCATCGAACGCTGTCGTGGATCTGGTACACAGCCAAGTCCGACGAGCCGAGTGAGACGGAGCTCGTGGAAGGTGCGTGGCGTAAACGGCATTTATGAATCCTTCTTTCTTACCTAACCTGCAGCGTTACGTGTCGAATGGTGTAAGGCGTACGTGCGCATGCATCGCTAGGCGGAAGATGTTGTTCTGGTGGAGGAAGAAATGCGCCGTACAATTGAGTATGGATATTGGGTGGCATCCGAGTGGGAAAAAACGGGGGGCGGCACGCATTGCTGTGGTTGAGGAGGAGCTGCTGGAGGGCCTAAAGGCATATGCCCGAGAGCAGGCAACTCGCGAGAAGAGAACCTGTGCATCTCTCACCGCTAATTGGGGTCGGATCCGGGAACGAGGGCGCGCATATTTGGCAGGTGAAATGGCGCCAGGAGTGGAGGTGATCGTCCCATTGGACGATGAGGAACGGGAGCCAGATGAAGATCATGAAGGACCTCCCGATTACGAGGATGAAGGGGACGATGAGCTTTTGGAGTGAGTTTCCTTTATTGGATGAATGTCATTTTTGGCAGCTGGGCAGGCCGCAAAAGGATGTAGCGATGTCGGATTCCTGGACTGATGCAGATGCGGCTGGGTTGACATCAGGAAAATGCTCCCCTGGCAATTGGCGGGTTTGCCACAAATTCTCCCCAACTTGGACTTTTTTGGACCGAATTACTCTGATTGCCTCGATTGCCTCGCTTTGGATCCCCCCGTTAAATTACCTCCAGCTTGGAGGCAAATTACCTTACATTACCTTCCATTTGCCGTTGGTTTCCAGGCAGTTGCTGGCTGGGTAGGCTCGACAGCACATATTGAAAACATGGGAAGATACTTGAATTAAACAATCAACTAGGGTACAGCATAATCTACGATGACAAATACACCCGTCTGACCGTCTCCGAGCCAGTCTACACACGATGACAATGATAGACAGCAGTCCTATCACAGAAGAATAGAAAGATAACCGGACATACCTGATAGATCCCACAGCGAGTGGTAAATTTGTTCCTGCACTACGGCAAAAAAAAAGCAACAGTAAGAATTCAGAATTATGAAAGAATATCTGAGAACGACGTACTAAGGATTACGGTAAACAGTGAAAATTGACGGTCATTGTGGGTTGAAATCCGCCATGGCCTGTGTGGAGATGAGACCGGTGGGAAAAATCAGGAACTGCGGCACGTACCTTGGTCATAACATATATGTCATCACGGGCCATGACACCTGTGAGGAACAGCTAGAATTGTAGAAGTCAGTCGAGGTTTAAGTTGGAGAGGTAAAGACGGATACATTTCCGGGCTCTGGGACAGGGTGCATCCAATCTGCAACTGACTAGAAAATAATGGAGTGTACTGGATCGATGTTGGAGCGATCCACGTACCGAGATTTGCCGTGGGTACGAGAGAAGCAACTGCCATCAAGAGAAGTATCGCGGCAAGTCGAAAGAAGGTGCTGTAAGCTGAAAAGGAAGTGGGGTCAGTGAGCGAAGAGAAAAGATAGAATGACGACGTACATAGGGTACTCACAGTGAAGGCAGTCCTCTGAAATTAACCTATCCAGCAGTGAGCGGGTATTCTCATGTTTATGGGAAGGAGCTGACCTGTTTCCCATGCACGTTGCAGGCGGTAAGAGTCTGCATGCAGTCACATCCGATGCAGCCTCGTGCAAATGCTATGTGCATGCAGGTACTGACCTGAGCACAACTCATGAGCACAGGGAAGACTGGGTGGAAGACGGGGCCAGATAGTGCCCAGTGCAATGCGGTAGGGATAAAGTCGAATGAAGGGAGATGGCGGAGGGAAGAGAAAGGTGGGATCAAAGGAAACCACCTTGACAGGTCACGGGTTGCGCTCTCGCGTTTCATCGCCAACTTGTTGCCATCAGTCGATCGGACTTCAAGGTCCACCATGTGAACATTAGGGCCGGCCGAATATGACTTAGACTCGATTTTTATATATTCACACAACCTCAACCGTACCCCTCAACTTCCCGAGATAATTGTCTATATACCTGTTTCTATTCAATTCTGTCGAAATGTTGCTCTCACTTGTAAGTAATCCTCAGATCACAAGAGAATTGCCTTGAAATTTCCCGGAATTGGACAGAATTGGACCATCTTGGACCATCTTGGACCATCTTGGCCCTCTTTGGAATTGGGGAACCAAATTGGAGGAAATTAGGGGGAAGTTTGTAAAGTATGTTTTTCCTGATGGACAGGATGGGATTTGCAGATGGACGGAGTTACAGTATTAGCCGAGCATGTTTCTTGGCAAAATACGGTACAATACTGATGTAGAGGACAAAAGCTGATGAAAATGTACATTTTTGATGCAGACCTCGGTGTTCGGCCGTTTTGGGCAAGACAAGGGCAAAAACGGGTACTGCCGTGCATGCCGAGGGGAGGTAAATGTAATTTATTCTGAAGCAGCTACCTAATGCAGTATGGCACTGCACCCACGAACACATTGCAATGTAGGTACTATTGGTCGGACGGCCAAATATCGTCCGCGTTGCATTCCGGTTATAGGTCACGGGCGCGCGCATTGCAATGCAGTCACTTTCCTTGGTGAATATGGGTGCACTTTGGGTCGGTGAGACATTGCTCCATTTCGAGGGGCATACAGGTGTTAGATGTGCGTAGAGTGTTCTACACCGCCGTTTGAATCAGATGTTTCTTTAAATGTTTTAGGCCGATTGTTCGTCAAATGTTGCCTCAAACATTCTCACAACATTGTGAAGCCAATCCCTCAACGCTTTTCTGAGAACAATATTTCTACTGGCATGTCTTTTACGGTGATTCTCGCGTCCTCCGGATCACGTTTGGATATGATTGAGGCGAAGGATCTATGATACAATAAAATAGGGTACATACATGTCAGGCCAGTGACATCTACCGAGACAGAAAAAGTGCTCCACATTACTGCAAGTCAGACAACAAATAAAGAACCAAGAGGGTGGACCCTCTTGAAGCAACAGGTTCCAATGACGAACCAACTGCCAACGCTCCACAGAGCTAGCGGAATGGCTCTGTGAATTTATTTATGGGGGGAGTTGGTATATGACTTTTGGAAGAAATTCGAGAAGCCCGCAACTGTCTCCTTTCTTTCTGCTTTTTTACTCTGAGCTGGCGGCAGTGGCCGCCGCACTTGAGCCTCTTGAGACTTTAGCCGCGCCGTCTGACAGGATTTATGGTTACCTCGCCATAAACACCTTGCTCACTGGGCTACATCCCGCGCTCATACTGTATTTCGGAGTCCTGGAGATGGTGTGGGGGTATATCTCGAGGTGTGTTACCTATAAGTCTTGCTTTAAAAAGAGAACTGAAGTTCAAATTGCCACAATCTATACTGGATTGGAACCCTGAACTAGCACGAGGATTATAGTGTTTGAGTTGTTGTAGTCACATTATCGAACTGTGTATTCATTTACAAGGTTTGGTTTGTGGTTATTTCACCGCTAGCCTCATAGACATCGTTTCACTGGTTCCATTCCGGTCCACTCAGTACAAGGCTCAAGTACTTGGACTTTGTTCCAAGGACTTCCATAAACAACACAATGCTCTCTCCTTGTTTCCAAGGGCTATTCCATTCCCTGCAACCTTTTATAAGGCCCTGTACCAGGGTCTGATACTCTGATTTAGACTTGGATGAAATCCGGAGGGACCATACGAACGATGGGCCGAGACGTTCTAAGCGATCCAAGAAGTAAAATAATGCATGTCATTCAAAGAACTAGTAAAGACCGTATTAGGAGTTGGACGAGTGAGAGTGATACAGAAAGGACTGTGTTACGGAGTTGGACGAAGTGAAAAGTACAATCGCGGGAAACTATAAGGGATCATTTGGCGGCAGATTTATTGGTGCTCAGGAAGGGGCATTGACGATGGAAATGCCCGACCTCTTGGCAGAAATAGCAGGCCCTGGGAGGGAGGACCAAAAGGCATTCCAGTGTCCATAAAATAGACGTTGGAACCAGTGTCCACCACTGGGGGCCAACTATCATAAGCCCTGTTGAAGCACCAAGGTTGAGCCAAAATTAATGACTCGGGCAAGGGATAAAATACCTAAGCCGAGGATGCGCCTGGGGTGCGCTGGTGTTGCGTGTCGAGGATCCGTGATAGGTCCTTGAGGATGGTACTCGCGATGTTCGAGGAGGTACCGGAGTTGGGCATTGCTGAAACCGATCCTGCTCCGAATCTCGGATTCTTGGAGCCGGAGCGAACCGATGGAATCGGTGTCAGACTGGTCGGAACTGAGAACTTTATGAACCTCGGCGATGGTTTTCTGGACTGAGGGCCCATTAGTAGCAAGTTCGGCAGCTAGACATCGTTGGTTGAGTCAGAAAAGAGCAATCGCGATTGCTCAGAGACGAACCGGCATATTGGTCTGCGGAATCCTCGTGGGCATAGGACTGTGTACGATTACGCTTTCTCGGCGGGGGGACTGGGAAGTCAGCTGTGACTGGTCCGGATGCTGATTCAGGGTCAGTATGTGATAAAATAGCCATGGCCTTGATATAAGATGGCGCCGATCGGTCAAAGCCCTTCATACGAAGAAATGACAGGTGTACTGAAGAGGGACGCGTACTGGGAGTGGGAGTAACGGGGAATGCCTACTCACGTTGTTGAGTAACTGGGCAAATTTCCGGAAAAACCCTTCATAGTCGGGTGGGGCTTACGGAGGCGTGAGCATCGAGCGACTGAGTGGTATGATGGCTAGCCGAGGTGGTGCCTTCCTCGACCTGCATATTGGAAAAAGAGGCGCGGAGTTCGTCAATCACAAGGATACACTGGGCCAGTGCCTCTAAAATAGAGACATACCTGTTCAGCGTCGATTTGCATAGGGTCGTCGACCTCACCAGAACCAGTCATGGGGAACTCGGAATCGTCAAAGACAGAGACGTCGTCGTCAACATCTTCAATGATGGCCTTGGACTTCTTGGCCTTCTAGAGAAAAGGCGATATAAGTTGGATTTTGAGCAATCGCGATTGCTGAGAATTTAACTTACCTTCCCTTTGGACTTCTTAGGCTTCGCGGTGGCAGTGGCCTCGGCAGCTGCTTGCTCCTCAGCGGCGACACGAGCATCCTCGAGCTCAGTACGATGAGCCTGCTGAGCAGCGATAGTTGCGGTGGACAGACCAACGCGATTCAACTCGCGCTCAGTCTTGATACGGGAACAAAGGTCGAGAATGACAGGGTAGCGACCACCGATAATTCCACCAGGACCCGTAGCCGTCTGGTGATACGAATTCTTCATGTTGAAAAAGATGTCGTACAGGGACTTGTCGCGAGCAATAGCACCGATCATGGTACTAAAGCCCTCCTAAAGACAGTCTCAGATTGGTTATTAGAACTTGAAAAACGTCATAATACCAGTGCGACAGTCTTTTCATCAAGAAAAGCACGCTGTTTAATGCGGTCAGGATACCGAGTCGCGGCCACGGAATCGTTGATAGCAAGGAGGCTGTCGACCATTGCCTTAGGCATAGTGGGAACGGGGGTGGAAACCATGTTTAATAAACGAGGGTAATCGGTGAAGATGCTGGTATAAGGAGTGAAAGCGCAGGCGGCTTTATATAAATCGCGGATGCTATCCATTCGGGGATTATTTGCGCTCTGAGTAATAATGTAACTGGGGACAGTTACAATTTATGAAAAGGGGAGATGGGACTTGGACGATGACAAAAATTTAAAAATTTTAGACTCTGAACAATGACTACATGGATCGTTAGCCGAAATAGGCGAGATGAAGCGGTAGATCAAAGTAAGATCATTTAGTCATCGGATAAAGAATGCATCGCTAGCAAAATAGCCGGCTCGGCTAGCATCCATCTAAGCGACAAAGAGACGCTAAGCGGTTCAGACCACGTAGGCATACGGGCCGGACCTTAGAAAACATGTTATCCGATGGAAATCACAATGAGGAAGCTTCCGCGGATGCTAAGATCGACAATTATGTATCAAAAGATGCTTAATTCCGATTAAAGTAATCAGGAGCTAACAAATTCTACACATGGTAGTAATGAAGGAAGGGGTACGGCTATGAAGGGCCTACTCTAGGGCGTGGTTGAAAGATCAAATAATGAAGTCTGGACATCAAGTACGATGGGAGGTTTAAAGATCTTCTCCAGTTCATCGAAACCAGCCAGGGCGCGCGTTATGGGGATGGGTCGGATATATTCTACGATTCCCTGGGCAAAGAAATAGCTGATAGGGATAGGAGCGTGGTCCCAGAGATGAAAAGCTGCAGCACAATCCGAGTAGAATTGAGCGACCCAGGCATCACGCTCTATCGCGATTGATCAGAACGGCCCCGAAAAATCGGAACGAACGCGTACCGATGTCTGGGAGTAGAGTAGAACGGATATCGCGGTATTGGGCCAAGCGTAGGCAGAAAGCCTCGCGATTGAGGAATATGCAATGGTCTTGGTTCATTTGAACAATGCACGGGAAGCATGGGGCGTTCCAGCGGATAAATGTGCACGAGGAGGGATTTCCCAAGCAGGAGTCGCAAGGGTTCTCCTAGGGATGAGGAATCAGGAATATCCGTGAACAGACAAGAAGTCCTAGTACCGGGCGTAACTGGAACAAAGTCTCCACATTTGGAGCTAAGGCATCATAAATATTGGAGTAAGATGGCAAGGTTGGCCAGGAATCTTCAACAACAAAGTGACGAAGAGGGTCATAGTCTGGGGCAAAGGGAGACATCGCCATCCTGAAAATCACAATCGCGGATGGACTATTTATACTGGCTAGGATCGCTTAGGCAATTCTGTCCCAGTAAGATGGAACCATAATGTGGGATGATGGGGTGTAGCCGAGGCATGGGCAGGATGGAACAATTATTCAGGTATGATGTTGAAGGGTTCTTCGGTTCAGTCGGACTTAGGAATCCCTCAAATATCAGAAAGAGGACGAAATTTGCATTTGATTCGCAGAAGGAAAACAGTTGTGAACAAATTATACAATTAAAAAATTTCGTATCCTGGGCAATTGCGATTGCCCCGCCCGATCGATATTCCAGCCCAAACCACGTCACTTCGAGCCTGATGGTCCCGCTTCTCCCTCGTCCGGCCAGTTCGAAGTTTCCTCAGGAGGAGGAGTCGATTGTTGGCCAAGTACAGCACGGCGCGCGAGGAAATCGATCAGCACCGAGAGGGTCCTTGTCGTTAGTAGACTCCGTTCGGCAGGGATCACTAATGAACGGGTATCGCAGGACGGAAGCCCGATAATTGTTGGACAACTCCGTCTCGGAGTCGAGTAGGAGCTGAGCCCAGATCGGTTGAAGCTCTTCCGGGAGCTCTGCCATTCCAGGCAAGCCATCAGGTCCCAGCGAGGTGGTCATCTCGCGGATCCAGGCGCCGATGCGGTTACTTGCAACCGCAAGACGAGCACTGGCACGGAAGAGCTGCTCTCGGGCAAGCTCGTAGTCGGCGCGGGCGGTGGACAGGTCGGTGATGAGCTCGTTACCGCCTATAAGAAGGATTAGAGATGGGTATCTATATGAGATTAAACAGATGGATAAAAAGAGAGTGTACGTTCGTTCGAAAGCCGGGTGTACGGTTCGAGGTGGTTGGCAGCGCGAGTGTGATCCGAGACGGTAAATGTGTGACTGCAGTGGGAAAGGCGTCCCTTGTTGCAGTGATCACAAAGGGTGCCGGGGGACACTGTGCTCGCAATTGCGATTGCGAAAGACGCAGTTCGAACAACCTGCATCGAACTAGAAGAGGAAAGTCAGAGGAATAGATCAATCACGATTGAATCTACTCACCACGGTGGGCTCGCTTTGCTCTTTCGCAAGCGATTCGGCCACGAGTCGAACTGTGTCCATGGTTGGGACAGGCCGGGGAGGGACATATGGGGGAAGCTCGTTCCTCTTACTCTTACTCTGGGTCTTGCGCTCAACTGGAGGGAAAAGCGACAAACCAAGGGGAGGTACGGGTGTATTGGCTCGCGCCTTACCCTTTCCCTTACCCTTGTCCGAACACTTGCTTTTGGGCGCGTTGGAACTTGTCCGCTGGCATTTCGCAGGGCGCGGCGGCTCCTCTTCTTCCTCCTCGTCTTCCTTCTCCTCCTCGCCCTCCTCATTGTATGCTTCGGAGGCGGGCGGCGTGACCGATCTCTGGGACGACCTGGTCTTGATCATAGGTCGCCCCTTTGTATCGTGGAGCTGTGGGGAATGAGAAATAAGGAAAAGAGGAAGAGGGAGTAGAAACATATGGAAGCAGGGGTAGGACGCACGAGAGGTGCACCCCGGCGAGAGGCTCGCTTGCCTCAAGTAGCAGTGCGAGGTGGGCCACACTACAAGAAAAGATTAAACAGATGAAAAAGTCTGAGAAAATTAAGAACGTACGCGGGGCGGAGGGTCATCCAGAGCTTCTGCGATTGCTAGGGCATCAGCGGAGGACACCTCGGGTAGATCCACCTGCATCTCGGCGGAATTCGAAGGCGAAGCAGCAATCGCGGAAGCCTTGTGGGGTGTTGGGGAATCCTTCCTCGCGCTGTTGAGAAGCTGGCGGATGTCGAAACTCGCGGAACCAACCGCGGAAAGTCCCGTCTGCGCAGGGGGCGTCGTTGGACCAGGTGCAGGCGTGGGAGAAGGTGAGGGAGGCATCGTGGGCACGTAGCGAGGAGAATAAGACCCCGCGTGCGACCCAGAATCAGAGGTAGGGTGAGGAGACGTGCCCTCCCCTTGGGGACGATACTCCTCCTGGAGCCTCCTCCACCAGTACCAAATAGGATCGAAAGAGGACATATCCTTGATAGGATATGGGTCCTCTAGCGTATCCTCATGAGGAGCACGAGGAATGGCGATGGATGCCGTCAAAAACAAGTTAGCCTTGGGGAAAAACGATTAAAATTAAGCAAACAGGAAACGAGAGGAGCTATAGCAAGGGGGCGTATAACTCACAAAATCTGGGTCTTCGGGTAGGAAGTCGTGCGTCCAAGTGTCATTGCGCCGCTTGGAAGGCAGGAATTCGATGAGGGCGCGAACGGTGTTGAAGAAAGGTTGAGAGATGGCAGGAGAGAGCCGTCCCGCACGAAACTCATCAGCCACAGTTTGCTGAAAGGCCAAGGGTTAGAATAATTAGCAATCGCGATTGCTATAAATACCTACGAATATAGTGATTTGTGGGTCTATCGCCTCGTTGAGGAGATGGACATCATGGTCGGTGTCCCGCGAATTGTTGGCCTTGCCCCTGGCCAAGAAAGAAAGCAAGGCGCATAGGGTAGGGCTGGCGATGCGCAGGAGTGTAGCATGGTCGGTGGCGGACAACGGGTTGCACAGCGGCTGGTCATCCGGGAATACTTCCATACCAGGGAAGAGCCAATTCGAGTAGAGGGAAGGGTACTAGGGTAGAGGTCAGGAGGATGTACAGGAGGAAATAAAATAAACCACGCACTGTGTCCCAGCGAGGAGAAGTCGCGGAACCTCTGGGGGGAATGAAAGCGAACCACTCATCGCGAGCACGATGAGGGATGAGAGCCTTCACCGCGAGCACGAAGCGGTTGATGTTAGCCAGCAGGATCATCAAGGTCCTGGTGTGCTGGACATGTGGGTGGGCGTGATGGACGGTTTCCTAAGCAATCGCGATTAGGGTGGAGTTCCAGTTTCGTGAAGTGATATGAACACTCACGAAGACGGGCACTGTGCGATCAATAATCATAGCCAAATAGTCAGGATCCGTGCGCGGGATACGCACGGGAACCCGGACAAACGGCATAAGGCGATAGATGGCGGGGTGGCATCAGGAAGTAGATAGAAGTAGATAGAGGGCGAAGTGTCGGGATTGTGCTTGAGCTAAGAAGGACCCCGCTCCCCAGGAAAGACGGTCAGGAAAGGGCCGCCAGGGGTTGGTGCAACGTCGGCATCAGTGAGGCGGTAGGGGGGCAAGACAAAAGTAAAGCCCTTGGGGTCCTGGAAGAACTCCTCGGCCCCTACTCGATCGTCCTCTGGTGTGTTGAAAGTGGCAAAGGGGATATCAGAAAAGATGGTGCGGACGGCGCATGGGGCGGACGGGTGGACATTGTGGTTGAGAAAGAGTTGTTGTGAATATCAACATCGAGCACGTGCCGTATTACGACATAGCGTGCGAGGCACGGATAGTACAACAGAACTCAAGTTCAACGAGCACAAGCAGGGGTGAATATGATGGAAGATGTTCTGTCACCCAAAGGAAATCAATCGCAGTTGCTAAAGAAGGACTTAAAAATCCATTCTATGAGGCGACTATAGCGGGAACTTGAAAATAGGGGCAAAAAACATCAACTGTGATCGTATTGACTGAAAATTGGGCTGTTCTGTACATTTTAACGAGGATTTCGGACTCGTAACCTAAAAAGGGATACGATCCACGATCTTCGGGGGTTCGAAAGTTCGAATGACCACCCAGTGACAGACCTGGTATTGGGGCACCCGGGCATTTATTCAAATCTGTTCGAGTTGCAACATACTATAATATACTTCATTACATTACGACGTCATCTCACAAGGGCTATTACTGGCCTGGGCAGTTAGCTAAAAGGGATATAATGTGTCTCGAACCATTAGAAAGGCGCTGGACAACGATCCTGGTAAAGGGTTGATGTGAGAAGCTGCTAATGGAGCAATCACGGAAAGTGCCTTACCATCCTGGGAACGGATTGGGGCTACTGCACATCCCTGACTAAGGGCGTATTACGAGGGATTATCCTTCTGAACCAGAGGGATCATTATTAGACATCATCTGACGTCTTCAGACCCACCAAGGGGAGGCTGGACTTGGTCGATCAACCAATTGACTAAGAAACCATACTCGGGTACTGGGAAGCGGCGGCTATCACAGTTTCAGACAAATCACTGTAAGCGGTTCAAAGCGGAACCAGTTGGGCAGATGGTTACCGAAGAGGGTAACGAAGAGCTGACAAGGGAGTCGGCTAAAAGTTGACATATCAACAATATCCCATCACGAACGTTCTAAGCGATGTAGATCTTGACTCATCGCTAAGCTCAGCTCGTTGATGTTCCTTATGAATCCCTCTCAATTTTACTAATCACTTGATATCTGACAGGAGTTCATTGGCTAGCTGCCAAACCACTAGTCATATACCCTGAACCCTATTGCACGTTTGTATCTGTCTCGTTTATATTTAGAATCCTGTAACGTATTTAAGTGGATGGTTATGGGAGGAACACCAGTGAATCTCACCCCACCTGTTGGACGCGAAGTTACTAGACTTCACACTTAACCGGTCGAGTAGGCATTCATTCGGAGACACCCAGAAGCTATACCAAGTTTTGTTTTGTTTTCCCAGTTTGAATATTATCTGTGTTGGATTTGGATCTTTATAAACGGCGCGTGGACATATTGGATAAAACGGAATGGACGCGTGGAATATAAGGAAACGAATCGGACTTGACAATTGATTGTAATCTCGCAAGGATTAACAATCGCGGATACTATTTGGAATTGGGATTCATAAGAATCACTTGCGTTTCGCATCGGAGGACTATCTCCAAACCTAGACCCACATCACATAAAACCGTTGAACATAAAATCTCGTCTGTCTATCCGCGATTGCGCCTAGAACGGATCTGAGCAATTTATCTATACGATTTGTGGACCTATAAAGTCTTGCTTCTCAAAGAGAATTAAAAGTTCAAATTGCCACAATCTATACTGGATTGGAACCAACGAACTTGCACGAGGATTATAATGTTTGAGTTGCTGTACTCACTTTTATCGAACCGCGTATTCATTTACAAGGTTTGGTTTGTGGTTATTTCACCGCTAGCCCCATAGTCACTGTTTCAACGTCGCCCGTATTTTGGCGTTGATCTGGACCGTGCCATGAGCCGACAAACAGTACCGCGCGCTGTTCTCGAGGGCCTGGTTGCATCCCAAGTCCAATTGGGAGTTGAGATGAAGCACACGGATGGTAATTCTGCCAAATATTTAGTATTTCGGCCATCAATAATGTTCACAGACATTACCATGAGCAGCGATAGCACATCACGCTGTAAAATGAACTACCAGTCTCACCACATCCACATGCGCGTGCCTGTGAAGAACACAGATGGATCTGTCAGCTTATCCACCGCTCCCAAAATTCGCTTCCTCGGTATTGCGTCAACCGTTGACCACAGTACGGCGATATCGAAAGAGGCATGGCTCACCATTTACAACGACATCATTTCAACATACAATGCCAGCCCGCTTGGAGGGCACCTCGGGAGACTAGATCTGCGGATGATCTGTTGCGTGCTTCGGGGAATGTGCGGCGACCATGCAAATAATGAGAAGGCACTCTCAGAGGCGTGGAAGGAGCTCAAGAATGACTTACTTCTGCAGGAACTGGGGGAGGAATGCCTCCAGCAGCTCAACGAATAGTTTCAACGAGCTCCAAGAACTCAAGCAGCGATGGGTAGCAAAGAAACTCGACGACGCTGGCGGGTTTCAGGCGTACATGGAGCTTCCACCCAACGAGAGAGCTGCGCATGATTTGGCTTGCGTTCACACAATGATGCGGGAGCTTGGGGCCGAGGCATTGAACAAGCTCGACGATGCAGATCGCCACTTGCTCACTGTTTGGATCTGGACCGGCTGCTGCATGCACAAGGATCAGAATAGCTTCAAGGGCGGCAATACTCACATTATGCCTTCCTGGAAGGAGCTGGGAGTTGCGGGACCTATTCCGCTCGCAAACAAGGAGTCGGCTGCCGCGGTTTGACGTGTTCTCTACCCCGAGGATGGTGACAAGCCTCCATCGAAGACGACCTCAAACGCGTCGAGAACACATCGTTTGGAGGTGCAAAAGTGGTTGCGCTGGCTGGTGCGATTGTTGAGAATGCCATTGAGAAGCGGGGGCAAGGCGACATGGTGGAGCTGTTCTTGCAGCCCAAGCTGGATGCAGGCGAACTGATAAAATGGTTTCCAAAGACGAACCAAGACACGGTTCGGCAGCCACGGAGACGCTGCTTGCGAGCTCATCGCGCGGCGCGACATCTACCGCAAATTCCTTGAGGCCATCAAGGACCTAAAATCGCGCCCAGGCTGGACCAACATTGAAAAGAATGTGTACAACGCGTTGAACGATGGCGCAACACTCACCGAGCTCGCTGTCCTTTCCATCTACCACCTCTTCATCGCCATTCCCTATACACGTCGTGTTCGTGAACCCGAAGAAGTTGCACTCAATACCATCTCCCTCGGTCCACTCCATGCTGAGATCCAAGACCACTGTGTGATGCTTCTCGACACCCCAGAGTTGGTGTTGGACTTTGACGAGGACCAGTATGGGATTGCTATGTTCAACAGACAGCCCGTTACGCGGGGCGAGGTCATGGTGAGATCAAGAAGTTGTACGACAGTGGGAAACTGCCGTACCTCCGTGAGATGTTTATCCACTTTCTCGAAGGTGCCAAATCAACCTGGATCCGATTCTCTTCGGAACTCACGCCTGGAGGGTTGATTGACGGGTTGAACGATGCCGAGAAAGACCATATCTGGCTCCCAGCAACCAACGACCGGAATGAAGGTGCCCTCAGATTGTTCATCGTTTACATGCGAGGGAATCCAACAGCTACACTTACCTCACACAATGGGCTGGCGATGTTCAAGCGCAACCTGACCCAGGGCTTCATGGATATGTGGTTCTCACCCGAGGATCACCAATACACAATGCGCGTGGCACGGAATCTTGATGCTGCCGGGCTAGAGTGCAAGAGGAAAGAACTGCAGTTGAAGTACAACCAGCGAATTCTTGCCGAGAAAGCCCAGAAGGTCGCTGATGCAGCAGCCAAGGCAGCCGAAATTTGGGATCAGTTGGAGGTGACTGTCCTGATCTCGCGTGTTGAAGACATATATAGGCACGGAATGACAAGGGACAAGCTTCAAGATCAACTAGAAAAATTACGGGTGCTATGGAACACCAAAACACAAGAAAGGATTGTGATTCCAAAGAAATCACACATCCCGAGGCTCGCAGACAAGCAGCACACTCTTGTTAATGCGTTCCAGGACCATGTAAAACTTCTCACACCCTCTTCCGAGCAGAACACATGCTCTTCGGCACCCCAAATGGCGGAAGACTTTGTGCGAGAGCACTACCATGGAGATGATGAGGATTTGGCAAGTGTGCGGACGATGTGGCCACATTTTAATTATAATGCATTAATAGAAGATACATACTAGGTGTTGGAACATGTTCCATGGGTGCTGGAAGCGTGAATCGCATTAGAGAACAGAAGAGAAGTAAGGACCACAAATTTGCTGGTAAAGTTTAGTTACCGACCATCCCATCAGCCCATCATGATGCGGTCGGTGCCCACCACCACTACATACATACACATTTAATTATAGGCAGGTGGGAAATATCGGCACTTTTGACTCTATCACATTGCTTCTTACATGTCAAAGTACCTAGTATGAATAAATCAGCTTGTTCTGACAAGGACTGAACCAACTAGCACCAATTTACGCTGACACAAGCCTCAGGTGCCAGGAGATACAAAATATGATACAAGACATACAGCTGACCCATGGTCGGTGAAGGCATCACCCCTTTATTAAAATTACGTGCGTCTGTCCATCCGAAGCCATTTTAAAACTCCGCCATCAATCCTCCGCCATCCTCCGATATTCAACCGAAGTGGTGGGTGCGAAGCACCCCACCGCGCTCTTGTTATTTCAAAGAAAAATCATTAATTCACTCGAGGTATCTACATACAAAAGTCCATGCGACAAATGAAGTTTGAATATCATGCACAAAAAGACTTTTTAAGTCGGCCGCAATTAAATTACTATACGGCGGACAGTAAAAATCAGTGAGTGAATGAAGAACTACATACTGTTCCATAAAATGATAGCGGCATGGGAAACGGAGTGAAGACTGGCTGGACAGGGCCGTAAACTTTATTCTGGCAAAACATATCTGACAACAGCCTCAAGGAGTACAACACTATCAACCCGCCGGTACGTTAGCACTGAACGCAAGCAAATATTTAACTTACTTCCGCATGGGACTTTGAAGACTGAAACACAAATTGCGGGGTAGCAGTGGACAGGTCGTGCGACGTCGATGGAACACGTCGAATCTATGAGGCTATTAAAAATAGGGTCGTATCAATTTGGTGAAGTCAAGAAGTATATGAAATCACCCGTAGACGGATTCGATTCCCTGCGCAGCAAAACTGCAATCGAAGTGGTGGAGCTCCTTGAACGTGTCATTGGTGGAGAGTTGGATAGAATGTCAGCAGTGACACAACACTTAATACAAATGTCAGTATCAAACTCGATCAAGATGAAGAGCTTACCGGGAGCACATTACTGACGCATGAATTGACTCGCGGAACGCGACAAACGTAAAGGGAAAGATCGGATCCACCAGATGCGTCCGGCGGTAGCGATTAGGGGTTGCTGGGCGGTGGAGTTGAATGAGATGTCCTAGCAAGAGGTATCAGATCGGGCGGATCTGCACACTGATCAACACACGTGGCGAGACCACCCACAACAAACATCAATAAATACTGTGCCTGGCGCTTTCCCAATCCACCTCGCGTGCCGTCGCGTCTCTGCATTTTTTGCTGCTGGGAATAGCCTCTGCTGCTATTCTCCCTCTCCTGAGCAACTTTTCACTGTCTGAAAGCCTTTTTCCCTGCCCCAAATGCCCAAATTTAATTTGTCTTCTTCCACAGGCTAAACAACTGTTATGACTTTTTTTTCTTTCCCTCGTCATCAGCAATACCCGGGTCGGCTACGTACCTCTACGTAGACCTACGTATTCCCATAGGTCCTGTATTCCCTGTATGAAGGTCCCCCTTTACATATTCACACGTATTTCGGCCCAGTCTACGTATTCACACGTATTTCGGCCCGGTCTACGTATTCTCACGTATTTGGCAGCCTGTCTACGTATTTCGCTGTATTTCACCGTATTTCGCTGTATTTCACCGTATTTCGCCGTATTCCACCGTATTTCACTGCAGCTGAAGGTAACCTCATGCCAATTGCAGAATAGCATTCAAAATGAACCAAATTACTGAACACGCCGAAAAAGATGGAAAACAAATTGTATTAGGAATCTACAACGTAGTGCTACCAGTGAGTAATGAGGGGACTGAGTCTGACCTGAAAGCGGCCACATAAGGAGCGGGGGGCACCGCTCAAACATGGGCAGCAACTCCGGCCTATAGCTCGAGTGAGTGAGATTCTTCTCCCATAATCTGAACCTTACAGCTGCGGGAGTGGGTGTGGCGCCTCACCAATCAGTACTAGGCACCTCCTCGATAATCTGCGGCGTACAGCGGCCATAGGAGCACTTCAGTCAATGACCCGCCGTCAACTAGATCGGAAATCGGCATGGCACAGGCCTCGTTGCCGCCAATGATCCAGGCTTGAAGTGTTGGCCGCGTCGACCTCTTCACGGGTATCGTGGATCTCCCTCCCAGCTGCGCCAGGATTTAGTCATGTGGGGTTGCAAGTTGAAATCATGTACCTCTTGTTGTCGCTGTCTACATTCTCGGCTCTCGCCTGCACAACAGGGTTACAAAGAATCTTCCAGGATGTGTTGTCGCCGTCAACCTGAACACAATCGTGATAAGCGTTAGCAGACAAACACAATGTGAGATTTTGCATACCAAATCAGGAGACACTGCACGGGCGGCAACTGGAGTCGGCACACTGCCCCCAATCTTCCACGGGGTGTTGTTGCTGTCGACCTAAAAAAGTAGACATGATTAGGGCACCTTAATCAGTGCTGGAATTGCGCGTACCAAATCGGTAGACACTGCGCAGGCGACCGGAGTTGGCACACTGCACCCAATCTTTAACGAGGTGTTGTCGCTGTCAACCTGTACAAAAAATAGACACGATTAGGGCACCTTGACCCAGTGCTGGAATTGTGCGTACCAAATTGGGAGACACTGCGCGCGCAACCGGAGTTGGCGCAGTCCGGCTCCCGATGTGCCAGGATGTGTTGTTGCTGTCGACCTGCGAACGGTAAAAGTAAGCATTGGCGCACCAGCCCTGGAATCGCACGTACCAGGTCAGGGGATCAGTGCAGTCCGGCTCCCGATATGCCAGGAGGTGTTGTCACTGTCAACCTGCAGAATGACGTCAGTTCATGGGGTATGCAATTGGGAGTTCGACCTACCAAGTCGGGGGTCGGCGCAGCACACTTCCTCACCGTTAGTCTGGAATGCGGACAGAGCGTGGGTATACTTACCTTGTTGTTACCAATAGTCTAATTGCTGTTGTTCTCGTTGAATGCACGGGCCTGATAGAGCATGAGCAGAAGTGACAAGTAGAGTCGGCAGCGAAACTTACAATTGGAGTGGCATGCACCTCATTGATCTTCTTCCAGCTAGTTTTGGCCTCGTCCACCTGGGTTAACTTGAGTCAGAGAAACAAGGTGTGGTGTTATTGTATGATCTCACAGCACGGCGCAGGGGCTTCGTTCTTGTCAGTATAAAATGTGTACAAATGGCTGGCATGCTCACATCCTTGCCAATGGTCCAGCTGCTGTTGGCCTTGTCGAGCTGGGGTGAAAATCAGATCAGAGAAATGAAGCGAAGCGAGGCGATGTTGTGTGATCTCACTTCGGGTGCACGGGCCTATCATTTTTCCTCAGCATTGAATACAGGGAATGACTATCGGGACTTACCATGGGAGTGGCACGGGCGACGTGGATCTCCCAACTGTGCCAGGGCATTGGTAATTGTCAGGAAGATTTAGTAAAATAGTTACCTGTTGTTGGCTTCGTCGAGTGCGTTGGGAGTTTGCACAGCACGGCGGGCCTTTTCCAGTGTCAGTATGAAATACGAACAAGAGTGGTGACACTTACATTGGCAATAGTCCAGTTGCTGTTTCCCTCGTCGCCGCACGAGCCCGATAGAGTGTGTGCAGAAGGTACATGTAGGGTTGGGCGACCATGCGCAGGATGGCAGAGGTGATGGGTGGCTGGAGTGGAGTGAAGAAATGTTGGCGCCATGGTACAAGTGCGAGCTGAAGTGGAGATGGAGATGGTGGTGGTAGACGTGAGAGGAAAGACGAAGACGAACCATGGTGTGTTTCATCACGTGCATGCCACTGCCTTCGGCACGGCACTTCATGCCACTCGCGCAACGGAGGATGCTGACCAAACATTTGGATTCCGTGTACCGCCACTTCGGAATTCCCCACCTCTCCCTCATCCTACTCATACGACGCGGACTCCACCACCGCCTGCGACGTCACCTCGCATGCAGCAGCCTCTGGCATACGATGGCCGGGTGCACGCACAAGCACGAGATGGAGACCTGGGCACCCTTCGTCTGGTCTGGCACAGGTACAGTCTTGCATCTTTCGAGTTGTTTCTTCCTCTCTTTCTCCCTCTCTGTTTCTGTTCTTCCCCCTTCTCCCCTCTCTGTTTCCTCCACCCACCTGTTCCATCTTCCTACCCTTCCTCTTGCGAAGCTAATTATATACTACTCCCACAGCGCACACAAACTACATCGACCTCGGTGCTGGGCGACCCCGCGTGGCTCACCCGCCTGCGGTCGGTGTGGCTGCATATCATCATGGAGGCCGCTCCTCCGTGTCTGATGCTAACTCTCGCTTTGACCACCACAACTTTGTGTGGCTCACTAAATTCTTCTACCATTTTGCTAAATCAAGTCTCTCCAAAAGATCCTTGCAAAGAGCTGGAACATGGATGACCGACGGATTGCCCTTGGCTGATGACCACCGCTTTGTAATGTTCTGAGTCGGCCCGGAGAATCTATTTTATTCTGGAAGGTGCTACAACCACCGACACGCGTTTGCTTTCGCGTCGCGATGCGCGTCTGACTTTGCAATGTATTTAAAAGCGGGCGCAGTCCTGCTATTTCTTCCAACAACTTCTTTTCATTCACACAAAAACCACTTGAACAATGTTCCATCACTCATACTCATTTGCCCCCCTCGTATCGAACACCCGTCTCCCAAATCAACCCCCGCGAGAAGTACCTCGCGGCCCTCGCCGAAGCCAAGGCCGCCGGGGCCGAGTATCTGGCTGCGGAACAGCTGCAGCAAGAGGAGGATCAGCTCCGTCAAAGGCTCGAAAATTCAGAGCTTGAAGCACCAGTCTAACGGTTACTACACACACACTCCGGCTTCCCAATACTCCCAGGCTGCCCCCCTTGACCTTGACGCGCTTCGCCGCCAGATCGCTGCCGAGGAGCACGCGCGCATCGTCCGCGAGCAAGAGGTTGAGGCCCTCTGCGTCCGGGGAGCCCAGCACAAGGCCCAGAAACAGGCCCGCGAGCTCGAGGAACTGCGCATTCGCGAGGAGCGCAGGGCACAGCTGGCCGTGCGCGACTTTAAGCGCAGCCGCGCACTCGCCGCCCAGTGCGCAGAACTCCAAGCCCACACTCAATGCGCGCTCGCTCCTTCCTTCCGTGTCGTTGTGACTGAAGGTCCCCGCACACAGCATGTACGTCCCAGCAGTATGATCATTCGTCCATTGCGGGGTCCTGATATCCTTTAAGCGCAGCCGCGCACTCGCCGCCCAGTGCGCAGAACTCCAAGCCCACACTCAATGCGCGCTCGCTCCTTCCTTCCGTGTCGTTGTGACTGAAGGTCCCCGCACACAGCATGTACGTTCCAGCAGTATGATCATTCGTCCATTGCGGGGTCCTGATATCCATATTCTTCCGAAGTGCCGCCCCTGCCCACCGCTCCCCTTATCCTGAATTCCACGACTCGGAGACGCTCGATCTGATGCCAACGTTTGTGGGCAAACGCAACCACGACCATCAAGCCCATGGCTGCGGCTGCGAACGCAAGGCACATAAAGTACGCTTTATGCACCTTAAATCTACACATGATCCTAAATACAAACCATCTTAACAGGAGGAGACGAACTCTACTGCTGTAACTCTCGAGGACGTCTTCAGCCAGTTGTTTGGCGGCGGTCACGTCAAGGCAAAGTCGGAACCCAAGCCTGAAAAGACCCAGGCTCCAGCTGAAGCTGTGAGCGTCGAGCAGCTCCTTCAACACATATTCGGCGTCAACACTGCTGCCCAGCCCAAGACCGAAAGCAAGCCTGCTAAGGAGGCCCCCGCCCAGCAGCTCGACGCGGTGTTTGCGTCCTTCCCCACGCTCTGTGCGGTGCATGTCCGCGTCGTGCCGGATTATGTCGGGCTCTTGAGGAAGGGGCTGGGAAGGACGGCGGCGC
Source organism: Mycena olivaceomarginata (assembly GCA_029378375.1). NCBI lineage: Eukaryota > Fungi > Basidiomycota > Agaricomycetes > Agaricales > Mycenaceae > Mycena > Mycena olivaceomarginata. Next base: position 528,928 of record JARKIC010000020.1, on the reverse strand, counting down.
GCCTTGCGGATTCGGGCTCGAATTGGAGTTGCCGGGTGCTCGACGCGGGGGTGGAACACCGCAAGGAGGGACGCGGACGCAGACGCAGAGGCCGAGCGCCAAGAAGCGTGGCGCGCAGAGCTGCATGCGCGCAACCTGGACGAGCTGCGCGAAGAGCAGGAGCAGGGATCGGGGACGGGTGGGGGTTGAGTGTTGAGCAGGGGTATCGGGCGCGGATGGCGGCGGTGACTTCGACTCAGGTGCACGTTCCCGTGCCCGTTTCCATTCACCACTCCGTTCATGTTCCTGTTGCCGTTGCCGTTCCCGTTTGTGCATATGAGGGTGCGAGGCGTACACGGGATTCGAATTCGCCGCCGGATGCTGCTGCTGCTGCTGCGCGGGCACCGCCATACTGGGGTTCGCATTCGCATTCGCATTCACGGTCGGTCCAGATCCCGAGGCAGCAGCCGACGAAGCCACAGTCGAGAGTGGCGGTGGTGGCAACGTGATCGGGCCCGGGTGGTGTGGGTGCGGGTGCGGGTGCGGGTGCGGGTGCGGCGGGCTCTGCTTCGCAGCCCTGCGGCGTGGGGCCCTCGTTGTGGTCGATCAGCCTGCCTTCGCCCTGCATGTCGTCGCTCAGGGGCGAGGGTGCGTGCGGGGAACACCACCGTCCTTCCCACCGCGCCGTACCCCTCCCACCGCGGCCTCTCGCGTGCCTCGACCTGGTGCCCATGCACACTTCCGTCTCTGTGTCCGATCAACAGCAGCAGCAGCAGCAGAGCGTGTCCACCCCGATTGCGGTGCCCTCGACGGCGAGCTACTACCCCGGCGACACGGTGGCGTACACGCCTGGTGGAGGTGTGATGAGTACGAGCATGAGCGCGAGTGGCGGCGCGGGGGCAGAGTACTTTGCACAGCAGTACGGTGTCAGCGTCCCACAGCAGCAGGCGCAGGCCCCCTCGCAGCAGCAGCCGCCGGTGCATCCTCCGCAGCAGCAGCAGCAAGGCAACGACGAATGGCGCCACACCGCGCAGGCACGCATGATCCTGGGGAACCTCATCGGGCCGAACGGGGAGCAGCTCACCAGCACGGACCCGTACAACACCACCGTCTTCGTCGGCAGGGGTGGGCGGAAGGAGGCGCGGGCGAGCTTGCCCTCCTTCGGACGAGGAGCTTTGTTCAGAGGGAGAGAAAGCGGGTTGGAGGTAGAACACGGGGAGGCCAGGCTGAGGTGTCGTGGCGCTGGCACAGCAGGGAGAGTCGTGTTCTTGAGGGAGCCTTATTTTTTTTTTGGCGGGCGGGGGCATGGAGTGCGCTTTTTGCGAGAGGCAACTTTTTGCAGGGCATTGTTTTCGGGAGAGTCGCTTGTTGGGGCGATGAGGAGGGCCCTTTGTCGTTTTCTCTCCTCCTCGCTTTCCCCACGCTTCCTTTTCCCCTCATCGTTCGAGACCACCGAGCTAATACGCGACGCACACAGTGACACGGTCGCGCCGGACAACGCGATGGGCTTTCTGAGCGAGAACGGGGGGCAGGATTTTCGAGTTCCTGGACAAGACGGGCGGGTTTTATTATGAGGTGCGTTTTTTTCGGGCTTGCAGCACGAAAACGGAAACTCACCTCCTCTCCCCAAATCGCGTGTCCACCTTGCTCCACCTTCGCGTCCATGTCCGCCTTATCATCTTGCTCCATGTCCTCCTGCTCCCCATTTCCTTCCCTCCGCTCCTCACCACCACTCCCACTCCCACCCACACCCAAGCTCGTGCTACTCCCACTCGCACTTGCAGCATCAGTACCGGCGGCGGCATCCAAGGACAATGATGACCGCTCCCTCTCCCTCCGCCACCCCAACCCGACCGCAATCGGCAGCAGTGCATCCGACTGCCACCACCGCAACGTGCATCGCGAGGCAGTTCACCATGTATGGGTTCATCACTCCTGCCGCTCCACCCACACTGGCCTCTCCTGCATTTGTTCCCGCTGTGGAGGCCAACGTGCTTGGGCTTGCACCTACGAGATCCAATCAGCATTCTCCCACTGACCAGAGGAAGTATTGAAAACATACCCAATGCATGCACACACCCCCAGACACACCGTTGGGCTCCACAGGAAGCCGAGCAGCTCGCTTGTGCCCTCACAGAGGAGCGCGCCACCCGCCTCGAGGAGGAGGACCTTGTCCCTGCGCTTGGGCTCAATGTACACACTGGTGTTGTCAATGTCTTCCGATCGGGAGAGAAGGGTGTTAGTATGTGTAAGAAGACAGGCAGAGATGGCAGGAAGGGGGTGTGGGAAGTGGCGAGGTCGACTAAATGTGCGGCTCATCTTCTCTGGCCTCTTCCTCGCGGTGGACATGCTACGATTAATGACAACTATATTTGTATACTCATGCTAGACCCAATGTATCTCTTCTTGTATATTACCCCAAAGCCGAGTGATTTTGACCGAGTAAGAACCGGGTGATCACATTTAGTCATTCTTTTTCATGTAAGCAGTGCTTCAAAATACGGAGAACTACCAAGGGAGCCTGAAATACAGGCAAGTATGTAGGATGGCCTGGAATACAGGCAGCTACATAGGATGGCCTGGAATACAGGCAACTACATAGGATGGCCTGTAATACAGGCTACTACGTAGGATGGCCTGTAATACAGACAAATACGTAGGATGTCCTGAAATACGGGCAAATACGTAGATCTACGTAGACAGCCTGGGAATACGGCAAATACGGCAAATACGGCAAAAATCAGGGATTGCTGATGGTAGACACCACTAGTATCTTTATCTAGGCTATCATCCTCAGTCATGCCAATTGAATCAATGAATGCTTATGCGTTGTGTTGTGTCGGCGGTTGGCCGAAAATAGAAGTATCGTGACCTGTCCATCAGCTCGCCACGCGAGATCATTAGTATGCCCGATCTCCCGATCTGCCACCTCTTGTGTCCTAGGCAATACCGATCGATGCGTAAGGCCTCGGAGAACTGACTCAGCTGGGTAAGAAAATGCAACATTGATCAGCACTAGAAAAGGGGAATAACAAAAAATCTGATTAACCACCTACTGGATGACCTCGCGACGCTGAGCAGGTTAGGTGAAGACCAAGAGTGCAATGTGATTTTACATTGGAGGTCGAGGGTGATGTTTCCCGACTGCCAGGTCAAAGTAAATCTGAACAACTGATTAGAGGGATCAGAGTGAGCAACAGCTTGGGGTAGGAGGCGTACCACAACCACGGGAGCGTGCACAACTGAATATAAGGCTCCCCCGGGGGGCTAGCGTGAGAATAAATGGTGATACGACATCAGCGATCTGGGCGGGTGAAATGTTGCGACGATAGGAAAACATTGAACAAATCGAAGTCGCTCAATGTCCGGAGGCATGAATAAATGGGACGCGGGATCATTCACATATAAAGAGAGAAGGATGCAAGACTGGTAGACGGCTAAATAGTATGAAGACGAGAATATGGCCTTGGGATTATGCAAAATTGAGGTACTCGCCGGGAATGCCGTCTGAATTCAATAACAGCTGTGAATGACACAGACCAAACACGGACATGTCGATGTGGAAGCGGTGTTGGATGGCAAGAGTATGACAACCTACCTAATCGGGTCCTTTGGTGACTCTTCTTCAACGAACGCAGCCAGAGAGAGCCGGTACAGAGGGTGGGAAGAAAGGGATCTGCATTGATTTGCTTGTGCTGCATGCAACGTCGGCGACTCGGAATACGATGTGGTTACCCGTATACGGGGTCGGTTCCTAAAAAGAGAATGAGTTAGTTAATAACATGGCGTGGCAAGGAGGTCATCGGCACGTCGAATTTCCCAAGGGTACAGCGAAAATAAAACAAAACCTAATAAGGAACTGGTCCCCACACAGCGCATCATTCGAAAGGTAGGATAAAATTCCTTGCCGATGCGTGACAACGATGGGCAGCCGGAGGTTCAATCTGGACCATAAAATTGGAAATTTGGACGATGACCACGCGCTAGGCTGAAAGAAGCCTTGAAAGAACCGTGAGTGATTGGTTGAAGGAACGAACATTGAATGAAAATCGCACAATAGCATGCCATAAACGCATCGGTGATCGCATTAATGGGACTCCGTCGTGTGTCGCCCCACCCATATACGGGAAACACCCGCCACAGGCAGCAGGATTTGCGTTGAGATGACGGAAGAGGCTGAATGGTTGACGATGCTACGGCCTTGAGGCAAAAATCTCAGCGTATAATATCGAGCGAGAGAAAAGAGCATGGAAGGACAGTGAGACGATGGTGGGGGAAACGATCAAAGGAAGGTCGAATTTAGTAGCGAGGTTCTTTTGAGCGGTCATTGAGCGCCGGAAAGTAGGCCGCATGGATGGATCGGCACACAAGAAGCAGACACGGCAGAGCTAAACCTTGATTTGGGTAGACGTCTAGAAATAAGCATGGGAGAAAGACTGACCCAAAGCGGTGGGCTCGGAGCCACCACTGAAGGAGAGATAGCGGCTGAGAAGAAGAGGGCAAATTGAGGTGATGGCAAACATGCGCACACTGATACGAGGCATCTGCTTAATATACGAGGTATTTTTGAAATCCCCTCTCTATTACTAATTGTACAAGCACTCGCCGGCGCTCCATGCCGGCTCCCACTTAGTGGATGTATGTAAGGTGCCGAAGATTTGGGTGTGATGAACCAAAAGAGGGCGTGAAAAGGATAATTTTATAAAGAGAGAGATATGAATTAGTACAAATTATCTAGCCAGGTTTCAGCTCAATTTGTGCAAAACAGAGCGAGTTATGGGCAAATTGGTTGCAAGAATTGAATCATCCCAAAACAGTAATATTCTGTTTGTGCCTTCAGTATTGCAATTGACAGTAACAACAAGCATCGGCGAAGGATCATCCTATCATCCTGATGGAGGTTGAAGTCTCAAGTTGAAAAATCTAGGGAATGGGCACAGCACTGGTTGAAACCATACACTGGCTCAACTGACTACCATGCACAAAATTAGTGAGGTTCAGCTTTGTGACGCCTCTGGGGGTGATAACAAATGAGTTCCATGGAAGGCAGAAGTTGTCACGGAGCCACAAAGGAACCCAGAACATGGGTTTAGATGAGGAGCTGCAGACCCAGCCATCCTTAAAAGCTGTGTGTGTTTGCCAATTGATACTGAATGTTAAGGCCTATGAACAGGCATTTAGTGACCGGAAATTGAAATAATATGCAACCTACAATTGTTGGGTCCACTACCTCCCTTGGTGCAACATTCCAGATACGGATTGTTTGGTCACCTGAACCAGACACAATCTGTGTCCTATCAGGAGAGAATGAAACTGAGCTGACCCAGTTTGTGTGCCCTTCCAATGGTGTGCCCACTGCCTCCCCTGTTGCAGAATTCCAGATGTGGATTGTTTGGTGACCTGAACCAGATACAATCTGTGTCCCATCAGGAGAGAATGCAACTGAGCAGACCCAGCCTGTGTGCCCTTCCAATGGTGTGCCCACTGCCTCCCCTGTTGCAGCATTCCAGGTGCGGATTGTTTCATCATCTGAACCAGACACAATCTGTGTCCCATCAGGAGAGAATGCAACTGAGCAGACGCAGTCTGTGTGCCCTTCCAATGGTGTGCCCACTGCCTCCCCTGTTGCAGCATTCCAGATGCGGATTGTTTCGTCATATGAACCAGACACAATCTGTGTCCCATCAGGAGAGAAGGCAACTGAGCAGACCCCACCTGTGTGCCCTTCCAATGGTGTGCCCACTGCCTCCCCTGTTGCAGCATTCCAGATGCGGATTGTCTCGTCATATGAACCAGACACAATCCGTGTCCCATCAGGAGAGAAGGCAACTGAGCAGACGAGTCTGTGTGCCCTTCCAATGGTTGTACCGACTGCCTCCCCTGTTGCAGCATTCCAGATGCAGATTGTTTTGTCATTTGAACCAGACACAATCTGTGTCCCATCAGGAGAGAAGGCAACTGAGCGGACCCAGCCTGTGTGCCCTTCCAATGGTGTGCCCACTGCCTCCCCTGTTGCAGCATTCCAGATGCGGATTGTTTTGTCATATGAACCAGACACAATCCGTGTCCCATCAGGAGAGAAGGCAACTGAGTGGACCAAGCCTGTGTGCCCTTCCAATGGTGTGCCCACTGCCGCCCCTGTTGCAGCATTCCAGATGCGGATTGTTTTGTCATATGAACCAGACACAATCTGTGTCCCATCAGGAGAGAAGGCAACTGAGCAGACCCCACCTGTGTGCCCTTCCAATGGTGTGCCCACTGCCGCCCCTGTTGCAGCATTCCAGATGCGGATTGTTTTGTCATATGAACCAGACACAATCTGTGTCCCATCAGGAGAGAAGGCAACTGAGCAGACCCCACCTGTGTGCCCTTCCAATGGTATGCTCACTGCCTCCCCTGTTGCAGCATTCCAGATGCGGATTGTTTTGTCATCTGAACCAGACACAATCTGTGTCCCATCAAGAGAGAAGGCAACTGAGCAGACCAAGTCTGTGTGCCCTTCCAATGGTGTGCCCACTGCCTCCCCTGTTGCAGCATTCCAGATGCGGATTGTTTTGTCATATGAACCAGACACAATCTGTGTCCCATCAGGAGAGAAGGCAACTGAGCAGACCCAGTGTGTGTGCCCTTCCAATGGTGTGCCCACTGCCTCCCCTGTTGCAGCATTCCAGATGCGGATTGTTTCGTCATATGAACCAGACACAATCTGTGTCCCATCAGGAGAGAAGGCAACTGAGCAGATCCGGTCTGTGTGCCCTTCCAATGGTGTGCCCACTGCCTCCCCTGTTGCAGCATTCCAGATGCGGATTGTTTGGTCATTTGAACCAGACACAATCTGTGTCCCATTAGGAGAGAAGGCAACTGAGTTGACTCTGGCTGTGTGTTTATGCATTACTGTCAAAAGGGATATTTGGCCCAGGCTTGATTGCCCTTGGTATTCCAACATTTTTTGCAACTCACTACTACATCCTTTGCGCAATGTTGAGTCTTTCGGTAAGAATGGCACTGCAGAGAGATAGATGCGTGGAACACTTTGTCCAATGACTGGTCCAAAAACTTCTAATAAATTCTTGTGCATCTCCAAAAAAGGTACCCAAATGTCCCTACCAAATATCAGCTAGGTCATCATTTTGAATCCTTTGACCTACATGTATAAGCTCCTTTGGGATTTTGATGTCTGCAAGAGCAATATCTATACACCTCAGAAAACTCATGACTTCAAGCCAGTAGAAAAAATATTCCGGGAAGCAATTATTTAAAGCAGACAAAAGGCTATTGTCCAATTCTTTTTCTTTGATCTCATTGAGGTGTTTTGGCCAAAATTTGCTGGCATAAACAAGCTCAGAGGAAATATAATGTGCAATATGTCTATCAAGGTCTTCAATCTCTGAATTCAGATAGTATGAGCTTTCAAGAGCACAGATATTGAAGTGGAGCTGTGTATGGAGTACATGCAGACACCCCATTGCAAGTAATTGATGGCCAACTGCAGGCTCAACAAACCAGGGCTTGTGGTGTGGCTTTTCAGGAGCTACCAGATAATCTGCAAATGAGGCATGAAGTATATGGGCAGGTTGCCCCTCACTCCAGTAAATGACACAACCCAGATGACGAAGCACTCGAGCTGATGTACCCATCCTCAAATTCAGAAGGTGGTCCAAGGCTCTATCACTGAGGAGGTCCTTAGCAAGTAAAATTGCAGTGAGAATTCTCTGTGCAACATCTGCAAATTCTTTTTCTCCCCATTTGCCTGAAGTCTCAAGTGCTACACTGTATAGGTGATAAAGGTTGCTTCCCATCTCGGAACCTGCCAGGAGCAATTTTCCCAGTGCACCTTCGAAATCAAAGGCATCCTCAACAAGGTTGCAAGCTGTTGCTGCCCAGATAAACAAGCTCCCAGATGATTTGGCAAGTCTCTGCAAAGTGTTATCTCCTGGCCAATTCTGGTCTGAAATCCTGTGCCTTTCTCGAATGTTTTGGAACCGATGCTGTATATAAAGAAGCATATCTCTGCTGACTTGACTTTGGTCACCCAAGACTTCAAGTGGAAGCTGTGTAATATAATTCTTGTTATCAAGCTGAGCAGCTATGTCCTCATTTCGGCGGCTTGTAATGAAGAAACAAATGGTGGGACGCAGTTGAGGAAACTCCTTGATGATGAGCGAGATAAGAGTTTGACGGCCTGAGGTATCACACTCGTCTAAAGCATCCAAGATCACCACAATAGACCCAGAAAAGCAGGACTGAGTAGCAGAAACTGGGTCTTTCAATAGTTTTTGAAATTGTGTGTTGATATCGGCATTTACAACCCCAGGGTTGCGATTCAAGTTGTCACAGAGCTTGACCTTGAACTCTTCATTCAACAATGCCAGCTGGAAAACAATACTGTGTAACACTGCTCGAGGACTAGTTTCTTGGTTCCTAGTGAAGAAGATAAAAACACCAAGAGCCTTGAGCTTCAGTAAACGGTGGGCTATGCTCGCAGCAATTGTACTCTTGCCAGATCCAGCAACTCCATGAAGCCAAAAGATATTGCGACCCTCTGAGGAGACAGTGAGCTGATTGATGATTTGATCCAGCATATTCTTTCGAGTTCCTTCAAGGCATAAAGGATGCTGGGAGGCATCAAGGTCCATGGGTGTTAAGAGGGTTAGTAGCTCCTTTTGTTCTATGCCAGCCTGTCGGTCTGATAATCTCTATGCATATTGGAAGAACTCACTGGCTGCATTGTCATCGTTAACCCATATATTCCTCCCCTTGAGTGTTAACCTTGGTCCTTCACCAGGGCCACCAGAGCCTCCTTGTTGCCCACCACCACCTCCAGTGCCACCAATGCCTCCATGAACTGATGCAATAAATAAGTCATGATCATGCCTTACATATGCACTCACTGTCAACATGATAATGAGTTGATGTACTTAGACAAGATGCTTATGAGTAGAGAAGCAGATTGCAATGTAAGAAATAACTCACTTTTCTGCACCGGGTTTTACGGCCTGCCTATCCTTCCTGATCTGGGGTGTTCGGGATCTCATTTGTGCAGCCAATGCTATTGGCTCTTTCTCTGTGCTTGGCTGGACAAACAACTGTCTCGAAGGTTTGCTGCGAGTTGGTGTGCTTGCAAAAGATACTTGTGAGTAAAGACCCTTTTTTTTTTTTTTTTGCACAGGAGAACACCTCACTTTCTGGCACTGGTTCCTATAGCCTGGCTATCCTCTTTGTTCTGTGATGCTGAGGTCCTGGTTTGGACAGGTGGAACAGGAGGAACAGGCAATTCTATTGCCTCTTTCTCTGCACTTAGTTTTACAAAAACCTGTCCTGAAGATTTGTTCTTCAGTTGGAGCGCTAGTGGGACTGCAGCCGGTGGAGTAATTCACTAATTGGCAACTTCTGGATAATGAAGAAAATAACATACCACTCTTGGAAGCGTCTTGCCCCTGCAATAGCTCATGAATGGACACAATGCACTGGCCCATCAACTCTTCCCTCCTATCGTATTTCCAGAAAACCTTGATTGTGAAGTTACCGGAGTTGGAACTTGCGGAACTGTATTCATGTTAATAGCATAGAAGACGATTAAAAGTTGAGGCACTCACATCTTTGACTTGAAATTCCACTTCGGTGTTGTGCCCCGTGCAATAGAACTCTTAGATTCATTGCGATATCCATCTACCACTGTGACGTAAAATTCTGGTGGCTGGCGGATACTAGTAAGCTTTTCTGCACGCAATACTGCGGGAGTGTAGTTAGTCAAATGAGTTTGGCAGGACACCCTCTCTTGACGCACCGAGGAGCGAATATTTGACCATGGTTGTCGTGCATAAGGAGGGGTGGACACGTGTTCCGGTCGTGCTGTCTTGCCTTGTGGCGGTGTTTACTATTTATAGTTTAAAAAGATGGTCCGGTCGGATTGCGATCAAGTCCTTTCCTTTTGAACTCGGCATTGGGATACGGGAACTGCAACATATGAAAACTCCTTATGGCCTAAGGGCTTCATTTTAAAATACCACCTGAGGTCTGAAGGAAGTTGCCGAGAAATCACTTGCAGTTTGATGGCATCTATTTCGAATTTTTCGTGTTCTCCCATCGTCGTTGCTGCAGAAGAGTGCCTTCTTTGATCTCTACCACCATCACGATTTAGGAAGCAGCTCATTTCTACCTCGTCTGTCTACTGCAAGTGCTTGCGAATTGCTTATTGTGTATACGGGGCGCCCCCGCGCTCACCGTCGTCCGAAATCGAAATCTCCCTGAATTCCATCCCATTCAATCTGGATATCCAGGTTTAATTCTTGCTAGAGTATATCAAGACCCGTGGCAGATGGTCTGCGCCGCACTCTGTACCTCCTTATCTTCATCGCTTAAGCGGGCGCCCTTTCGATCCGGGTGCGGGTCTCGCGTATTCGGGCAGCGATTTTTATCTTATTTCCCCGCATTCGCTAGCGAATCTATGTATGAATTGCGCGAAAAGCTGTACGGTTTTTAGATTTTTCTTCTTGAATGACATCGAGGTTGAGCTGTAATATTAGTGGACTTGAGTTTTGATTAATTCCCTCGAGGTTCGGGAGCCAGGTACACAGCCAGGAGAATTCAATGATGTATGTACAGTAAAAAGAAAAAAACTACTTACTAGTATGTAGTACTGCGTGCTAATGTTCAAGGCTGACACGGGCGCGGACGCTGCCGCAACCTCGCTCGCCTGTCCGACGGTGTTTGACATTCGTCGATCTCCGTGCGGTGTGCGGAACAAAATGGAAGCTCCCTTCGCCAAAGAATGCAGTTCGAAATTCGAATCAACAGCTTGTCAGGGCATGCGACGCTTGCCAATGCCAGCGCTTGCCCCGCTTCTTTTTCTTCTGTTCAAGTTTTTTTTCATGTTGGATTGTAATTATATTACACCAGGTTTAACGCGAACGACCGAGGGGTGCGACGCGTTGTCGATGTCCCACTAGATCTCCTTGGCCGCTGCAGACGCGACGCAATAGGCAGGAAGGGGAAGGGCGCTGGGGATCGGCTCGGCTCATTCGACCCCGGACCCCGGAATATAACGTTACAGTACCGGATGTATGGGCCGGTAAAAGCTGTTGATTGATATAATTTTGTGAGTCCAAGACCCGTATGTAAAACCGACGCGCCAGAGCGTGCCAGGGCGCGTTCAACGCGTTTTAAATGACACGGACACGTCACTCGCACAGCTCACCCTCTCCCGCCGCTCCAGAGGTTCCAGACGGTAGGGAATTGACAGACGCGACCTGGCACCCATCCCTTTCGCGAAATTACCGACCGGCAAAGTCGCTGATTGATCCCTCGATCGATTGATTGATACGAGCAGTTTTATATTTTTTACATCCGCGCACACGACCTGGATCCGTTGCTCGAGGCAATCGCAAACGCCGTCGCAGAAATGAAATACGGCCTCTGACGCGTTTCGCGCGGTAGCTTAGTTATGGTTGTAGGAGCACGGAGTACGGTGGGGGCGGGGTGTTACATATGTATACGAAAGTCTTACGATACAGCGGGACGATACAGCGTGATTAACTGACGGCCGACAGCGCTTGATAATTAGCGGGTAAGCGGGGGCGGAGTACGGATCCAGAATGAGATGGGGGATCAGCGGTGAACATATGGGGCGGTATGATGGGGCGTGCATTTTTTTCGAGGGCCGTGGAGGTAGGAGACTAGGGCGGCAGCGTCGGGGGTTGGATTATGCGCCCACCGACAGCGGTGGGCCGTGGGGCGCGGGGGGACAGCATGACCTCATCGATCGTGATGTCATGCTCGTGCTGTTTCAAATCTTCGCGTTTTTGTTGACCCAGTCTGACGACTCCGCCGCCGCCGCCTGCTCGCTGGGGACGCCGTTGCGCGCTGTACTTTGTCTTTCGCTGGGTCTGTACAAAGTGTTGAAGGCCTCTGCGGCTCCCACGTAATTTTTCCACCCCGCATGGCGACCCAGAGAGCGTCATTGACCCAGCAGATTCCGGAAACACGTGAAGCTTACGTGTCCGCATCAGTTCCCACCAGACGAAGCGAGGCCATTGTCGTCCCTGATTACTTAGTCTTTGACCCCCACTCTGTCCGACCCGCCGTGCATGCCCCCTCGTCGCGCACATCGCTGCGGGCACCCTCCAAATTGTGCGCAGCGCCCTTGGTGCCGTCCGCGTCGCCGTGCATGTCGCCGTGCCACCTTGGATACACCCCCGCGCATGTCCTCCGTGTTCCCCACTTTGCCGCCTGTCTCCGCCGTGGCGTGCACGGCGCGGAGGATGTCCCCCAATTGTGCACAGGGGCATGCACAACTCCTGCTTCGCTCACGCCCCCAGGCCCGTCGCTGTGCACCTCCCCAGCGTCGTCGTGCACGGCTCCGGCTTCGTCCTCGTCGCCGTTCATGTCCCTCGCCTCTACTCAATTACGATTTTCTGCACGCAATTCTGGCACAGCGGGGTCCAGTAATACTTAGTACATACTCTCGTACACTTGTATGTAGTTACAAAATATTAATCTTCTTTCAATGTTTGCTCCTCCTCCGTGTTTCTGCCACTGGCCAGTTTTCTGCCCATACGAGCGGCCACTTCCCAAATGAGGCTAAGTGGCACGTGGTTCCGGATAGTGCTGGGTCATTAGCATTTTGTGCAACCGGAGGTAAGTAGACCCCCATCTGGAGTGTGGGGTGAGGCGGGAGATCCGAACGGGCGGAATTCCAACACGGGGTTGAATCAGACGCGCGGTTGGAAAATCTGTTAAATAGGGACTCCACACTCGTCTTTTCTTTGACCCACTTCTCACTTTCCGACGAGAAGAGACGAGCCGACGACGACGACCATGTCCGAGAAAGAAAAGGCCGATTCTGTGGTGCACGTCGAGCAGACGAAGAGCTCGGCAATGAACATTGTCGATAACCCGCTGCAGGTTCGTTCGTCTTCTTTCATTTCGCCTTCGCCTTCTAGCCGAGTAGCAGACGGGGCTGACCCCTTTCGTTGCAGCGCATCAGCAAAGCCCAAGTCGTCTCCGAAGTCGAGGCCTTCTGCTCCGCCAACAACCTCGCCGAACACACCGAGCTCTTCGCGCGCCGCCCTCGTCGCGCGCGACCCGACCAACTTCTCTGGCGTCGCCCTCCCCGAGGACGAGCTCGCCGCGCTCGAGTACGAGCGCGAGCACAAGTGGCATGGGCCCTTCACCATGTGGTACAGCATCATCCTGTGCGCCGTCGGCGCCGCGACGCAGGGCTGGGACCAGACCGGGAGCAACGGCGCGAACCTGAGCTTTCCGGAGGAGTTTGGCATCGCGGGCACGGGCACGGACGAGTGGATTGTCGGCGCGGTGAATAGTATCATCTTTTTGAGCGCGGGGCTGGTGTGCGTGCCTTCTATTCTATCTCTTCCCACTCCGCTGATGCTGATTATCGCTGCAGTGGAGCGTGGATCGTCGACCCGCTGAACCACTACCTCGGCCGCCGCGGCGAGATCTTCCTCACCGCCCTCTGCCTCTTCGCCACCCCCATCGCGTCCGGCTTCACCCACTCATGGCAGGCCCTCTTCGCCGTGCGCTTCGTCCTCGGCATCGGCATCGGCGCCAAGAACGCCACCGTCCCTATCTTCTCCTCCGAGCTCGCCCCCGCCCGCATCCGCGGCGCGCTCGTCATGTTCTGGCAGCTCTGGGTTACCTTTGGCATCTTCGCGGGCTTCGCAGCGAACATCATCGTCAAGGACACGGGCAAGATCTCGTGGCGGCTGCAGCTCGGCAGCGCGTTCATCCCCGTGTTCCTCCTCGTCATCGGCATCTGGTTCTGCCCCGAGAGCCCGCGGTGGCTCATGAAGAAGGGCAAGCACGACAAGGCGTTTGGGTCCTTCCTCGTGAGTCGCGTCTCTTGTGTTCCAAGGTCAAGGTGTTGATGAAAACGTTTTCAGTGCCTGCGCGCGCACCCCATCATCGCGGCGCGCGACTTTTACTACTCCTATGTTATCTACCAGGAGGAGATCAAGGAGGCGCGCGGCGCGAACTACTTCAGCCGGCTCAAGGACTGCTTCACGGTGCGTTTCGCGTCGAGCGGGACGCGCGCAAAAATTGATACAGACTGAACTAGGTCCCCCGCATCCGGCGCGCGAACTACGGCGCGAGCACGGTGATGCTGGCGCAGCAGATGTGTGGGATTAACAGTGCGTTCCCCCATGTACGGAATTTCTTTTTGCTGACCATGCGTGCCAGTCATCTCGTTCTACTCGTCGACGATCTTCCGGAACGTGGGCTACACAGCCGACCAGGCTTTGTACGCGTCGCTCGGGTACGGCGCGCTGCAGTTCGTCAGCACGATCCCGACCGTGTTCCTCATCGACACCAAGGGCCGGCGCACGCTCACGCTCGCGACCTTCCCCATGATGTGCGTCTTCCTCCTCGCCGCGGGCCTCTCCCTCCTCAAGACCACCGGGTCGCAGGGCGCGCGGCTCGGCCCGCTGGTGCTGTTCGTGTACCTGTTCACGATCATGTATAGTCTGGGCGAGGGCCCGGTGGCGTTCCAGTACAGCGCGGAGGTGTTCCCGACGGTGCAGCGCGAGCAGGGGATGGCGTGGGCGGTGTGCATCAATAATGTGTTTGCGGGGGTGTTGGGGTTGACGTTCCCGCGGATGCAGACGGTGATGACGCCGACTGGCGCGTGTGAGTGTTCTTCCTCCCCTCCCCTCTGCGCTTTTTTGAGATGAGATGATGTGCTGATGAGAGGACGGCGATTTTGCAGTTGGTTTCTATGCAGGGCTGAACTTGATTGCGTGGGGGATGATATTCTGTTTCGTGCGCGAGACGAATGAGTTGACGCTTGAGGAGCTGGACAGTGCGTTTCTTTTCTTTCTTTCTTGTGTGCTGCCGTCCCCGTCCCCATCCGCCGACCGTCCTGCCGTCTCTGCCTCCTACCGTCCCTTCCCGCCAGCGCAAGCCCCGTTCAAAAAGGATGAGCAGCTGTTTCTCCTATCAATCGATCCGTCTTCTCCCCATCATCGTCCCCTCAACAATTCTCTGCCTACGAAAAGTCCTCAACCAGTGACTGAATCTCCGCAAGGTTCTCTTATCCGGATCCTTCAATGACAGTCAACTGTCTCGCTGCTTCAAGGCGTCCAAATTTATGTTGAAAAAGCGCTGGGTGGACTCGAACACGATCTTCAAGCTCTTCAAACTGTCCCTCAATACCCTCAACCTCTCGAGATTCTTCAAGCCCTCAAGCCTGTCTCTTTGATCCAAGACTTGCTGCATTGATTCCTTGGGAGTCGAGCGAGGCACCCAACACATACTAGGTTCTCACAATCCTCTTGGACGCTCTCGCTTTTCAGCAGACTGATCAAAGGAGGGGTCGAGGTTACATTTAGCCGCAGCATGTGTCCCATGAAGACGAGCCGAGTTTTGCTAACAATTATTCACGTGTCTTTACTCTGGGACACCTTTTTCTCACAGCTAGACATCCCAGAGTACCGTAGAATGTAGTTCAGCTAATGACATTATCTTTCGCTGCTCTGTGTGCATACTTGTGAGGCTCCTGAGGGGATGTATATGGGCTGGCTTGGTCTCTTCTGCAAATCCGTTGTTTTTCTGCCCGCAGGGTTTTTCATGTGATCTACAACAACTCTTTGGCTCTGCCTCTGCATTCTAGGACTGCTACAACTTCTCATGTATGTTCATTCCAGTGGCTCCAAGCATGGAACTCATTCGTCGATTATAGGCAGACTCCTCCACCTACAGTGTCTTCTTCATCGCTTACACATTGTTGTACCACTGGAGTCCGACATGCAGCATGGGACAGTGTGATGCAATCCCCATCCCAAAGTCTCCAGTGGTGATGTTTGGAACATGCAGGCATACCTAGCCTGCTGCAGGATGTTAGCAATTGTCTACATTACCCACCGGCAGAAAACCCGAATGCTGAGTTGTCTTCGGAGCAGGAACACACTGAATTGGGAGAACTTCAACGTGAACGGCATGCTGCATTACAGGAGACCCTGTGTCACTGTTGCCGACAAATTCCTGGGCAAACAGAAAATAGGGTGCCCTCACCAACACCAGGTCCTTCCCAAGCTCAGCAGCAACAGGTATGGGGCTCTCCCAATTGTTTTTATGGTGCCTGACAGATTGCAGAGACCTTTGGGGCTGGGTACACCACCTGACTCACAGGGCTCTGCTCCTCTGAATCCTCGGTCTGTCGCTCAATGGCTTCGACACAAACATGATGCAGCAGCGATAGTGGCAAGAAATTCAGCTTTAGGATTGTCGACTCCCCGCTGGAAAACCGATGCCAAACCTGTGCCCTATGGCAATAGGTTCATCTCGGTCTCTGGATTTCTGGTCAGAGTGGAGGATCGTACAGTTTTGGGCTCTGCACAGAAACAGCAGCTCATCATTGATGTTGATAATGTCATTTATCTTGGTGCGCCTCCAACAACCAGGTAAATAAATTTCACAATGACAACTATAGACAGCAGAGCTTATAGTGTCCCTCAGTTTCATCTTCGTTGGCTGGCCAAAGGAAGCAACCACAGCAGGAGTTTGACGGAACCCCCGACTGGGTGAAGCATCACAAAAATAAATCGAGTGGGCTGTCTTTCTCGCCAGCCATAATCTTTTGTTTTCTATTTTCAAACTACACTCTTTCCAAACAAAAGATGTCTAGAATCCATTCATTTCATTACTTTTCCGTTTAAATTACCTCAGCTATGGCCTCATACTCCTATAGCTTCTCTGATTTTGACAACTTGAATACCAGTCGCAGTTTCCAACTAAGCTTTCGAATTGGTGTGATCGACAGGTGTGACAAATCCAAGACAGACTGTATATTTTTGAGTCTCAAATGAGTCGCACTCCGCCCTTGATGTGGTGTAGATAGGACATCTTTATTCAATGAATCCGGTGCCCAGTATTTTTGTACTAATTCCTTAAACTAGCCCTCTGCCTGGGTGGTGTTAAGCCAGAGCATCGAACAGTGTAAACGGTATGTGACATTGTGTGACTGTCTAGATTTCGGCTGAAAACAATTTATGCAGACACCGTTGCGAAGCACGGGTTCTTGCTAGTTTTATTTAAATCATGAACTGAACTGGATGAACTGAGAACTGAACACCCCTAGTCTGACCACACATTCATTCTCGTTTCTGGCGCCTGTGAGATGAAGACCGGCGATCAGACTGTGTTGCATCAGATGCTTTTGAAGATCGATTAGATCAGCATTGTCAGTGTCAAGAAATGGAAGCATGCCCAAATGGAGAGTGATCTATCAACAGGAAGATTGTCAGTTAGATCAATTTTGATGGGTGGTCCTTGAGAACTTAGTTGCCTGCCTGCCTTTTCCGGCAACAGTGACTTTACTGTATAAAGAGCCTCCGGTGATTCTCGTCCGTTCCTCCCACCTCGCCAGCACCCCCACCCCATTCATTCTTCCTTCGCAGCCACAGTCAACTCGCACTTGAGCTCACACTTTCCTCGTTCTCCTTTGCTCCTGGCCTTAATCTACCACTGCCCTCTGCCAAGTGGTTGGGCATGCTCAACCCCACACATCTGCCTGCTCATCTACCTGACTGCTCCTACCGCCTTCTCATCCATCTTCTCATGCAAGGTGCGCAATGTTAATATGCTGGCCATCGGTGCATATAAACATCAATTCTGCAGTTTACGCCTCGCTGTGCTGTTATCATTCTGCCCACAAAACTCCTTTCGACGATGGAAAGCCCAAAGTTCCTGGGGATGACTCAGCAATTGGAAAGCCCCAAGTCTTCTGTAGGCTCTGTCAATGCCATTGACGACCACGCAGCCTACACCTCCTCCTGGTGTCCACGACCTCAATCCATTTTTCTGTGACCTCCATGCATCACGCACCCACCCGGCACCGCTATACCTTCCTCTCTGGCTTATCCACAGCCATCTGTCAATCCACAGCCTTCCATCACCGGTATGTCCAACAGCTCAACAGCTTTTTCTGATCTTCTACTGCTTTTCAATGGGATGCGATTCATAATCTCCGTCCAAATCGTGGAACAGATTTTCCAATACCGGTGATACGCCAGCAATTGGGCCATGGTTAGATACACATAATTTTGCATGTTTCTGATTGTGCTCATTGCTGAAACTGTTGTTTCTATGCAACAGTACTGGTTCCTGGTAGCTGTTGGGCAAACCACAGAGAAAACGGGTGGACGTTCTAAGGAATTAGAACGCCCATTGGCTAGTCTCACCCTGAAAACTGTAAGGGAACCGTGTAGCCAATTAATAAGTCAAGGAACTTCTTTGACTTGTTTCCAACATTCACTTAAGCAACGGAAACGGGTCAAGGGAACGGGAAGTTGGCACTGTGTTGTGTTGTGTTGAGACGCTAGGAGAGACGCGCTTGGTCACGAGTGTTTTGGTTGCCAGAGTTGCCGGTTTCCATCGAATGCGGATACACCAAAACAGGTGGTCGGCTATTCTGAGGATCCGGATCACAACTCTAAGGTGTTCTAAGGTTCTTTCTCAAGAACCCTTTCTGGGAAACCCTAGAGAAACGGGTATCTATCGAGACCTACAAAGTAGTATTATCAAGTTCCGCACTTGGAACCAAGGGGAGAGTTGAGATGAAGCAGAAACATGTCGAACGAGATGCAGTGCCGATCTATCGGTGATCAACACACCCTCTGAATAATACAGGGGTGCTGCTGATGGGTTCCTGCCTCGTAATTGGCAAGGGAACATGGCGTGCTCGCAGTTGGGAACCAATGGGAGGCGACACTCGGAAGAACAACCGACGGAAACGCGGGTTAAAGAGGCGGATAAACGGACTTTTGACTCATTGGGATTGTGTTTTTGGGCTTTGTAATTGTGCCTTGGCGGTTGTATAAGTATCCGAGGGTGTTTCTACGAGGGACACAGCATCTTCCCCTGAACTAGTAGGCTATACGCTTGCGCATTGGGTTGATCTGGGATCCTCGGCGAACGCACTCTCATAGAGTAGCATTATTAGTCGAAATCTTATTTGTTTCTGAATCATATATTATTCTGGAAACGCACTTGGGCTCTGCCTGGAAACTGTTACGAACTCTGTGAATCTGTTGGAACTGGGACTCTGTTGAAAGAAACATTATTGTTGTTGTTTGCAGAGCGGTTTCAGAAAGTACCGTCTAGGGAAAACTTTGGAAACGTGACCGCTGGCGTTGCTCAGAAAGTACCTCTTTAGGGAAAGCTCTGTGAACGTTCTTGGCCTATAAACTAGGGGCCCTACTTGAGTCTACGGGACTACTTTAAACTTGTTTCTCTGTCGCTTGGACACATACACACACGCTGCGAAGCTATAAATCTGTCTTGGAAACAATGTTTCCCTGTGTCTAGAAACACATTCTATGCAGTTTGCTCTACTGTCTCTTAGAGATACGAAACCTCTCCCTACAACCTTTATAAGGCCCTGTACTAGGGCCTGAACTCGTCGGGATCTCTGGAAACGTGCAGATATTGCCGTTTGATTTGTTTGTTGTTGTTGTTGGAACAGTCTCTAGACTGTTTCTGTGCCGATTGCGAGTCAAGTGGGAGTTATTTGTGTGTTTCTTATATAGGTTCTGAGCACATCAATCACCGGTTGACTCTACAGCTCTGAAACGCAACACCACAGATTAACATCACACAAAAAAATATCATTCTATTCATGCACAGTAAGTTGCAATGAAGTTCCAAATGTCAAGTTAGACTAGGCAGTGTGTCAATCACAGGGCAGAATTTCGATTGCCACACTCTGCGTATTCCATCAATTGAATATCAATTTCAGACTGTACCAGAGGGGAACTGGAGGGTAGCCTGGGGGGGGGGGGGGGTGATGGTGAAGGGCCGAGGTTGGGAATGGAAAGATAGTGCCAAATGGGGTTGCAGGCGGGTGAGTTGGCACAAATATAACAAGGTGTCACTATTAGCACAGACAGACAGCACTTCAAATCGGGGCTAGGATATTGAAAGCTCACATCTTGAGACTTGTGCACCAGATTATAAACCTTGATATCTGTAAGGGCAACCTTAAGCTTGGCACAGGGCACGGAAACTAGCGGGGGAATCCGAAGTATAAATATGGGTCCTATAATACAGGAACGGGAATACTACGCACCTAGCGGGGGAATCCGAAGAGAAGAAAGGATGAGGATTCCCATGTTAGGTGAAACCTTATATACTAAATGGTAACTACCCAGTAGCACGTGTCCAGAGGTAACTACAGTGATCCCGGGCCTGGTCGCACAGCACGCGCCAGCGAGAACAGGCGGACAGGGAGTTATCCAGAGGATTAGTCAGGGAGATATCCAGAGCGGAAGCCAGAGGGATATCCGAAGAAGCCGGAGAAACCGGTAAAGTCGGAGAGGTGGAGGCCGGGAGAACATCCGAAGCAGGGGTTCCCCTGACAATATCAACCTGAATTTGATGCCAAAAATCCGCTTCTTAGGCGTAGAAAAAACCCTTGACCACATGAGCGCCAAAGCTGTTGAAGGCTGGATGGCATGGCTGGATGACTTCATTGATCTCTTCAATCACAGTCGTTTGGCACAACGGCTTGCCAAAAAATACTCTGTCCATGATTTCCTCAAGATTTTGAAACAAATGGCAACTATGCATCTGTTGAGAAGGGCACAGCTATGGGAGTGAAGGATATTAAAATGGAGGCTGCCATCCAAAATCTCGGAGAAGGGGCACTGGCAGGGAAGTGGTACATGGTTTCGGTCCATTACTTGGCAGCTTGGAATGCGAAGAAGATTGCAGAGGCAGGGGGGGAGGAGGCATGGAAGGTGTTGTCACCAGCACAAGTGGAACACGACAAGAATCTTATGGCAGATTTGAGTTAGCAGGATTACTGCTGTTTGCGGAACTTAGGGTGTGGCTCAATTGTTTATTTTTGATAATTTTTGATGAGAACAGTGGTTTGGAGCTCAATTCTGGTCCGTTTGCCTTGCAAATATCCTCATTCTCTCTGGAATGAAAATGCCAAGGGCATCTGATGAATCATTTACACAAACCAGCATGGTATCCTCTCTAAGCACCTGGATTTTAAAATATTTGGCTACTGCTTTGCCAGGCCATGTTTGACCAACTTTCCTGTAATTTGACACACTAAAAGCTGATCTAGTAACCAAGTATTTCAAGAGTTGCCCAGTTGCCCAGCAAATTCCTAACACCTGATGAAGTGGTATATGAGATGCCAATAACAAAATTTAGAGTCAGACTCACCACTGTTCATCTCCATTGGTACTCACTGCTGCTAGATACCTGGCTCCTCTCTCTAACAGCATTGAGACAATCATATTGTAGCCATACTTTGTTGCGATCTCCAGCACAGTGCCATGTTCTCCCCCTGCTGCATTGACATTGGCACCCCTTTCAAGAAGGATGCCAACGATCTCTGTGCGGCCTTGAGCAGCAGCAGCCTGCAATGAGCTCCCATAGAATCCCCCTGCTGCATTGACATTGGCACCCTTTTCAAGAAGGATGCCAACAATCTCTGTGTGGCCTCGAGCAGCAGAAATCTGCAATAAGCTCCTATATCTTCTCCCTGCTGCATTGACGTTGGCACCCTTTTCAAGAAGGATACCGACAATCTCTGTGTGGCCTCGAGAAGCAGCAATCTGCAATGAGCTCCCATGTCCTCCCCCTGCTGCATTAACATCGGCACCCTTTTCAAGAAGGATGCCGACAATCTCTGTGTGGCCTCCAGCAGCAGCAGCCTGCAATAAACTCCCATATCTTCCCCCTGCTGCATTGATGTTGGCACCCTTTCCAAGAAGGATGCCGACAATCTCTGTGTGGCCTCGAGCAGCAGCAGCCTGCAATGAGCTCCCATGTCTTCCCCCTGCTGCATTGATGTTGGCACCCTTTTCAAGAAGGAAGGACACAATCTCTGCATGGCCATAGTATGATGCTACAATGATCTCTGGGTGTTTTGAATGCAGCTGCAATGGAGCCTGGTCCAAGAGAAATTTTGCTGTGTCCACAAGGTTTGCAGCTGCTGAAATCCACAACACAGAGGGTTGTGATGGCCAATCTGAATAATCCCATGGCATGGAGTTCCATTGCCACGTCCTGGGGTAGTCTTCCCTAGCCAATGTTTTCTTCCATGGAAAAGCTCCTCTAAGAAACTCCAGAAGATCTTTTCTGAGTTGAACTTCAGACTGTCCAGCAGCATGTGCAAGGCAATATTGAGAATACCCCACAAGAGGGGGTAGATCACACTGTGAATCAGCCCAAGATGACTCCGGATATCCATCAAAGTTGAGGAATGTGAGCAGAGTACGTGTTATCTCTGTTTGTGCATCTGGGAATAACAGGGCCTGAATGCTGTCCAGATATTCCTGTGTGGTGTAGTGAACAAGTCGCACCACAGATGATTCTCTGTCCACAATGACAAGCCCAGCACAGACAGAGAGAATAATATCAATGTCTGTAAGATCCTCCTCCTCATCCAGTTTTTGCATGCCTGGTTTAACAGCAAGAGCAACTTGTAACTCTTCCACTGTTAATGGTCTTTTTGCATTTGCAACCCAAGTGATGGTTGAGTGAGCTATCTTTCTGTCTGCATCGCTCTGGGCATCAATTCACTATATTGCAATATCATAGTTGCCATAAAGACTCTCTGGGAGGGCATTCAGAGCTTCTCGAACTTCCCGGATTGTATTCTTTGTGCTTGGGGAATCAATGTGAAGCTTGGCAAGAAGGAACCTGGTTGGAATTTATTTCAGTCTCTTTCCAACAATGATTCACAGCTTACATCCCATCTACAGATTTACTGCTGATTTTTGAATGAATGTCTTCTCGTAGCTTGGGTTGCCTCTGGACATGCTTGGACAGGCGTGACGATAAGTCAATCTGTGCATTGACAAAATTTTGAATATCCTCTGGCATTGCACCAATCTCTAGAGTTTCAACATTTGGAAGAGTAGGGCCTGCAGGCACATGAGGTTGAGAAGTGACCATCAAGTTCACACTGAGACTGAGAGCCATCTGTTCTGCAAGATGTTTGAGTAGGATGAAACGTTGATCCTCAGGATATTCATCAATGGCATCAATGACAATAAAGACCTGTGAAAACTCCTTCAGGCTAGAGCTGAGGATGTTGGCAACTTCCTGCAGTGATGGTACAGTGCCCTTCTCCCGGTGCTGCTTGTATAAATTTTCTGCAATGGAGCCAATGTCTCTGTCAAGTACAAGCTGTCTCCAGAGACCTGCCAGAAGTTTGAGTGGTGGTTGCTGGTCGGCTTCCTTGTGATTCAAATAAATGCAAGCAACACCAATTGTCATGAATCGCCTGGGTTCTACTTTTTCGCGCGACGCGTCCGTACGGATACAGACGCGTCTTAGCGGCATGGGACTCTCATGACGCCACCACGTGACCTTCTCACGGTTGAAACCCGGCCTCGGATTCTAAAGCCGCAGACTCGGGGAGTCTGCGCCACGGGATACAGAAGACGTTAGGGACTAGGAACCCGTACAGACGGACCTAGTCCCCGGATGCACCAAAGGCTGACACAGAAGCATACACGAAGTACAGGAGCGGTTGCAAACCCAATCGGGGTTTGAACCACTGGATACGATGACACTTAGGACTAGGAAACCCGAACGTCGGGTCTCCTAGGTCCACCAACGCCACGGAAACCAACACAGAGGAGTCCAGGAGTATCAGCATTAACGCTCCTTA
Organism: Mycena olivaceomarginata; assembly: GCA_029378375.1. Taxonomy (NCBI): domain Eukaryota; kingdom Fungi; phylum Basidiomycota; class Agaricomycetes; order Agaricales; family Mycenaceae; genus Mycena; species Mycena olivaceomarginata. The sequence goes on along the minus strand of JARKIC010000020.1, from coordinate 505,296 downwards.
ATGCTGCGGTACAGGAACTGATCGCAATTGACCGCGATCACTTTAATTTATTAGAAGCCCACATAAGCACAGTAGAATCTCCATGTACAGTAGATTCTACCTCGTCTAAACTCAGGCTTCTACCTTGGCTTGACATAGGCATTGTCTCCACCCTGCCCCGCTTCCTCCACATCATACTGCGGGTTGTATCCATGCCCCGGGTTGTATACCTGAGTGGATATCACACCCTCTTCGACTCGTTCCGGGTTCCGCCTCACATCCCGACCTACGACATACGACCTCCTAGGGAGGACGTCGTACAACTGGTCCTACTGCTCGGGGAACATACGAGCTACTAGTGTCTATCGGGTTTATCCTGGTTGGGGTTCTCGCCGGGTTACTCGCTGTTTAGCCAACCCAGAGGCCGTTGCTGACAGAAGGTAGAATCTCTTCTGCCAGCCCCGACAAACCGATCTACGCTTGGAACGAGAAGATGGCACCCACAAACATTATGGTTGCTGGAAGCACGACTGGACAGGGTGTTGGAGAGTGGGTGGGAACCCTACTCTGGTGGGGGGGATTGTTCGCAAGAATGGCTGCACTGTGCGTCACCCTGGTGTGGGCAACCCAAGAAGAACGGGTTGCTCTACCCTCGGGTGGGTACAGGCGGGTTCCGCAGTGCGGACCACACTCCCCCTGGATGCGTAAACTCCGGTGATTGATGGAACGTGTTGGAGCCTGGCTGGTGAAGATTACTGGACCCCTGACTGAGCGCAGTCGGGAGGACAGAAGGAGGAGCGCTCGCACCACAGGAGGACGGGACAGGCCTGGGAGAGAAGGCCCTCAGAGAATGGGGTGGCCGAATCGAAACCCGGGGATACCAATTTACACCGACCGTGGGCGACTGTTCCCCACGGTAACCAACTTGGATAGCGGGGCCACCCTCTCTGTATACATGGATGACATCCTCCTTACGGAGTTGGCACAACCACGCAGGAGCAGGAATCGTCCCGCTCCTATTCCCGGTACCCCAGGTTCCCCAGGCCGGATAGTGGGTGACGAGTCAGGGTCGACCCCACCTTACGAGGAGAGGCCAGGTTCCAACTCTAGAACCCGAACCACTGATACGTGGGTAGAAGTGGTTCGGGGGCGACCCTAGAGAAGGTTGAAACGACAGGAACCCGTGGAACGGTGATAAGCCAGCAATTGGGCCATGGTTAGATACACGTAATTTTGCGTGTTTCTGATCATGCTCATTGCTGAAACTGTTGTTTCTATGCAACAGTACTGGTTCCTGGTAGCTGTTGGGCAAACCACAGAGAAACGGGTGGACGTTCTAAGGAATTAGAACGCCCATTGGCTAGTCTCACCCTGAAAACTGTAAGGGAAACGTGTAGCCAATTAATAAGTCAAGGAACTTCTTTTGACTGGTTTCCAACATCCACTTAAGCAACGGAAACGGGTCAAGGGAACGGGAGTTGGCAATGTGTTGTGTTGTGTTGAGACACTAGAAGAGACGCGCTTGGTCACGAGTGTTTCGGTTGCTAGAGTTGCCGGTTTCCATCGAATGTGGATACACCAAAACAGGTGGTCGGCTATTCTGAGGATCCGGATCACAACTCTAAAGGCATTCTAAGGTTCTTTCTCAAGAACCCTTTCTGGGAAACCCTAGAGAAACGGGTATCTATCGAGACCTACAAAAGAGTATTATCAAGTTCCGCACTTGGAACCAAGGGGAGAGTTGAGTTGAAGCAGAAACAGGTCGAACGAGATGCAGTGCCAATCTATTGGTGATCGACACACCCTCTGAATAATACAGGGGTGCTGCTGATGGGTTCCTGCCTCGTAATTGGCAAGGGAACATGGTGTGCTCACAGTTGGGAACCAATGGGAGGTGACACTCGGAAGAACAACCAACGGAAACGCGGTTAAAGAGGCGGATAAACGGACTTTTGACTCATTGGGATTGTGTTTTGGGCTTTGTAATTGTGCCTTGGCGGTTGTATAAGTATCCAAGGGTGTTTCTACGGTGGACACAGCATCTTCCCCCGAACTAGTAGGCTATACGCTTGCGCATTGGGTTGATCTGGGATCCTCGGCGAACGCACTCTCATAGAGTAGCATTATTAGTCGAAATCTTATTTGTTTCTGAATCATATATTATTCTGGAAACGCACTTGGGCTCTGCCTGGAAACTGTTACGAACTCTGTGAATCTGTTGGAACTGGGACTCTGTTGAAAGAAACATTATTGTTGTTGTTTGCGGAGCGGGTTTCAGAAAGTACCGTCTAGGGAAAACTTTGGAAACGTGACCGCTGGCGTTGCTCAGAAAGTACCTCTTTAGGGAAAGCTCTGTGAACGTCCTTGGCCTATAAACTAGGGGCCCTACTTGAGTCTACGGGACTACTTTAAACTTGTTTCTCTGTCGCTTGGACACACACACATATGCTGCGAAGCTATAAATCTATCTTGGAAACAATGTTTCCCTGTGTCTAGAAACACGTTCTACGCAGTTTGCTCTACCGTCTCTCAGAGATACGAAACCTCTCCCTACAACCTTTATAAGGCCCTGTACTAGGGGCTGAAACTCGTCGGAATCTCTGGAAACGTGCAGATATTGCCGTTTGATTTGTTTGTTGGTTGTTGGAACAGTCTCGGGACTGTTTCTGTGCCGATCGCGAGTCAAGTGGGAGTTATTTGTGTGTTTCTTATATAGGTTCTGAGCACATCAATCAACGCGCTCCCCTGGCGCCCAGTACATTGCAGGAGACCACACAACTCCTTGGCAAACGCAAGGAGTATGTGAGCACGGCAAGTTTTTCTAATTCGTTTTTTCTAATAGGCTGATCGATGCTTTAGAAAGACCCAATGTCACAGTGGAGACCACTTAAGGGGGACTTTCTGGATGAAATGTTGCGGCACGAAGCGCTGGGCGACAATCATGGCGGATCTCGCTGTCCCTATTGCGAGGTGCGGTACATTCCAGCCCACGACGCCATGCGACTGTTCAAGTGCTACGACTGCAGCCAATTCCTACAGTGCGACGACTGCTGTCTGTTGCACCACGAACGGACACCACTGCATGTCATTGAGGTAAGTTGATCATCCGGCGACAGCGCAACAGTTTTATCAAATCTAATTTACAGGAATGGAACGGACAATTCTGGGTCTCATGTACTTTGGCGCAGATAGGTCTGGTTTACCAGCTGGGGCACGGTGGTTTCCCGTGCCCTTTCCCCGACAGCACCGTGCGCAAGCTGGTCGTCATGGAGGCGCCGATTATCCACGAGATCCGTGTCTCGTACTGCAAGTGCGCCAAGTCTGACGACGCCGACAATTTGCAACAGCTGTTGAGGAATGCATGGTGTCCTGCAACAGTGATGGATCCGGGGACCTGTGCTACCTTCAGGAGTCTGGAGTCTTACCCGCCTGTACAACGTCCTTGGGAGCATGAATGTGCGGGACTACATCACCTCGCTTGAGCGCATGACCCATCCAAGCGCAACGTTGGGGATGACGTGGTTGCCGGTACAATCAATATTGATCGGATATCCCGTCGATGAAACTGACAACGCGCAGGAACACTACAAGCAATTCCAACGAATGGCATGACAATGGGCCTTTTTGAAGTGCCTGAAGTGAGCCGGTCGAGGACATGACTCACTTGGTGTCGACAGCACCCGCGTTGGGGGAATGTGCAGTGCGGTGTTAGGCTTGTCCTCAAGAGGGACGCAACCTCCCGGACGGATGGGAAGATGTCGATCCGAAATATCAGTGAGTCCTCGGTCCGATTACTTGGGCGTATCAGAGTTTTAAAGATGCAAGATTTCTGTACATGCTTATCCTTGCTGTAGACGCGAATTTTCGACTTATAAACCGCATTCGTACCAACGAGATTGATGACCCGTCGTTGGGCCTGGGTTGGTGATACTGGGTGGAGCTGACCAAGTACAAGCGGCACCTCAAAAAATATATAAATGAGAAGGAGGTACAGTCGTTGTTTGCGGCAGCATTTCAAAAGGCTGATTTGGAACAGATAAGCACATGCATCACCTTTGCAGCTCTCCTTCAGAAGGATACTCGACTCACAACAGGCCTGCGGGTTTCGGGGGTGGGAGGGTGTGTGTGCGCCAGGCATGAATGCATGCGCCCAAACGGGCTCGGAGACCTGCAGAAGGTCGAAAGGTGCATCTCCAGTTTTTAAATTTTTTTCTTGTCGCTATATATTTATGCCGTTGGTCCAGATATGCGAACATGGATTTCATCGTGATGTCGGCCTTGGCAGGTTTCTCCCTCTTATGGTTGACCATCTCTTACAATATTGCTTGTCATTAGAAGCTCCACGTCACGGAGCGCATGCCAAACCTGCCGCAGGAGCTGCATCTGCCTCTGGACAAGATCAAAGTTCAATATGCTCTGCCAGTGTGGCACGTGGGGTCGCACAACGAGGACTGTCAAGATGAGAATAGCCTTAGCCTCAAGGTTGGCGTGGGGAAGACGGATGGTGAAGGGGTGGAACGGACTTGGTCTGTGCTCAATCCGGCGGCATTCTCTATGAAGGATTCTGGTCGTGGGGTGCGCGCAGATTCGCTGGAGGGGAAAATTGATAACCACAACTATCTCAAAAATGTGGGGCAAGGTACGTACTCGCTGCACCGTCCGCTTTTAGCATACTAACGTCGAGCATTATAGGAGACGCTCTGCGGCGCAAGCTCTTAATCGCCATTGCGGAGCGCGATAAACAGATCACGGCCTTCCAACTGGTCAACAGCACAGTGGAGAAGGAGGTGAAGATTGAGTGGCGCCGCTTGATAAAGAGTTGGCATGCGGACCCTTCCCAGCCGAACCCGTACACGCTGTTGCGCAGAGGTGAGTATTTCTCCGAGTGTGCACCACAGGAATACTGATTGTGTTCATGCTATAGACTGCCCCACTGAGACGCAGGTCCGTTTGGAAGTCTGCAAGGACAAGGACGCACTCACTGCGGGGGGGGAAGGCGCCGTTACACGGCCGTAGCGCCACTGCGTTTCTGGTTGCTGGCATTCAGATTGAGAACGCACAGTACATGATTATAATATATATTCGGTAAGTCTGGGAGCTAATGTATTACAGGCGACGTATAATAGCGGAACTCAAAGGAACTACGCTCATGGCCACGGACTGCAAGAACAGGATCCAGGAGTGGTGCCATGCACTCCTCGTCAAGATCGGAAAATTCCGCGGTCTACAGAAGATTTACATGCCTGGAGCAGCGCTCGCGCTCGACGAACTCAAGGGCAAGCAGGACACGGAAGCGCCCGTGCCTGCAGCGGAGAAAGTAAAGTTGTTTATGTCTAATGAGATGACTCCGCAGAGCACTAACGACACCTTGCACGGCTGTGTCCCGGGCCTCGTCGAAATGGAGACGAAGTTGCGCGTCGCCCAATGCAACAATTCGCTTTCCTCACTGCGTGCGCGCCTTCATGCCAAGCGCCACCTCATCCATTTCTGCAACTCCAATGTCACGGGCCAAATCCAGAGCACCAAGGCCCGCTGTGATAAGGACCGCGATGTCGGTATCGAAATGTATATGATTCGAATTCGACTGTGTTCGTCCTCTAGAAGGGAAAGTATAGTCAAATGATAGCGAGGAAGGTCGGTGCACGAATCCGGTGTGTGTGTGTGTGAACGGTGATTCGTGGAGACCGTTTGTCTCCTGTGTACGAGCGACTGTGGCGGACCTGCTGTCAGCCAAACGGAGAGAGAGAGAAAATGTACTAAACCTGGTCCCCTGTACGAATGTACCGGAACCCTAAATGTGTTGCCCTGTCTGCTTTCCTTGATGCGCTCTTCCCCTTAGAACCAGCGCTGGAGGTACGATGGATGTCGCACAGACAAGGACACCGACGTCGTTCGGACGGTGGGCGAGACGATCGGTCTCGGTGGTGCAGACGGCGATTTGAATGTGATGGCTTCTCTCCGGGCCTGTTTTCTACTGAGCGATGCTCGCGAGAACGGTGATCCTAATCGAGGAAGCCTGAATATATGACACCGGGTCCGGTGAGGAGGGACCCTGCTGATGGAGGTGTGAGAGGTGAGACGCCGATGAACGAGCGAATGTAAGATGTGTGGCCTGCCTCCGGCAGTGGGCGAGGAGGGTGCACGAGAGGTACGAGGTCGGGGAAGGCTGGGAGTACCCCTTTAGATTGAGTGAGAGTGGTACAGAAAGTGGGGAAAGACGCCCCAAAAGCTACTTCTGCAGGCCGGGATCTACTGACTACTCCTTCTAAATGCGCTCCCTTTTATACCTCCTGGACGACTTCCCACGTTTCCAGAAGTGCCATGCGGGTTGCAGGTGTTTTCAGGGGGCAAGAAACGTCATGAGGCGTTTTGGGGTGCATATATGGCAGGAGGCTGGCCACCTCTGTCGAGGAGACCGATCGTCTTTGGGTGTGGGAAGGGCATAGCGAGGCCAAGAAACCTCAGAGCACGATCAGAGCTTCAGGCACGGCCTGGTGGTCGCATCGGAAGGTGCTCGAGCATTCAGGAAGAGGAAGAGACGAGCGGTCTCCCTCGGCTAGTTGATGTGTCGTGTGAAACGGGGGAGAAGGCAGTGTCAGGATAAGTTCTGCCTCGTCCGCTGGATCGGTGTCAGGCACAGGCAAGGTCTGCCCGGCGCGAGAGGTCGTCTGGAAACGGCAACAGGAGAGGTCGCCCACGTGTTCTGCCACAGGAGGGGACCAGTCGTATTGTGTCGATGATTATCAGTGAAGCACGTCGTCCGTGTCAGCCAGGGGAGCGTCGGTCTCAATCGTCGGAGATGTGTATACGGATAGTCGCTTGCCGCCCTTGCGTCGTAGGAAGGAGCTGAGAGTCTAAAGCTGGGGAACCGTCGTATCCTGCTGACGATGGTGGGGGAGCGAGTTCGAGAGGCAAGAAGGTGTTTGGGACGGTGGGGAGAGCCCTGGTCTCGCTCGGAAGCTGCTTCCGGTAACGTAGAATCCCGTTATGGAAGATCCATCGCGTACGTCCAAGCTCGTCCCGTCACTCGTGCAGATGGTTCGCAGGGGCCATGAGGTGACGAGCGGTGTGTAGCACGCTCAGAGACCTCACAACCGCACGCTTATCGATCAGGTGGGGGAGCGGGTCCAATCGTATGCCAATCGCTACCGCCAGGGGCATAAGGCCTTGGAAGCTCTGAAGGGGAGCGAAGCCTATCCCCACCTGCGACCGCTGAGGCCCGATGATGTCCAGCTCGACGGTGATGCTGGGGAGAGTGACGCAGCGGCTCAGAAGAAATTGGCAATGATTAGTGCAGGTCGGGGAGCGCGCACACCGCGCAATGCGCCAGGGACGTCGAAGCGAGTTATGTCATGGATCTGGATGGTGCGGGGCCCATTGGATGAGGCGGCACTGCATGATTGTAAGTGCGCCATCTTGTAGCTTGACGACAACAATTGATGCCCCATTAGTGATACGTGTTGAATGGTCTCGGGCGTTGGCAAGGAAAACGAGGTGGTGTGAGGAGGTCATGCTTTTGAGGGAGGAGATGCGGAGGGTATTGCGCTATCTCGCATGGCAGGCACAATGGTGGCGGGACCGGGTTGACCTGAGAGATGATGTGACAAGTGAGTTGGCGGCGGGGTTGCGGGGTTACACGTCGAAGCAAGCGGCTTGACACGAGAGGCTGGCCGAGTTCTTCTGCAAGAAGTGGGATGTGCCGGCGGTGACCGTAGCACAGCATCTGTTGGCGGAGGAGGGTTTAGATCACTTGTTTTCGCTCGAATAGATCAGTTTGTGTCAGCTAGCATCAAAAGTCCGAATGCAGACAATATTTTTTGCATTTGATCCGGGTATACACACATAATTGATTGGGATCAAAGAAAATATTGAACGGCAAAGTCCGGGGACCCCCAGTATGCCTAATGCAGGGCATGGCTTCCCTAGAAGTAGGTGGATATAGACTTAAGGCTATGGCCGTAGCCATCTATGGCTGGAGTTGTGGCTTTAGAAAAGATTTCCGATGACTACATTCAAGCCGTGAGCCTAAATCCTAGAGCCATGGGTGGATAAAAATCCACCTTCCACCACTTCAGGCAATCATCAAAGTCCTGTGCAACAGGAGAAATGTTGCCACAACTGTGATGAGGTGTTGACATGCAATGGGATCGTTGCTGCTATGCAGTTGGCTGATCCGCTTCTTGTCCCGGAACCATGAGCTGACAGTGTGTGAAGCAAATGGAATGGTCTGTGATGACTGGATCTCCATGTAACCATATTCAAATATATTTGAATACACTGACCCCCATATCATATTATATCCATATTGTATCATATTCTTATTTTCTCATATTCATAAGCAATGAGAGGGTCTGTCACCATATTGTATTCAGATATATTTGAATATATTCAAAAGTTAATTTTCCATATCGTATTTTTGGCCAGCACTAAGCTGAATCCTGTAGATTCAGAGTTTTGTTCAGATTCCAATTTAATTTGAGGGTCGACAGTACAGTCGGGGAATATACAATTCAAGTGAGTAATACTGCTTGCTGTGTACAGTAGGCAGTAGACGGGCTCTGACTCAAACTCTAACTTGGAAGCTGGCTTCGGTCATGTGCCCCAACAGTGTTTGCCATCTGATCTGTTGATCTGTGCAGAACAGAAATGGAAGCTCCCTTCAACTAAAGATGTGGTTCGAAATTCGAATCAACAACTTGGCAGGAATAGAATTGCACGCGAGCTGCTTCTTGTTCTTCTCTTCATTCCCGATCAGCCTGTCTTGAAGTGTCTTACACAACGCATCAATTAAACACATCCAAATTCCCACTCCTTGTTGCAAAATCCATCCCACCTATTGAGGCCCAAGTCTAGGTATAGCAAGACCCATGGCAGTGGTCTGCACCCACACTTGATTATTTTCTTCCCATATGCCAAGTGGACACCCATTCGATTCAGGCACAGGTCCTGCCTTGGATGCCTTTTCATTTTATTCCAAATTCTTCTGATAAGTATTCATCCCACCTACTACTTCCAATCCAGGTTCAACTTGTTCTAGTTAGAACAAGATCCGTGGCAGATGGTCTGTCTGCCCTACATACATATACATTTAATTATAGGCAGGTGGGAAATATCGGTACTTTTGAATCTATCACATTGCTTCTTACATGTCAAAGTACCTAGTATGAATAAATCAGCTTGTTCTGACAAGGACTGAACCAACTAGCACCAATTACGCAGACACGAGCCTCAGGTGCCAGGAGATACAAAATATGATATTTTTGAAATTCCCTCTCTATTACTAATTTATGAATTAGTACAAATTATCTAGCTAGGTTTCAGCTCAATCTGTGCAAAATGAAGTGAGTTATGGGCAAATCGGTCGCAAGAATTGAATCATCCCAAAACAGTGATTTTCTGTTTGTGCCTTCAGTATTGCAATCGACTGTAACAACAAGCATTGGTGAAGGATCATTCTATTATCCTGATGGAGGTTGAGTCTCAAGTTGAAAAATCTAGGGAATGGGCACAGCACTGGTTGAAACCATACACTGGGTCCACTGACTACCATGCACAAAATTAGTGAGGTTCAGCTTTGTGACACCTCTGGGAGTGATAACAAATGAGTTCCATGGAAGGCAGAAGTTGTCACGGAGCCACAAAGGAACCCAGAACATGGGTTTAGATGAGGAGCTGCAGACCCAGCCATCCTTAAAAGCTGGGTGTGTTCGCCAATTGATACCGAATGTCAAGGCCTGTGAATAGGCATTTAGTGAGAAGAAATTGAAATAATACACAACTTACAATTGTTGGGTCCACTGCCTCCTCTGTTGCAGCATTCCAGATGCGCATTGTTTGGTCATCTGAACCAGACACAATCTGTGTCCCATCAGGAGAGAAGGCAACTGAGCAGACTGAGTCTGTGTGCCCTTCCAATGGTGTGCCCACTGCCTCTCCTGTTGCAGCATTCCAGATGCGGATTGTTTTGTCATTTGAACCAGACACAATCTGTGTCCCATCAGGAGAGAAGGCAACTGAGCAGACCCAGTCTGTGTGCCCTTCCAATGGTGTGCCCACTGCCTCCCCTGTTGCAGCATTCCAGATGCGGATTGTTTTGTCATTTGAACTAGACACAATCTGTGTCCCGTCAGGAGAGAAGGCAACTGAGCAGACCCCACCTGTGTGCCCTTCCAATGGTGTGCCCACTGCCTCCCCTGTTGCAGCATTCCAGATGCGGATTGTTTGGTCATATGAACCAGACACAATCTGTGTCCCATCAGGAGAGAAGGCAACTGAGTGGACCCCACCTGTGTGCCCTTCCAATGGTGTGCCCCCTGCCTCCCCTGTTGCAGCATTCCAGATGCGGATTGTTTTGTCATATGAACCAGACACAATCTGTGTCCCATCAGGAGAGAAGGCAACTGAGCAGACCCCACCTGTGTGCCCTTCCAATGGTGTGCCCACTGCCTCCCCTGTTGCAGCATTCCAGATGCGGATTTTTTCGTCATTTGAACCAGACACAATCTGTGTCCCATCAGGAGAGAAGGCAACTGAGCGGACCCAGTGTGTGTGCCCTTCCAATGGTGTGCCCACTGCCTCCCCTGTTGCAGCATTCCAGATGCGGATTGTTTGGTCATCTGAACCAGACACAATCTGTGTCCCATCAGGAGAGAAGGCAACTGAGCAGACCCAGTCTGTGTGCCCTTCCAATGGTGTGCCCACTGCCTCCCCTGTTGCAGCATTCCAGATGCGGATTGTTTCATCACCTGAACCAGACACAATCTGTGTCCCATCAGGAGAGAAGGCAACTGAGCCGACCCAGTGTGTGTGCCCTTCCAATGGTGTGCCCACTGCCTCCCCTGTTGCTGCATTCCAGATACGGATTGTTTCGTCATTTGAACCAGACACAATCTGTGTCCCATCAGGAGAGAAGGCAACTGAGCAGACCGAGTCTGTGTGCCCTTCCAATGGTGTGCCCACTGCCTCCCCTGTTGCAGCATTCCAGATGCGGATTGTTTGGTCATTTGAACCAGACACAATCTGTGTCCCATCAGGAGAGAAGGCAACTGAGTGGACCCCACCTGTGTGCCCTTCCAATGGTGTGCCCACTGCCTCCCCTGTTGCAGCATTCCAGATGCGGATTGTTTCGTCATATGAACCAGACACAATCTGTGTCCCATCAGGAGAGAAGGCAACTGAGCGGACCGAGTCTGTGTGCCCTTCCAATGGTGTGCCCACTGCCTCCCCTGTTGCTGCATTCCAGATACGGATTGTTTTGTCATTTGAACCAGACACAATCTGTGTCCCATCAGGAGAGAAGGCAACTGAGCAGACCGAGTCTGTGTGCCCTTCCAATGGTGTGCCCACTGCCTCCCCTGTTGCAGCATTCCAGATGCGGATTGTTTCATCACCTGAACCAGACACAATCTGTGTCCCGTCAGGAGAGAAGGCAACTGAGTGGACCCAGTCTGTGTGCCCTTCCAATGGTGTGCCCACTGCCTCCCCTGTTGCAGCATTCCAGATGCGGATTGTTTGGTCATCTGAACCAGACACAATCTGTGTCCCATCAGGAGAGAAGGCAACTGAGCAGACCCAGTATGTGTGCCCTTCCAATGGTGTGCCCACTGCCTCCCCTGTTGCAGCATTCCAGATGCGGATTGTTTCGTCATCTGAACCAGACACAATCTGTGTCCCATCAGGAGAGAAGGCAACTGAGTGGACTCTGGCTGTGTGTTTATGCATTACTGTCAAAAGGGATATTTGGCCCAGGCTTGATTGCCCTTGGTATTCCAACATTTTTTGCAACTCACTACTGCATCCTTTGCGCAATGTTGAGTCTTTTGGTAAGAATGGCACTGCAGAGAGATAGATGTGTGGAACACTTTGTCCAATGACTGGTCCAAAACTTCTAATAAATTCTTGTGCATCTCCAAAAAAGGTACCCAAATGTCCCTACCAAATATCAGCTAGGTCATCATTTTGAATCATTTGACCTACATGTATAAGCTCCTTTGGGATTTTGATGTCTGCAAGAGCAATATCTATACACCTCAGAAAACTCATGACTTCAAGCCAGTAGAAAAAAGATTCCGGAAGCAATTATTTAAAGCTGACAAAAGGCTATTGTCCAATTCTTTTCCTTTGATCCCATTGAGGTGTTTTGGCCAAAATTTGCTGGCATAAACAAGCTCAGAGGAAATATAGTGTGCAATACGTCTATCAAGGTCTTCAATCTCTGAATTGAGATAGTATGAGCTTTCAAGAGCACAGATATTGAAGTGGAGCTGTGTATGGAGTACATGCAGACACCCCATTGCAAGTAATTGATGGCCAACTGCAGGCTCAACAAACCAGGGCTCATGGTGTGGCTTTTCAGGAGCTACCAGATAGTCTGCAAATGAGGCATGAAGTATACGGGCAGGTTGCCCCTCACTCCAGTAAATGACACAACCCAGATGACGAAGCACTCGAGCTGATGTACCCATCCTCAAATTCAGAAGGTGGTCCAAGGCTCTATCACTGAGGAGGTCCTTAGCAAGTACAATTGCAGTGAGAATTCTCTGTGCAACATCTGTAAATTCTTTTTCTCCCCATTTGCCTGAAGTCTCAAGTGCTACACTGTATAGGTGATAAAGGTTGCTTCCCATCTCGGAACCTGCCAGGAGCAATTTTCCCAGTGCACCTTCGAAATCAAAGGCATCCTCAACAAGGTTGCAAGCTGTTGCTGCCCAGATAAACAAGCTCCCAGATGATTTGGCAAGTCTCTGCAAAGTGTTATCTCCTGGCCAATTCTGGTCTGAAATCCTGTGCCTTTCTCGAATGTTCTGGAACCGATGCTGTATATAAAGAAGCATATCTCTGCTGACTTGACTTTGGTCACCCAAGACTTCAAGTGGAAGCTGTGTAATATAATTCTTGTTATCAAGCTGAGCAGCTATGTCCTCATTTCGGCGGCTTGTAATGAAGAAACAAATGGTGGGACGCAGTTGAGGAAAGTCCTTGATGATGAGCGAGATAAGAATTTGACGGCCTGAGGTGTCACACTCGTCTAAAGCATCCAAGATCACCACAATAGACCCAGAAAAGCAGGACTGAGTAGCAGAAACTGGGTCTTTCAATAGTTTTTGAAATTGTGTGTTGATATCAGCATTCACAACCCCAGGGTTGCGATTCAAGTTGTCACAGAGCTTGACCTTGAAGTCTTCATTCAACAATGCCAGCTGGAAAGCAATACTGTGTAACACTGCTCGAGGACTAGTTTCTTGGTTTCTAGTGAAGAAGATAAAAACACCAAGAGCCTCGAGCTTCAGGAAATGGTGAGCTATGCTGGCTGCAATTGTACTCTTGCCAGATCCAGCAACTCCATGAAGCCAAAAGATATTGCGACCCTCTGAGGAGACAGTCAGCTGATTGATGATTTTATCCAGCATATTCTTTCGAGTTCCTTCAAGGCATAAAGGACGCTGGGAGGCATCAATGTCCATAGGTGTTAAGAGGGTCAGTAGCTCCTTTTGTTCTATGCCAGTCCTGTCAGTTTGATAATCTCTATGCACATTTGTAGAACTCACTTGCTGCATTATCATTGTTAACCGATATATTCCTCCCCTTGAGTATTAACTTGGGTCCTTCACCATGGCCACCAGAGCCTCCCTGTTTTCCACCACCACCTCCAGAGCCACCACTACCTCCATGCATATGCACTGATGCAATAGATAAGCCATAATCATGTCTTACATATGCACTCACCAGTAAGATGATGATGAGTTGATGTGCTTAGACAAGATACTTATGAGTAGAGGAGCAGATTGCAATGAAAGAAACAGCTCACTTTTCTGCACCGGGTTTTACAGCCTGCCTATCCTTGCTGATCCGGGGTGTTTGGGATCTCGTTTGTGCAGCCAATGCTGTTGGCTCTCTCTTTGTGCTTGGCGGGACAAACAACTGTATCGAAGGTTTGCTGTGAGTTGGTGTGCTTGCAAAAGATACTTGTGAGCAAAGACCCTTTTTTTTTTTGCACAAGAGAACACCTCACTTTCTGGCACTGGTTCCTATAGCCTGGCTATCCTCTTTGTTCTGTGATGCTGAGGTCCTGGTTTGGACAGGTGGAACAGGAGAAACAGGCAATTCTGTTGCCTCTCTCTCTGCACTTAGTTTTACAAAAACCTGTCCTGAAGATTTGTTCTTCAGTCGGAGCTCTAGTGGGACTGCAGCCAGCGGAGTAATTCACTAATTAGCAACTTCTAGATAATGAGGAAGATAACATACCACTCTTGGAAGCGTCTTGCCCCTGCAAAAGCTCATGAATGAACACATTGCACTGGCCCATCAACTCTTCCTTCCTATCGTATCTCCAGAAAACCTTAATTGTGAAGTTACCGGAGTTGGAACTCGCGGAACTGTATTCATGTTAATAGCATAGAAGACGATTAAAAGTTGAGGCACTCACATCTTTGACTTGAAATTCCACTTCGGTGTTGTGCCCCGTGCAATAGAACTCTTAGATTCATTGCGATAGCCATCTACCACTGCGACGTAAAATTCTGGTGGCTGGCGGATACTAGTAAGCTTTTCTGCACGCAATACTGCGGGAGTGTAGTTAGTCAAATGAGTTTGGCAGGACATCCTCTCTTGACACACCGAGGAGCGAATACTCGACCATGGTCGTCGTGTACAAGGTGGACACGTGTTCCGGTCGTGCTGTCTTGCCTTGTGGCGGTGTTTACTATTTATGGTTTAAAAAGATGGTCCGGTCGGATTGCGATCAAGTCCTTTCCTTTTGAACTCGGCATTGGGATACGGGAACTGCAACATATGAAAACTCCTTATGGCCTAAGGGCTTCATTTTAAAATACGACCTGAGGTCTGAAGGAAGTTGCCGAGAAATCACTTGCAGTTTGATGGCATCTATTTCGAATTTTTCGTGTTCTCCCATCGTCGTTGCTGCAGAAGAGTGCCTTCTTTGATCTCTACCACCATCACGATTTAGGAAGCTGCTCATTTCTACCTCGTCTGTCTACTACAAGTGCTTGCGAATTGCTTATTGTGTATACGTGGCCCCCGTGCTCACCGTCGTCCGAAATAGAAATCTCCCTGAATTCCATCCCGTTCAATCTGGATATCCAGGTTCAATTCTTGCTACAGTATATCAAGACCCGTGGCAGATGGTCTGCACCCGCACTCTATACCTAGGCGTTCTTTTCATTGCTTAAGCGGGCGCCCGTTCGATTCGGGCGCGGGTCTTGCAGTTCGGGTAGCCATTTTTTTCTTATTTCCCCGCCGCGGCATTCGTTGGCGAATCTATGGTATGAATTGCGCGAAAAGGTGTGCGGTTTTTTCTTCTTGCATGGCATCGAGGCGGAGCGCGCTGTAATATAGTGGACTCGGGTTTTAATTAATTCCTTCGAGGTTCGGAACACAGGTACACAGCCAGGAAAATTCAATGATGTATGTGCAGTATACTAGTAATACTGCGTGCTATGTATGTATGTATGTACAAGGCAGACAGTAGACGCGGGACCATGTCTGAGTCTGACAGGTACGCGGACGCGGACGCTGCCGCAGCTTCGCTCGCCTGTCCGACGGTGTTTGACATTCGTCGATCTCCGTGCGGTGCGCGGAACAGAAATGGAAGCAGCTCCTGGTTCGAATCAATAGCAGCGCACGCGCACGCGACGCTTGCTCCGCTAGCGCTTCTTTTTCTTCTGTCAGTGTTCAAGTTTTTTTTTCATGTAAGAGTATCTGTGTATCACACCATGGCCAGGGTTAACGCGAACGGCCGAGGGGACGCGTCAACGCGTGTCGATGTCCCACTCGATCTCCTTCGCCGCTGCAGACGCGACGCAATAGGCAGGAAGGGGAAGGGCGCTGGGGATCGGCTCGGCTCATTCGACCCCGGACCCCGGAATATAACGTTACGGTACCGGATGTATGGGCCGGTAAAAGCTGTTGATTGATTTGAACAAGAGTCACTTTACGTGACAAGACCCGTATGTAAAACCGACGCGCCAGAGCGTGCCAGGGCGCGTTAAGCGCATCGTAAATGACACGGACACGGCACTCGCACAGTTCACCCTCTCCCGTGTTCCAGACGTTCCAGATGGTAGGGACAGACGCGACCTCGAATAACGTTAACGGCACCCATGCCTTTCGCGAAATTACCGACCGGCAAAGTCGCTGATTGATCCCTCGATCGATTGATTGATGCGAGCAATTCACAATTTTTTTTACATCCGCGCACACGACCTGAAACCGTTGCTCGAGGCAATCGCAAACGCCGTCGCAGAGATGAAATACATACCGCCTCTGACGCGTTAGCGTAGTTATAGTTGTAGGAGCGCGGTGCGGGCGGGGTGTTACATATACGAAAGTGTTACGATACAGCGGGACGATACAGCGTGATTAACTGACGGCCGACAGCGCTTGATAATTAGCGGGTAAGCGGGGGCGGGAACAATTTTGTAAAGTCCGGATCCAGAATGAGATGGGGGATCGGCGGTGAACATATGGGGCGGTATGATGGGGCGTGCATTTTATTCGAGGGCCGTGGAGGTAGGAGACTAGGGCGCAGCGTCGGGGGTTGGATTATGCGGCCACCGACGGTCGGTGGGCCGTGGGGCGCGGGGGGACAGCATGACCTCATCGATCGTGATGTCATGCTCATGCTGTTTCAAGTGTTCGCGTTTTCGTTGACCCAGTCTGACCCCGCCGCCGCCGCCGCCGCCTGCTCGCTGGGAACGCCGCTGCGCGCTGTACTTTGTCTTTCGCTGAAGTGTTGAGCCTCTGCGGCTTGCACGTAATTTTTCCACCCCGCATGGCGACCCCGCAACCGGAGGTAACTTGATCCATCTGGAGTGTGGGGTGAGGCGGGAGATCCGAACGGGCGGAATTCCAACACGGGGTTGAATCAGACGCGCGTAAAGAAATCTGTTAAATAGGGACTCCACACCCCTCTTTTCTTTGAGCCGTCCACCCATCCCACATCTCGACGAGATCACGACGACCATGTCCGAGAAAGAAAAGGCCGATTCTGTGGTGCACGTCGAGCAGACAAAGAGCTCGGCGATGAACATTGTCGATAACCCGCTGCAGGTTCGTTCGTCTTCTTTCATTTCACCTTCGCCTTCTAGCCGAGTTGACCCCTTTTGTCGTTGCAGCGCATCAGCAAAGCCCAGGTCGTCTCCGAAGTCGAGGCCTTCTGCTCCGCCAACAACCTCGCCGAGCACACCGAGCTCTTCGCGCGCGCCGCCCTCGTCGCGCGCGACCCGACCAACTTCTCCGGCGTCGCCCTCCCCGAGGACGAGCTCGCCGCGCTCGAGTACGAGCGCGAGCACAAGTGGCACGGGCCCTTCACCATGTGGTACAGCATCATCCTGTGCGCCGTCGGCGCCGCGACGCAGGGCTGGGACCAGACCGGGAGCAACGGCGCGAACCTGAGCTTTCCGGAGGAGTTTGGCATCGCGGGCACGGGCACGGACGAGTGGATCGTCGGCGCGGTGAATAGTATCATCTTCCTGAGCGCGGGGCTGGTGTGCGTGTCTTTTTTTTCCTTCTATCTCTTCCCACTCCGTTGATGCTGATTGACGCTGCAGTGGAGCCTGGATCGTCGACCCGCTGAACCACTACCTCGGCCGCCGCGGCGAGATCTTCCTCACCGCCCTCTGCCTCTTCGCCACCCCCATCGCGTCCGGCTTCACCCACTCATGGCAGGTGTGTGTCGCGCCCCCGTTCCTCCTCTAATAATCTAACACGCTCGCAGGCGCTCTTCGCCGTGCGCTTCGTGCTCGGGATCGGCATCGGTGCCAAGAACGCCACCGTCCCCATCTTCTCCTCCGAGCTTGCCCCCGCGCGCATCCGCGGTGCGCTCGTCATGTTCTGGCAGCTCTGGGTCACGTTTGGCATCTTCGCGGGCTTCGCAGCGAACATCATCGTCAAGGACACGGGCAAGATCTCGTGGCGGCTGCAGCTCGGCAGCGCGTTCATCCCCGCGTTCCTGCTCGTCATCGGCATCTGGTTCTGCCCCGAGAGCCCGCGGTGGCTCATGAAGAAGGGCAAGCACGACAAGGTGCGCTTTTCCTTTTCCTTTCCTTCGTGTTTGGAACGCACGCTGACGCGGCACAGGCCTTCGGCTCGTTCCTGCGCCTGCGCGCGCACCCCATCATCGCCGCGCGCGACTTTTACTACTCGTATGTGATCTACCAGGAGGAGATCAAGGAGGCGCGCGGCGCGAACTACTTTAGCCGGCTCAAGGACTGCTTCACGGTGCGTCCCATGTCGAGCGGAACGCGCGCGAAAATATTAATTAAGATAAACTAGGTCCCCCCGCATCCGGCGCGCGAACTACGGCGCGAGCACGGTGATGCTCGCGCAGCAGATGTGTGGGATTAACAGTGCGTTCCCTCCCTCCCTCCCTCCCCCATCTACGGAATTTTTTTTTTTGACCACGCGCGCCAGTCATCTCGTTCTACTCGTCGACGATCTTCCGGAACGTCGGCTACACGGCCGACCAGGCCCTGTACGCGTCGCTCGGGTACGGCGCGCTGCAGTTCGTCAGCACGATCCCGACCGTCTTCCTCATCGACACCAAGGGCCGGCGCACGCTCACGCTCGCGACCTTCCCCATGATGTGCATCTTCCTCCTCGCCGCGGGCCTCTCCCTCCTCAAGACCACCGGGTCGCAGGGCGCACGGCTCGGCCCGCTGGTGCTGTTCGTGTATTTGTTCACGATTATGTACAGCCTGGGGGAGGGCCCGGTGGCGTTCCAGTACAGCGCGGAGGTGTTTCCGACGGTGCAGCGGGAGCAGGGGATGGCGTGGGCGGTGTGCATCAATAATGTGTTTGCGGGCGTGCTGGGGTTGACGTTCCCGCGGATGCAGACGGTGATGACGCCGACGGGCGCGTGTGAGTGGTCTTCTTCCCTCCTTCCCCAAAGATGAGATGAGATGTGCTGACGAGCTGGGCAGTTGGGTTCTATGCGGGGCTGAACTTGATTGCGTGGGGGATGATATTCTGTTTCGTGCGCGAGACGAAGGAGTTGACGCTTGAGGAGCTGGACCGTGCGTTTCTTTTCGTTTTGTGCTGCCGTCCCTGTCCCCGTCCCGTCGTACCGTACCGTCCTTCCGCCACCGCCACCTCCTACTCCTCTACCGTCTCTTCCGCCATTCCTTCCCGCCCCTCCTCTTACCGTTCCCCTTTACCCTTCGGGTCGGCTGCCCGCCATTACCCCCGCCACCTCCTACTGCTCTACCGTCCCTTCCTACCGTCCCTTCCCGCCATCCCTCCTCTCACCGTTCCTCTTTACCCCTTCGGGTCGGCTGCCCGCCATTACCCCGCCACCTCCTACTCCTCTACCGTCCCTCCCGCCATCTCGTCCTACCGTCCCTGCCCCCGCCACCTCCTCCTCTACCGTTCCCTCCCGCCATCCCTCCTCTTACCGTTCCCCTTTACCCCATCGGGTCGGCTGCCCTACACCCTCCCTCTCTCGTGCCGTTTCGGCCCCGCATCCCTCCTGCCCTCCCTTCGTCCATCCTCGTCCATCTCTTCCTCCCCGACACACCCCTCCCCCTCTATCCAATCCGCCCGTCCTCGCCTTCCTTGTCCCCGTCCCCCGTCCCCCTCCTCCCCTCCCTCCCTATCTCTCATCCTCTTCATCCCTCCCGCTCCGAGCCCCCGCTGACCCACCCACAGAGGTCTTCTCCGTCCCCACCTCGCAGTACATCAAGTACGAGTCGACCGTGTGGCTCCCCTGGTTCATCCGGCGCTACGTGTTCCGGAAGGACATCCCGCGGCCGCCGGCGATCATCGAGCGCGCGGTGTTTGTGGACCGCGACGACGAGAAGGAGAAGGAGGCGAGTGTGGGTGCGTAGGTGTAGGCGCGTCTGTGCCCCTGCGGCCGGGTGTACTCTTGCTGCGAGATGAGGAGGGGAAGGTGAAAAATGCTAATACGAACGAGGTAGAGGTAGAGGAGGGGAGTACAGAGGAGAGGGAGGATAGAGTCAGGGCTGCTTCAGGACTCGAGACGAGACGAGACGAGATGCATGTTTTAACGAACGAAGATGTGTTTTTTGCCTTTTACTTATTCATGTCTATCTATCTGCGTTATAGTAATGAAGATGTACAATTTACAACTCAACTTGGACCTAGCGTCGCTCGCGAGAGCTTTGAAAAAAACTTGCGAAAAACTTGGTATGTAGTTCACTCGAGACTTTTAACGGATGAGAAGCTTAAGATCCTTGGTCGTTTTCAAGCACTTCAAAGAAAGTAATCATACGCTACAAATCAGCACGTTCCGAAAGGGGACCTAGCTGACACTATATTATCCCGAGTCTTATCTTGGGTCGCTTTGGGGTTGTTAGAACGTAACGAGGTGGCGCGGTCGGGTGCAAAAATTAAAAATGAAAACGCTGTGTGATCGGTTAATGATAGGTGAATGTTGGGTTGGATGGAAGATGGATGGTGCGGTGGAGTTCCACAGCTCCCAGTGTTTTGCAATCGCAAAAGAAGGGTTCAACTCCACAGGAGTTTCAGCTATTCTGATTCGAGTGACACTGAAATCCACACCCCACGTACTTATACGTATATACGTAGCCCCACATATTGTCCGTCGGCCCTCGGGCCCGGTGTTTGCGCGCGCAGCTTTGGCGGAGTCGCGTCAGAATGTAAACGCATCAGAAGAAGCAGAAGAGACGTCCGTCGGGGAAGGAGAAGGAGCGGGTGTGCCTTGTCGGCTCCTCGCCAACGGTGACGCTGACTGATGCGTGCATGAGGAGATCTTCGTGCGCGCGGGAGGGCAACTGAGGGCAAATAGTAGTTCTCGTAAAGACACTGGACAGAGAAGACTGGCTTCGCGTTTCACCTCGACACCGCGGGTGTGGTGGAGTCCGGCGGCTCTTTTTTTCCACGGTTGCAGTAAGGACTTAGGATACAGTACGTACGCGACGTGTTATGTGCCTCTGTTTGTGTCGTTATGGATGTCGCGTCAATCACGTGAGCACAACTTGGTGCTTCCTGACTATTCGTCCAAACCGAACGAGGGAATCGGCTGAATGAATTCCGCGAGATTTCTGCCTCCGACCCTCACGGGCTGAGTCTCTTGGCCCGACGGTTCTCGGCCCTCGGGTTTATGCAAGCGCGGCGCGCGCGTCTCGTAACTCAATTAAATCATAATGAGCCTAGCTTTTTGCGTCTCCTCGCCAACCACGATAACCATCCTGGCCTTTTGCTTCCTGCGCCATGCGAAAGACGTCTCAAACAGCGACAAAAGTCGACAACCTCCTCGAGAATGGACGAACTGGAGTTTTAGCCCTCAAGGCGATCGCGGACGAAGATCAAAATGTACCATACCTTCGAATCATCAGCGGTGTAGCCCTTTGATTCTAGACATCGTCACGGCAAGTCACCCTTTCTCGACCTCAGTATTCCATTCGAATTCCCGCCCAAAAAGAATGTCAGAACCAATAAACAGCAGTGTATCGAAATGGTTGAGCGAATCAACGATATCATTCGGGCAATTATCAACATTTGTGGGGACCCAGAAATAAAGATATCACCTGCGCTGTTTCGTAACATCTCAAGTTTCACCGAGTACGCAACTTGAACTCGATTGTCCTATCCATCCTCGTCTGACTAACGCCTGGCCAGGACGCTCCAAAAGGCGCACACATTTATCCGCGCACAGGTTCAGATGAACATGGTTCAGCGCATCACGCGCCATCTCGAGAACGAAGCCCAGTTGAATGAATGCAACGCAGCGTTGCAGCAAGCGCTGGACGTGTTCACTGTGAGTTGGTCATGGTTACCCAAGGTCGGTCAAAATATTCACAAGACGGCGAAGGTCCGTCAAAGGCTTTCAGCTGCTACCGCCGTGGCGGAAATGAAGATATCTAGCGCCGAAAAACATAAGGAACTAATGGAGTTGTTTGGGACCGGAAAAGAAAAGGTCTCATTAGATGTGTGTGCAGAAATATCCCAAGATGCCTGCCAAATCTGATGTGTTTTACAGCGCGCCAGCTTTGCGAGCAGGTACAACTATCTTCTAGAATGTTTCAGCATCTAAATCTGCTCATAGTTCGAGCTCCTTGTCGATCCTCCTCCCCGCGTCCCCACAAATTTTCCGCGGGAGGGAGGTAGAGTTGCAGCACCTTATTTCTCATCTTCTTTCCCCAGAAACGTCTCGCTCGGCGATTCTTGGCCCTGGAGGAATTGGCAAAACGACTTTGGCTCTTGCGGCTCTGCACCATCCACAAGTTGTGGCAGCGTTTGGCGAGAATCGATTTTTCGTGTCGCTCGACTCTGTTGCCGCCCCGGCAGACATTTGGTCCAGTATCGCAGGATACTTTGGGCTGGAACAGAACGGGAATGTAGCAGGAGCAGTCCTTCGGCACCTCTCTGGTTTCGTTGGCCCGTCCGTTCTCGTCCTGGACAATTTTGACTCTCCCTGGGAAAGCCCAATCACACGGTCCAAGGTGGAGGATATCCTTTCCCAGCTGACAGATATTTCGCGATTGAGTCTTGTTGTAAGCGGACTCCGACTCTCTGATGATGACGGTTGAACCGTGTTTTCAGGTCACTATGCGCGGAATCGAAAGACCTAGCAAGACACGATGGTCGCGGCCGTTTCTCCAGCCCCTCGAGACACTTCCTCCTACCGCCGCCCGCGAAACCTTCCTCGACATCGTCGATGAGATAGAAGACGATTCGAAACTGGATGCAGTCTTGCGTCTCGCCGACAACCTTCCGCTGGCTTTGACTATCCTTGCGAATATCGCTTCCTACGAAGGACTCGATTCCGTTCTCAGTCGCTGGGACCTCGAAGCCACATCACTCTTATCGGAAGGGATCGACAAGCGAACGAATCTCGAAGCGTCTATCAGCATTTCCCTTTCCAGTCCCAGAATGCTTGCTCTCCCTAACGCCAGGCAGTTGCTGAGTGTTTTGTCGCAGATGCCGGACGGTATTCCCGAGGCCACACTGACAGAGCTTTCCCTTCCGTTCGACGACGTTGCAAGATGCAGGGTCACTCTAAGCCGTACCTCGTTGGCGTACATTGGTCCAGACCGAAGGGTCAAAGTTCTGGCACCGATCCGAGAATACATGAGGGCCAAGTACCCACCATCGCCCCAGCTATTTCATCCGCTCAAGGCGTATGTTTATTCTCTGGTCCTACTTTCTCGCCACTTCGAGCTCCTTCCATCCGCCGGTCTCCTTCACATGCTTTCTAGTAATCTCGGGAACATCCACACCGTGTTGCTGCGGGCCCTGGACGCCAATGACCCTCCTTCTGAATTGAAGGAGACGATTATCTGTATTATCGACTTGGCGAAATTCTCCTACTTCACGAATCTCGCGTCGTGGAGCTACCAGCTTGTGGAGAGCTTATTGGACACCGTGAAGAGCCTCGGCGACACACATTTACTCGGCGAATATCTGCTCACGATGGCGCAGATACACTTTCTGCAGTCATCACATGAGTCGTTTGCGAAAGATGCGCTTCAGTGTTTCAAGGACTCGGGCGACCTGGTTTCCCAAGGTGCGGCGCATCACTTGTGATTATGGATTCAGCGGTGCTTATATCTGTATAGCCAGGACCTGTGTGTACCTGTCTGCGTTTTATCTTCGCAGCGGACAAGCGAAAAAAGGCGTAGCAATATGTGACGATGCCCTCCCTCTTGCACAGACAGCTGCTGACCCCGCTCTGCTCGCCGAGGTCACCATCCGTCTGTCCCAGATAAGCCTCCAACTTGGACACTCCGTACCCGCGCTGAAATACGCCCGTGAGGGTTGCAGCCATGCTAAGTTTGGGGGAAGTATGCTTATGGAAGCGCGCGGGCTTCGACAATACGCATACTGCTGCGTCTGTGTCGGCGACTACGCGCGCAGCATCACGCTGTGCGAAGAGGCGCGCGTTATCCTGGACGCTCTGGGCATGTGCGACATGCGCAACGCCATCTACCGGAACCTGTTGAACCTGCACGCGCTCACCCACTCTCTGCAGACGGACTTTGCGCTCGCTCGGCAGATGAACGCTTTGCTCGTCGGTACCCCGGGGCAACAGCGCACGGAAGAGAAAGTCTCCGAGGCGTACGCCCTCATCAACGTTGCCGGATCCGATATCAGGATGGGGCGTTGGAGCGATCCAGCCGTCAAGAAAGATATTGATACGGCGAGAGCCCTGATGGCAAGCACCAACAACAGACTAGGGATTCCTGCGTGCGATTTCACACTTGCAGATCTTTACTTCCATCAGGGTGATTACGTTGCGTCGCGGGCGCTATGCACCCAATCCCTCCCCATTGTCCAAGGACAGGCCGTAGAAATCGAGCTGCTATTCAGGGAAAAGCTGGCCGATATCGCTTTCGCGGAGGGGGAAGAGAGGAGCGCAACACACCTCTCCTTTGTCTTGCTTTCTCTTGCGCTGCGCGTGCAGAGTTTGGCGGCGACGCACCAGGCACTGCGCAGGATCGGGGACCTGGTCTTGGGCGCTGGGGACGCCGATACCGCGGAAACGCTCTTCGAGCTTGCACTGAGTGGGTTCACTTTGATGGACATTCACCAAGCCCGAGGCGATTGTTTCCTTCGGCTCGGGGATATTTACCTCCAGCGCGGGGACCGTGAACGGGCCAGAACGCAATGGACGGCGGCTAGAGCGCTGTTCGACAGATCTTCTCAACGGGGCGGCGTCCAGAGATGCGACGATCGACTTGAAGCCTAAGAATGGAAAATGGAGCGGCCGGCCATATGACTTGTTTCGGACTGGAAATTTTAAGATTGTGTCCGGCTAAATTCTTCCGGGAGGGAGGCATCCGTTATCCTTTGTTTAATTCGGGCCAACTTGAAGGTTGACAGCAATATTAATACCATTCAAATTCACTCGGATTAGACGTCTATCAGTAACCCAGCTTTTACCCATCTTTCTAAGCTTAAGTAAGGCTCGCCGAAATAAAACTTGTCGAGATACCTGGTTGCAAGAGCAGACGAAGAATCAACGAAGGGTACTTTTTGGCTTGCATTCAAGTTCGCACCTCAAGCTTTATATAAACTTCGGGGTCGGGGCTCTGTGCTGCAAGGTTAAGCTTGTGTTTTTAGTTTTCTGCTTCTCTTTTCCCGATAATTTCTTCATGCATAATGATTCATGCATTATTCAAGTATCGAGTGCATTATTCTTGTCTACTTAAGGGCTTCTGTCCCAAAAGGGAAGCGAGTCCTAACACGAACAAACGATCTTTGCTCCTGCCTCCATGCTCGTTATTTGGGGGCGCCGCGGCTACTCTCAAATCGACCTCACCGAAGAAAAACTCCGCTACGTACCACAATTTGCCACCGACTTTCCAGATCCTGCTCAAGTCTGCGTCGAGTTCACGGCCTTTCGTCTAATCTTCGTCTTAGTTCCAAGTTGTCGGCTGTCTTGGTCTCAGTGCGCCTGGATCCCCCGCAGGAATATGCGAACACAACCAAAATACAAGATAAAAAAACACGGTATCTGCCGGCCCTGTCCAATGAATAAAAAATGCAGATTCTTATCCTGTTCAAATTCGGCCCGCGAAGCGATTCGGATCGTGAGCCGGTGCTCGGCTGCTAGCTCACCAGGACCAACCTCCTCGTACAGTCCCACTCTGAGTCCATCGAACTCTCTCCCTTGTCACTGTGTGTGAATGTTCTTCCGAATTCACACTATCTGCTTGTATTTGGGCCCCCTTCTCTCCGGTACTCCCATGGCGCCGACTCAGAGCCGTTTCACCCTCAGGTTCCGGAACGCGCTCCGATCGCCTCTCACCATCCTTGGAGTCATCACTCTGGCCGCTGCGTTATGGGTCCTGACGTACCTAAGCTTCGACGCAAGTTTAGCGCTGCCCTTGGTGCCATATGCATCCCATAACGATAACAGCAGCACGCGTGTCGAATCCGCGGTGTACGCTCTGGCATCCCAAACAACGCCCTCTGGATGGCGAGAGACGACGATTCCTAACGGCGCGCACATACACGGCTTCACTGTGCTGGATAGCATTTATCTCCGCAACGGGACATTTTATGTCGTAACAGACAATCGTACCTCCTTTCCTCCCCGGGATAGACTTCTCTCTCGGCCGGTGGAATTGAGAGCCGGGGCGGATACAGAGCCGACGGATGAGGTGAGCTTGCGTCCGCTCCACTGTGTTCTCGCATTTTATTTTGCTCTAGCAATTGCAATTCATAATTCCTGACGAAGCGACACGTATTTTGGGCGACCATTTAACCAGTATCAAAGGTGTTTCTCGGTCTCTGTTGAAAGAAGCCATATGGCCAGTACTGACTCGTGCATTCGGCTGATATAGGATTTTCTGTGATCGTGTACGATCCGCCCCAGTTTATGAAGGTTTATAATCTCATACAATCTGGAGGTTCAATACGTTTAATTAACCCATATTCACCTCCTTCTTTGTAGCATTTCTACCACTGGTTCGGAGAGATCATTCTCGGCGCCTGGCGGGTGTATTCGCACATCATGGTCTCTAAGCTCGGTTCGCAGACGTCGCCGCCCCGTTTCCTCCCCTTCCCCCGGCGCTTTATCCTCCCCGTACGTACCCGAATCCCTATCAGCTCTCCGACGGCCGTTAACCCTCCCCGTTTGGTCCATAGTTTATCTCGAACGAGGAATGGCGCGATCGGGCGGGGATAGACGGCCCGTTGATGCGCGCAGCCTTTCCTGGCATGGCCATAGAACAGGCGGCGTACTGGGACGACCTAAAAAAGGTAGGAACGACTGTCGTGTTCGAGCGCGTGATGCTCGTGAATCGGAGTGCGGCACATAAGCAGTGGGCATTTCATCTGTTCTCAATTGCTCCGCTGTTCAATATGGCAATTGAAGCCCGTTTGGGAGTGTCTGGTACAAGATGATTGCGGGTGCAATGAACGTAACTGTCCCCCAGGACTTTTGGGCCCCGGTCCGCGAGTCGTTGTGGCGGAACATTCTTGCCCCTGGGTTCATCTCCGGCACCATCCACAATTTTTCGACGCTCCCGTTAGTCACGTACGTCTCGCGCCAGGGGGCCGGCCGCCGCCTCGTCGCAGCAGACCATGATGCGCTAGTTGTGGCTTTAAAGTCGCTCGAGGCAGAAGGGATCTGCGAGGTACAGGTTGCGGCTTTGGAGCGGATGGGGGTGAGAGAGCAGATTGAGCTTGTCTCGAGAAGCACGGTAAGTTACTTTCTCTTGATCGGGAACCTATCCGAACGCTCAACGGCGGCAGATACTGGTTGGCGTTCACGGCAACGGGCTTACTGTGCGTGTTTTATTCCACGATTAGATTCGGCTGGACCCAATGTCTAAGTAATGCCGTATTATAGCACCAGCTGTGGATGCGTCCGGATCGACGTTCTACGACGATAGAAATTTTCATGCCCACTGGTAGTTCGCAGCCTTTTGATCTCGACGAAATCTTACCCGCTACGATTGTAGGATATACATTTGACTACGAAATTTTGGCCAGGAACATGGGCCATCGCGTGAGTTGGTTCAAATAAATATATGTCCGGATTGAAGCTAATCATAGCGAAAGCATTATGCCATTTGGAACGATACATATCTTACCTATCCCGAGGGCACATACCACAAGGTACTAACATTGTACTACCAATTTCTCATTAGCCCGAAGCTGATTTTTGCAGGGGGTGAACTATCCAGCAGGGTTCCATGGCAATTCAATCCCTGTATACGGGCCGACTGTTGCCAATATTATCAAAGAGCGTTTGTCTTTGTAGCATATTAGTATGGACTTGTGGGAATCACCAGCGGTAAACGTTTTACTCAATAGGATACCGAACTTCTTGAATGTTTCACGAGGCGCAAGAAATGCTTCGGTTTTATTTTCCTTCGGCTCCCGAATCGTCACCCTCGCGGAAAGATGTCTTGTAATTCTTTCTTTTTTGCGTTGAGTGTAGAGTTTCGAAGGTCAAATTTATCGACATGAAACGCCCAGAACGTTCCAGAACGAGATTGGATGAGGCCGTCTGACAGGCCTTCGATATCCAGACAAGCGACGATCGGTTTGAAGCGACTGAGCAAACCGAATAGATGTTGCGGATATTATTTAGGGCTGCGGAAATTTCCGAGAATGTATAAAGAACCACAAGGCCTTCACGGAGATTGAAGCACAATTCATACGGTAATTCAGGTTCAGACCCATGACCTTGTTGACGTGTAAACGTGAAAGCCGCCAAGCATGACAACAGTCGTAACGTCCCTGCGTTTTATTTTGGTTGTTCGCGCCGCTTTTGTTTCTGAAGGTTTCTTGGCCAGAGATGGCCCTTCAATCCGCCCATGACCCTGTGCTCTCGAAGCTCGAAAGCTGAAGAATTGTGCACAATATCTTGTTGGATGTGCTTGTGGCAGTTAGGGGCTCCTTGCCCAGAATGGAACGGCCCATCGATTGATTGGAGATCACACCAAACCTTCCCTTCTCCAAGTCACTCCATTTCCCGATTTCGTTCGACTCTGACGCTTTCCTGCCTAAAATAATACTTGGTTGAATTGGTGCTAGACGAATTCATGTACTGGGCTAGCGTTCTGCGGGCTTGTCGGCGATTCGGGCGCGCGGACGCGACGACTGGCGCTGTGGTGCGAATTCTCGGCGATCAGGTTCTTTTCTGTCTACCAGGCTCAGGGATTCGGGGTTTCAACGGAACATTTGCCAAATGCACGCTATGTCTGTCCAAGCTCGGGCTGTATGCGTTCGGTTGCGCTGGCGACGTGACGCGAGTTACCTTGTGCGCCCCCTCGGAATGCGGTTGCGTCACTTCCTGTGCCGCCAGCTTGCGTCTGCCGCGATTTCTGCTTTGGTGCTCCGGTCCTTCATCATTTTTGAAGAAATACAAAGATCGAGATCAAGCCTAGCGGGCACTTAGTCTCCCCTATGCAGCCGCTTCGAACCAAAAAAACTTGTACCTCGTTTCAACGGACACTCCTCTTTTCCGTCTGGACACAGCCTAATGATAGCAAGTTCCCTCTCCTGTATGGTCCCCTCCTCCAATTTATTCTCCTGGCCGGCCCGTGATCAGCTAGCAGCTCCCATAGATTTCGATATCAGGAGCCTATTGCTATACTTAGAATCGTCGTTGTGGCCGCCGCAAATTTCTCGTAACGCACCCGGACCTCGGCACAAGGTTGTCCATCGCTCCCCTGGACTTCAACTGTCGTACGCATGCGTATTCCCGCCTCTACGCTAGATGGACAAACAACTGTGCCTACAGCTCGCCCTCGGACACCGGCTTGCTTAGAATCCGATAGGCAAAACACACTGAAGCCCTCGGCTGGGACGTAGGCGATCCCCACGTACGCGGCTTCATCTTCCAGGATGAAATTTATCTATCCTTAACCCGGACGTTTGGTAACCGACGATCGCTCTTCACTTCCGCGAGGTTCCACGAAGGCTGTTAATGGGCTCATGCCCTGCTGTAAATATAACGGTGACGATAAAGTGAATTTGTATTCGTCTCGATCTACTCACCGAGTCATATTGTCCAGAATTGAACCACGAGGCAATGTACCAGGTACTGGAGCATATCTTCCGCATTGGGGTCCCTGCAGCATTAAAGTCTCTCCAGGGCCGCCGATATCGTGTCAAACACTGGCAGCTGTACATACACCCACTCTCCCCACGAACGTACACGGACCCGGCCGGCCGTTGCCGGCAGCATCAGGGAGCGGTTCCTGTCTTCTGAGCCCTGACGCCGTCCATTCGTTGCTTCTCACAGTTGTATTTGACTGCCGGCGGGATTTTGCTTCGGCTGCTAGACCGTATCTGGCCAGTTGTCAATGCTAGTTTGTTTTTTGTCAGTTTTGTGATCCCCGTTCAATCCATAGTTGTTGAACTGGGCCGAGTCCACAGATTCTTATAGGGCAACTCGGGTTCACAACTCAGGCTACTAACGGTTCACTCTCAATCAGAATTGGTGAGCGCATGCGGTGCTACGTAACAGCAGGTTAGTCCCTGACTAGGCCTTACTATACGCGTTTAAGTACGCATCGAATCGAACACCGGCGATTCATTTAGCGTTCTTCCCTTCTAGTGCAAGCCGAGATTAACTTACGCCACCGGGAACGAAATGGCTCAATTCAGAGGGAATGTGGCAGGTATCTGCGATGGTAACGGCGCGTTCCAGGTTTTTTTCCCGGTCTAAGCCCTTGGGTAGGGCGGGCTTTGCCTCCTTTAAATCTGCGAGTCGCAATCTTCGGGCCCATTTAGCTTTCGCTTTCGTTCGAATCCTCCGACCTGGACCTCGAATCGCACCCGCCATGCCTTCTTCCCTGCATCAGCAAGCATGGTCAGTGCCGATTCTTTCTGATTCATATCCTTATTACACTACGCTCGATACTGATTGCTTTACGCTGCAGTGCACGCAAACAACGGGAGCGTCAGGCGCAGATCGATGCACTGCCAGCAGTCTATTCTTCGCCCCTCTCGGATGAAGAAGAGAAAATCCACGCGCTGTCGCTCGCAAGGCTTGTTCAGGAGTCCAGGGCTGGCACCATCGCGCCCGCCGACGTGCTGTCGGCGTATGGGAAGAAGACGCTCGCCGCCCACCGCCTGACCAACTGCATCACCGACTTCATGTTTGACGAGGCCCTCCGGATCCCCGCGCTTGTAGCGTTCGAGGGCGGATCTGACTCCGCCGATTCGAGTGCTTCGATGCCCGAGTGCCCATTGCACTGCGTCCCGGTCAGTCTCAAAGGTCTGCCTCGCTTCGCTTTCATTTCCCGCACACTGATCAGCGCCAAGACACGGTTGATATTGCCGATCACGACACCACCGTCGGTCTCTCTCGGAACGCCAACCGCCCCGTACCCGCGTCGTCGCCCATTGTATGCATGCTCCAGGACGCGGGCGCCATCCTCCATGTGAAAACCACTGTCCCCACCTCGCTCATCGGCATCGAGACCGAATCTGACCTGTTCGGCCGCACCACAAATCCGTATAACCAGAATCACACAGTCGGCGCGTCGACAGGCGGCGGGGCTGCATTGCTGGCATGTGGTGGGAGCAAGATCGAGATTGCCACCGATATCGGCGGCAGCGCACGCATCCCTGCACATTTCTGTGGCATTTGGGGTTTGAAGGGGAGCGTCGGGCGTTTCCCGACGTGGGGCACCATCTCCTCCATGCCCGGGCTCGAAGGCGTACCGATTGTGGCCGCGCCGATGGCCGGGAGCCTGGCGGACTTGGAAGAGTTCTGGAAGAGAATAGTCGGCATGGGGCCTTGGACATATGACTTCACCGTGAGTCTCTCCGCCCGTGTTTACAGGGTTTCGGTTTTCCCCGATATTTATGGGTACTGATGAATAATGCCGTCCGCTAGTGCATCCCGCTCCCTTGGCAAAGAATTGATCTCCAGGTGGAGGGTCGAAAACTCAAATGGGGCGTCATTTGGGATGACGGTGAGTCCGAGAACATGCCGTCGCAACATTCAGCGAATTCGGTCGATCGAAGGTGTCTGTGCACCAACGCCCGCTTGCAAGCGCTCGCTCTCCATCGTCGTCGACGCGCTCGCTGCGCAGGGTCACGAGGTAGTCGAATTGTGCGTGTCGGCTCCTCCCGTCCTATAATTAGTCCTACCCCGTCCCTGGCCGGCATCGTCGGCTGACTGACGGCGTTCTCCTTTCAAAACAACTAGCACGCCCCCCAAAATATCCGACCTCCTCACGATCGGGTACCAGCTGGTGTTCGCAGACGGGGGTGCGTATTCGCCGAAATTATTCATCCTTTCCCTCCCTCTATCTCCTTTCCACTTCCCCCCGACTAACTCTCCATTAGGCGCGCAGGTGCGCGACGCTGGCCTCACCTGTGAGACGCTCAATGCCCCTCTGCGGGACACGATTGACCTCATGGCGCTACCGCGCCTTTTCAAACGCTTTATGGCGTGGATGAACCGCGCGGCAGACCCTTTTTATGCAAATTTGTTAGAGGTACTGTGCTCCGAGCGGTTTTCTTTGTGATTCGCGGATTCATCTCATCAATTTTGCGCAGGTTCTGTACCCCAAATCCATTCTCGAAGAACGCTCTCTAATCGTTCAACGCGACGAGTTCCGGAGTAAATGGCACGACGCGTGGACGGAGGCGCACCTGGACTTTGTGCTGACGGTCCCGCATCCGCTGCCAGCGCTAGAAAATGGGACGGGGGCGCGGGCGAGTTTAATGAGTGCATGCCCTACGTTTTTGTTCAGCATCGTGCGTCATTATCCTGTCCTTTTCATTACACATTCGTTCAGAGACTGACTGTTCCTTTCGTGTACAGCTGGACTACACGGCCGGCGTACTCCCCGTCTGCTTCACAGACCGCGCGCGCGACGCATTACCTGCTGATTTCCTCACGTCCGAGAAGTTCAACGAGATGAATGTGGTTGCCAAGGGCGTGTATAGGTACAGATAATCGCAATTTATTCGCGCAAGATCCGTTCACAAACCGCAAACAGTGTTTACGACCCGGAAAAGATGCACGGGCTGCCCCTCGGCGTGCAGGTCGTCGGAAAGCGGCTGCAGGAGGAGAAGGTGCTAGAAGGGATGAAGGTGATATTCAACAAGGGTTTCACAGTTTTCAATTGGTCTGACTCAGATTCTAGGTCATTGAGCGCGCGCTGAAGGAGGCGGGGACACCATTTGTCCCCAAAGTGCTGGTATAGGTGTGCGCACATGATGGACGCTTTCGTGAAGACAACCCATTCGCTTTCTTTTAAACACATCGTTCGTTCAGAGTCGCTCATTCGTATCATATTTGCCGTATCATACGCACTGCTATGTTGTGAAGTAAACCTAAATTGTTGTGCAGTTGCCTTTATATTATTTTGTACCCGACCATAACGTGTTTGCGCCCAGTTTATTGCTTTAATTTTCGATCTCAGGCGAAACTCGCTGAACTCCGAGCCTAAAAAAATTCAAAGAAATCGGCTCGCGCCAGCCATTGGACGCGTCCGTCACGTGATCGTTCCTCGACTTGTCAACCTCACCATTCTGTATCTTAACCCCCCATGGCCTCCCCATACTACGAATTCCGTCGCGGATCATCGTGTGCATCTGCTCTTGCACGTCGTTAAACTGAGTCTGGGATCTATCGGCATTGGCAAGGCTTTGCTACTTGGTCCGACTGACTAGACGAGCTCATAACAGCTTGAAGTGGCGCAATCACACTGCAACCGGCGACGAAGGCTCTCCAGCAGGCATTTATGCCACCCTCTGCGCTCCCGCGGCAGCGAGAAGAGAAACGCCAGACTTGGCTGACCACGTACTTTACTTACTTTACCGCTGCTGGTCCCTAGCGGACACTATGTTCAAGCAAGTCAAATCCAGGGCGGCACTAAAGGTGTGCCCAGTTGTCTTTCGTTCCGTTAGACTTCATGTCTCAATGGAACTTACAGTAAAATGCTAACACTGAATATGGCAGGCTTAAAGACTTGCCGGTTATGCGACGACGTGTGGACGTTCATCGTCAAGCAGACATCGTTTCAAGGTGGAGCAGAACCAGGTGGTCACGACGCCGAGGATCAAAATTATAGCGTGTAAAAACGGCGATACGATTGAAGCGGGCAAAAGTAGGGCAACCCTCGCTAGTCATCCTCACAACACGAGCTCAGCTAGCAGGCGGTGCTTGCCTGATCTCGTAACATCCTATTTTCCCCCTTTCTCCGAGTCTGCTCCGCCCGAAATTCGCATTTGCTTTGCGAAGCGTATTCACCCGAGTCGGGAGGCCGACTTGCGCCAATAACTTTAGCTAGACGTGACTAATGCAGCCGCTTTACCAGTCTTGACTTGACGTCCGCACCACAAGCTAACAATCATTTGCTAGCCCATCTACATACCCGCTGAACTACCTTCACTAAATTCGGTACCGTATTCCTGCTCTTGATATCGAGCCCAAAAAACAAGCTTTGCACTCGAACTTTCCTGGAACTTTTTCTCACCCGCTCTTTCAGTGCCCACAACTCGGCAGCCAAGCGTTCTTTCCGACTATTTGCGATAACCTGCCCATTGGGCCCCCGTAAGAACCCGATATACAGGGCCAGTGAACGTGATTTGAAACAATTGCTACAGTCAAGTACATCACGCTATCAGCAAAATTACTGTGACTGCCCAGGGGCCCCGCAAGAAGGGGGCAGCTCGGGCAGAGCATGTTCTACCACCATCGTTAATTTATTCATAAAATTCAGGCAGAAAAACCCACCCTGTGCACCGTCGTAATGGTATCCATTCTCGTCTGTCCCGGAGAATTCGGTGCCACAGTACGGAAAGACCGTGGTCATGGGTGTATCATCAATGACCGATGCCCGGGTCTTTATCATGGTGGTATCGCCCCGTATGGTGGTTAGCTTGGGGTCGCGGGTTGAACATCAAACGGCATCCCATGACGGTGGTAAGCCTGCCCAATATAAATATAAATCAAATCCATGAATCGAACGAGGTCCAAGACGAACACAGTGGTCAAGGTTGAACCGACACCACGAAGGTATGGCTGGACAAAGTGTCAGTGAGCTGGCCCGACACGCAGCATCGAATATCTGGAGTTCGAACTCACCCCAGCAACCATGTAGCTGATGATATTTGCGCAATTTGCGACAGCGACGACCCTGCGCATGTCGGTGACAGCCGCACGGATTCATAACTGACGTACAAGAAGTAAACCACACCTAGCAGATTCTCAGTTTGTCGACATGGTTTTCGATACCCTACCGGACTTACCATCGCGCACAAGCGTGGGGACGAGGCCTTGCCGCCGCTTCCCTGAACAGCTGCTCAGGCGATAGGTCTCACAACCCTTCCAAATTGTGAGGACAAGAACTGTGGAGGCGCTCAGTTGGAATGAAGTCAGGGAAGGGTGTTTTGGGCCCCACTCATGGCATCGAAGGCTAAAATTCCCGTCCATGCGTAGCCCAGTCCTTTTGGAAATCAGATGCGAAGAGGGGACTGTCAACGGTGACATACGGTGAGCCCTAAGAGCACAGGTTATGTATCAGAGAAGTTTTGAGGAGATGTAGCCATTTGAGAGAGCCTACATCTCGGTCGACAAACTGTTGGCGCATCCGATCAGAGGGTAACTATCAGCAGAAGGCTGGGGCAACAGCTTTACGGATCCTACGCTCCACTAGAGCGCATCCGTGAATTATGCGGGTAAGCCAGGCATTATTATTGGGAACGTACAGCACCGAAGCCAAAGACAACGATAGCAAAACACAACATGAACGCGAGAACCCTGCGGCTGCTGCCGTATAACGCGTACGTCCGCATTACCAACCGTGATCTGCGCCACAATGGAAAGAAGCTGATGATGGCTCTGCAGACGGGGACAGCTAACAAACAAAACACTTCAACGTTGGTTCGCAGAACACAACAACTGCGGCCACATACTACTGCGGGTTCGTCAGAATCGTTACCTCGCATAATGGCATAAAACATACTTTGGATTTTGTGACGCTCCCGGTCGTCCAAAAGTACTCGAACATGATGGGGATGGTACCAAAGAAAGTGGCATAGCGGTTGAAGTAGAACAGGAATATCGACAAATTTAGTCGGGTGCCCCAGTATCGCGACACCTCGCGCTCGAAGGTGATGAAGAAATCGAAATAGAGCAGAGCTAACTCAGCAGCGCGATGAAGGTGCTTGTCAACTCGGTAAGATATGGGCACGTACTGAATGCGACCAAAGAAGTATAAGCGTTGATGTTGCTGCGGGCGAATCAGTTTTTGGCTGGGACTGGCGAGCTGTCTTCGCACGTACAGCTGGAGTTGGATATCTGAAGGGCTAAGATCAGTGGAGGTATCCATAACTTCTTGGCCAAAGATTCTTCTGTCAAGCGGAGGACGCTGTAGTCGTGAACATCCAGGGGCACCGGGGGGAGAAGCACACACGCAGGCCAGATGGCCGACCAATTATCAAGCTTTTTAACTCGCGCACGGGAACACCCATATTGGGTATCGTCGTCGTTGGAAATACTGATCCGAGTCTAAAACCGCGAATATGAAATTAATGAATATTTAGGTCATGAAAACCCTCCGTGAAACGTCATAAGTAAATTGAGCAGCCAACGAAGGACATTCACTTACCGCCTACCGGCGCCGAGTCGACATCCAGCGAAGACCGGTGGGGGGGGCGCTCTAGAAAATTCGACATCCAAGGCTAGTCCCGTTACTAGGTAAAATCTGTGGATCAAAAGGGGAAAAAAAAAGAGAAAAAACGGCGGGCCGGTCTGTGAATAAATACTTCACAAGCAATCTGGTCTTTTGTAGTTGCCTGACGCCGTTTATCTCAGCCGATGCTGTACTTCGAGTTGCTTGAAATTATGCAAAGCTCGACAGCGGCCGGCTCGGGGACGAGGTCGAGATGGAGGCGATCTCTGGAGGGCCGACGGTCGATCCTCCCGGTTGCATTATTCTAGAGACACGAAATGAGCGCAAAGTTCAAACAGTGGTAACCCTGGCCATGGGTGTCAAAGATTCAGAACGAGCCGAGAAGCCCCACCAAGAAAGAAAAAAAAAGAGCGGTGAAGTGACGCGTGTTCAACCGGGTCGATGTCCCCGCTAACCGTTTACAGTTGCAGTCGTGAACAAGAGGTGTATCAGATCAGAGCGGATCATGGAATGATCAAATCATCACATGATCCTGCGCGAGAATAATCGTCGGCATGAGTCGGCATCGCAGCGTTCAACGACGAAAACAGAATTCGAGTGAATTGCGGGTAGGGAGTGAGGCCACGCAACGACCGGAAATTACTGACCCGTGGAGAAGCGGAGCAAACGACGCTTCGGCCGTCGGTCAACACTCGCGCGGCGCGCCTTGGAAATTGATGCGGATCCTTTGATGTGCCTTGACTGCGATCACGAATTGATTATTGCGCACTGCGGCCATACCTGCTATATAAGACCCAGGCCAAGCCCACGGCGCAGCTTACCACCCAAAATGCACCTGCTGCTCGCATTCTTCTCGTTGTCTCTCGGAGCGGTCGCTCGGGCGACGCAGGAGCCGTTTTCCCTGTCCGACGAGGCTCCGATCTTGAGCGCGCGATTGGACAGCGCCATCGAGAATATCTTGAAGGAATTCCAGACTCCTGGTGGTGTTGGGGTTGCGGTGGTACGCAAAACGGCCCAGGGAACTTGGCACGTCGAAAGCAAGGGCTACGGCAATGCGACGGCCCAAGGTGACAAGGTCACTGCCGATACGCTTTTCGCCATCGGGTCCAACTCGAAGGTATGTGGCTGCCATGAAATAAGTATGTGCTAACTGCCCCCACAGTTATTCGACATATTCGCCACCGGTCTCTTGATCTCTAACGAGACGCTTTCCCCACGTATATCCTGGACTTCTAAAATCGCATCAATTATTCCGGAATGGAAGTTAATGGATCCTGTGGCGAGCAGCGAAAGCAACATCGTCGATATCATGAGCCATCGTACTGGGCTTCCTCGGCACGACTTCATGACGCCTCTCGATGCCTCTCCCATTGACGTTGTGAGTTTCTTCCGTGGCTTATGGTCCCCATCATTGAGTGCTCCAGATTTCGCGTCTCCGATACGTCCGGCCGTCGACTGGCTTCCGCGAACACACGCAGTACAACAACCACATGTACACCACACTCTCTCATTTTCCTACGGCCCTCGTTAACGCCACGTACGAACAATACGTCCACGACAACATTCTCGCTCCCCTGGGTATGGAGGACACCCGATACTTCTATGCTGACGCCGTCAAGACGGGCCGCCTTGCGGACAGCTTTTTACGCGAGGGCGCTAACCTGACCGAGGATCCATTCGCCCAGGGCACGATCCGGGTGTTCCCGTACTGGGATCAGAGTACAAAGGGCCACGGTATGGCGCTCCATGCCTTTTTTGCTTGCTGGCAAATGCTCAATATCCCATCTTCCAGTCATTTCCGGCGCTGGAGGAGTCATCTCCAGCGCGCGCGACATGGTATTGCCCCCTTTTCTTTCCGACTGAAGAAATATTCATCGATCACCCTCCGTAGGCGATATGGCTTCAGGCGCTTCTGGAGGAGGGAAAGAACCGCGCCAACGAAACCGTGATCCCAGCCGAAGTGGTTCGCAAGGCAGCCACCGGGGTGACGGTGTTCACGCCCGTCG
Source organism: Mycena olivaceomarginata (assembly GCA_029378375.1). Lineage (NCBI taxonomy): Eukaryota > Fungi > Basidiomycota > Agaricomycetes > Agaricales > Mycenaceae > Mycena > Mycena olivaceomarginata. The sequence continues at coordinate 467,252 of JARKIC010000020.1, read as the reverse complement.
CGTGCGTCAACCCGTCTTTCTGCCGTCGTTCCAGCTGATGTGGAGCTATTCCAGCCCGTACCCGGAACTGTCCCCCGTGGTGTACGGCGGTGCCCAGTTTCGGTCGACTTACCGTGGATATGGTGAGTGACAATCGGTGGTCTATTTCATTCAATTATTCATTTGATTCACAGAATTGATTGAGGTGAGCTCGGTTGATTCTTGTAGTGTTGACTTTTGACGTTTGTATCGTCAACTTAGCACGGCGGCGCTACCAATGGTAAACACCCTTAACCTCCCCGGCGGATATGATATCTGATTTTTCTCTTTCCCCTCAGGCTTCAGAACTCAAGTCACGCGCTTCCCCTCTGAGAACTTCGGTGTTTCCGTTCTGTCGAACGAGGACGATCTCGGGGTCTCCATCATGGAGTCGATCAAGTACCACATCATCGACGAGGTGTTCGGGCTCGAGGCCATCGACTGGCCCGCCAGGCACGTCAACCACACCTTCACGCCTGTTTTCCTCTGTGTTAACCGCGCGCCCCACAGATACCGCACCAGCAGGGCGAAGGCCATTCCCCCGCCGCCGCTCGCGCGCGCGAAAGATGCGCCGGCACCGGCCGTGCCTTACGCCGCGCTCGCAGGTGCGTACACTCACCCGGCCTACGGCACGATCGATTTCTGCCTGTTCGCGGAGAACAAAACCACTGGGAGTGCCTGTGCGTCTCTTGCGGAAGACGTCGCGGCCGCGCGCCTCCCCGGTGTGATCGAGCCGGAGGTGCCGACGCTGTTGGCGCGGTGGGACACGATGGTGACGAACTATATACGCCTGGCGCACTACGCGGGCGACCTGTTCAATTTGACTGCGGTGCAGAACTATGTGAGGATTTCTCTTCTCGAATCGTAGCTTGAACTGACCTGACTGGTGATGTTTGCTAGCCTACGGAGGTCCCCGGGGAGTTTTGGGTTCGCAAGATCGAGGGGTTGCGCGCTGAATTTGAGGTCAAGGGAGGGGAAATTGGCTTTTCGCCAATTGATGTGTGGGGGAGCGAAGTACCTGGGCCGGAGGGGGAGACTGTTGAGGAGAGGGCTGAAGCTTGGTTTGCGAAGGTTAAGGTGTAACCTTGTTGATTGACGGTTGGCCAACTGAAACAAAATACCCCGCTACAACCTCACGGGTTGGTCGTACTTTTATTCGAGCATGCAGCGAAAGGGTGGTGGGATATTAAGTACTCAACACATTTACCTCATTGTTCAATCTCGTGTAAACGGTTTAATAATAACGTTTAATCTCAATCCTGAGATCGGGCTCTCCGGGTACGACATGGCAAGGGTCGGTCCAAAAATCTTGTGTGATTTTTTTCGAGGGCTCTGCGGAGAATAAGTATCAAACATCCCTGTTTATTTCCTTTCCGTCGTAGATAGTCAGCATTCATCAATTTGTCTATATGGGGTACGCGTAATCCACTCCGTCGGCGTCGCAGCCCTTTGCCTTCCTCCTTCACGGTCGAATGCCCTCGCTGCCGAAATTGTAGGCTGTGCTGGATGGCAGAAAGTCTCAGTGACGTCGTGATCCAACAGCAGCTGTTCGTTATCGGTCCGAATCCACCCTTCCCAAACGCTGATGATATGGTCCAGGGAAATTTCGCGGTATCTTGTCTTGATCCCTTTCACCATCCTCGTGTATGACTACGCCTTGACCTTCCGGCTCGAGGTGGAGAGGTTTTGGGGAACCCGCCTGACATGGGGAACAATCCTGGTCTACGTCAACCGCTACCTCACGCTTTTTGGCACGGTGCCGGTCCTGGCAGAGGTGCTGTTGACGACGACTGACCCAGGCAAAGCTGCGGTGTGTAAACCGTTTTATTCCTGGCTACTCCTCCCTATTCACAACTTCAGATCTGCAATGCCTCCCAAGAGTATCATAAATATTTTGCGTACGCATCCCTGCAACAAGCTACTCCGTACGAACTAATCCTCCATAGGCTGGGGTCCCTGGTCCTTGTCGCTGGTGCGTCGTTCGAGCTCTTGGCTATCCGCACGTGCTGAGATGACCTTCAAGTTATACTCATCATGCGAACATACGCCCTCTATGAGCGCAATAAATATGTTTTGGCTTTCATGCTTTTCGTGCTGTTCTTCGCCTTTGTCTTTGCTTTGGTGAGTGCTACTGGCGATTTGGCTTTTACTGGCTCTAGGGTCTCACAAGGACGCCAGTCTATGTTATTGACAGGAAACCGCCGGGACACGCTGGACCCCACTTTAAAATCAATTCTATGCCCTTCGCCAACACCCCACGACTCGTGCGCCATTTTTCTTTACCTGTCTGTCCGTGCTCAGATTATATCATGCCAGGAACATACGTGCGTGGAGATACCCTGCTCATTTGTCGCTGGTTTGAACATTTTCTTAGGGACCGCAGCAGCGTGGGGCGGGATGGTGCGTACCTTGAAGTTCCGAATACACACCCATTCTTAACGCACAACTTCCAGCTCGTCTTTGACATCATGATTTTAGCTTCACGGTGTATAAAGCCCTCAGGCATGAGATTCGCAACGGGGGTCTGCTCAGCGTCCTGCTGCGCGACGGTGCGGTTGAGATCCCTGCTTTAATTTGCCACTCAAACTCATGTTCATTCTAGGCTCTATGTATTTCGGGTCTGGTCCCTTGCATCCAAGCCGCTGTTCGACCTCTGACACCGTCTGCAGAATTATAATTGTCGCCAACGTCGCGAATATTGTGACCTACACGTCTGGTGGCGTAAGCTCGACATTCTATTCAGTCTTTTCGCTACTTATTTCATCCCTCCTCCTCCTCCTAGCCCATTATCAGTGGCTCGGGAACTGCTATCGTGAACGCGTAAGCCATCGTCGTCGATCTCAATCTTCTTGTTGAACTGAGACTGTGACGTGGTTTTCCTCAGCCTCTCCTCTGTCATGATAACGCGCTTGATGCTCAACCTGCGCGATCCGAAACTCCTTCGACGAGCGCAACGAAACCCTACACGGAACCTCACGACGACCGAGAGCTATAATTATGATTCGGCCTGCGATGTCTACCTTACGGCGACCATATTTGGACACGGAAATAGCGGTGGGCTCGATGTAGATGGAGGAAAATGTAGGGCATGGTGGCCATGAGAGCCATGTAATGGTGTGTGTCCTGCAGCCCATACTCATTCTGACGGATGACTGATACATAGCGTTTAGAGTAGTCGACGTTGAGCCCCGCAGCCTCAAATATTATTCCTGAGCTGAAAATTACCAATAACTTCGCTATAGGCCTCCAGGTTAATCCACCGCTTATCCTGGGTTGAAAAGCGGTCGTGGATTACGAAGCCGGCGATTGCCGGCGCTGTCCGCCTATCATCTGCTATCATGCGGGTCTGTCATTAAGCACTCCATCGCGCTAGATCGCGCCCATCTTTCGTCAATAGCGCGCGCCCTCGGAGTCGGTGGTACTTCCAAGACTCCAACCCCTCACGGGCCCTCTAGCGGCCCTCGGCGAGCAGAGCGCAGAGTGATTTCCAGTGTTCCCATAATCCCCGAAGCCCAAATGAAGGGTTATTCTAGATTTGTCAAAAGGTTTACACACTTGTGCCGTAGACTCGGCGCAGAGACTCAGTGCGAGACGGCGGGGATCCTCTGTTATCGGTCGTAGTTCTTGGAGACCTTATTGGCGCTAAAAATAACTCCAATCGTGCGATCACAGTGTGCAACCCTGGGCAACACCGTGCCAACACCATGCTCGTAGTCATACAGGACACACTGTTTAGATAAGTATGATTCTTCTGAGCGCCACCTTTATTGCTTCCTGGACTCCATTCCCACTCCCTTCCTTCCTCGCCACTCCTTTCTTTGCCCATTCCTTTCTTCACCATGCTTTCGTTCGTCGCGCTGGCTTTGCTGTGTTCGCTCCTGCAGCCTGCATTCGCAGTCACGATTGATATGGAGGGTCTCCCCGATACGGGGCTGGACACGTCAAGTTGGACTACCGGCGTTTCTCCCCGCCCTTAGACAACATGTGGGACCTGAATGACATGCAAATTGCTGCCAAAAACGTGCTTTCGGGCAAATACTACGGTCAGTTCGATTTATTCTCCCTTGGCGCGTACACCGATTCTTGGTGCAGCATCATACCGGACCGCCGCTCTGAACGAGTACAGTACGATGAAATCGATAATGCACTTTTACCCGCTAACGTTTACTTGCCAGCATACCAAGCGAACTTGGGAATATATAGTAAAGTCAAAATAAACGGCTTTGCGTTCCGCGACGTCAGCAATCTCCAAACATCGTACGTCGCTGGTTATTTTATACCGCCAGGTGTTGACCTGACATTTAGAACAACGATATTGGGGTACAATTTCTCCTATCCATTTTTTATTGCACCTGCAGCGGAGGCTGGGCATGCCAACAAAAGCGCCGAAGCGTCGCTTGCGTCTGCGGCCGGAAAAGCGGGCATTTTGTATGCAGTATGTTTTCCAGGTTTTTACCTCGAACTGTTTTGAAACTTACTTCTGAACAGCCCAGCATATCCTCCACCCTTTCCATTGAGAGAATTGCGAAAGCAGGACTGGAGGGCCAAGTCATGTTCCACCAGGAATATATCTGGTCAAACACAAGTGAGATATCCTGCGATATTCAAACATTCCAAACATTGAAGTCTCACAAGGTCAGGTCGTCGACGAGCTCGACCGAATCAAAGCCGCCGGATTCAAGGCAATCTTCCTGACCATCGACAATACCGGTGTCAACGGCGTTAGAACACGTTCTATGAGATACACTACAGGCTCAGAGTAAGCTTCCCCATCTTCTTGGTGCGCTAGAACTCAACTAAAGAGCTGACCTCAGCACCGGCCATGCTGCGAACTTCGATGTAAGCTCCCGTTTATTGCACCTTCTATCTACCTTGTCATTTACGAATGGCCCAGCTCAACTCTCTTGCCGCCTTCCGCAACCTCACCGACTTGCCGATTGTCCCGAAGGGCATCAAGACATGGCAGGACGCGCTCACCTGTCTGCATCTCGGATTCCCTGCGATCTACGTCTCGAACCATGGCGGACGCGTGCTCGACGGCGTGCCGACCTCCGTTGAGATCCTTCTGGATATCCGCAAAAACGCGCCAGAGGTGTTTGCTGGAATGGAAGTCTATGCGGACGGTGGTGTGCGCCGCGGCACGGACGCGCTAATTCTCCTCGCACTCGGTGCGCGCGCGGTGGGCCTGGGCAGACCGTGGGTCTCTCGATCTCTCCGCTCACCGTGGTCGCTGAAAGGTTGTTCCCCCAGACCCATGTTCGCCAACATCTGGGGAGAGGCAGGCGTTTCGCGCCTGATCAATCTGTTCTCGCAGGAGATGAAGACGAGCATGCAGCTCATGGGTGTCGCAAATGTTAACCAGCTCAACTCCTCCTACGTACGTGACGCGTTTTTTCCTCGTCAGCACTGGCGCTCATAGTTGGTTTGATTTAATTTTACAGGTCAATATTAACGCCATAGACCTTTGAACCTGTCATCAACTGGGACCGGACGGATGTATTTTAGATCTCATAGAATTTAGACGTCGCAATCAGAGGGCCCTGCCGGATACAAATGTAGCTCGCTGCGGACTTTGATGATGCTGACCGCGGCGTATTGTATTGTATTGGCTTGTCCCCGTTACAATTTTCACCATCAAATTAACCAGCGAGAACGCCGCAGGTTCACGGATACTTACTACAGTATGTCCAAGAGCGGAGTTTGCTTCGGACAGGCTCAATTTTATAGAGAGAGAATTACATCCTTGTCGTGTACTTCCAAAAAACCGGCGTCCGTCCCTCCGATGGTGATCAATGTAAAAAAACCTTCAATTATCTCCAACAAATGTTCGGCCCCTTCAAAACGCGTCTGAATATCACAAGCGAAAGCACTCGGAGTACTAGAACTGTGAGCGAATCGCCTTCGTTGCACCAAAATAACACATACCTGACGAGACCGGAGCTCCATTGAACATCGCTCTTCCTAATGCCGCCATCTGGACCCTGGATTGAGAAGACTTGGAGGATGTTCGATATTGCGATCCAAATGGAGTCGTCGGCGAAGTGACGCCCAGGGCATATGCTAAGATGGGCATTCAACTAACCCAGCAAACCGGTAAAACAATAGAAGCAAAAATAGCGTACCGCCTGCCGAAACCGAAGGCGGCTCGGGCTGGGTCGGGAGCGGCAGGTTTGGTTCCTTCAGGAATGAAACGGTCGGGGTTGAATTCCTCAGGATCAGCATACACCTCTTGGTCGTGGAGCATTGCCCTGTTTGAGATGGGTGAGGTGCACAAAGACCAAGTTACAAACGGATAACACATACGATATATTGGGCAGCACAGTCGTCTTCGCGGGGATATAACGGCCGCGGTATTCGTCCGCTTCCGTGGTACAGTGGGGAACACCTGAAGTGGGGTCAATGAATGATGATTGTAGAATGCTGATTCAAACCCAGAGGGGTCACTGCCTTCCATCGCAAGGTCTCCTTCAGAATGGCGCCTAGGTAAGGTAATTTGCCTCTGTCATCGAAATCCAGCAGACGGCCTCGGCCGACAACTGTGTCCAATTCTGCGTGGGCCCGGCGTTGAACGTCGGGGTACAAAGACATAGCCAAAACAAAATTTGTAAGAGCAGTAGCAGTCTATGTACTCGATCGATCAGAAACAACCGCGAGAAGTAGATAATAGTTACCGTATCTGCGCCAGCTGACAAAAGTTCAGTTTTTGGGCCAGAGAATAGCGGTACGGACACAAACCACTATAGACAACGCCCCCGCAGTTTTTGATAAGCTCTTCATCGCTGCCATCATTTGGACGAGACTCGTCTTCCAAAGGGAGCTGACCATCGAACGCATTGCATTTCCTGCCGCCTTCGGCGATATCGTGAAGCAATATATATCGAAGACTAACAGGAAAACTCACCAACTGTTCTCTGACCATGAGGAAAGGGGCTTCACGCATTTTGACGGACAATCCACGTCTAAACAGCGCGATACGCTTGAAAGGAGCGATGCACGATGGTAGATACTTCACTACACGAAAATATTTGAGCATTGGAGGTAATATCTAGTATGAGGCGCTCACATATGGGCATAGTGTCCACCAAGGCTGCGCCCGGAGTTTCTTCTGAATGACGTCGGACTTCTTCTGCCAGTTGTATGTATGGATCATTATCTGTGCAAACTCGATGCCCATATGTCACCATCATGATGATGGCGCCGGTCATGCTGAATTCACGCGAAAACCTTAGGAGCGGTAAACAGATAGTGAATGCCGCCTACCGCTTAAGGTGATCAGAGAAACGGGTCGGCGCAACCAGCAGGTTCTGCAGTAACACCTTGACTTCGAGCTTCATTACTGGTCGATACTGCACAGTAACAACCCCCGGCTGAAAATGCTGCTGGACGATTCGCCGATGCGAGGAAAATCCCTCATTGTATGATTGCAAGACCAGATTCCAGTCCCATCCCATTCTAAAAACGTCATAAACGAACGATAAATAAGAATTTCGACGTACAGCTCTTTTATCATGGGCAGTCGAGGTCTGGGTAGAACTTCATGGCTGGCGTGGATGTAAAGCAAGAGAAGACAATACCTATCAGACCAGACGGCCCCTCGTTGATTAAGCAATTCGTTGGCAGCAAGAAAAGAGTTGATGGATAAAATCGAGGTTCCCAACACACGCAGGTAAATAACGTCACTCTCTGAAGAGGATGATAGATGTTAAAGTGCCAAAACCGAAAATCGACGGATACGCACTGAATTTCTGTGCAAGGGCCGCATAACTATCCCACTCACGTCCACCACTTGGCAAATCTTGTAGATTACCAACGATAAACCGCGGTTGAGGACCGGGAGGAAGAGGCAGTCTGTTAGGGTTGCCGCGAAGAAATGGACGCAACCATTGAGTATAACCCCAACTGGCCAGGAGAATGGCGACGATGGAGGTAGCTGCAGCTTCAAAGTTCATGGCTGGAGGAGGAGCAGACGGCGGGTTGTTAGCCATCTGACAGTCGGTGCCGATGAGTTGATTCGAGCCAAAATGGTTCAAGTCAGGTGCTATTGCAATGCCGTCTTTGCTGCGCACGACGATCGGGGAGAACAACGAACGCCGTCGTGCAACGTGAGAGAGGACATGCTACTGTTCGATTTCCTTCAATTCGTAGGGTCACAGGTCACAACCCTCATTTTCGTACGACAAATCTCGTAGGTCAGAGTGTCCCAAATGGGTCATACGAAAGGTTCCCTCCAACTCGAAAACTGGCCAAAAATGACGGCCAAAAAAAACGGCGTAGCGGCCCCGCGGGGATAATGGTACATCTGCTGACGAAAGTATTATACACCCGCTGATGGAAAGTTGACATCGCATCTCACGCAAAACTCAGTTACTCACGCTCCTCAGATAGGCAACGCCGCGGTAGGCCCCGTGAAGCTCCACCAAAGGATGGCTCGAAAGTTAAGCTTTTTCAGGGCGAAAATTTGAAATTTCCTTGTCCAAAGTTAAGCTTTTTGAGGCCAAATTCTGCTGAGCCTTGTGCGTAGTTGAGCTTTTTCACGGCGGTCTGGCCCAGCGGCATGGTATACCGTCTCATATTGCCACTGCATTGGGTCCTCTCGGTTCGATTCTTAAGGTCTTCGTTTTTGTTTTTGCAATCATTTCGCCAAGTTTCAGCAGTACAGATCTGCACTCGAGGTCCTTGGCGAAGCTCAACACCGAACGCACGCAGCATCGTGTTGGTCGGCATTGACGAAAAAGGGACCACTATCTACAGAGCTCAAGCTTACAATTAAGCTAGGGAAGCCGAAGGAGAAGAAATAGCGAGTATGTTGTGTGTTCGGCGGCGGGGAGGCGAAAAATGAATTTTTGAACCGAAATTACCGAAATTTGGTTGCTCACGTGACAAGCCTTGTAACTTTTAAGCTTTTCTACGCCCAAATCCGCCAAATTCTTAAGCTTTTTGAGGCCGAATTTTGGGAATTTTCCGAGCCATCCTTTGGTGCAGCTTCACGGGGCCTGCCGCGGTCTCGTGGGCGGACAACTGACATCGTATCTCACACAAACTCCCTCAGATAGGCAACGCCGTGGGCGGACAGTTGACATCGCATCTCACACAAACTCACGCTCCTCAGATAGGCAACGCCGCGGTCTCGTGGGCGCTCGGGCGCTGGTAAGGAATTTTATGAGCACGTAATTCTTGTGGTGCCACGCGAGCTTGGAAACAGTTTTTCCACCAAGTTGAAGAATTTCGGCTAGCTTTGCTTTCCACTCCCATTATGGATGGGGACGACGGGGGCGGCTTTGGCGCGTAAAAATCGGACTGTCGGCGGGCTTACGAAAATTTCTTAAGTCACAGCTATGATGATCTATCACAAGGCCCCGTACGAAAGGGGCAATTCGTATGCGATGTCACACCCAAAATGGTCCTACGAATTGAACGAAATCGAACAGTAAGTATGCTATGTTGACGCCGATTCTTGGCGCTACAGTCCGGGTTGAACCCGTCTATCAACCTGGCGGAAGCCATCCTTATAAGGAGGGAAACGCAGAATACTCGTCGTCACCAAAAGTAAATACTAATGGCTGCATTACTTCATAAGCTAGGGACCAATCCCAACTGCCAGTCACTACCATATGCCTTGGGATCCTGACTATCACTTACAAAACTTTCCTGACAAGAATCAGGCTAAGGTGTAGTACAGAGGCATCACAATATCAGCTGTTTGCCTCAATATTACAGCATACATCAATTGACCACTCAAAAACACTGGTAAAGAATGCAGGAAACCCTTCCAATGACAAAAGAACCTGGGTAGTAGCCACTCACCTACCCTCTCTACCCCTGACAAGGTTTCATGCTATCCAATGCACCGCTGAATGTTCATCTGGAGCCCTCGGCATCAAAACCACATGGCGTGTGAAAATCAGTGCAATAGGACAAGTTTGGGATGAGTACAGTGTCCAAAAAAAGTCGCAAATAATGTACTTCGCTCTCAGGAAACCACCCAACAATTTTGGCTCCAAAGCAGCAATGAATGCACCCAGACAAAGTTGATCAATCATCAGCAGGATGTTGCCTGGCCAGACGACAAACATAATGGCCTTATTCCCACATATTCGCAAACATTTAACACATTAAATTTGTCTGAAATGATCTTAGGATGCATAGACATCATTCCAAGTCCTATCCATCCAAGGAGGCAATGTTGTGACCCTTGAATTTAGACATTTGGACCAAAATCACACATCAGCAAATCGATCAATTTATCGGCACTATGCCGGCTCTCGGCACAGCGGTGGTTTATGCAAAGGCCGGCCATACATCCTACTGAACATGATCATGTACTTTTTCTAAAAAATACTACATTTTGTGGCCTGTAAAAACCAATTAGTATTTACTTTTGGTGATGATGAGTATACACCACAGCTTCATTCTCCTACTAAGTTAGCCATGACATCTATTGCGAGCCGCACAACATTATTGGCGCTCAGCACCATCTCCTTTTCTTCCATCGTTCTCGCAGACTCGGATTTCAATTGAAACAGTGTCAGCGGAGTCGTTCAAGTGTCTTGTGTTGCGCTAAATTTCGTCCAGCTCGTGCCCACAGACACACTCAACTGGACCCCCTGTTACTCCGGGTTTGAGTGCAGTCGTTTGAATGTAAGGGCACAGGCTAGTGTGGTTCTCAGACTATTCAATGTCTGTACCTAGGTTCCTTAGACTCTGGACTACAGTTCGCCCACTGCAGGCAACACATCTATTGCTGTTACCCGATATCCCTCGAATTCCTCGAAATCCGAGTATCTCGGTCCTGTGCTCTTAAACCCCGGTGGGCCCGGAGCGAGTGGAGTGGAATATGTCGTCGCGGCCGGCGCAAACATCGCGACCGTTCTCGGGGATGGCTTTGATATAGTTGGATTCGATCCGCGAGGTTCGTTCTCGTTTGTTAACCGAACGTAAGCTAAGCTTTTGTTGGATGTGCGGGCTTCAGGCGTCAGCTACTCAACACCATCGATTTCTTGGTTCAAGTCAGGCGTCGAGAGGGCTTTTTGGCTACCTTCAACGCTCGGCACGGTTTATCCATCACTGAACGAATCGTCCGAAACAGTGGCCCAGCAATGGGCAAGGGCACAGGTCCAAGGGCAATTGGCAGCGGAGCGGAACCAGGGCTTTATGCAGCATATGACCACCGACAACACCGCTAGAGACATGGTGCGCATCACAGAAGCATTTGGATGGGAGAAGTTGCAATATTGGGGTATCTCGTGAGTGATGTTAACTTTGGCTCACTAAACAAATTCTTGTTAATACTGCCCCAGGTATGGCTCAGTACTGGGATCTACTTTCGCGTCAATATTCCCGGTGAGCGGTCTTCAAATATAGTACCGAATGATAACTCACGTTTATGTATTGTAGGACAAGGTTGGCCGCCTAGTTGTTGACGGTAGGTTTCGACCTCAATTCATTAAACGACTCTAATTAGTTCGATCCAGGCGTTCTCGACATGGAGTCGTGGTACTCCGGTAAGATAATCCAAAGTATCATGCAGTTTTTGGGTCTGATAGTACAACAGCGAACTTGACCAGTGAAATGGCGGATGGCGACAAAGCACTGAAGATCTTCGCCGATAGCTGCCATGCTGCTGGTCCGGATTCCTGCGCATTCTATGCCAGTTCTTCCATCGAGATATCGGCGAATCTGGATAAACTCTTCGACTCTGTCAAAGCTCAACCCGTCCCGGTCATCACACCGATCTCGAACAGTGTCTTTGGGTTTACATTGCTAAAAAACGTCGTCTTCGACGCATTTTATGCGCCATACCAGTATTTCGCTCCCCTCGCACAAGGCCTCGCTGATTTGGCCCAGGGAAACGCTTCCACCATTTACTCGGCACTGGCGGAGGTCCCACCCTTTGAATGCCAGTCTGACTCGAACAGCTCGGTTGAAAACACCTACGAAGCTGGAGTAGCCATAGCCTACGGAGACGCGGGGCTGCTGAACGAAACTGTATCCCAACTGCAAGATTTTTACTCGGCGGGACTGAAGGTCTCGAGTTTTGCAGACTTTGTGTCCGACTGGCGTGTCTTTTGCTCGTATGTATCGCACTATTAATATTGGCATAACGCTGAAACTGAGACTTCATCCTATAGTGGTTGGAAGGTGCACCGAGAAGACCGCTTTGCAGGTGCGTTGAGGCAGATATGTTCCGTTCCAATTTTTTCTTCTTACACACCCACAGGACCGTTTGGAGCCCCGAACACGAGTTTCCCGCTGTTGGTTATTGGGAATACAGCAGATCCAGCAACTCCTATCTCGGGGTGCGTATTATCTGTCCTCCTGCGAGGAACAACTTGAACTTACCTAAACCTAAAACAAACAGTTGCGAAGAGCACCGTGGAATTATTCCCCGGATCCGCACTGCTGACCTTGGACGCTCTGGCGGTATGTTTTCAACCCGAGCATCGAAACAACCGCCCCTGATTAAACTGTCGTCCAGCACACTTCAATAAATGCGCCCTCGACATGTGTTTATGGGTATCTGCGTCAATATTTCCGCAATGGAACGTTGCCTGCAGTAGGGACGGTGTGCACTCCCGACGGTACGCTCTTCCCGTCGAGTGATGCGGGAAATTCGACCAATTTGTCGGGTCGGGATTTGGACTCTCGGTCGGAGTTGTTGCAGGCTGGGAGATCCATCAGCGAGGCCCATCGCCGAGTGACTGGCCATAAATCGCGCGGTGCCATTTAATATCTACTCACGTCACAGTTCGTTTGTCAAAAATATTTACCCCCAACGTTCATGATTCACGAATGTGGAGCTTGAATCTCAGAGCATCATCTCACGTACTTGGTGTGACTCCCAGTCGCGACCAGAATCCGCTCTTCTTTCGACTCCTTCTCGACCCGTACACGCGTAAAAGCGAGCGTGGACCCAACCCGCTCCGCGAACCCCTCGATCCAAAGAGTTTCGCCCTCACGCGCACTCCCGACAAACGAGACATGTAAATCAGTTGAGACTCCAGTCTTGCTTCCGGTTGAAGCAATGGCCAGCCCTCCGACAATATCAACAAGTGTGGCGGAGAGGGAGCCGTGAAGGACTGTTGACGCAGAGTCAGTTTAGTTTGACCACAAGACAGGGAATAGTGCTGAATAGTTCACCAGCTTTCGAGTTGACATGGACAGGAAGTACATCGAGCTTGAGCGTTACATGGCCGCTAGAAGCGGAGGATAGCGAAAGAGTGGAAAGCAGGAGCTCATAAAGCGGGGAAGAGGTGAGGTAGGTGCTGAGGACGGTCTGCACCTTATTGAAGCAGTCCCTCCCATCGGAGTCGGAATTGGAGGCGGATTGGGGATCGGCTGACTGTCCTGAGTCAGCTGCAAGAGGGGACAAAGACAGGGCGCTTTCTGACATGATGAGAAAAGGCAAGGCCGGTTTGCTGTACGGCACTCCCATCATCTTCTTTATTCCCACGAGCGTCGGGTATCTCGGCGCAAGCTGATTTCCTAACCACAATCTCCGCCTCAATGGTTGAACATTAGTTGTACATTACATTTGTTGCTCGGGGTATAAAAGAATTGGCGACGAATCTGCACTTCATCCTCCTCTTTATAAGATTACGCTTCTCTGTCCGTCTGAAGCCATTTAAACTCCGCCATCAATCATCCGATATTCAACCGAAGTGGTGGGGTGCGAAGCACCCCACCGCGCTCTTGTTCAGTCTAAAGATGTTCGGACATCCTAGTTAAAATCGAAACAGATTGAATACACGTGTTTATGTTTGGTTCATGTGTTCCTCTGAACCTGTTCCAGACCTTCAAGAGAGCACTACACAGGCTAAACATTTTGGGATCTGTTTGTTGCATTGCACCATGTCCACCACAATGGAAAGCATGTCCACGTCGTCATCTGGAAAAGACTCGGAAGTATCATTCATATCGGCCAGAAGAGGGAGAGTGCACGTGTCGAATGAGCTTGTGGCGTACGAAAGCGATGAGATCTGAAAGAGTGCATAATGCCTTCTCCGAGCAGACAATCGCCGACCAGACGGAGACCCTGGTTCATAATGGCGAACAAGAATTCACAGAGCCGTTCCAGGTTGCCGATCTGGTTTCCACCGGGCGTGTCAGGTTCCGAGGTCAAGGCGCTCCTAACCAGCCTCGGTGATTGGAGGATCTCTGAGAATATAAATAATGCGGCAGATCTGACCGTGGGGTCTGTATGACTATAAGGTTGTTGTCAGAGATACGATCCGCTGAGGATAAACTCAAGAACAGACAAACGCACCTGGATTGTATTGCGATTCAAGAACAGAGCAAGGTGGACGAATGCAATGCATGCTTCATGCAAAATGCCAGCCTCTGCGAAAGATAGTAGTGTGACGAGCATTGGAATGACCGCTTTACTCTTGATGATCACAAGAGCATGGTGACGCCAGCGCGTGAGTTGACCCAGAAAATGTACAGTCTCGGAAATAATCAAAAGGTTTCCGTGACTGTCAGAGAACACGATGAGCGGATACAAGCCAGAAGAGGAACTACAGACCTCAACGGCGCGACCAGAACCTTGCATATTTCTTGTGTCTGCCGCACGTCAAGAGTAAGATCACAAGAGTGTTAAGGATTGGGGTTTTAGGTGTGAGCGGTGAGGCGGAGTTAATCGGCCCCCGTGGCATTCAAGCTGCATTCGCGCTGCATTCGAGATGTCAGCCGGGTGTCAGTGGTTGGGCGGTGGGGTTTGTATGCCACCGTGGCATGGAACGGGTTTCTTCACCTGTTTGACACTCGTTTTCACTAGATTTTGTACTACGGCGACAAACGACATTCATTGTGCTTGGAATTTGGTCTGGCGTCTGGGCTGGACAGCAAACTTTAACAAAAAGTCGGCCAGCCGAGTGAGGATCGAGCAAGCACCATGCGAAAGGCTGGCACTGGTGGTGGATATTTGTTTCAGCAGAACTGGAATAAGCCGTCGATGTATTTGCTGCCTAAGTGTCTCTTGAGGTGCAGATGTATGTTGAGACAGGATATCCGTGGCTGCATCGGCGATCTCTGTGGGGCTGTATAATCAATTCAAAAACAGCCTCTGCACTATTCAAGTGTCCTGGTACCCTGACCAGTGCAATTAAAGCGGGTCCGGCGTCACTACTGAGTAGCTCGGGATTGAATTTGTGGTATCGGGCGATTATAACCAGTGCAGAACACCCCCGACGAACTACGACGCCATCTGGGGCATTCAAAAGAACAATAAGCCCCCGATCGCGTGTTTCAGCTCGCCAGCAAATGCGCGGCAGTCGATGTCGTTGATTCTAGACAGGATGGACGGTGCTTCAGAAGCAGTCTCATCATTTATTGGACGGCTGCAAGTTGTCAATAAGTCTCCTGGGGTATGACGATCCACGAACCTCAAGACAGAAACGAAACTCTTCCCAGGTATCTGACGGACAACTGCGGAGACGAGATGCTCGTGAGACGTAATATTGTGCAGAGTTTTCTATGTCGGATAGAGAATCTGCGGGTCGGAAAAGCGTTGCAAATCAACCAGAAAGGGGAGTGCATTGGCTTCGACGATCTCGCGGGCACCACTCCCGAATGCTGGAGAAACGCATCCACGGTGTGTTGTATCGCCTTCCGCGATATATCGGAACGCCTACATAGGTGGATCTTGTCAGAAAAATGACGGGCCTGGCACGTCACAAACCTCAAGACTGAAATGAGGGCCGACACGATTTTTGAATGGATCAGATCTTCGGTAGCAAATGCAGGAGAATAATGACAGGTGATTTTGCAGAGTATGCAGCATGTCCATTCTATAACATCCCGGTCGCTTGACTCGATGAGTCCGTACAGATTCCGGAACAACAGGGTGTGCGCCAGGATGTCCGAGGTAGCTGAAAGTGACTCAAGGCCGAAAGGATTGAGGCTTTGGCCAGAGACGATACATTTTGGGACCTGGGCCACGACCCGTCAGTAGTTTCGACAGCATATTCCAGTGTTCTCTCACTCGAGATACGCCAACACGGCGTCGACGACATGCCTGTCGATGGGTGTAGAAATGTTGCGTAACAAGTTCGCAAGTTCCTCGGGGACTTGCTCCGATAATTCTGAATGCAGTAAGTCGACGAGTATTGATAGCACAGCGTCCATGTCAAGGGCATCTTCGAATATGATCCAACTGCTGTTCCTTCGCAGGTCATTTCGAAGAGTGCCTACATCGCCTCAAGGCGCACCGCCTTGGTTGGGTACCTGTAACGGTGGTCAGAGCAATGAGATGGAGCGGTAAATCAAGAACATTGAGCTCAGAAGGAGCAAAAGAGTCTTCCTCAGTTCACTATAGATCGAGGTGGGACTCAGGTCATAGGCCCCCAGAATCCCCCTCGACCCCGAGAAAATCGATTGAAACACGGTGCAGGTCATTTCAAGGATCCCTGCGTCCTGACATCGAAGAAGATCGACGAGAACAAGCGGCAGCTCGGACTTCACGATTGCTTCGGCTCCGACATTGGATGTGCTCGTGGCCAGGATTTCTTTGAGAATCAAGACTTTCGTCGAGTTCCAGAGTAATTTGGATCTGGTGGAAGCGTCGTTGTTCGCCTAGTACGCGACGCCGAAGAGAACACACGGGAGATATGGCACCAATGCATCGAGCTCGGATTCTGAAATCGGAGGGGGACGATGTCGCTTGATGACGCTGAGGACCTGGCGGTGGTACAATAGCTTCTCCAATTGCGATGCTAGAGGGTGAATGGAGATCGTTGAACCTGGCGGGTTGCTGTCCGACCACCAGCTGTGGATGCTCTGAGGTCGCGGGAGTCGTGGCATTCTGCAAGAGACATGCACTACCTCACAACAACAGTTGGGCTCACATCAAGGCTGCTTAGCTGCCATCGTATTCCTGTTCGTCCGAGAAGTTCTTGAGGAGATCCAGAGACACGCACATCGCCTTCGTGCAGGATGATGTCGGGAGGGGTGCTGTCATGATAATATTTTTAGACTGCGCAAAGATTTCACGGTCCGATAAGATTTTACGGTCAAGGGGAATGGTCGAAGACGAGACAGCGACGTGGTTTCAATAAGAGTGTGTCGGGGGAACCATGTGAATCAAGACGGGGAACAAGGTAATCCAACAAACGGAACGATAGATTCGATAGAAATGACAAATGAAGGCATTCAAGACACTTCGTACCGGCTGACGTGCATATCCCTGCCGTTCGCCCGCACAGACCGTCTCCCTGTGTCTCGACTCAGTGGCTTGCGCATATCTGCCAGCCGCAAGTCAGTAAATGCCTCTTCCTCGCCTAGGAAGATTTGGGAAGGAAGGCAAACTCACCAAACGCATCCTCCTCGTCCTTCCCCCGATTCCCGCCTAGGCTGTCATAGTACTCCCTCACACGGCGGAACACGCTATACCCCAGCTCCTCGTACATCCCAATCGCGACATCATTCGTGCACCGCACGTAAAGGTCGACGAAGAATCCCCTGTAGGTCGCGTCTGACACGCGCTCAAGCAGGCTGATGAGCTTGCTCGCGAGGCCGAGGCGGCGGTATTCTGGTGCGACGGTCAGCACGGTGATATGTCCGTGCCAGTCCTGGTTCGATCCCTCCGCTTTTCCGAGGACTGGCGGCCGTTTTTTCAGTTTCCAGCGGGTGGCAAGATGACGCGGGACGCACTGTATCCCATCATACGCCCACTTGGCGCGGTCTGGGCGCAGCAGAGATCCGGCCAGCGCGCGAGATAGTTGAGATAGAACCCAGGAGCATACTACTCTCCCATTGACGAGCTCAGATAAGTAGTGGGGAAAGTCCACAAGAATCGACGCACAGTCTGTGTGAAAAAGTCCAGATTTCTGTGACTCCGTAAGTGGCGAACAGAACATAGACGTCAAGGAAAGGTACATGTTGTTGAACTTGAACATGTCTGAGGCGACAAACGGTCGTAGGATGCTCATGGTGAAAGGTAGGTGCAGGTGACCCAAATGCGGTAATTCCTTTCGTGGGCAGGCGGCTCTTGGTCTCTTCTTGCCTTCTCGATCCAGAATTCTGTGTTCTCTTTATTCTCCTGAACCAGAGCCCTCTCTTCCTATATCCATCGCGTTTGCTTGCCAATGACTGAAGAATACACTCGTGCCGATGACCTCTGGTTCTTTGACGGTAGTCTCGTCATAAAAGCCGGGCAGAAGGTCTTTCGGGTGTACAAAGCACAACTGGCAGCTCGATCTACGGTCTTCGCGGCCATGAATGCGTCGGAAACACTACAGAACCAGGGAGACGAGTTCATCGACGGGGGTCCCTGTTGTCGTCTTGCATGATGCAGCAGACGATGTCTATGTCTTCCTGCGCGCCATTTTTGACTCGAGGTATGGAGGTTGTGCGGCTGCTTGAACGATGTGCTGATTTCCGACATAGCTATTTCATGCCTTTCCCAGAGCCCGCGTTTTTGGAGGATATCCTTGCAATTTTGCGTCTCTCTCACAAATACGACGTGGGGTATCTCCATCGTCGCGCATTGCAGCATCTGTCGACCGAATTTTATAGCGCTTCGGTTGAGGAATACCTGGAATATGAGAAGAAGACCAGCCACTTAAAATACCGGTCCAACGATGTCGATAAAGTCTCTTACGATTTTGCCGTCATTAATGCGGCTCGTGAAGTTGGAGCCCTCTGGTTCCTTCCCATGGCCTATTATGATGCCTGCCGTCGGGGCTTTGAACGCCTTCTGTCCGCGCTTGCTCGAGGCCCAAACGAAAGTCATGTCCGGACTTTTTTATCCGGATATCATTATCTCTGCGAAGCCACCCTCCGTGCTGCGCTGGGGTGTTTGTCTGGACCAGCCGACCTTTGCCCACAACCGAACATCTGTAAACAGCTGCATGATCGATGGCGCTTCATCGTCTTTGAGCCGCCTACGAGCATGCCACTTGACCTTTTGGCGCAGATGGAGAAACACATCAGCCCTACCGGTTTACTTCCCCACAGATTCTGCGTTCCATGTTATGAATCTGTCAACTGCAAGGGCTTCCGGGATTGCTGGAATGATCTTCCGTCTTACTTCGGATTACCCGGCTGGCCAGAATTGAATGCGATGAAGGAGGCTGCAATGAACGCCGGGAGCTCTTGACCGGGTTCATCACGCGAGATTCTCGTACGTCACTCTTCAAATCAATGATCTTGCGACTTATATGTCTTCTTTCTCTTAACATAGGACTCTTACAATATGATGTTCATCGAATTTTGATAATTTCAGCTGCTCTATCTGGTTCAGCCAAGTTCGATGATTCTGACTTCACACTCGTGGGGCCTTCTGTTCCATGTCCAACTCACCAGTCAGCACCACAGACCTAGTCCTGGGAGCCAATAATTTGATCCTTTAGCGCTGCTGCGAGTGGGAGTCTGTGCCGTATCTTTCGAGTCTCAGACTTCTGATTCATTGCAACGAAATAATTATCAGGTACAACAAAAGTCCTCCGTGATATCGCACCGTTGGTGCTTCCGTCGCATCTTCGACCTTCTTTCAGCCTTCAAGTCTCGATGTCTATCCCTCTTTGACTGTCGACACATCCCCTTCGCTCTCACGAATTCGCTGGCCCCCTTGAACGCATGGGCGACCATTTCGTCATTCGCCTCCCGCCACTCGGAAGCCAATCTGTCATACGAATCGCTCCGTGCGTAAGTGTGATCCGACCCCGACCGTGCGGTTTCGCATTCGAAATCCTGGCCCATCCCGTGGGAGTCGACATAGAAGCCGTCGCCAGCGACACCGTCCGCGAGCGCAGGACGAGGGAAATCGGGGAGCCAGCGAATATCCTGCGGGAATGTAGCTGGGAGGGCATCGCATTTTGCCCAAGGGGCGCGTACCAACGTCGGGATCCTGGCACCGAGGGAAGCGCGCATCGCCAGAAACTCCGCCAGCCATTTCGGGTAGGTGAGCCTGTCGGCCTGTTCAACCGTGAGGGAGCAAGCCGAAGAAATGAGGGCAGAACGGCTGTTCTAGTGGGAAATTTCCAGAAAAGTCACCAAAAATCTGACTTCATGTATGAAGTATGTGATTACGAATTCTGAGGAGACAGTTCGCTGCGGATTCGAAATACGTATCAGATGAGCACAAAGACAAGGGAAACGAGGAGGATTCGAGACCGCAGCAACTGTTTGACTGACCGCCAATCAGAAGTGATGACCTGCTGTCAATATTGTGTCCCTGGGTGTCCTATTCAGGACCAGAATGGAATTCTGAGGAGGCGGTACGCTTTTCATTCAAAATGCGGAGAGATTGAGCCTGCACTCAGAGAAAAAGGCGAAGAACTGAGGGCAGAACAGCTGTTCTAGTGGGAAATTCTCAGAAAAGTCACCAAAAATCTAATTTCACGGCTCAAGAAGCGGCCTTCAACGCAAGATGGGAAATCCGAGGGGACAATCGTATGCGCATCTTAAATGCGCTTTGAATGGGTCTATACTCAAGGAAAAAGGCAAAGAAATGAGGGCAGAACAGCTGTTCTAGTGGGAAATTCTCAGAAAAGTCACCAAAAATCTGATTTCATGGCTCAAAAAGCAGCCTTTAATGCAAGACGGGAAATCCGAGGGGACCATTGCATGCGCATTTTAAATGCGCTTCGAATGAGCCTATGGGAAATGCAAACAGATGAGAATTGAGGCCGCAACAAGTGTCCTGGTCGCGGGGATCACAAAATGCCCAAAAAGGAAGAAAAAACGGTCCGCGCCTGTTGTACCGCAAAGAGCTGTAAATCCTGACCCCAATTTTTGGGGCCGCTATTTTTCTTGATTAATCTAGACACCCCAACCATCTCTGCGATTAAATGTTGAAGCCACAATCAATTCCCTGTAGCAACATAGATTAATCCCATGGTGGGTACATAGAATTAATCTCGACAATGTAACCAGCCGTGAGATGAAATCTCGAAAGTCACCACAGAATCCGTACCATCAATGACCAGATTAGATCCTCCAAGAGGCTCTTTTTAATCCTGCAATGCGATTAAACATTGATCTTCTGCCGATTAATCTGGAGTCGCAGGGATTAATCAGGTTTGAGCTCCCCGACATTGATTGGTTTACTGCTAAATAATATTGGTATTGATTTAATCGTCGATTAATCTGGGTGTTGATTATACAGAGGAAATCGTAATCAGGGCTGCTGGGCAGAAGAAATGATTCAAAGACAAACTCACCTCATTGACAATGACCACTGTGGCAAACACGTCATTGTAGCCTTTGTAGGTGATATAAACCGGCTGGTTGCAGTGCAGGCTGCCGTCCCACTGCACCTTGAGGAACACTACGGCAACAGGGAAAGAGCTTCAGGACACAAAACGATGGTCATGCAAGTAGAACATACCAATTCAGAGACATAGTGCCATGTGCTACAAGTAACTCTGTGGTTGAAAAAAAGAAACCAAATTCAGTAAAGCGGAAGGACAAGATGCAGGACAACGTACTACGATTAATTCTCAAAGCACACAATTTAATCCCAGGATCAAATCTCGCGAAGTCCCGATTAAATCCTCGCATCAAATCTCGGAAGACAGGATTAATCTATGGTGCAGTTCATTAGTTTTCCTTGCCCTCACCGAGATTAATTCGCCCACCATGCTAAGCTTGAAGACAATTAATCTCTTGTTGACTAGGTTATATTATTAACAGCAGGCCAGCATGCCCCACAGATAGTGGTCGACTGCCTTGAGAACAACCTTGCATTTCAAACCAACAGCATACAAAGAGCAGTAGGGCGGAGTTTTTACGGGGTGCAAAGCGGTGTTGAGTGCTGCATCAACTCCGAGAAAAGTAAGTATGGCTGGTGTTAGATAGCAAAACAGGTGGATGGAAGGGACTCCCCCTATTCAAGCTTATGCCACCCATATGCCACCCGTATTTTCTGCGGGAACTTGAGGGCAACAGGTGAGTCAGAGGTTTCCCGTGACACTGGGGGCAATCACTGATGCATATGAAGATCATATGCGTCAAACACATACGGTCTGCACTTGATGCCCAATGCACAAGGCCGCCTTTGACTTTCAAAGGCTGCCTTTGGTGCATGCTTTGTTCCCCCACACAGGAGCACAAAGCATGCAACAAAGCTGCCCTTTGTCTGTCAAAGGCAGCTTTGTGATGTTTGTTCTACCTGCCGACCATATGCATTTGACACATATGGTTTTCATCCTTTTTGCCCCCAGTGTGAAGTCGTTGTGTCTTCTTGAGAAGTTCAAAGGTGGTTTCAGGAATAGGAGACAGGCCAGGAATTGAAAACGTAGGAGTAGATGAGGCATGGAAGGAAACAAGAAGGACGCAGCAGCTGCCAAGTCATTCAAACTCCGAATGACAATGAATGAACTTGAACGAACAATGGAAGAACCACAAACATTTACAAATGAGTCCGCTTTTCTTTGCTCCACCATCTTCTCCGCAAGATTTCTCTTCAAATATCGCTTTGCTTCAACGCCGACTTATTTGCCCGGTCAAATGGCTTACCGGGTGTCTCCCCCATTTTCAATTTGTTCAGTGTGGGGTTTGGATATAGTGAAACAACCCTCAGTGCGTGTTGGTGGCTTCTTCCTGTGTGTGTGTCCCTCTCCTTGTCCACCAATACATATTCAGGTCCGTGTGCCGTGCCAGGAACTTGCTTGTAGCAGACAGTGCCACCCGTACAGCCCGTCGTTTCGTGTCTTCCCATCGTGACATTCAATGTAACATTTGGGATTATTCCTCGATTAATCATGGTGGGCGTAAGTTTAACCCAGGATTTACGTGCGCTGTACCTTCGAATTAGTCGGGGGTAGGATTAATCCGCCTAACAACGTTAGAATTAATTGGTGCATTAGGATTAATCGGGGCAGGATTATTAGATAGATAATATGACTGGTGTTATCTCAAGATTAATCGCGAGCGCGCACTGATTAATCGCCAGCCAGATAATCGGACCCGCCTGCGATTAATCGAATCTAGGATTAATCTACCATCTGGGCAAAGTATATTGTATTGCGCATATGTGACAGGATTAAAGTAGGATTAAACCTCAAAATAGCGGCCCCAAGAATTGGGGCCCGGATTTAATCAGGCCTCACGAAAAATTGGGGCCACGATTAATCGTAGCTGCTTCGTATGTTGGACCTTCGGGTGAGGAGCTCCAGTAGACGTGAGGTGAGGTATTATGAGCAACAAAAAAACCTGAAGTAGTATTCGAACGCGGGGAGGGGCCCACCTAGACAGATGAAACACACGTCCGAATCATCTGTTTTGCGATACCATTTGTCAAGATTTTCGAGGCTGCAGTTGATAGAATCTTTCTTGTCAGCAAATTTTTCGGTGGCTGCTATGTTCCGCCAAGTCTGCTGTAAGAACTCGAGGGGGGGAAGGATACGAATCCAGGAGGCCATCGAGCGGTGTAACCGGAGCCGCCCAGGTTTGAGGGTCAATATTGTCGACCCGGAGAGGAAGTGGATGGACTGGTGGGATAAGCATAGGGACGGCCTTGAACGGCCCCTACTGTATCTGCATGATCTGTTGATATGGATTGTTGTTTAAAAGAGGCGAAATTACTTAAGCAAGTTCAACTCCAGGCAAGACATATACATTTTGTATACATCCGTCTCACGCCATGTCAGGACGTTGGTAACTGTCGTGTTGTCATTCTCCACTCACACATAGTGAATCATCTAGTTTTTGAATACCGTGCAGCCACTCCTGTTCCTCTTTTGCGTATACATAGATTTCTTTGCTTGTATCGTTACGAGTTCATTGTGATTGCCCTCGACTTATCGTACAGGCTCCGTATGTATTGCACCAAAACCGCTCCCTTTAACTACTGTGGACCACAGCAACCTTGCTGCGCACAGGCACGTTCGCATCCCGCCCAACCTCCGGGAAACCCATCCACCTTCACTTCCTTCCTGAATAGCAAACAATGCGACGATCCCCCAAAGTGGAACATCCCCAGCTGGTCGCCCTTCCTAACGTGCTGCCCCTCCTTCACCGTAATCTCACACGTACTCACCTCGTCCATGCCCACGCCAACAAACGCTATCAGCCCGATATCCTTGTTATCCGCCTCGATGAAGATCACCGCGCGCGTGGCGAGGGCGGTGAGGTACCCCTGCGCGACGCTGATGTCCTTGCTGATATCGTGCACGGACGGGTCGCCGATGCCCTCGAAAAGCGGCTCGCTGAAGTACGTCCCGTCCTCGACGAAGGCGCGCACGATCTTGCCGCTCACGGGCACGTGCCAGCGGTGGTACGACAGCGCCGACAGGAAGGCCTGGTAGATCGTCGCGCCAGCGAATTGGGTGGCGAGGGGGTCGTGCGCGAGCATGTCGAGAACGGAATAGGGTTGGCTTTTGATGAAGAATTTGGCGCGAAGCTGGGCGTCCCTCGCGACGTTGTAGACCTTGGACTCGCAGCAGTTGGTCACTACGCTGTCGTCGTCTGGGGAGGCTACTGGCCGAGCGTTCTCGCTGACCTGACGGGTGAAGAAGTCTGTCGATGCGAACGGGTCAGCGGCGGGTCAGAAAAGTGAGGAAGGCACGAACCATCCCAGGACTTGTAGCCGTGATATTTCTTGGCAGGATCACAGACGAACATGTCCTCAAACTTGTGGTTCGTTTGGAGCGGCGCGTTGGCGACCTGCATGACGTCCTTGTTAGCAGCTTCCCCGAACCAACCTTCCATGTGGTCGCCAAGCACGTATGCCGACTCCGGTGACTTCAAGAACTTGCCCCACTCGTTCAGGACCTTCTTGAGCATCTTGTTCACATCGGGGTCCAGGAACGCCGCGTGTCCGCTATAACGTCGTCAGCCTATTGGCAGCAGACGAGTTCATTAATCTTACTTACCTCGGGGTGCCCATCACGTAGTCAAAGATCCCTACAATCGGCATGCCACCATACCCACGCCAGCAGCCGCATCGGTCCACTCGGGGCCCTTCGTTAAAATATGATTGAGGACGTCGAGCATGTGGACGTAGTCCCGAATCTGCCGCTTTCCCGTCGGGTCCATAGCGTACTTCGGCTTGCGCGGGATCTCGTCCCACATCTGCGTGAAAAACATGTAGATGCGGGCGTTGCGCTCGATGAGGTCCTTGAACTCCTGCAGCACGGGGATGAGAGGCTTGGCGCCGTGCTTGTCGACGTGGTCGACTTGGCGGTAGAGCCACTCGTGTTGCACGCGGTGGTCGGCCGGGAGCCATGCTCCGGGTCTGCAATGTTGGTCAGTTTTATGACACCGAGCGAGGGCTAGTAGGACGTGACTTCTGCTCATTCTTGTGCTCATCAGGGATGTGATGCTCGTCTCCGTGTTGGTGAACCATCTTATCAAGTACGCCGAGTGTTTCTTTGAGGTTGTGGCGGAAGTATGATATGTTCGCGTCGGTTTTGCCAAGACGTCAGTCTCATATGCGATTCAATGCTCGAGGTGGTCATGATGACGTCGATCTCGATTCTCCCAATGTTATTTTTGGAAATAACCGCCCAACCTAGACCGGTAACCGATCTGTCTACGGGAATACTGTCAGTAGACAGACCGGTCGATCTGGTCTTGAATTTAGATGATACGCATTTCACCTCATTTCACCACGTGAAAGTCAGCTGACCTACCCCTCCCCACTACGCCATTCCCATAAAAGGAAATCTCCCCGCCCGCTAGCCATACCCATACTGAAACCTTTGGAACCACCATCGTCTATCTGTTATGTATCCGCTCTTCTGCAATGATTGCATCATAAGTCTTATGATGCGTCTGCGTTCGATTCTTTTGGGGCGCAATCCTTTTTTTTCTTATTTTCCTCCGTTCCTTCCCCGCCCCAACTGCCTATATCTGTTGTACATCGCCCGGGATGTAATCAACTGGATATATCAATTGCTTTATTTCACTGCAACTCTCAATGGCCAGTACAGTGCACACAGCTCAGTCCAGCCTGCACAATAATGGCAAGGCCTTGCCCTACCTTAAAGCTGTGATTCTTGTTTTTTCCAGCTGAAACTAAATTTTGGGCTACATACTGTTTACTACTGTGCCAGAACATTCAGCTCTTCATCTATTCCAGTAATTTTGTTATAAATGCCCTAGAACATGTATTGACAGAGGAAAAACTGACTCAAAACATCAAATAATTTATTTGAGATCCTCCATCCCCTCTCAGAGGGCATATATACTGATAAACAGTCCGAGGAGTCCGCAGGGCTCGTCCATTCGTTGTTTGATGGCACCTTCCTTTTTGGGAAGGCGTAGTGGGGGAGGCCAAGGACATTTGTGAAAGTCACATTTGATGCCCCATCAACATAGCCACATCCGCCGTTTGCCATCCGAGGCACGCAAACCTGCACCAAATGCCTCAAAAAAATCCCAGGATGCAGGGGATAATATCTATTTCACAAGTTTGGAGCTTTGGGATTTTATTTCTACTGAACGGGAGGCACTCGGGCTTCGGATTTATCGGGTTACATCCCAATTTGGCAAGTCGTGATTTTCACGTGAGGAATGACGTCGACAATGCGTATCATCTAAATTCAAGACCAGATCGACCGGTCTGTCTACCGACAGTATTCCCGTAGACAGATTGGTTACCAGTCTATGCCCAACCAGGATGAAGAACGAGGCCAGTGGCGTTTAAGCCAGAGTGAAAATATAAGATCCCAGAGGCTCGGGGAAATGCCAGCGTGAAACCATCAAGTTGGTGATATCAACAATGCCGACTCGAGGGTGACAGGAGTTCGGTACCCGTGTTGATTTTTACGGCGAGAACAACTGAAACACAATGATTCAATCCATGGAAACAGATCAGAAACTGCGGCGGCGGCATTCGAGTTGGTTGAGACAACGGCCACGGCGGTATCCGAGGTAAGAGCAAAGAGGAGGTTGTGGCCGTTCGGCAGCTTTGGCGGTGTTGATGCACAGATCAGCGGGCCGCGCTGCTTTGCTCTGGAGCTGACGATGAATCCACGAACGGCCCCAGTTTCCCCCTCTTGCATCGAGCATCCTTCCTGGGGTTCTAAGATGCACCGCCAATGGTCATGCACGTAGCCCCCAGCTGGATGCGATATGTGTACCACATGCCGAAGGAAGGTGGGTGCCAGGCTCCAGTCAGCTGTAGCCCAGAACAATTCACGAATGGGTCCAGCAAGGAGCCAGGTCCATCTGGCTACCAGCTGGCGGACAAATCTGGAGGCAGCCTGTTGTAGCAGGTGGGACAATTAATATTTCTTTGCACTTATTTCGAACTTCATGTATCGTAACAAAATAGATTTATTGAGTGTCTGCATACAACGTCGCACAGCAGGCACCTACTATAAAAATGAAACCTATGTTTCTCATCCCAGAAACCGGCACACTTTTTCTTTGGAAAAATCGGCACTGTCATCAATTTTGCAAAGAGCTGTAAAACAACCGACCTCCTCGGATGGTGGTACACCAATCGTGCGATGTTTCCAAATCTGTACAAGCTGGCGAGGGATGTACATTGCATTCCTGGCACATCACCCAAGCCTTTTTCTCTCCCTCAAGGGTAAATTTGCTTTCACCAGGATCTGCAGTGGCTGTGGAGCGCGTCTTCTCCGGCGGTCGTGACACTGTTGCACTTCGCCGAGCTCACTTACAAGCTAGCACCATCCAGACGTTGATGGTACTCAAGTCGACTAACACAAGGAAGTTCTTGAGGTGTTGGATGAAGCAGATGCGATTTCTCTGGCCACTAGGGTTCGGATTTTTGTTACCATACGTATTCCGTATTACGGCCGTACGTAACATGTACCGTACCGTGTAGACTCGTAACCAGCCTGCCTACGGCGTTCTAACAAGGCGAGCTTGTTGCTGTAGGCAGACTGGTACTTCTCGGGCTGTGTGAAAGGGCTGAGGCGGAGTTAAAATTAAGTTAGTGAGGCCGATGACGCAATGATGCAATGAGCTGCAGCAATTCCGGAGATCACGGTCCGAAGTTGATCGCCACTAAAACTACCCTCAGGTTTTATGGTGTTCTGTCCCACAAAAATACAAAATGTAAGGAGGCAAAACTGGAGGGATACAATTTTCATTCATTTTCCCCGCTTCAACCAAAAAATAAGGTTCAAAATTGAGCACAAAATGAGTAAGATTTTAAAAGGTCACTTGAATTTCAAACTCTGCGACAGCCCTTTTGGCGGCTCCGAGAAGTACCAGCCTGCCTACGGCAACAAGTTCGCCTTGTTAGAACACTGTAGGCAGGCTGGTTACGAGTCTACGTACTGTGGCCGACTTTGAACTCCTTTTTGTTACGGCATACATACCTGTCAACATGTCTGTTGGAGAGGCTCTCAGCCTCTTCTAGCTGGTCTAACCCTGGACAGGGGCTCTTGCGCTCAGAGACGGGGGAAAGTCGCGCACACCCGGGAAACAGTGCAGAAGCAGAAGCTGAGTTGCGTGTTCTGTATCGACAAACATCCCAATGCAGCTACTAGCACCGCCACAGGCACCTCCCCCCATACGACGTACAACCCGGACGTCGTACCGCAGCTCCTGTGCCCAACACTCCTCGTGAACGCCACCCAATCGAACCACCACGCATTGGTTCAGCCACTGTAGTTGTCCCTACTTGCCCAGTGAAACTCTAGCGGCCGGCTAGTTTAAACTTTAGAGGGTGTCCCCGACCATCGTCCCGTTATTTCTGAGGGACTCGGCCATTTTCTCCTCCGCTGCCGCAATCTCCAAGTCCTGCTCGGTGGGTGCGTATTCTCCTTTGTCGTGGGGGTGTCTTTGGTCAAGGGTTGTGCCCTGGAGGGGGATAAAATGTCATAGTCGTCTCGAATGAATGAACTGGAAATTTTTTAGCAGAATGCCGATGAGGTCACAAAGAGAAAAAGAATTAAGGAATTTAGCATAAATCTGTACAGGTGCAAACCAGCGGTGCGAGTTTATTGGTAGACTTCTTGTTGTTATCAGCCTCGGAGTGTACCATTGCACTACATCACCGATTTTGAATTCACACCGGGGGCAAAAGCCGAGGCACCTGGATTCCAGGTGCCTCCGGGCAATGTTCTCCCCAGGTCGTGAGCTGGTGGACAAAGGACCGATAAAGGTCCTTGGGTGGACAAAGAATCAACATAGGCGAGACAAAGGGCAGGCAGGATTTTCACCACCGAGCAAATCTTGCCTGTCCTTTGTCCCTCCTTTGTCTGTTCTTTGTTGACCTAAGGACCTTTGTAGGCCTTTTGTATTCGACATTGCAGCCTTTGGACCACATGCCTCGGAGGCACCTGGAATCCAGGTGCCTCGGCTTTTGCCCCCGGTGTCAATAATGCACGTGTTGGTATCGAATGAGGATTTTTGTTGAGCTGCACGGTTTTAAGATGGGTGCTCCACCATAGGCTGTCAGCCAGGGCAAAGTGGATGTCGACATCAGAGGCAGAGGTTGGTGCAGTGAGAGATGGGGTTTGTTGCTCCGGCGTGAAGGACCTGCCGAAGAGGAGCTTGCGGGGGTCGTTCATCATGCGGATGGCGGTTTCGAAATGTTCCAGCCAGTTTGAGGGGATATCCTCGGGATTCACATCGCCTTCTGTGGTGTCGTGGTCCGGTGCACACAGGTGTTTCAGGATACCTAGGAAGATTTTGTTAGTCCCCTCAATTAGACCATTCACCCATGGCGAGTGCAATGGTGTGGTGATGTGCTTGATATTGTTGGTATCACAGAGCTCATTGACTAGCTTGTTACAGAAGTGACTCCCTCCATCGGCCATGAAGCTATCGGGCACTGCAAACTCGTAGCAGATGTGGCCAAGCGAGTCAGTTGTCATCTTAGCAGTACCAGCCGACTTCAGTTTAGTTCCCCAAACAAAGTGTGAGAACACGTCGATATAAAGGCCTGCATTCTTGAAGCTCCTTTGCCGAGCTGTAGCGAAAGATAGTCGCCAGCGACAAGTCCGAATGGCCTAGTACGTCGAATAGGTTGGGGCAGCAAGTTCAAGGTTGGTGCACCAAAACTTTTGCAGCGCAGACACTCCAGCATAACTTGTCGGCAGTTGGTGTCCATGCCGGGCCAGAAAAAGCGGTCTGAAAGTTTGAGCTTCGTACTTTTGACGCTGAAGTGGCCGTTGAGTGTGTGCACTTCCAATGCCGTCTGAAAGCCAAGGTCCGTAGGTATGCATTCTGTACGTGCGACCCGATGGGCCGCCTTGTCTGCGACGTGCCAAAGTTTACCGTCTTCGGTCATGAAGCCATTGGCGCGGTGAGATAAACACTTCCGCTCCTGAATTGACGAGCCGACTGTGTTCCCAACTATTGGTGCAAAGAAGATGTCATCAGTGAAGCGGACTTGTAATAGGTGACTCATCGGGCTCTGCACGACTGCGAAAATGTCGTGTGTGATGCCTGTTGATGCTTCCCAATCTGCGAGAACAGACCAGTCGGAGCCGTCGGTGGATGTTCGCTTGTGTTGGGACCACATACGGCTCAAGCCGTCTGCAACCGGGTTCTCGACCCAGGGCCGCTGGCAAATGTTGATAATATTTCTCGAGAGTATCAATTCCTTCCATCGGCTGTGGTGTGAGGTAAGCTGTTTGCGCATAAGGGTGTCCCGGAGTGCCTGGCAGTCAGTCTCTATCTCGATGGGCGAACCATAGGTATAGGCCTCAAATTCATCCAACAAGTATTTAAGTGCTGCAAACTCAAGCAAAAAGGGCTCGTACTTAGCTTCGCTCGTGGATGTCTGTTTGGAGCAGTAGGCTATCGGGTGCCACTGAAGAACCTCCTTCCCGTCTTTGTTGATGAAGGGAAACTGCTGTGACAGGAAGCCTGCAAAGCCTTTGGCAGAGCCATCCATAGTAACCCGGAATGCATGGCCGTCGTATTGTGGAGTCTTGAGCAGAGGTTCCTGCGAAAGCAGGCA
This sequence comes from Mycena olivaceomarginata, assembly GCA_029378375.1. Classification (NCBI taxonomy): domain Eukaryota; kingdom Fungi; phylum Basidiomycota; class Agaricomycetes; order Agaricales; family Mycenaceae; genus Mycena; species Mycena olivaceomarginata. The sequence continues at coordinate 436,405 of JARKIC010000020.1, read as the reverse complement.
TTTCAGTGTTAGGAAGGCTTTCTGTTGGGACTCGCCCCATTTGTGCTTGATGGACGTCGTTTTGAGCGCACATTTGTATGCTCCCTTGCGTGCACACCACTTTGAGCCTGAGATTGGATCTTGATATTGCGGGTGAGGTTGGTCAGAGGTGCGGCGATTCTGGCGTAGTCCGGCATCATGCGAAGGAAGTAGTTAGTGAGCCCCAAAAATCCCATCTCCAAGACGGTCTCTGGGATTGACCAATTGACAACAGCGCCGACTTTATCCAGATTGGGTTTAAGACCATTTGGGCCTACCATAGCTCCTGCGAACAGGACATCGGTGAAGAATAGCTTGGTTTTTGACGGGGATAAGGACAGGTTCTTCTCGCAACATCACTGAAAGAACTTGGTCAAGTTGCCATTTTCGTTTCGAAAATATCACCTGGTAAGTAAATGTTGTCCATCCAGTTGACAAGTTCCCGTCCGCCATGTCGTCCAGTGCAATCACAACCATCTCGCAAAATGTTGTTGCGCGCCCATTAAACCGAAAGGCATCCGTAAATAGACGAAGTAACCCCAACCCTCAACGTAGAAGGCGGTATAAGGCACAGACTCGTCATCTAGAGGAACGGCGTAGTAACCTGCTGCAAAATTGATAACACTGGCCCACCTATGCCCCGCTGCAAACTCGTGTTTCGACTTGAGGTCCCTGTGTGGAAATGGCGGAACTTGCGTAGCTTTGTTGACTGCCGTGAATGCGTGGCAGACGCACCATTTCATCACAACCGGTTGCTGTCCTGGCGCCTTTTCCACAGATTCCAAGAGAGCCTTGTCCGTCTCGCCTGGCTCTTGCACTTCCTCCCAGAATGGGGAGTCTGTTCTTGATGCATTCGGTGTTAACCTTGCAACAGAGCCTCGGTGCGGGTGATCCCTGTTTTACCAGCTTCCTTGGGTGCAAGATTGGTGCTATTGAGCCATTTTAAAAACTCGCCTGGGATGTGTTGGATTACATGGGCTTCTTCCATCTCGTCGAGGATGTCATAAAACCAAGTTTTTTGCTTCTCAGTAAGCGGACGTTGGGACATACACGTCGGCAGCTTGATTTCAGGGTCAATGTTAGGGTGGTGCTTCCACCAGTCGACAAAGAAAACCTCCAACATCGAAAGCGCGAAGACGTCAGTGTATTCACAAACGAGTGAGGTGACCTCAGCTTTTTGGTCCTCGGTCAAGTCAGTTCTGATTTGAATCTTGCTGAGTATTGCTTGTACACGCGTCTTATCGAACAGGTCTGTAGCGCGCATGCTCTTGTTTGTTCCGCGGTCAATGCTGAATGGAGTCGAGCTGACACTGGGGGCAAAAGCCGAGGCACCTGGAAATGTGGTCCTTAGGTGCCATCCGTCTAACAAAGAGTCCTTTGACTCTTGTTCACAAAGCAAATCTATTGTCGAAGTAGATAGTAACTATATATATCCTTAATTTTAAGTAGTTACCGTTCCCTTTACGCGTTGAAGCATCACACACAAAAGTTTGTCGTGGTGACCCGTGGGTGAGCCGCGAGACACCCGCCAATGCCGTGGCAAATATGCCGTCCGACGGCATGATGCGTGCCGTAGACTTGTCGCGACCTCGTGATGAGGAGAACACAAAGACATTTGAGACTCAAGGCAGGCCGGCTCGGACCTGGAGTCAAGCTGGCTCGAAACTCGCTACCACGCTGCCATTGGTCCCCACACAGCCGCCCTGAGGCAGGTGGCCGCCTCACGCCCATCCCACGCACCGCTTGTCAGTGCTTGGCAAAACACTGACACACTTTATGCACACCGTCTTTGTTGGGACTCGACTCAACCCACCCGTCACCTTGTCGGCACGCGGACCCATCTGCTCATCGCCCTTCTTTTCCACACGCAAACCCAGCTACCCATCGCCTTTGTCCGCACGCAGACCCACCTGCTCGTTGCCATTGTCAGGCGAGCATCCTGCCCCCACGTCACCTGGATTGCCACATGGCCGCACCTTTGTGTTGTAGCCGGCCCGCATTCGCCCCTACGTTGTTGCGTCTTTGTCGGCACGCATCTCCACCTGCTCGTCGTCATTGTCCGCACGAGGGCCTGCCTGCCCGTCGTCTTTGTTGATGCCCTACCCCACATGGCCACACCTTTGTGTTATGGCCGGCCCGCATTTGCCCCACATCTTTGCGTCTTTGTCGGCACGCATCTCCACCCACTCATCGCTCATCGTCATTGTCCGCACGAGGGCCCGCCTGCCCGTTGTCTTTGTTGACACCCTACCCCACCCACTCATCGTCTTTTTCTGGTGACCATCCCCCCTGTGCCTCGGCATTGTCAGGCGAGTGTCCCGCCCCCACGTCACCTGGATCGCCACATGGCTGCACCTTTGTGTTGTGGCCCGCCCGCATTCGCCCCCCTGTCTTTGTGTTGTTGTCTGTTGTCGGCACGCAGCTCCACCCGCTTGTCACCATTGTCAGCACATGGTCCCACCTGACCGTCACCTTTGTCAGCACGCGGACCCACCGCACATCATCTTTGTCGGTGCCCTACCCCACCCCGCTCGTCATCTTTGTTCGGTGATTATACCCCCCGCACATTGTTTTTCTCGGTCCATCAACCCCCTGCGTGTTGTCTTGATCGGCACGCACCCACACCTTTGTCCTCCACATTTGTCCTCTTTGTCTACCCTGCCAGCGGCCCGACCCCTACACTCCTTTGCTTGCGCTGCCCACATGTGAGCTGTATCACAATCCAGAGTGTCTTGATTAAAAAATCATAACTGCTAGGCCAGAAATTTTGTTTGCATAGGCACGGCTACTGTACGATTAGACGATCAAATGTAAATATCTGGAATAACAATGCTACGAGAGTAAGAAAAGACGCCCTGACATGAAAGTCGGAGGCCGTGTGCATGAAACCGAATTGAGCCCGCCAAATCATTTGCTCAGACCCTAAACAACCACCCCCCTAAACAGGCACGGGTGCGTCGTCGCTCATGAAACCGAATTGAGGCCAAAAAATTGTTTGCTCGGATGCTACACATCATCACCGTAAGTGAAAAGTCAATATACAAAGCAGCTACAATTAATTGTGGCCCCAATTTTGGTGAGGCCTGATTAAATCCGGGCCCCAATTCTTGGGGCCGCTATTTCGAGGTTTAATCCTACTTTAATCTTGTCACATATGTGCAATACAATATATATTACCCAGATGGTATATTAATCCTAGATGCGATTAATCACAGGCGGGTCCGATTATCTGGCTGCCGATTAATCAGTGCACGCTTGTGATTAATCTTGAGATAACACCAGTCGCAACACTTATCTAATAATCCTGCCCCAATTAATCCTAATGCACCAATTGATTCTAACGTCATTAGGCAGATTAATCCTACCCCCGATTAATTTGAAGGTGCGGCACACATAAATCCTGGGTTAAACTTACACCCACCACAATTAATCGAGGAATAATCCCGGCTGCCCTTTGTGATGGGGAAGACACGAAACTACGGGCTGTACAGGAGGCACTGTCGGCTACAAGCAAGTTCCTGGCGTGGCACACAGACCTGAATATGTATTAGTGGACAAGGAGAGGGACATGTGCACACAGGAAGAGGCCACCAACACGCACTGAGGGTCGTTTCACCATATCCAAACCCCACTCCGGGTCCTCCGTGTCCTCTTGTATTTCCATTTGCCACCTACAGGTGCAATCCAAGCATTGACAGAGTGAAAGCGGTCTTCAGAGAATAGACTCACTCTTGAGGGCTCAAGAGAAGCCAGTTGCCACCTTGCCACCAAGGAAAAAAAAAAGAGAGAAAAGAACCTAGTTTTTGAGGATGGGTGGCCACTTGAACAAATTGGAAATGGGGGAGACGCCCGGTAAGCCATTTGACCGGGCAAAGAAGTGGGTGTTGAAGCAAAGTGATATTTGAAGAGAAACCTTGCAGGGAAGATGGCGGAGCAAAGAAAAGCAGACTCATTTGCAAATGTTTGTGATTCTTCCATTGTTTGTTCAAGTTTGTTCATTGTCATTCGGAGTTTGAATGATTTGGCAGCTGCTGCGTCTTTCTTGCTTCCTTCCATGCCTCATCTACTCCTACATTTTCAATTCCTGCCCTGTCTCCTATTCCTGAAACCACCTCTGAACTTCTCAAGAAGACACAACAACTTCACGGGAAACCTCTGACTCACCTGTTGCCCTGAAGTTCCTGCAGAAAATACAGGAGGCATATGGGTGGCATAAGCTTGGATAGGGGGATTCCATTCCATCCACCTGTTTCGCTATCTAATGCCAGCATACCCATCTTTCTCGGAGTTCATTGTCATGAATCACCCTGGCTCAGTATCGCAGATATCCTTTTTCGGATTCTACCACATTCCTTTTTGGGAATAACCTGTCTTTGATTGGGTTATTCCCTGGCCCACAACACTTATTTGACTCTAATGGAGAGCTCAAGATGGCAGACAACGATATATGACCTCAGGGACCTGAACATCCCTTGGACCTTTATTCGGAATCCATGCAGACATGGATTCCTCACCACTTTATCACCCGGGTTCTTATTGCAGTAACCCGGGACTCTATACGACGAGGACTAGCAACCCGGACTCCTTTATGCAGATGACCATATCCAATGGGTCATGACTACACTCCTTTATGTTGGTGGATATTCACTCCTGATATCCATGCCAAGACGACTACACTCCTGAATGGCGACAGGTGTCCCCCTGGCTCCACCTGTTGGCTCCTTTATGCTCATGACTCCTTGGTGACCCCTAGACGCTATGGTGATAACACATAGGGACTAGGAGCATCAGCATTAATGTTCCTTAATGTTGGATACAGTAACCAATCACAATCGTATTTGATTTATGTAGAAAGGTATATAAACTCGGTAGAATCTCCCCTGTACAGTAGATTCTACCTCATCTATTCACAGGCCTTACTTTGGCTGGATTGCTTGGTTCTAGGACTTGAGCCTGGAGTGCTCTTGCCCCCATCTCGTTGTTCTGGTCTTGCCTTTGCTCCTCTCTCGCTCGACAACACCAGAACTCCTACTCTCTGTCCCTTGCCTTGGGATCTAAACCTAGCAGTGCTGGATCTGGCCTGTTAGGTAGCGGCAAGGAGAGACACTTACCTACCGAGGGGAAGAGATCACCACACTAGCTCCCAGGCAGGGTTGTACAGAGACTGGTTCGCCTGAGTTCCCCTCAGGCACCCTTTGGTCTTGGATCCAGTCGGAACCCCTGTTTGGAACACCCCTGAGTCGGGTTCCTCCTCTCGGGTTCTTGGGATGCAACCCCAACCCCCTATCCTAGAACCCGAAGCCCCTATTTGAGCAACCTGGAGCGGGTTCCTCTCACTAGGGTCTGGTGCATCATTGCAATACTCTCTGCAATATCTTCGGGTTCTTCAGCATGGGTTGCTCACTGCCTATGGATGCTGGCCTGGTTGGCCACATCCTCCTCTTGGATCCTCGACGCCCGGTCATACGCTATTCGAGCGGTGACAGATTCTCTCTCAACACCTAAGGATGGCTGCTGTTGTGTCTGGCGTGGACGTGGTCCAGCTGACCTAAGGGCCGTTGCTGACATTCATGCAGCACTCAACACCGCTAACTCCAGGGTGAGTTGACACTTATTCATTTCTTCTGCCCAGCGGCCCTGATTACGACTTCCTCTGTATAATCGACACCCAGATTAATCGAGGATTAAATCAATACCAAAATTATTTAGCAGTAAGCCATTCAATGTCAGGGAGCTCAAACCTGATTAATCCCTGCGACTCCAGATTAATCGGCAGAAGATCGATGTTTAATCACATTGCAGGATTAAACACAGCCTCTTGGAGGATTGAATCTGGTCATTGATGGTGCGGATTCTGCGGTGGCTTTGGAGATTTAATCTCACGGCTGGTTACATTGTCGAGATTAATTCTATGTACCCACCATGGGATTAATCTATGTTGCTACAAGGAATTGATTGTGGCTTCGAGATTTAATCACAGAGATGGTTGGGGTGTCTAGATTAATCCTACATACATACAGCTTGTACTACTACAAGATTAATTACAAGATTAATTGAGAAAAAAATAGCGGCCCAAAAATTGGGCTCAGGATTTAATCAGGCCCTCACAGCGATTTGGGAGCAGGATTAATCTGCCGAGCTGATATCACTGGAAGGTCAACTCACCTAGCATAAGTACCCCAAACAGCACTGGAGGATCAGACGTGGTGTATGGACACGGCCGGCTTCGTAGACGGTATTCAGTACAAGGATTTTAGCTGGCAACACGGAATTCGACTCCTCGCGTCCGAACTAGCCCTCACGGACTGCTTTTTGTCCCGCGTTGACTGATTGACTGGCTCATCTTCGGTTGAAATCTAAGATCCCCGGGGGCTTTTTGGTTAGCATCGACGTCCGCTTGCTGTGGTTGAAATTAAAATTTAGAAATCGAACCAAGGTTGAAATGACGCATGATCGGCCCGCATCTGCACTCGGTCCGAACCAACGCATGTCCGTTCTATATAACCCTGGTTCCGATTTCGGGCCAGGGAGGAGTTTGCACGGATTTACGGCCAATGTACCTGGCCGCGGCGTAGCATGCATGCCTAAATTGGTCTCGTTGTTGTGAAGCCAAGGTCTCGAGTGTTAGACACTCACCTAGCACACCTCAAACAGCACTAAGGAATCGGACGTGGTGTATGGACACCGCCAGACTTCGTGAATCGGTCAATTTCAAGACATATCTAGTTGGTAGTAGGGGGGTTAGACTCCCCGCGTTCGAATAACTCTGTCGTATTTTCTTTTTTTGGCTCATAACACTCACATCTAGGCTACTCCTCACCCGAGGGTCAACTGACCAGTTTTAGATACGACGCGAGCCCAAGAACAGATATATCCTTGCGCTCAAAGACCTACCGCGTTGCACATCAGAACGTCTTAACACGTACAGCCCACGAATGACCAACTCTCCGCATCCGAATGGGTAGTTCCGGGAGTTTTTTGCCTTTCATTTTGGTTCATATGTACATACCTCACATCTAGGCTACTCCTCGCCTGGCGAGTTTTTAGATATTCACGGAGCACACCTCAAACCAGCACTGAAAACGGATGTGTATGGACACAGCCAGACTTCGTGACTATGAGCATGAACGTGGATGACTGACAGTGCGGGTTCAAGTCCCTGCATCCGAACTACGTCTTGATCTCCCTTTTTTCTTTTGAGGAAGTTTTTTTTTTTTCAATGCGCCGTGGTTGACGCTCCTCACCTCGAGTTTAGTTCACCATCCAGTTCGACTTTCGACCCACTTGCATCCAGAGTCCAGATACTCACCTAGCAACCTTTAGGACGGCACTAAGGAATCGGACATGGTATACGGACACAGCCAGACTTTGTGATCTCGATCATACGTATGACATGGCTGGCAACACGGAGTTCGACTCCCCGCGCCGAATTGATTAGTGGCCTGCGTCTTTTTGGGTCATAACACCTCACATCTACTCCTCCCGGAAAGTTCAACTGCCAAATTTTTAGATAGAGTACTCACCTAGCACCCCTTAGAACAGCACTAAGGAATCGGACGTGGTGTATGGACACCGCCAGGCTTCGTAAATCCGTCAACTTCGGAACATACTTATCTAGTTGGCAGTACGGGGTTCGGCTCCGCGGCCGAATGGAGAGTGTCGAGAATGTCTATTTTTGGTGGTTTACCTCGTGTCCGAATTCCGAGGAAATGACTTAGTTCTGGTATGTATTCACCTAGCACATCTCAAACAGCACCGAGGAATCGGACGTGGTGTATGGACACCGCCAGACTTTGTAATAGCTCACGATAATACATGTGGCTGGCAATACGGGGTTCGACTCCCCGCGTTCGAATGAAGCGTGCCTTGGTGTCTTTTTGGGTCATACCTCAAGCCTCCACATCTACTCCTTGCCCCAGGTTCAATTCAGGGGTAATGAGGCTTTGCTGCCACAGGTGTAACTCCGAGCTCGAGTTTACACAACATAGACTCCCGGAGTACAGATACAGTACTCACCTAGCATACCTCAAACAGCACTGAAGAATCGGACGTGGTGTATGGACACCGCCAGACTTAGTGAATCGATTCAAGTTGCAACATATCTAGTTGGCAGTATGGGGTTCGACTCCCCGCGTCCGAATGGATTGCGGCGAGTCTTTTTGGTTCATAATACCTCACGTCTACTCCTCGCCCCGAGAGTTTTTAGATACGCACATAGCACACCTCAAACAGCACTGAGGAATCGGACATGGTGTATGGACACCGCCAGACTTTGTTATAGCTATATCGACGATACATGTGGCTGGCAATACGGGGTTCGACTCCCCGCGTTCGAATAGAATGGTGTTTGGCATCTTTTTGGGTCATACTTCCAGCACCCACATCTACTACTTGCCCCAAGTTCAATTGAGGGGTAATGGGGCTTTGCTGCCACAGGTGTAACTCCGAGCTCGAGTTTACACAATATAGACTCCCGGAGTACAGATACAGTACTCACCTAGCACACCTCAAACAGCACTGAAGAATCGGACGTGGTGTATGGACACCGCCAGACTTCGTAGACAGGTCTCAAGTCGGAACACATCTAGCTGGCAGTACGGGGTTCGACTCCCCGCGTCCGAATAGATAAATGATAGCGAGCTTTTTTTGGTTCATAATACCTCACGTCTACTCCTCGCCCCGAGAGTTTTTAGATACTCACCTAGCACACCTTAAACAGCACCAAGGAGTCGGACGTGGTGTATGGACACAGCCAGACTTCGTAAAACCGTCCTCTTGGGAACACATCTAGCTGGCAGTACGGGGTTCGACTCCCCGCGTTCGAATACGTCTTCAGGTTTTTTTTTGGCTCATAATACCTCACCTCATGTCTACTCAAGCTCCTCAACAGAAGGTCAACTCACCTAGCATGAGTGCCTCAAACAGCACACCTAAAACAGCACAGTCACTGAGGAATCGGACGTGGTGTATGGACACAGCCGGCCTCCATTTGGCAGACCGAATAATGCTAATAGCTGGGAACGGATTAACAAGGGTGTTTTTTTTTTTTCCGACTCACAATACCTCATCACGTTTACTGCTCAGCCGAAGGTCAACTCACCTAGCATAAGTGCCTCAGAACAGCACTGGAGAATCGGATGTGGTGTATGGACACGGCCAGGCTTCGTATACGGGGTGTCAAGTAGAAGGATTTAGCTGGCAATACGGGGTTCGACTCCCCGCGTCCGAACTGGCGGCGAAGAATCTTTTTTTCGGTATATGTCTCGCGTGAACTGGCTCACTGGTTGATCTTCGGTTGAAATCTAAGATCCCCGGGGGCTTTTTGGTTACCATCGACGTACGTCCGCTTGCTGTGGTTGAAAATTTAGAAATGGAACCAAGGTTGAAATGATGATGCATGATGATCGGCCCGCATCCGCACTCGGGTCCGAACCAACACATGCCAGTTGCATGTCAGTTCTTTATAACCCTGTTTCCGATTTCGGGCTAGGGAGTTTGCACGGACGTATTACGGCCCAGCATACCTGGCCGCGGCGTAGCGTGCCTGCTTAATTGGTCTCCGTTATATGCGAAGCCAAGGTCATTGTTCGAAGTCGGAAGCGCTGTTAGTAGCCGCTGCATTCCTGTCCGTGGATATCTGAATCTGATACGCCACGGACCAGAGAGCTGGATATGTTTTCCGTCATTAGTGCCTGTTACTTCTCGGGCCCCCTGTTCCTAAGTAGGACCGTGCCGTGTACCCACCTACCTACCGTCCGCTTTAGGGCCAGTGTGGTTCATAAATTCATGTTACCTTGATTAAATCCCCTTCAGACGAGTCTGAGCCAGGGAAATTACAAGCGAGAATTATTAACTCATTCCGGAGCATTGAGATGCTGAGCCTCTCCCGGAACCCGCAGCTGTCAAAGGGACAGCTCGCATCGGCCGTATTGGCACAAGTTTTCTCACACCGACCCCTTTCCTCTCTTCTCCCAACGCCCACCACAGATTCCAATGCAGCAGGTCCCCCTTGGGCTCGCGGAGCCGCCGACAGCGCTGACGCTGGCCTCTGCGCGCGTGGCGCTGACGGAGGCACTCACGAATGCCAGCTCACTCCGAGAGAAGATTGCCGCGGCAGAGGCGGTGTTAGCGAAAATAGTGACAGACGCCCAGGCGGAGATTGACGACATGGGGCGCGAGAAGGCGGCGGCCGAGGGGACCATCGTGCAGACGCGGGTGAGTGGGCGGGGGGCAGGGAAGGCTGGGACTGAGACTGACTGAACAACGTGTTGTGGGCGTGTCCTTGCAGGCATACCTCTCCCCGATACGGCGATTACCGGGCGAGCTGCTGCGCGAGCTGTTTTGTGGTGTTTCGAGGACCACCCGTGCTGTGCGTGGGTCCTGTCCGCCGTGTGCCCAACGTGGCGCCGCCAGGCGCTTGCGGTCCCGCGTATCTGGTCCAAGGTCGGTCGCCGTCCTCCCGGGCATTTAATTTTACTGCCGAAGCTGATGTACGCGGCGAAACCTCGCACACTCGCAGATACGTCTATTCACAAACCAGAGCTCGTCGCCTGATACCATCCGCCTGTGGATCGAGCGTTCAGGGCTGACTGTCCCGCTCGATGTTGAAATTTACTTGCGCGTCGTGCAGGGCAGCGAGCCCCCTGTGCCCGCAGCGTTGCCGCGCCGTCGCCGCACCCACGAGCTCTTCGCACACCACCACAGTTTTGTGGCCTCCGCGCCCCTGTTTGCCACAGGTCAAATGCAGGTCCCACATTTTACGCCCAGCGTAACACCGTTTATTGTTCCCCAGCCCCCGGTTATACAACACGGCTGGGAGTCGCCACCTCCGCCTATGCTGTTAGGCGGTCCGCCCGAATTGCCCCCGAACCAACACTGGGGCCACATAGCGGTGTATTATCTGGTGCAACAGATGCACCGCTGGGAGCGGTTTGTGTTCCGATTCGACAAGGGCTTCGGATCCATTGGCGCACTCAAGTCAATATCTGGTTTGTACTTTCCAAATTCGAATTTACTGTGTTGTGCTTATGGTGTGCACAGGCCCTGCGCCTCTGCTGAAAGAATTCGAAGTCTCGTGCGCCTCGCCGCCCGCGTTCCACCCCCCGCACGAATGGACCTGGCTCCCGTCTGCATCCCCTTTCCCCTCCTCCTCCGAGTTGTCCCCCCTCCCCGCACTAACAACTCTCACCCTCCAAAACGCCCCCTTCGCCCCCACCGCCCCGCTCTTCCTCCAGCCCGCAACGCACCTCGCGCACCTCACCCTCCGCTCCCTCCCCATCCCCTCTCTCCCTTCGTACTCCCCCTTCCCCGCCCCCGCGCCCCTCCCCCTCGACCGCCTCCTCGCCGTCCTTGCCGCCAACGCGCGCACCCTCCGCACCCTCTCGCTGCACATCGCCGCTGCCGCCCCGCCCGTCCTCCCGCTCCCCAAGAGTACCGCGCTCCCCGCGCTCCACACCCTGAGCGTCGGCGGACACTGGCTGGTCGGCGTGCTGCTCGAGGGGCTCGTGTGCTCTGCGCTCGAGAGCCTCGAGGTGGACTTTGCGCCGGGCGGGGACGCGGTGTTCGGTGGGGGCGGCGGCGGCGGCGGCGGGATCGGGATGGGATTGGGGAGGGAGCCGGTGGAGGAGGTAGTCGCGGGTGTGTGTGAGCGTGCGCGGGCGGCGGGCGCGGTGCTCAAGCGCTTGGCGATATCGTACCCGCCGTCGGTGGCGCCGCCGGCCGTGGGGCATTCGCCCTCGTCGGGGGCGGCGAGTTCCAACTCTGCTGCTGCGCCCTCGTGGGGCACGCCTGGCGCTGGCTCTAGCTACGGTCACTCGCACCCACACGCACACGCCCACGCGCCGCCGCCGCCGCCCATCGGTTCGTGGGCGTTCCTGTCCGAGATCGGGCACACGCTGGAAGTCCTGAAAGTCGGCCTCGGGTGCGCGGGGCTCGGCGGCGGCGCGATGGGCATGGGGATCGGCGTGGCGGGCGCGGACGGGCTGCTCAGTGTGCTTGGCGCCCCGGAGGACTGGGTCGGTCCGGGCCCGCCACCGCTTCCGCCGATGATCGGTGGGGGGCCGTTCGGGGGCGGCGGCGGTGGCGGAGGAGGCGGCGGCGGCGGTGGGGGAGGAGGCGGCGGAGGAGTAGGGAACGGGTGGACGTGCCCCGCGCTGAAGGAGCTGCACCTGCGCGGGTGCCAGCACCCGTCGCACTCGTCTTCTTTCCCCCACGCTGCTTCCTCGCCACATCACCCGCACCACCCCCCGCACTTGCACGTCCTGCACCACGTCCCGCACCACCACTTCTACCACGGCGGGCACCCGCACCCACACGGGCTCGGGTGGGTCGGGGGCGGGTATGGGTATGCGGGCGGGGGCGGGTATGGTGGGGGAGGGGGGGGAGGGGCGCAGGAGGGCGTGGGAAGGCTGGTGAGGATGGTGGATGCAAGGAATCCGGAGGTGCCGGGGGGTGGTGAGTGGTTTTTGTGTGTTTTGTGTTTTTGGTCGTTATGTGGTTTGCGGGGGTGTTCTTCGGCGGCATGGCGCGTTTGTGGTTTTGTGGGGGGTGTTTTTTGGTGTGTGGCGCGTTTGTGTTTGTGGGTACGGGGTGCGCATGTGGGTGTACAGCGTCGGAGTTTCCTGCGTACCGCCCACTTCACTTCACTTCGACTTGTCCTTCGCTTCGACGGGTCCTTCGCTTTACGATCACATTCATTTACTTATACCATTCGCTGCACCGCCCACCGGGCTGGATTTCCTCATACGCTTCGTTCCTACTTCCTTCTCCCTTCTTCCTGCTTCCTTCCACCTCCGTCCCTCCTTTCCCTTCACTGCACTCTGACGGATCCTCCACTTCACGGCCACGTTCATATGCATATGACCTTCGCGCACCGAGCTGGATTCCCTCATACGCGCCTTCCCTCTCACATCCGTCCCCCATTCTCATATGTATATGACCTTCGCGCGCACCGGGCTGGATTCCCTCATACGCTCCTTTCCTGTTTCCTGCTTCATTCCACCGCGTCCATTCTTGCCTTTCTTCACCCCGGACCTCTCTGCCTGAAAACTGACGCGCTACATCTCCTCGCAGGCCTCGCCAACCCAAGCGCCTGGACGGGCCCCGGCGCGCCCGCGCGCCTCGCGCGGCTCGAGCTCGACGCAGTGGACTGCGTACCGCTCGGCGCGGACGTGGTGAGCTGGTTGGAGGGAAGGGTGCGGGAGGTAAGGGTTGGATAAGCTAACCCTCCGTCCTTGATTACATCTCATATCGGACACCTCCTCCGTTACATTTTGTATCGGGAGGAGGCGCTACTGCTATTTGGGGGCACCGCGCATGTACATACACGGCACCATGGGTCTTTCTGGTTATGCTCTTCTGGTTTCTGGTTTTTGGTTTCTATTCACTGCTTTGTATCCGCTATCCTCGGGCACTTTTACTTGAGTAATTATATACCTACCACCATGTACATTTCCTATCGTCGTTTCGGCCTCGGTTTCGTTATGGTGTACTATTACTGTAGCTGTACGATGCATTACGACTTATGAACGCGGCTGACTTTGGATGGAGGCTCTGGCCATGGAGACGATTCGTGAAGCACTGAAAGCGAGTCCGCAATAGGCAATCCGATTTCCTTTTTCGGGTTCCAGTCTGGTTTTCCGCTCTAACCTCTGGAACTTGAACGACAATCATGGTGTGGTGCGGATCGGACGGCAAGTTGATATCTCTGAAGATCATCGATCCAAGGGGAAAATTGGCCTCTGCATTGGCGCGTTGTGGAATTTCGGCAGGACATTGGACTTGTGAATAACCGTGTAGGTGTAGGCGGTATTTAGAGTACATAGGATTCTATTTGCCTAGGAGCACAAATACGTCGTACGCGTGGGGATATACAAGGCGTATAAAGGGTATCACATTTTTCGAGATGGCGTCATTCCGTAGCAGACAACCATCCCGGAGAGAGCGTCTGTATCTCGCAATGGCAATCAGGAGTTCCCACGACGCAATGCAACCTCCCGCATCGCTTCCAGTTCTGGCCAGCCCGGTAAGCCAAAATAAGTGGGCAGACGATTCCACCGATCCTCGAGGGCCACTTTCAAGTTCAGGATCCCGGCCTCATAGCACGGGGGACAGAATTTGGCCTCCTCCCCGCCGTCAGGGTGGAACGGCCCCCCGGGCTTCCTCCATATGTCTGCCCAGAAATCAAACAGTCTGAAGGGGAGCTTGGATTTAAAGATCCAGGAGCGCAGACTGCGGCGCAGGACAGGACAGCGCGTCGGTTCCATGCAGTCTTTGATCGGTTCGTGCAGGAAGCTGTGGACACGGATGGTAGCGTGAATGAGATTATGGCATCCCGCAAAGTACGTGCGGACGTGGTGTGCGTTTGCCCTTTCATCCAGCGCCGACATGAGATCCTCGAATTTACGCGTGCAGGTGTCGTAGTATGCCCAGGGAAGAAGCCAGAGTGCCCCGACTTCGTGAGCCGCGTTAACAAGGGCGAAGACGCGGGAGATCTTGGCTGCATCCGTTGGCCCATCGCTAGGAGGGTATTGTAAATGGTCGATCTTCGAGAGGCTGCCGATGTATTCCTCCACAGAAGGATGGTAAAACTCGGTCGACAGATGCGTCAATGCGCGACGATGGAGATACCCCACGTCGTATTTATGTGAGAGACGCAAGATTGCCAGCACGTCCGCGAAATATACGGGCTCCGGTGGAGGCATGAAGTAGCTAGAGTAGGTCGGGGGTTAGTACATGGTATAAGCAGCCAGACACCACTGGCACATGCCTCGAGTCAAAAATGGCGCGCAGAAACACATGGACATCGTCTGCTGCATCGTGCAGGACGACAACAGGGACCCCGTCGATAAACTCGCCTCCCTGGTTCTGTGGTGTCCCTGAATCGATCATGGCCGCGAATACCGTAGATCGGGCTTCAAGTTGCGACTTGGACACGCGAAAAATCTTCTTCTTGGCTCTTATGACGAGACTACCGTCCAAGAACCAGAGATCGTTGACACGAGTGTATTCTTCAGTCATTTTCAGGCGATTCAGACGGACTCGAGGCCAGTGCGGGGGCCGAGGATAAGTAAGGGTGAGATAAGATAGAGAGCCCACAAAATAGAGATTGCGCCTTTCGGCGTTCAAAAGACGAATCTGCTTCAGTTACGGCTGTTACGGTACTGGTAGTCAGGGGTCGTGACACGTGACCGCCGAATTGAAATTGTACAGTAATAGGCATTTGGGGGTGGGTTCACCTTTTATCAAAATCAAAATCCCACTTTAATTTAATATCATAATATTAGGGGCTCAATTCTTGGCTTGTCCGCTCGTCTTGTCCCAAATTAATTGAATTTTTGTTCCGAGCAAACAAATTTCAAACTCCACTAAGCCTGAGCATTTCCGGCGGCCCACAGGCTGGCCCTCTGCCTCACATTTCACTGAATTTGAGTTGCATCACAGAGCTGAAATGCATTATAGACAGCATGGGATCAGTTATGGGGAAAATTATCTTGTCAAGTTGCACTCAGTTTGTCCTCTCAACGCTTCCTGCTTGTTAACAAAGACCATATGATTTTCTCCGGGCAGATCTTTAGCCCAAGAACTTAGTTGGGAATATATCTATCATTTTTGCCGCTTGAGCAGCATGCTCGCTGTGGGGAACAGCAAGAGGTTGCACCACAAGGTGGCAGAGTTTGAAGTTTTGTTTGTTTTGAGCAAATATTGAATTAATTTTTCGGGACGAGATGAGCAGACAAGTCAAGAATTGAGCACCCCTATTAAAGCTCACGCAGTGGCGTATCCCGCTTGAGGAAAGTTCAAGTGCTCACACATGATTATCCCAATGCTCAACCCACCTGCAGGTGGTGTAAGGGCAACCTTAAGCTCGGTGCAGGGCACAGAAACTAGCGGGGGAATCCAAAGTATTAATAACTACATGAGAATACAGGGATGGAAATACTACGCACCTAGCGGGGGAATCCAAAGAGAAGAAAGGATGAGGATTCCCACGCTAGGCGTGGACTTAAAAACTAAGCTAGCCAGTAGCACGTGTCCGGACTGATTGACAGATGATGGGCATGATGGGAGACCGTGGGAGGTGGCTGTCTGCCTCATGCGGACAGCCACAGTGATCGGATCAATCAGCAGTGGTCCTGGGCCTGGTCACAGGCTATATGCCAGTGTGAGCACTGGGGTTTGGCCTGTGGAGGATGGGGGTGGAGATGGGAGCTAGGGTGAAAAGGTGAGGTTCCCCTAACAGGTGGATCAAACAGAACCAGACCAGCATGCCAGTAGATAAGTAGCTATAGGCCGGTAGAATTACAATACACAATTATCACATTGGTCAGATGCAAATATTAGTATAGGTGTGACAACAAACTTAAATGCCGTGTCAGCAACGGCCTCTGGGTCGGCTAAACAGCGAGTAACCCGGCAAGAACCCCAACCAGGAGAAACCCGATAGACGCTAGTAGCTCGTGTGTTCCCCGAGCAGTAGGACCAGTTGTACGGCGTCCTCCCTAGGAGGCCGTATGTCGTAGGTCGGGATGCGAGGCGGAACCCGGAACGAGTCGAAGAGGGTGTGATATCCACTCAGGTACAAAACCCGAGGTGTGGATACAACCCGTAGTACAGTGCGAGGGAAGCGGGGCAGGGTGGAGACAATGCCTATGTCAAGCCAAGGTAGAAGCCTGAGATTAGACGAGGTAGAATCTACTGTACATGGAGATTCTACCGTGTTTATATAGGCTTCTAATAAATTAAAGCGATCGCGGTCAATCGCGATCAGTTCCTGCAACGTAGTGTTAAGGAGCATTAATGCTGATGCTCCTGGACTCCTCTGTGTTGGTTTCCGTGGCGTTGGTGGACCTAGGAGACCCGACGTTCGGGTTTCCTAGTCCTAAGTGTCATCGTCTCCAGTGGTTCAAACCTCGATCGGGTTTGCAACCACTCCTGTACTCCGTTGTACTCTCCTGTGTCAGCCCTTGGTGCGTCCGGGGACTAGAATCCGTCTGTACGGGTTCCTAGTCCCTAACGTCTTCTGTATTCCGTGGCGCAGACTCCCTGAGTCTGCGGCTTTAGAATCCGAGGCCGGGTTTCAACCGTGAGAAGGTCACGTGGTGGCGTCATGAGAGTCCCGTGCCGCTAAGATGCGTCTGTATCCATATGGACGCGTCACGCGAAAAAGTAGAACCCGGGCAATTCATGACATGCCGCCCCGATGCAGGAGCATTCTGATTCAATCATTTTTGGCTCTCCATTACTATAATATGAAATCATATATTAGTATTAATACAGATACAATATGGAGAGGAGGTAGATTCAGGGAATTAATACCCAGTAATATGATATGATATGAGTGTTAATATGATATGGGAGGCCTGTATTATTTTCATATTATAAAAACTTCCAGGACCACTGATCCTGCCAAAGACCCAGGCAAAACAGTCTTTCTGACCTTTTCTGAGCAGTCCTGTCGCAATTTGATGCAAATCTTATTGCTCCAACACCGATCTAAACACTCAATCACAAGCACAGCATGGTTTCATTGAAGATATTATGAACCCGTGATGACAAGATCATCTGTCACTTCTTGTATCGCCACTTGACAGATGGGCCACAAGGAGGCGTTGTCTGTGACAAGTCCTGACAGGAATTGTCAATACTGTGCTGATATCTGGTTCTCTTCATCTGATTGGCCAGCAAAGTGATTGGAGACTTTGATGAAATCATTTTTGACTCTGATGGCATCATTCTCTGTGGGAGAGGTTATAGAAATTTGAACAGCAGTGAATAGTGTTAGCTGGAGAGCATTGGTTGGTTGCTGGAAGGTCATTCTCAGGCTATTGGATCCCAAATTTCTTCTTGCAAGCTGCACAGAGAATATTATTAATATATTAATAATATATCATATTATGTCAATATTGATATGCAGATAATACATATCAATACAGACAATGGAGCATAATATGATATTGATATTACCGCAATTGGCAGTACCTAAGGTGCAGATTGAAAAAGTTCTGTTTTAGGATGTTTTGGAAGAATTCCCGATATCTCAACGAGTTCTGCATTGATTCACATGAAACCTAGATAGAAATACTCAGCCAATTCATGCCGAATTAGTGATAGAAAGGAATTTGCAAAAATGATGTATATTCAGCAACATTGGTTTAATGGGCCATTTTGTGGATGAATGCAGTTACAAGCATCTAGACACATCCAAATGATGTCGATATTTGTCAGGTAAGGCTCTGATACATTCTGCAAGTTGTAATAGATTCAGATTTCCAAAGACCTCAGCAATGGATTCAAATTTCACAATATTTCCTGATTGCAGTGTATTGCTCATTGTCCTGATGTGTTTACAAGCATGATAGATTGAACTTTTGAAGATTACGACTCTATTACAAGTTTCAGGATGTATCAAAGCTTCACCTGACAAAAATCCACCTCATTTGGATGTGTCTAGATACTTGTAAACTGCATTCATCCACAAAATGGCCTATCAAACCAATGTTGCTGAATATACATCATTTTTGCAAATTCCTTTCTATCACTAATTCGGCATGAATTGGCTGAGTGTTTCTATCTAGGTTTCATGTGAATCGATGCAGAACTCGTTGAGATATCGGGAATTCTTCCAAAACATCCCAAAACAGAACTTTTTCAATCCGTGCCTTAGGTACTGCCAATTGCTGTAATATGATATGGCAAAATCATATTAATATCATATTTTGGATAGCACTGTGTACCCTTCAGCACTTATGGTCTTGAGGTGCTCCCATAATTTGACCTGCAGAATAATTGAGCCCCAGTCAGCTGCAGTTTCACATTTGCAGTCTATATAACAAGGTACGGGTTAGTGTATGTAGATTATCTGTCTATGAGAGGCCACATTCGCAGAGAGTATGGGGAGAATTTATTGCCTCGCAATACATTTTTATTGTCATCCCTCCCTTATAACTGTGTAATTCCACTCTAACCTGGTCTAGTGGAGTCTGAGACCTGGAAGTTCTTCCTGTGCTGTACAAGAATAACCAAGAGCAAAGAGGAAGATGAGCATTTGAATGGGAAGGAGTGAGGAGTGTAGGCAGTGGACACAATCAACAGGTCAAAATGAATTGAACTCCACGGAATCAGCCAATTTTAAGGCCAAAAATTTCCCAAGACAAAAAGTTAAAGTCCAATTACAGAACCCCCCAAGTCATGTAAGTTAAGTCCAAGTACCAAGATAACCGTAGATTATGTGTACCTCAAAATTCTGTGTTCAGAATCCGAACACAGAAATGGCCAAAAATTACCCCCAAGACAAAAGTTGCCAAGGTTCTGGAGTGCTGAAAGCAAGCAGTTCCCGAGCACAGTGAAGTTGCAAGTGAAAGTGCAAGTGAAGAAGTTGAAAGAAAGTGAAAGTGAGAGAGAAATGAAGAAGTTGGAATTTAAAGAAGTTGACAAGGTGTCAAAAGTGAAAGTGAAAGTGACTCGCAGTCTGAGCACAGAAAGAGGCCCCAGGTGAAAAGGGAATGCACAATTGGTGTCAAATATCCTCAGAATATCAAAAGATGTCCTAGAAAGCAAGTGGGCTGGACCTGCAGAAAATTTCATGCACAGGAGCGACTCTTACTTCTCTGTATCATTCCAATTTCTTGCATGACACCTCACAGGGTGGGGAAGTCTTGGGTACTGATGAGTGGAGTAATGTACCTTGTGCAGCAGGGTGTCTCGGCTATGCAGTTACGTACTTCCCACCTTGTATGAAAAATTCGGAGAATCACAGGTTTTATACCGTATTGTCTCATAAGGTGTAGGGTAGCAAAGGGGATAGGTTTTATGAAAGTTGTGGTGAAGTGATGTTCTAGTTTTGGAACAAAGCAGCTCGGAAGCGAAATCATTAAAAAAAAACCGGAAATTGCCGCAAACAATCATTTTCTAGATGCCGAAGGCCAGAACACTTTGAAGGTGTGCTCCTGAGAGCATTGATGGACAAAATGCCACCATCTAAGGGGGATCATCATATGATTGTACTTCTTACCTATGAATTTGGTTGATTTTATTAAGAACCTTGGAAAGACCACCAGAATGATATATCTGTGAGAACATGTAAGTCTCGGTCGTGTAAGGGCAACCTTAAGCTCAGCGCGGGGCGCAGAAACTAGTGGGGGAATCCGAAGAATAAATATAGGTACTAGAATACAGGAGCGGGAATACTACGCACCTAGCAGGGAATCCAAAGAGAAGAAAGGATGAGGATTCCCATGCTAGGCGAAACCTTATATACTAATTGGTAACTACCCAGTAGCACGTGTCCGGAGGTATCTACAGTGATTGCAGGCCTGATTGCACAGCATGTGCCAGCGAGAGCGGACAGATGTCCCAGGCGGTTTGACGGTCGGATAGAAGGGCGCAGGAGTATCTGGAGCGCCAGGCAGAAAATCGTCTGAAGCGTCTGGAGCCGGTCCGGATGGAAAAGCGTCCAAAGCATCCAAAGCGGCCGAAGTATCCAGAGTGGGTCCGGATGGAAAATCGTCCGAAGCAGCCGAAGCGGGGGTTCCCCTGACAGGTTGCATGTTTGCAACTTTGTGAAAGTCTGTTGAACTCTGCCCATGCTGTAAGGGCAACCTTAAGCTCGGTGTGGGGCACGGAAACTAGTGGGGGGATCTGAAGTATAAATATGGGTACTATAATACAGGAGTGGGAATACTATGCACCTAGTGGGGGAATCCGAAGAGAAGAAAGGATGAGGATTCCCACACTAGGCGAAACCTTATATACTAAATGGTAACTACCCAATAGCACATGTCCGGAGGTATCTACAGTGATCCCTGGCACATGTAGCACGTCCCAGCGAGAAAGGGCGGATGGGGAGTTATCCGGAGAGATGTCTGGAGAAGCCGGAAAGCCTGGAAAGCCCGGAAAGCCCGGAAAAGCCGGAAAGCCTGGAGAGGCGGAAGCCAGGGGAACATCCAAAGCGGGGGGTTCCCCTGACACATGCAGACTGGCGACGGCTGCCAATGACTTGTCAATCATTTTTTCAAAATTATTCAAGCAAAGTTATCAATTTTGATCGACAACTGTTGACACAATATCAAGTGCCACACGCAGCGCAAAGGATATATGGGTTTAGGCAGGGAAAAGCACAGAAATCTGTGAATTGTGCAGGCGGACGGCAGGAGAGGGAGCAGAAAGGAGTTAAGCCTTATGGAGAAAGCAGCCAACATGAGCAAACTGATGGGCACCGCCGAATGAGCAAAATCTTAAAGAACAGTTAATATGGAATACAGATGTGTATACTGAACTTGGTCGGTTTCACCAAGCCAAAGCTTCAATGCAGACAGCCAAGATATCACACAGCATTTAGAATAGCCATTGTATGAGGTTGTCCTGCAAGACCCACCTTTCATTTGGTTATAATGAGCCTGAATCTCAACATATACTTCCATCAGTCGATTCAGGCAATGGTGCGTGAATTATGCTTCCCTTGACCAAATGTTCACCTGAAGAGCTCCAGGAAACTTGGGGACTACCTCTACCATTCAAGACTTATTTCTGGCCGATGAACTACCACTTCCAGGCACATTCAAATTTGTAATCAATGTTCAGCTGTCTGATTCTGTTGTCTGTGTTGTCAGCGGTATATGACCAGCTTTGAATCAGAGGTCCTGAGATTGAAGTAGATACTCAATGAACCACATTTGCAGCTTGTCCACCAAAATATATCTGACCAGATTCTATCCAATTGTTTTTCGTTATTTCAGTAAATCCAATATCTGTTAAACTGGTCTTTACAATTGTGACTACAACACATCAAACAGAAAACATGCCTGACCTCAATCTGGATTCCTACTGAACTGGTCTGCTGCACCGTTCAGTCACGGTTGGCATAACCATCAGATACCTCATTAAGTGCATTTTGCACGATTGCAGTCGACTTGCGCAGCTCAATTTCATCAGCTTTTCGAATGTCAAGCTCTTCGTACCTCGGTTAGGTTCCATGCATGCTGTGTCGGAAAAAGCCTATTTATCTCGCAACGGATTGACACGACTTGAGACCTTGCACCGGCTTGAGACGGCTTGGAAGTCGCTGCAGGGCATCTTGGGAGATTTTGCAAGCCGTCTCAAGTCACCCAAGGCTCCGGGGAGCCTTGGAATCCCTTGAGATGGCTAGGTCGTATCATTGCTAAATCCAGGCTAGTATCGCCTGAGAGCCGACAGCGGAACAGAAGTTAAAGCTGACCTATTGCAAGAGGGCCATTATCAGCCAAATAAATCACAGAATCGAACCGTGAAACTGGGGTTATTTCCAAGTTGCCGAGAGGTGTGGAGCTGGGTGGAGCATTAACCCAGTGGCCTGAGCAAGGTACATAACTCTGTTCATGCCCTTCGAAATTTTACTACATACATGTGCACCTTGAACCACTATTAATATCAGTAAGTAATGCAACTCTCCTTACTCTTACTGACTTACCACACTACTACTTGCTTACTTCCCTAAATCTGTTCTGTGATGTTCCTTCAATTGGAGTATTGAAGAGAGAGAGAGAGAGAGGTAGAAGTTTTTTCATCGGCTCCTGCCTACACCGCTTGCAACAGCTTCGATGGAGGCCAAGGTTCTCTGACATTCCGGAACCTTGGAATTGCTTGCCGTAACCTAAATCATGCGCTACAAGTGACGTAGTGGCATATGACCTTGAGACGGCTTGGAACTCATTGGAACCCAAGGCAAGACAAATAGGATTTTTCCGACATGCGCCTCACCTGATTGACATGCAACAGGTGTCTAAAAATCGAGGAACACCAGCGTGAGCAGTGCAACGAGAATAGTGGTTCGTTGTACCACTGCTGCTGGCCCCTGGTCTCCCAGAAAAAGAAGGAATCATCCATTCAAATTGGCAGTCTGTCAGAACAGGAAACATTAGTCTACTAGCATGGCGTGGAACCGATGGCAGCGGAGAGCACACCGAGAAGGCTGCAAGAAAGCGGGTGGCGGGGTGAGATCATGGTAGGCAAGAAGCAGTCGGCGCACCAACCAGGATGACGGAATCAATCAGATGGCTCGCCGAAATTAGGGTTTACGATGAACTTGCACCATGTTCTGACGAACTAGCATGCTCTTGATGGGTTCTGACATGATCTGACGAACTTGTGTTCACTTAGCTGCTTACGACGAGCTTGTGCCATCAAAATACGAACTCGCAATCCGACCGCAGTGACAAAGGTCTATATAACTCTTTGGGCAGTGTAGGGAATGCTTAGCTATGGGAGTGTGCGGACAGATGGAATTTTGGTTGTGTTGGTGTCTTTTTTGTGGGCAGCTATAATTAATCCTTTTCGTGTGAAGACCATGTCGAATTCTGAAGTGTAACAAGAGGTTGGTCAGCCGCTTTGCGGCCTCCCACCCCTTCCAAAGATTCAAAATAACAGGTGTTTGCAAGGTTGTTTGCGTAGAGCGCCCCGGCTCATGACCGAAGTCTATTTGAAAGAAAGAAATTTGGTACCTGCTGTGAGAGAATCCACAAACTTCGACGACAAACAACCAAATTGGGAGTGTCAAAGGCTTCAGGCAGACATCCATAATTTTTATAAATAAAGAGAGATAAACTTACACCTGTCTGCAACCTGGCTGAAACTTTAGGTTTATTATAAAGCCACTGACAGTGCATGCATTGCAAGCTGTATTTTACAGCTCTGAGTGCAGACCAGGACTCGAGCAAGACAATATATATGTGAATGTTCTGGTCTTTGTCAGGTTGCAGTCAAGTTCAAACTTTTTTCTCCCTATTGTAGTCCATCCTCAGCAAAATGGATGAAATAGCAAGTAAATTCAAGGCATTGGCACCGGTGAAAGCGCCTTGGAAAGTTTAATGCTGACATTCAGGTACCAAATCAGCGCAAGAATTTAACCGAAGTCGCTGCGCGTGCGCGTGCCTATAAGAATGTACTTGGAATGTACACAATTCCAGTGATCAGCCCTCGTGAACCGGCGCTTGAATGAGCGTGTAAGCGGAGTTTGACTTTGTGTACACTTTTATAGGCGCACACGGCCGCCAACTTACGTTTATGTATGTCGTACTCAAGGCGCTGGACGGGCACTTGCAAAAGACCGGGTTTAAACATAGAGCTCGCCGCGGCAACCTTTGTTCTGGGGTGGTGGAAGGCATCTGTCAAAGTTGGTGCTAGTACAAAGTGTGTTTGAAGGTGACATCGCATGCCGCCAATGCCGAAAGATTGCTTGCCGGTGCCTGCGAGAAAGAGGATTCGGAAACCGGGCGGGCCAGTTGCCATGGTGATCCGGAATCAGCGGAGATGAGCGGAGCTTAAAAAAGCTTCAGACGGACGGACAGGCTTAATTTTATAAAGAGGGAGATGTCAATGAAATAGATGAATGGATTTTGCATTACGCAAAACCATACAAATACAAAGCACTTTTGACAAGGCTATAAAACAGTTGATACACTGAAGATGCAGATAAGAGAAGAATGAAGTAAGCTGCACGCAATAATAACATTCCAGCTCCGAGATATTTCAACCTTGTCGAAAGGGTGGAATAGGACAGGTACTGGCCACTGAAGATGTGGTAAGAGAGATACGGGCGTATAGACTATTGCTAAGCGCACCATCACTGGCTCCCTCATTAGATCTTGTGAGTTGAGCCTCCGAGTCCGGAGGACTTTCGTCTTCAAGACATAATCCTACTTTAATCGCCAAATCGCAAGGGTCCCGAACCGCATCTGACGCAGCTGCATCAGCTGTCATTCCCTCGAATTCTGCATCTTCGACCTCTTGGACGTGAACGCCAAAGGACTCTGTGCCGGAGAATGGACCAGAGAGCTCGACAGATTTTTGTTGCAGTGCACCATGATCCTCGCCGCCAGACACTACTTTAAATTCAATATCATCGTCGTCTGCAGTTTTTCGCACTGAATGAGGTCAGATAGAACAAGCTGCGTGACTTTGGGACTCACAATGAAGCAATAAGACATCCCGCCGGCAAGCCAGTTGGAAGAGCAGATACCCAAGGTGCATGCCCACGTCCTGGCTATCGGGATCAAAGCCCCTAGCTTCGTGAAACGGGCGAATTCCAGCGTAGACACTACTGTTCCAAAAATCGTCCCCAGACTTCCACGGAGGTGCAAATATCTGGGAAAACCGTAGTATCTAGCCATCCTTTATGCCATCAACGGTTCCCTGCCTGAGGAGTCGAGGGACCAGTACGCTGGCAGTCGGGAACCACAAACATGCTGGCATATCTGTTCAAGCTTGGCAAAAGGACAAAAGAAGAGATAGCCTGGACGTAAATTTTCGATCGGGCCCAACAGCTGCAGACAGCATTCCATAGCGTAGATTAGGGACTGCGCAAATGATCACTGAATTGCTGACTATGATGACAAGGTGACACTCACCATAATCTTCAAGGTTCGACTTGATATCAAGGGAGTGAAAATGTGGCAGGCCTGTGCGGCCAACCCTCGCAGACATCATCGTAGTATAACCCGCCGCCGATATTCCCTCCACAACGCAAGCAGAATTCACACTAATTTGATTATCAACAGGCGACCAAGGAATGGGAAAGCGCACCGAATCCACCCATTTTCCAGAATTGAGGTTCCTTCCTCAATGCTATCCTGGAAACTCGGATGAGATGACAGCGAGGAAGACCATAATTGAACCCACGAAAACCAATGATCTTGGATGACTGGGTCCTCCGTCAACCAGCCATCATCAATCACCTTGAAATTTGGCGAAAAGCAACTTCGAACGACTTGTTGAACTCCGATCCCGAAGCATGACAGATGGATCCAGTTTGATTGGCGTATTTCGTCGGAGCTGTGAAGTTGCGGTCCCTGGAGAGATGCCGGTCGCAAATGTAGTGATAGTCTTTCAGTGACAATGAACTGATTATTTCAGACATCGGTGGCAGTGTCAAGAGGGAGGTGCTGGATGGTTGAAAATCACTGTGATAGTAGTCAAGTGCGGTAGTCCAGGATTCAGGCGGTGTGAGCTCGATGCTGAGAACTCCTGTCGAGATCCGTATCCACGCGGTGTATTCAGACCAGTGCTGCAGCCGTTCCTATGACGTATTAATCTTGCTGTGAGGACTGGATTACCGGATCTCTGCCGCCAACGGATGATATATTGACTGGCGGCCCTGAAAGGGGTAAGTAACTTCGTGGGCAAGCAATGGATAGTCATACGCTTAGCTGTGCATCTGGGAATCTTTTAGGGGCGATAAACAGAATAAATGCGACCTTACGAGGGACACCCAGAAAAGTACTTGGAGACATGCGAATCGTCAGATTGTTGCCAAAAGTCGAGGTGCGGGACTAAAATCTACTCAAGGATCATTGCATCGGATACCTTTTCACGGCGTATGAATCGGTACCGTCGTGGAATATCACACAGCGTACAAGTTGCCTGTGTTCGCTATACCGTAAAGTGTAGAATATTCGGGTGGTCATTGTGCATAGCCCATTAAATTCAGTGGTGAAGCCTGTGAGTTTTCTCACCGAGATTCGAATATTGTTATTAGCTCTGTCCGCATCGCTGTGAAAGTAATGAGTCGCGGAGCAATTTGATTGACTCTGAAATGCACTTCTTCAGCATTATAGCCCTGGTAAATTATTGCCATCATGCAGGTGTTGGAACCATGGATCCGGGCAGCATAAACCTTCCTCCTCGGAACTCTTTACTCTGCGACGACGAGTCGTAATGGATCCGGCCTTTTGCCGTACTTCATGGCGCAAATCGAGATCTCCCATGGGAATCATTCGAAAATCTGGCAATTCATATCAGTCTGATGGTAGAGCGAAGCATCCTATAAGCACTAGGCGGTGCGCTGTGAGTTGCCTGAATGATACTTCGTGAAAGTGCCACCCATGACTGTGAACTGCTTTGATCGCGAGAAGAAAGCGCTGGCGTATCTAAGACATAGGATTCTGCGGGTGAGCGACAAATACGGCACGCACTGGCTGGAGGTGAGCCATGTTCAGATTCACCGGCGACTTGGGGCGCTGGCTGAGGCTCCTCGCACATGGATGGCGGTGGTAAGAGACAGAGAGATTAAGCGCTCAAGCGATGCGCGTGGGAGGGCTATGTCCTATGTGGCCGCAAGCTGTATGATGTTGCCACCACATCACAACATGAAAGCTGTCGAGACCAAAATTAGAATACTAGAAGCAAAATGATATCGATCCTTGAACCTGTGATGCTTAGTAGCAATTGCGTTCCAGGCGTAATAGGTAAAGAGAGGGAAGAGAGAAGGGTGGGATCCGAGGGCGGGCCACCGCACCTGGATGGCGTCGCAGCATGAGACAATAAATTGAAAAATACCCTGTCACCGGGGGCGTAAAATATACACCGCGTGTGGGCTGATCTCAGTCAGAAGTTTAACATAGGGCCCATCCCTCTCCGCACCCGCACCCCACCACGCTCTTGTATATGATCGGAAAGAAGGCAGTGGTTACACAACTGAAATTAACCAACAATCAGATGAAGCAAGAATACAGTGACTCAGAAACTCAAGAGATGTACAGTTTTCAAGCACTAAGAAGAATGGCAAGACTCACAGAAGCAGCTGGCCATGTATACTGCAATTTTGTGTCCATCTATCTATTGCTATCTCAATATCTGCATGTCTATGAGATCCAAGTTAGGGCCGAATTCTGGTAGTTAAAGCCGGCTCGGAGCAGATTCTGAGATGGTCCCACACCAGGGAAAAGCAATCTCTTGACCTAGGTCAAGAGGGTAAACAATAGTAGTTGATTTCAGTAGACAAAAAGAAGAATATACTTGATGTCTTGATGTAGTATGAAACCGACCCCAAAAGAGCAAGTGTCAAACACCCTATTGGGAATAGATTTTACTCTTAGTGTTAGCAAAGTACAAAAAAACTCAAGCCCTTGGATAGAACTGAAGCGAATGTAGAACTTGAGTTCGGCGTTCGCGGAATCTTAAGTACTGTACATGCAGAAACTGGACTGAAATTGCAGCTCAAGTTTGGGATCTTAAGTCGTTGCAATATCTTAAGTTTACCAAGACTTAACTTTCAAAGAATAATAGGTTATGGTATGCATATAATGCGGCTCTATCCTACGTAGCCATGATTTGAGTTCTCTATCACTTAAGTCCTCTGGTGGTCTGGACCGCCTGGGAACTTAAGATGAGCTAATAAAGTATTTGATCCAGCAACCCCACCTCATCCGCCGATTGCCCTGGTCTCCCATGCCCCCATCCTCCCCCTCCGACTGTATTGACACCACCCGTGTCCCATTCCCCCCTTCCTCTCCCTCCGCGCCCCCACCTGTCTCCACACCGCCTGCTTCGACCACACCGAGCTTCGAGCTTTGCGGGGTCGCAAAGCCAGAGCCCGGCCCCTAGCCAGCCTGGCGGCGCCCGCGCACTCACTGTGTCGATGGATTTGGTGTTGGGCACTATTGGTTGATTATGCTTTTGTGGAGTTCCGATGAGCGGATGGACTTGAACGAACTCGCTGAGTTATCGGTTATGCATAATGTGTACTGCATGCACAGATTGCTTTCGCCTTGACTTTTTGCCATCCTGGTTTCCGGTGCATTCATCGTGTGAAGGAACACTCCCATACCCGCCCAGTCCTCTGGCCCCTCATTGGCTCAAAATTTTCTCTCAAGAGTGAATGATTAATCTGCAACTGCCTTATAAGGCCCGACAGCGCGTGGTGCGCATCCGCGATGTGTTAGGGGGGATACATGTGTCGCCCGTTCGATTCGGGTATGGGCCGTATAAATATCCAATTAATGTTTTTTATTTTTTTTCCGTCTTTCATTAAGTATTATTCTTGAGCGGCTTGCATGTGTGGCAAGACGTGATTGGCAATATTTCTGACTTGCTTCTGCTTCCTGTTTTCCTCACTGAAGGTTTGTTGGCTGTTAGTTTGAGGAAGTTGGCCGCAGACGCAGACACGGACGGTGTGATGGGAGGGGAAGGAGATAGGTGAGGGCAGGAATTAAAAATGGAATGAAAAAAAGCACGAAGGCCCGGCGGCGCGGGGTGCGTATCTGCCAAGTATACAAATTTGCGCAGACGGAATGAGTTCGAAAAGAGGCTGGGACGAGCACGGAAGCAGGAATCCTTTTTATCTTCCTTTTTGTGTCAGTGCCACGAGACGTTACATCCATGTAGTGCACCACTGGGGCCGGCAAACTGTATGACTTTCACCTCAATTTTCAGTCTCTTTTCCCATGACTTCATCACTAAAAACGGTGAAACCAAGTGGAATTCATGCGAATTTGGTGCCATGAAAGGCAAGTACTTTTTGTAACTTTTCATGGGGTGCATTCACATACGTTAGTGGTGCCTTTCACAACAAATTCACATGGAATTAAATAGCCATTGGACGGGCGGATTCATGTCATGAAATGTGATTAGTCATACTATAAGCTTCTATGCGACTACAACAAATATGCTAATGTACAGCTACAGTGCCTCCCCGACGCTACACACTTGGCCCTTTGGTTCCACACCATTGCCATCCCCGGCACCTTGATTGCTGTCATAAGAGGGGCTGGAAACATGTATGGAGCGGGAAGCAAGACATGGAACAAAAAATACAGTGGTGTGAAGACATACCGTGTTGGTAAAGTAACCCGATGAAGCCCTAAATAGCATGTCGCACCCAGTCTTGCAGTGGATCAGCCATAATTCCAAGTAAAGAGATAAACTTGCATACATTTGGAGGGCGGCAGAAGCGGTGTGGAGTGATTGAGGGCTGCTTGTATACCTGGCAAAATTTATGACACGGGTAAAAAAAAAACTGTGGGCACAACACGCACCTTGGAATCGTGAACCTATTCACCAACATATCCCTATCCATTTGGCTTTGCCAAAAGCACCCGGGTGCGACTATTTGGCACCTGTTATGTAAACTAATTTAAATCAACGATCCCATCAATTCCATTGCGGGGACCTTATTGCTGGTAGCAAAAAGGTGTTAGGGATCAAGAAGGATACACACGGAAAAGTAGTGGCAGTTAAGGTTACCAGACTTTGAAACCATAGCTATATAGTTCCGTATAGCTCACTGCAATACCAACAAATTGTTCCGCAACAGTGCCAAAATGGCATACCACAAAGAAAAAAAAATTGCTGCACAGTTAGGTGGGGCCCAAATTGGCTGTGCTTTTGTGTATATCTACTTTATGGTGGGTGAAGTGTGAAAAGGGTAAATCTAGCGCATCCCAAGGTTTATTCACTCACATTGATATCTTCCAAAAATGGAATATAGTTGAAAAAGAAATATTCATTGTATGGTTAGGTGGTGTCTAAATTGGCTTGAATTTGGTAGATGCATACTTCACACCCATCTATAAACAGATGCCTGAAGTATAGCGCCTGGCGGCAGAGATCCATGCAGTATATTGGCATAACAATTGAGGTTTTTCCAACAATGGAATATAGTTGAAAAAGAAATATTCATTGTATGGTTAGGTGGTGTCTAAATTGGCTTGAATTTGGTAGATGGATACTTCACACTTGTCTATAACAGTCAGCTACAATACAGTGCCTGGCGGCAGCTATTTCCTTGGTATGTATGGTGTACTTCGTGTTTGTTCGGGGCTATGGGCTGATCTGATATTAAATGCTGATCACTTACAGCACTGGCCTGGAGGGTGCCAAATAGAAAATGTTATATGGCACCCGGGTACTTTGGCACCCGGGGATGCCAAATAGAATTATCCGAGAAACAACAGTGATTCAAAGCCATATGCCATCATACATTCTCACGGACTCCACCTTCAACGCCACGGTGCCTCGGAGTGTATTGACCCTGTTTTGTGGGCGCAGCGGGAGAGGGGACATGCATAGATGCTATGTGAGTCAGAGCTTGAGATTGTGTTTTTTTCTCTTAAACCCACTGACCCACATCACTTTATATTTACCCGCAAATTCACTGACCTTTGGAATAAAAAATTCATGAACTTGGACCATGAAATTGATGCGTACCCAGGGGCCAGCTCAAGTACTGTAGTATTTGTGAAAGTCGAAGTCGCACACAAAGGTGAGTCGCAAGGAAGTGTATTCGGGGCGTGGGAACACGAGCACGGGGGATACAAGAGACTACTGAAACAAGGAACTACCTAAGGAATATATAGGCGGACCGAGACAACGGATAGGGGGGTTGGCAAGGTGAGTCCGACAGTGCGGCGTGTAGCAATCCCATTTCCAACAGTATTTCGTTCAATTCTAACACGCTGTGACCTGTGACAGAAAATTTAGAACTTTGAAGTTCTAAAATCAGCCGAGAACCGTGTGACACCTTTTTTTTTCTTATATCAAGAGAAAAGTTGTAGAGGGTCTAAAAACACTTATAATGTGGTCGTTCTACATCCCAGGAGACACCTGTATCGGCAGACGGCGCTGCGCCAAGAGAAATCGAGCCAAAGGAGGTCAGATCAATCAGCCGACATATGCACAATTTTTTATGAGGACGCAGATGCAGACGTTGCGGCAGTCGAAACGGAGGGGTCGGGCAAACACACACGCTGCGCAATGCAAAGTACGCGGGTTTTTGGAGACATGCTAACAACAAAGATGAGGATTTGGAGGTGCCGGGGCTGTAGTAGTTTACGTGTGGACTCAACTGTGTCAATTCCTGCCACCGGCGTCGTTTTCGAATTCGAAGAGCCACGAATGAGGGGAAGATGGAAGGGAGTTAGTTCCCACTTACGTGAAAAGCGGCATTTCGTGTGAACCCCTTGGCGCCATCGACCACCACACATCACCGCCGCGCTGCGGAGCAAAAATGGGCTTTTTGTGAGCATTTTTCAGCCATTTTGTGACCCTCTTTGGTACATTCTAATATGCTCTTGGTGACCTGTGACAGGTAAGAAAATTTTTCTTATATTTTGGGTCCTGTGATGCGTGACATAAGAATTGAACGAAATGGTACAGTACACAAGATATGCCTGCGCTCCGCTCCGGCGCTGGGAATTGAACAACAGTGATAAATATTTTAAAGTGAACTGTGGAAGGGCAGTCATAAGTCCGCCGGACGTAGTAATATTCATACATGACTGCGATGGAGAATGCAATATAGAGAAGCCTACCCTTCACTTATGCACCATACCCGGATGTGTGCCAGAAACTCTAGACCCGCATATTTCCCGAACATGAATTGATTTGGGGACCAGGAACGAATGTGGGAGGATATGATATATCACACAGGAGGACACCGGGGAGGGACACGAACACTTCGATTTCAGACGGAGCGCAGAACAATTTGCGTTCTTGGGCCGTGGTCACCGACTCCAGTGGTCCATATAAAATTGAGGAGAAAGAAGGAGCATCACACTTGTCGGAAATAGGAAAGATACAGCTAAATTCTTGAAGAGATTCTTCACCTTGAGCTAGCGGCAGGCGCTGACACCCACGGAAAAGATGTTTTCGACTTCGGAGAGGCACCAGAGAAATCAGGGAGACCAGAAAGCCCTGCGCCTCAGTGCGCCAGAATGAGTTCGAAGAAGGGGAAGAAAATGAGATCCTTTGGATGGGATGCTGGGATCTTTATATCTGACGAAAGGGACTACTGTGGCCGCAGCTCAATGATTGTTCCGCGCCTGCGCCGCAGTGAGAAGTTTTGAGTGCTGTAGCACCCACCGGACATGCCAGTTCCCTTTTATGGTTCCGATTTGGGCAAGACACGCAGTCCACAGCCGTCGATAACGGTGGAAACCTCGGGCACGGCAGGAGCGATGGAGAGAAAGAAGCTGATGCCGGAGATATTTTCAGATGCACAGCTGAGCACAGGAATGCACCGTGATTGAGAGCGGGTGACAGTTGAGGAGAAGAGACAGAATGGAGATGCACTATAAGGAGATAGGCACAACATATGTACATGAAACCTCGTCATTTCGGTAAAGAAACGGTAGATGGATTCAATATACGAATTCTAAACTATATGAAAATATGTTCACACAGATTTTTTGCATGAATCCTTGAATTCAAGGACTGCTGTATGAAAACTCGTGCGGTTTGACAACCCCAGTGCGTACGTGTGGTCTACTACAGCGACGTCTGCCTAGTTGTGAGTTTTATCTCGGTGAATTCGGTAAGCAGCCTGTCACTATTGGCAGTTATCCTTGCCTTCGATAATCAGGTGGCTAGCGTTGACGTCGATGTGCATTTTATTTGTTTGATTTGTTTGCCTCAGTTGCGTTTTTGGGTCGCCAAGGTAATAACCCTGCTATCCACGATCACACGCAGCGGCAAAATGTTATCATCTCCCTGCGCATTGACGGCAGTGATAATCATTGATCTGTCTCAAGTACTATTATTTCGCCAATGTACAGCATACGAACAAGCAAGTTGAAAAATGTCTTTCTTTCAACTGAACAGGATTTTGAACGTGGACAACCTAAGTATCACTTTTGAACCAATGTTGGGGTAATGCCAACTTTCCGGCTAACCCAAAGGGATAAGTTGTCAGACAATTCTACTCGTATCGCTACAACCAACGGAGGGTGCACAAGTTGCACACTATAAGGTTTCAGCTGCGGCGTAGTGCAGGTGCTGTGTCACCTGTGCAACGCCCAGCCGGCATGCCTCTGCTCATGAAAGGAACGGAGATTACACGGACCGCAGCAACGTGCTGTTAGCCATCTCCTTGGGCACAGCTACTTGGTATATAGACATCTGAGTCCTGTACGCACTCCAAACGTTGTTTCTTCGAACGCCAAGGTGAGCTCCACCACGATTTTCTTCCGTTCTTCATACTTTGAATATCAATTTCTTACTTGTTTAGGTTGAACATACGACGAACGCTGTTTCCCTAGCGCTAAATTCATTAGGGGTTTAGTTTAGTTCATATTTCCAATACCGCAGCATTTTTTTCCTCGCCCATGTCGACCTCAGTCTACACCTCTCTTCCCCACCCCTTGACCACATCGCCGAATCACAACGCCAGCTCCACCAAGCCGTCCGTGCCCACCCAACCATCCTTTGGCATCGACTCACCGCTCGGACTGGTCGCTTCCTTCGCTCTCCTCTCCCCCGCTCTACGTACAGCAGACCCCCTCCTCTCACATAAAAACCACTAACATACATCCAGTTATACGCAACCCTCAAAGGCAAACACGATTTGTGGACCGGTCTCCTCTTCTCCCTTCCATCCACTGCCTTCGCCCACCCCACTCTCGACGCCGGCTGCGGCCGTGGGCCTAGTCCTCCTCAAAACTACCGAGCACAACGTTCCCTCGGGCACAACCACCAGCACCTCCTACGGCATCGACATCTTCCGCACCGGGGACCAATCTGGAAACGCCCCCGAGGCGACATGGCAGAACGTCGCCTCTGCGGGCTTCACCTCCCGAATCGTTTTACACACTGCGAGTTTCACAGAGACACTGCCATTCAAGGATGGGGTATTTGGGGTCGTAACGAGCAGTCTCGCGGTGCATAATGCCGATAAAGAGGGGAGGAGGAAGGCCGTGGGGGAGATGGCGAGGGTGTGTGCGACGGGAGGGTATGTGGTGATTGTGGATTTGGCTGGGTATGTGGGCGGATACGAGGAAGTGCTTAGGGAGATGGGATGGACGGAGGTGAGCAGCAAGTGGGGTGGGGCGGGAGTTATGTTTGGAGCGTGGCCGTGTTTGGTGTTGAAGGCAAGGAAGCCAGAGTGAGACTATCATAGATAGACAGTCATGAGCCAGGAATTCGAGGGCACATACCCACCCAATCTTTCCTGGGAGATACCTCGAAATAAGTCGAACCCAGAGAATTCCATTTTCAAGCTGCATGAAGGTTCGCGCAGATTTGCGCGAAGGAAAAGCCTGTTTCGCCGAGCAACCACTATTTGGTTAGTTGAAGTAGAAGCCTCGCAGGTAAATTTGGATATCAAAACATGTTTCGTCGTCATCTCGGGAAAAATTCAACATCTTTACTGTGATTTTGAACGGTTTCAACACTGGGACGAAGATCGTGGAAATGTGGATCGGTTCTCGACACAGCCGACGAAACCGCTGAGAATTTCCCGGGGAACATGGAGGGAAGGCACGGTCGATGAATCTGACTGCGATACTCTCTCGTTAATTTTTTCTGAAACCGTCGATGTTATGCACAGAAACCAAAACGACTAAAAATATAAACACCATTGTGTAGTAGGAGACTGGAGATGTACATCAGTTTCCTGGACAGACGACAGGCGAAAACAGCCTAGATTAGCTGCGTTCCTCGTAAGCATGTCCTTCTGGACATTGGGCATCAGACGCTGTATTTATGGGGCGAGGGTAGAGTGAAAAAACGATGGCCATTATAGCCCAGTAGCAAGTCTTATTTGGGAGCATTTTTTAGAGACTAGACAGTCGTTAATATATACTACTAATAAATAGTCAAGTCCATTGCACTGTCTAGATAAGTAGGGAAAGCTCACCTCAGTACGTCGTGGAAGTACTGAGGAAAGCTTTGTGCCGGCGCGTCTCCTTCATTAGAGACCCGATCATTCCTTTGACAGATGATCTCCAAGATTGCTGTGCTGCAGAAGCAGCACACAACACATTTGAAGGAAAGACGACTACTGTGCCACTACGTGCATTCAGTCGCTGTGACCATGATATACGGTCCACATCCCATCAAAGTTCATGCCAAAGTAGATTACAGCTGTTTCTGAAAAGCTTGAGAAAACAGCAACAGCAGGGTTTCAGTTTAAACCATATTGTGTCCTACGAGAGCCCTTGGTTCAAACCATGATGGTTAAGCTCAAGATGTTCAAACTCTAAATTATCGCCCCCCCCCCCCCCCCCCCCCCCCCCCACTTGAAGACAAACACATGCAGTCATGCTTGTTGAGATTTGGCTGAGTACAGGGAGTGACAAGAAGATTTGACGGATGTTTGCAATCACACTGTCCAGTGAAGGTGTCACAGTCAAAGCTCTTATCTCAGGGAATGAGATGTTTGAGGAACTTTGAGTAATGAACTAGAGAATAAAGGCTAGCTACTACAGTATAAACTACGACTACTTATACTAAATAGCGAACTGTGTGAATGACTAACTACAATAACAACTACTATGATCCAAAGGCTGGCTTTGGTGTGGTAAATATTCGTAAGTAATGTAATGCTACTATATATATATAACTAAATGAAATGTCTATGTGCTGCTTCCATCTGCTACAAGCATGTTCTTACCAAGAACTTGCTGTAGTCCACAAAGCTATTAGTAAAACCTCATGTATATAATGTGTCCATGTATATATAACTATCCATATGTATATATAACTACAAGAAATGCCTTTGCTTCCCTCCGGCATCGCTCCGGCATAGGTGTAATCTATGACATGTTGAAATTTCATTAACCGGCATTTGAAAATTAGAGAGGTTGCGCAAAGCCACCCCGAGCGTGGGGTGGCTTCCAATTGAGCTTTGTGTTTCAACCCAAGGGTGGGTCTGGTCTGGGTGCCCTATAGCATCACACCAGTGTCCATTTCATGCACTCAAAGCCAGGAAAGCATGGAGAGGCCTTTTGAGAATCTCCACTTTCCAAACCACCCTGAGTGAGGGTGGCTTTGCGCAAGCTCTCTATTGACCAAAGATCCAACAATAAATGGTCGACAGATAGATGTATGCACATCAACTTGGAACCGTGAAAGAATTGTCTTGCAAGAATGATCCATTCACTCGACAAACATTACCTTTTCACCTTCGCATTAACCGCAATTCCACTCTGCGCTGCAAGGAATATTGAGTGAATGCGGTGTTAATGAAAGAGATGTACACACTCCATAAATAACAGCGGTCAGGAGATAACGGAGTGAGGACCATGGAAAGCTTCGAAAGCTCAAACCGTGACAAACCAGGCTGCAGACGATGAGATATGATTCACGATACCATGAACCTGCCGGTATGTTATGCA
Source organism: Mycena olivaceomarginata (assembly GCA_029378375.1). Classification (NCBI taxonomy): domain Eukaryota; kingdom Fungi; phylum Basidiomycota; class Agaricomycetes; order Agaricales; family Mycenaceae; genus Mycena; species Mycena olivaceomarginata. The sequence goes on along the minus strand of JARKIC010000020.1, from coordinate 399,530 downwards.
GTTTTGACCGAATACAGAATCAACTTAACACTTACTTTGCTCATGGGGTTTCAAAGACTCGGATATAGATTGCGGGGTATTTCCAAGTGACGTGGATGGAGCACATCGAGGCTATGAAAAATGGGTTAGCATTGATGTGGTACTGTCAGTGTGAAACATATACGTATCCCAAGACGCATCCGTTACAGCAACTTGAAGTACTCGAGGGCTTCAATGTAATAGGTGGAATGGACTGCATAGAACTTCGGCGACAGCATGGATACCTGCATCTGTATGGCAATTGCAAGATGTCAGGACTGAACTCAATGTCTAACACAATAAAAGAGCTCATCAAAACACGTCTCAGCATGTCAGCCGGTTCGCCTAATGCAACGAGGGTAATTGAATTCTGGGTGCATTGCGTTCGGCATGGACGGGGGGCTTGATGGATGTGGGATGACCACGTACTCACAGGGTCAAAAAAACCAACATTGATCAACAGCTTGCCACCACGAACAGTCTTTGACTTTTCGCCCTTGGGTTCGTGACTAAGCACTCCCTTATTTAGAAGGAGCATCCATGTGAGGTTCGGCAGGCTTTTGGCCAGCGATGCATTTTCAATCTCCGCCTGCTGGCGCATTTCATACTCTCTCTTCCACCACCATGCCACCTTGCCACCACTCTTTCCGCTCGCCCAGAGCTGCCCTGCTAGTCCCCTGACGTCAACCACCACTCCCCTGTGTATAGGCGCCGCCCCCTGACCCTTCCTTTCGTGACAAGTGGTGAGCCTCCAATGCGGGGACACTGCTGCCACCGCCCGTCTCGCCGCCACACAGCCCCCCCCCTGATATCATCCAAACTTTGCTGTACCTGCCTATGGGGGCTCAATAATGGTCAAAGGCGCTTCCCACTCTTTATATACATCCCTCTCGCGTCTCAATATGTCTTCGTGGCACACCGTGACATGTGCTTCCCCGAATGAATCAACTTAAATCCTTCTTGTGCTCATACTCGAGCATGTCAAAGTATGTATTGTATCGTGTCCCATGATCATGGTTTCCCCGTGCGGTGTATCTTTATGCGCTTTGAAGAACGATTATGGCCCTGTAAATCTTGTCAACATCATATAGTGCACAGTTCAGAGTGTGGACAGACTATAGACATTGAGCTTGTATAGTTCGGCTCTTCAAATTTTGTCCCCATCGGTGTTTTGTCCTACAAGAATGTCTGTGCTGATTGCGTCGACGAGCCCTGAAGCAACAACATCGAGCCGGGCAGCGAATTTGGAAAGTTCCATCTTGCCGGCCTTGCGGTAGCTCTCATCGAGGACATCCTTCTGGTTTACCCCGAAAGTCGCCTAATCGCAAGCTGCGGCCAGACTGAGGAGATCTTCTCTCTCGTTTCCGAGGTCGATGTGTCTGGAACAGCCACTGCGTCAGCTTGGCTCAGAAAGAAGAAGTCCAGCCCAAGGACAGACCTTGGATACATCTCCCCGTCAACATCTTAGTAGATAACCAGGTCTTCTGGTTTGACAACGTGAATGCCACCGGTGTACGTGCCTCGAGCGATTCTCGAAGGGAGTTGAAGTTAGTCTGTTGTTTACCGTGGGGCTCGGATCGTAGTAAAACCTTATTACCTAATTGATGGCCACACTTTCCATCATTTTCGTGTTTCCTCCATATACATATAATACGACCTATAAATATGGGCTATTATGTTTCCAGGAACATTTTCTCAAGTACTAGACACTCTCTTATTTTTCTCCGATTTTTTCAGGCAAGTCTTGACTGATTTGGCGTCTCGGCCGAAGTTCGATCCATCAATCATGTGGCACTCGCAAGCCAAAACAGCTTGTTCTAGTGAATGCATTAGACCTCGTATTTAAAAATCCTGAAGCGGTACAATGATTTAAACACAGCAGAAGACATCATCCCCCAAAAATTCCCGTCAAAATTGGTGTTTCTCATGCAGCAGGGAGAAAATCGGAATCTGATTACCTAAAATTACATAATAAGCTTTTACTGCGATCCAACCCCCGCGGTAAACAGCAGACTTCAACAAGCGAGGTACGAGCTCAATTATGTTGAAGCGTCTGCCTAGGGGAGACTAAGTTGAAGTCGGCTGCGACGGTATTGACTTCGATCGAAGAGTTCAGGATGATTGCGGAAGGCTGAGACATATGTTACTTCCAAGGTCGATGAAGGAAAGAAAGGAGAACAAGCACTGCATTCAGACCCCTCCACGGCCCAAGGTGCGCCCGAGGCATCGCAGCTGAGCGTGACCGATCCGAGGGTGGACATAGTCCGCCGCGGTCTGCCTCCATTTCCAAATCCACATCTGGTATTCAAATCGTCGAGATAAGTACTCACCATCGACAAGTTCTGTGCGTCCTGCCAGCTAAGTGACATCAGACTGTCACATCATCGGCTGATCCCGCCGATACAGCCGACACTTCATTTCTCATAGCTGCTAGATCGGACCTCGGGGCAGTTGGTGGCGGCGGATACCTGTGCAAAAAAATAAATAAATACCAGCCTCAATTCCAGCGAATCAAGCAGAGAGGGGAAGAGAAAGAGTGTGCGGGAGTGGCAGCCACCCACTGCACTGATACGATAGCAACACCAGGGTCCTCTCAAATAGTCCTCATCAAAGCTAAGCGGTGAGAATATTCCCAGGCGGTCAACAGCACATAACATGTCAAGGCCGGGACGCAGGGCAGGAGAGGTCCAGCGAAGGTAGGCCGGGTGTGCCGAGATCGGTCGGAGGTGGGACACAAAGCGCGGCATAGTCTGCCGACCTCGTCTCGGCGCATGGCGGTATAGCGCGTCATAGGTCTGCCGCCATCATCGCGGCAGACTCTGTCGCGGCACCTCGGCTCAGCGCGCGTCATGGCGGTGCAGCTCGGCAAGCTGCGCCGCGGAGTGGCCTGAATGCAGTGAAGAGCCGGATTGGAGCCGGATGCGGCATTCCATCTAGTATCAAGTCGGCATTATCTGCCGAAGGCCAGCAGCGTGCTTACATTTACCCGATTTGGATTGCAATTCGTCCTCTTGCCCTCCCGCGCCGACGTAGCCGAGCCGTGCTTGAGCATACGAGTCCCGAGCCTCGTCCTCGAGCACAAACGACTCGACTGCCTTGTGGACAAAGTCGCTACGGCGACTCTGGTGCCGCAGTGCGTCGCATCCTCTCAGCTGCCCCGCAACTCCGTGTCTGCGCTCACGTCTCCCTTCTTTCCGGATGTGCTGCCGCTTGCCCACCAGTCCCGAAAAGCAGCGGTCAATCTACACCGCCATAGCTCTACACAGGCTCGCGCTTGCGATTTGTCGACGTCCGCGTGCTGCGACTGACTCCCGACTCCGAAGACTCGCCCTTACGCCATCGTTGCGCGCTTGCTCGCTGCGTCGATGCCTGCCTCCCACCTCTCCCTCCTTCCCTCGCTTCCTGTACCTCTCTTGTTCCTTGACTCTGTTGGCTCCGTCTTGTCCATGGACCCTTCGCATCTAGTGGTGGCAAGGTTCGGTTCAGAAATCGGTCCGAACCTGAACCGAACCTGAACCGAACGCGCGTTCGGCGTTCAGGCTCAGCGAATACCCGAACCTGAACGCGAGGTTCGGTTCAGCGTTCGGGGGGAACCAGGCGCGTTCGAACGCCGAACGCAAAATTGAACCCGAAGTTGCAATTTCTGTCATTTCAACTGCAAACACGAGTCCTTTTTGGTGAGGAACTGCAGTGTATATCATCAATACTCAACATGCACGGTTTCTCCCTGCCTCTGAACCACTAAGTATTCGGGAGCACGTCGCTGTTTCTCGCTTGAGACCTATGACACATCAATATGTGTCACACTAGTGATATAGCAAAATTATACCAACCTCAACGTTATCGACTCATAATCCCGCTCAGGATGTCCTGCGCGCCAATCTTACACCTTTTATGACCGTTTCATACATCCAGGGATTTTCTTCTGGCCGGAAGTTTACTTACCTCTGCATCATCAAAAAATTTCGGTTCGAATGCGTTCGAACGCCGAACCGAACCCGAACGCGGGTTCAGGTTCAAGGTTCGGCAACTGCCTGAACCAAACGCTAGGTTCAGGTTCGGCGTTCAGGGCGGAAGGCCCTGAACCTGAACCGAACCGAACTTAGCCATCACTATTCGCATCTCCCTCGCTCATCGCCTCGAGGCCCTCCACCAACTGCACTATATTGCTCCTCTTACTCCTCCTCGCTCGGTTCCTCCCTCCTGCCGAATCTCTGAATGCGCGCCCATGCCGTCTATCCTCCCGCGCTGCCCGTGCCGACTCAGGGGGCTCGTCCAGCAAACGCGCTGAGTGATGATTGCGCTGGGCAAAGTCCTGCGCGCTGCATAAGCTCGGCGCCTTGGCTCACAATGCACCAGGCACGCGGGCCTATACTTCTAAGCTCATACCTTCACTCCCTCCTTCCTTCCTCCCCACCACTCGTCTCTTCCCTGCTCCACACACATCTCTCCCGAGAGCCAAGTGATGACCTGGGCGTGTGAGATGAAAGTGGCGAATCTGAACGGTCGGGAAAATACTGCAGTTTCAAGAAAGCGCTTAAGGAATCTGCCGTACTGCTTCGATGCCGATCAACCAAGATAGTTAATTATGGTGAGCTCTGGAATCGAAGGCGCAGTTTGGGGGGGGAGGGGGCAGGATTTTGATTAGAGTTTCGTCTCTGATCGACCTGGAAGCAGCCCATCCTGAACACCAGCATCCGATTCAACTTTGTCGTTGCGCGCTTCGAGAGTTCCGAAGAGTTTAGCAAAGGAGAACGTTGTGCCAAAAGTTTCCAGTAGCCAAACCCGGGTCTGAGTACCTAGATGCATATATTCAAACGCATTATTGCTCCAAAAATGAACAGAGTACGAAATGATGGGAAGGGAAATGATGACTTGGGGAGCAATAAATGGACGAAGCCCTCAGGGCGACGCGGCGTGTTTACAAAATGAGCGCCCTGATGATCATTCATGACGAACTGCTCGAAAAAGTAAGCGAACAAGTTGACACGATGACACGATACCCTCCGAACTTCGAGATCAAAGAACGATACATCTTCTGTTCTTCTGCTTTCCTGTCTTGACCGGAGCCTTCTCAAGGGCAGATACTGACGAGACGATCTGGGAAACCTCTTCTTCCTTTTTTTGGCGTTACCTCAGTACTTGTTCTGATCTGAAAAGTCATACATTAAATAATTAGTGGACTATTTATTATATGTGCACTTTGACCACCATAGATATAATATAAAGGTCTGGTATATAGGGATGCCGGGAGAACCTTATGAGTTGACCAACGAAGTGTCAATATTTTCTCGATTTTGGAACACCTGGGACTCCTTTGAGACGTCATTAGACGATCCATTTCTCACGTCTTTCGAGGCGGTTGACAATGTGTGCATCATCATCGCCTCCATCCGGGGAGTCCCACTTGGACCGTTGAAGTCCGATAAGATCGGGAAGGAGAGGTGGTTCCCGCGGTTCAAGAACATACCACGCAACTCCTCGCGGGTGACGAGTTGGTCCATCATTGTCTATGTCCAAATGCGTTAGACGAGAAATTTGCAGGGAATGTATCCGTAAACTTACATGCGTGTAGATGCGACCTATAGGGAGTGAAAAGAGCGAAACCATGTACGTTTCAGGAGAGAAACGACTCGAAAGGAGAGTGCCAAGCGCAAATACCGCTGCAGACACGCGCATTCTATTGAGTTTTAGTACAGTGCTTGTTGAGGTGTCCACGAACCGGTGAAGAAACCAGATTGTACTGCTGTCCGGATCAATCGATTTAGCACGTTGTCCGTGTCGGCGTAGAAGTGGGTGCGCCACCGCGAGAGCATGACGGTCATTATAACTGCGCTCTGGTCTCAGGTTCGGCTTTAAGGCATAGACCAAGGCGCCTTACCAGCGATGATCGCGTCAACGGCACATTGAAGCGCAAGATTACCCTCGATAATGGGCTGCAGTGCAACAAGTTCTGAGAGCCTGATGGGAGTGGAATGGCGTTGATTCATAATTATTTTCTTCTGGAGTGGCACGTACTTGGAGAACATCCACATCTCTATCGCAACGGCGACGCCAATCCCACAGTTCGCAAGGGAAATGACCAGCAGAAACGCGGCGAGTATTTTGCTGTCGGTGAAGCGATATATACGCCAGGACTGAAAAGTGTGATTAACTAGCGCAAGAATAGACATCGCTGCAAAAGTTTGAGCCCGGAGCCTTGGAGGTGTTCAGAGAAACATACTGAGGGCCGTGAATGGATACGGCCATAGCACAACTAGAAAAGTCGAGTTGGGAACTGGGGAGTCGTGATTAAAACTTCTCACCTGCAACCGCATCGGGATTTGTGAAATTTCTGGGTGGGAATATATGAACTTGGACTTGGGGCGCAAAGCCTGTGCTCACGTTACACAGTAGAACCTGGGTTGAGTAATCAGAGTGGATATCCAGTCGCATCTGGGATATCTACCATGACATATAAACGACTGCTGCCGCTTGGGTGACGTTGATGATGAAAAGAAAGGGAATCGACGATCTGTGAGAAAATTAAACCTGGAACGAGCAGCAGCACGCGACGTGCCTCAGCCACAACGGATCCTGATAGTCTGGGTTAATATCAGCCTCGAAACTTATGCTACACGGATGCAGGACACACTGGATGTCCAATATGCGAAGAATTGGGACATAATAACTCCCGTTAGGTAGGTGTTGACTGAAAATTCATTAGCTTATAAACAGTACACTGTCACCGAGTTAGCAAACGCACTTGTCACTCCCATTAGAGTAAACCCTGCAGTATCAGGAGGCATTAGTTATGATCTGGATCCAGGTATGTGCCACGAACCAAGAGTTTGATCGAATTCCCCCATAGATACTACGAACACGAAAAGAGGGAGGTGTTATAGTGGAGAGACCGATGACCGCAGGTGAGAAAGAGTGGGCGGACCCGAATAATGCTCTTTAAAGACGAAAAAAGGTAACGTACGGCCTCGACACTCGTGAGAAGTGAAGGGATCTTACGTCAAATTTGCAGTCGGTGGCGCGGGCCCCGTTACGAGTACTATTCTAACCCCTGATGTGTCCACGGTTTTGATGGCGAGCCGTACCTCCCGCAAATTTTAATCTTTTTGGCTGGATCTTGCTCTGGGACATTTATTGACTCATGATATGTGACTTGCAGAGTTTACAGATTATTTGAGGAATGAGAGCTATTGGTACAACGATGCCGGTTTTGATGCCACTTTTGACCCCTGATGTGGAATCGACATCATTGCTTTATGCTGCATGCACTTTTTCCCTTCCACTCAAGCTGGGTCTCTGAAGCAATTTGAAACACATGTAGCATGCCGGGGAATTTTCTCTGGGGCAATCCATGGTCTAGACGAAGAAATATCGGGGAAATGGAATCGGTTTTGATCAAAAACCGGCTTTTTTGGGCATCCATGATTTTTTGGAGCCCTCATTCCTTGCGTAATAAATCTGAATTTCCAGGAGGAGATTACCACAGCCCACTCCCAACATATGCTATTTTCTCTAAGGATTCTATTGAGAGTTGCCGCAAGAATTCTCAAAATTCCACTTCGGGGTGCGTGGACACATCAGGGGTTAGAATAGTAGTGAGCTGGTGCATCTCCACAGATCTCCGAATTCCATATCGGGTATGTGGCTAATCGAAGACGAGGACCTCGGACACCGTCCGACTGTATCTTCCGTCGGATTCTCAGCGCACTGACGCCGTCGAGTCGACCATCGCGCCCCTTCGTCCACTGGCGCCTCCTGCAGCAGTCCGACGGTGCCATCGTCACATACTCGACACTCGAACCCGACGCCGCCGGCTTGCTGCCAGCGTCCTCGACAATCTTGTGGACATCTGACGACGATACGCGGTACTACGTACCACGCGCTAGATGGTGGGTTCGCGTCGAAGCGGTACGCGTACTCGCGCCTCCTCGCGCTGTACGGCTACTGGGACGACTTGTGGAGCTGCTCAGGAAGCACGTTTGCAGACACCGCATGTGCACCTCGGCGCAGCATCCACGGAGAGAGGCAGAGGGAGCATACAATGGTGAGCACAAATGCGGATTTGGGAGCGGCGCTGTGGGCAGGCGGCAGTGTCGACGCTGAGCTCATTCACGTCTGCCCTGATGTGCCTGACGCGTTTCGCCGCGCACGTCGTCGACACCACCTCGTCTGCACGGGAGCAAATCACACCGCGCTGCGCGAGTCCTGCACCGAAGCTGTTGGCGGTGCTCGTGCACATTTTCCGCGGATCGCGGCTGGGACTGGGGGCGGAGTCGCTGCTGCTGCAAGTGTACGAGCGGCTGCGGTGCAAGCTCCTCTGAGGGAGCGCGACTGGGGGCGCGACCGGTGTTCGACATCGTTGCGTATCATCCCCGAGGTTGTTTGTGGGAGTGGAATGGATAGACATGTGTAAGCTATCCCCGCCGCCCGACAGAATCGACGACGAGATCTACAAGGACACGCTCAAGACGTTCCCGGAGCTCGCAGAGAACGACCACGCGAAGCTCGTCAAGCTCAACGAGGAGGGGATGAACCCGGAGGGCAAGGAGCGGTGGAGGGTGTTTATTGAGTCGTGCGTGTTTTTGTCTCCTCCTTCGTTTCGTTTCTCCTGGGCTGTACCATCTCCTGCACCCTCCCTGCGTATCCCTTCCTCCCCCGTCCATGCACCCGTGCCGCGCCTCCCTCTCCGTATAGTGTGCGCCGCACTCGCTGACCCAAGCGCCCACAAGTACAAGAAGAAAGTCAAGGACTACAACTTAGGCTCGCTCATCCGGACGGACGCGCGCCAGGATTATGGCAGGGGCAATACCATCTTTAGTGCGTTGCATGCCTGGTCCTTCCTTTACATCCCTTTCCCCCGCGTCCCGCTCTTGCGCTGATGAGACGATGCGTGCCGTTGTTCTCGCAGTGACCATATGACGCGTCCCCTCTCTCGTTCCTACATCCCACGGCCTCCGGCGGCGTGGAGAGTGGATGGCGGGAGTTTGAGTGGTGTGGATTGAATGTTCCTTCTTCAAACACACTCCAGTTTACATACATGCTTAGCTCTATATTTGGCAACAAAATTGTTTTTGAACCTTGATTACAACGGACTAAGAGTTATAATCTGTAAACACTCGAGAAGAAAATCCCGCAGCAGGAGGCGTATGATCGGATGGTAAGATATGTAAGTAGGGTGTATCCAAAGTTGCCAATCCGACACTGGTATCAAGGATTGTCGGGTCGAATGTAGTCTTGTGTTTACCGCGGGGGTTCGATTGGAGTGCGTCGTTATTATGTAATCTTATGTCAGCATTCTCCGATTCCCTTCCCTTAGCACAACACCATTCAAATTTGATGAAGTTTGGTGGCAAACAATATTTAATACCGCCTATCTAGCCTTCTGTCTATTCAGAATATTAACAAAGTGCGTAGAACTTGTTGCCTCGAATATCCGGTTTGATTTGGGTTTGATCAAGCCGAAATCTTGGCTGAAGCATAAATCAACGAAAACCTAAAAGATTCCTTAAGGAAAAATTGAGGCAGGTAAGAGGAGTATCAAAATGAGTATCCGGTGGTTCCTGCCGCAACAGATGCATTATTAACACGAAACAAAAAGGTTGTAGACACCGGGATTCGAACACACGCGGGGATGAATTACCTAATAAGAAAGCACTGTGATTGGACCCCCGCAGTAACCAACAGACTCTATACAGCGAGGGTACGAGCTTGGTCAGTATAGAGTGTCTGTCTACGAGAGACTAGGTTGAATGGATACGTAGGGAAGCCGTACATTGCTGGATAATTGCGCAGACACTTCGGATTAAATATTGTGGCATCGTCTGTGTCGACGGCCGAGGAAGAGGGTCTGGCAAAATTCCTTTGAGGCTCAAACCCGACATCGCAATCGAATGGAGTGTTTGCATGCTCGGCAGTGGTCTGGTAGCACCCGGTAGGCCGAATGTCGACTTGCATGGGAGTTTGGCGGAGGCCTTCCATCTGCTCTGCCATCTGAATAAATGGTCAAATAGTACAGTACTGTGCAAGCAAGTTGCTTCAGTGCGCTGTGGACAGTGGTTTGGTCTATTTTGGAATGCCCTAATAAGTAGGGGTAAGGCCGTTTGTTGATAGCATCATCATTGACAGTCACTGTCACTCAGCGTTACCCCTTGCTCTAGTCTCTTGCACTGACTTCCCACTCGCAACCTCGTTCTTGTACAGCACATTGTCGAAGCCCTGAACACCTTCTCAACGGTTTTATCGCTGAAAGCACGTAAATGTCTTTCAGCAATGACAAGATCCTTGGCTTTTCGGTCCTACAGCGCAGGCTGGCGCAGGTCGCCATATTTTCAAGGGCCCAAGGTCGTTGTGCGGTGAATAAGTTGTCAGAACGCCAAGTAGTACGTGACACGGACCCAAAAACGGATGAAACGATTAGTTCATGCGATAACTCGCCTGCTTGCACAAGCAGTGGAATGACTGTGTATGACTCGCTTCAGATCTTCCCAGTTTGATTCTGGGCTGCCATGCGAACTGTGTGTCTTTGTACACAGCCCTGCGAAAACTCTGATTGACTCCCACGCTGACCTATATAAATCCTTTGTGGAGTGCGCACAGCAAACACTTCGTTTCCTCCCCCACAATGTCCGATGGTGTGTTTAGTAACCGTGGAGTAAGTTTTTCCCGCCCTCCAGTCCATCCTACCCTCAACTTGCGTTACAAGTCTCGTCCCGTCCCAGCGGGCCTCATCAACTTCGAAGCCGCCGGTCTCCCAGAATATGCCCATTGCTACGCCATTGTCATTGATTCCCTCTTCCCCGGCCCGGAACTCACCTCCATCCTGAGCGAGGCTGAGCGCCAGCCCTGGCAAGTAGCACCAGTTAATTCTGACACGATAGCCTTCACCAACATGTTGTACCGAAACGGCCAGCGAATCATCCACGATTCGTTCGAGTTGTCTGCGCAGATCTTTGACAAGATTCGGCCACACCTCAGCGCGATTGAGGAAATCCAAGAGCCTGTTTCTGTTTACCTGCGTCACAGCAACAGACACATACAGGCAGGGCAGAAGTGGCGCATGGTACGCATGAACGAGCGCCTGCGGTTTTTTGTGTTATCCAAAAGGCGGATTCTTCCGTGCCCATGTGGATGGGTGCTATGAGAATGAGTACTTATTCCTTTAATGGGACATCATGGCTTCACGCTGACTCCGCTTGACAGAGAACACGGCCAGCGCATGTTCTACACGGTGCAGCTGTATCTTCCTTCTGATACATCGGGCTCAGATGAGAGCTTCAAGCCCGCAAGTGGCGGATCGACGTGCTTCTGGGGAGAGGAGGTAAACCATTACGCTGACGTTGAGGCCCTGCCCGGGCGTGTACTTATATTCCAGCACGACGATTTTCTCCATACCGGTGAAAAGGTAGGATTTACTTCATTTTTTGTACCTTGTTTTGACGTGCTCGAAACAGGTCAAAGCTGGCGTCAATGTCGGAAAAAAGCCAGTCAGCATGCAACGGCTTGGTACAGCATGCAACCTTGGAACGGCATCGAACTGCTTCGAAGCCGTGGTGGAGCGACTTCGAACCGGTCTCTGTCACGATTTGATGCAAATCTTATTGTTCCAACACCTATCTAAGAGCGCAGCACAACAAGCACATACAGATAAGGGTTATCTGAGAGTGTTGCATAACAAGCACATATAGATGAGATAGTGGAAACATTATCAAGAACGTTGACGAACCCTAGATCAAGAGATCAGGATAAGATCCTAGACAACAGATCAAGAGAAGGGCTTAACGATACGAAGTCCAGACGATATCCCGGATCACGGAAGAACACCAGGATGCAGAACGACACTGCTGTAAGCTAAACGACAGAAGCCACGAGGGTTAAGGTAGTCAAGCCAAGACCTCACACGAATACCGATCAAGATGGTTTAGTCACGGTCGAAGAAGCATCAAGACGACAGATGCTTAGAAGATATACATAGAAGGAAGCGTACCGACAAGATAACATGAGTACGGACGCATTCACAGATCAGGGATTTCGATCGCTAGTACAAGCTCGGACCATGAGTCACGACAGACGAAGGCTGGAATACAAGAACCCCACGCATACGTGGAAGGATATACGGAACACCATGAGGATATACACTCGGTTCCACGATATCAAGAGGAGTCCTTACAATACTCGACGAAGAACACATGCAGGACAGCATGGGAAGATATTATTATAACTCAACACGAGTATAACTGAAGACAGAACGATCAGATACAATGATCGTTGGAACGAACCTATGCCACATGCATAGATGGATATATTTACATGAATGATCGAGGAAGCCACCAAAGACTCGGGATTGATGATCGGTTGGTACGATCGAGTCGGAACACATGCTATACGCATGAACAGTTATATTTACAAGGGCCACAAGGTATACATGTGGTGGTTACTAATAGCCTTGCGGACTATGGCCTGTTCTTGGTAAGAACACACACCTAACAGATGGAAGCAACGCACAGACAGTTCATTTCAGTTTATATATAGTAGCATAGTATTACTTACGAACATTTACCACACTGAAGCCTTTATGTTCGGATCACAATACTTACTCACACTTACTTATTAGGAAGGTATAGCTCACGGTTGAACTTGACAATAGTTACAATGATTAGATACAACGAACAGTATATAGTTGTAGCCTAGTCGTAGATATTCTGTACCTCTCCTAGTGTCTTATTCGACTTCATTGACGATTGGTTAATACCTTGCACCCCCCCAATCCCTTGTCTAGTATTTGACTTGTGGACGCTCGGGCAGTTGTCATTGTAACAGTCTCAAGCCGTTCGAAGGCTCGGTGTAGGTTCTGGGCCGTCTCATGCCTTCCAAGGTATGTATCACATTTTGAGCCTAACAACTTCAAGAAGAAAGGAAAGAACAAAATAGATGTGGGTAGTATCCGAGAAAGTGCGGCAAGGGATATACATTAGGTCATGAGGATAGGTTGCAGAGGCGCAGGACGGGTTTAGTAGCATTTTGCGAGTGAAGTGGAGCAAAATGATGTCATTACCATGGAGCGGATATATCAACTCCACTCTGTGACAACGTCTCCATCTTTCTTCCTTTCTTTCCATCACCATCATCTTGCCCCTCCCTCTGCCCACCTGCCCTTGCTCGCTCGAGGTACTTGTACTGGCCTCTACGACGACCAATCATATTGATTCCTTTGATTTCAGAATCATCCGGTTCTCCAACTTGCCAAGTGCGTATGCAAGTTGTCTTACTACCCTTCTGAGTCCTCGCCCATACTGACTCCCGCAGAGCGCGTTGGCGACGACGCTCAGGTACGCTCTCCCTTTGAGTCTCCATTCTCTCGCTGATGACATCCAGAGTTGCTCCTGGGGCTTACCTGGTACATTGACCTTATCATCTCTTCCGTTCATTATTTGATACTCAAATGTAATACCACACTTAGCTGCAACTGGGATCTATTGTGTAGCCCAATATTCTTGTTCAATATATATATATATTCTGTCTGATGTGCACCGATCGTGTTGAATTCAATAGAAATATTATCGACCGTCGATATTTATGTGCTGTGCCGCCTGGGTGGGTTTGAGACCCATAGAAGTAGTGTGAAGGTTCTATAGAACCGTCTGACCACGCCAGATCTTGGGACCCTTGGCCTGGCTTGGGAGCGGTTGCGTGATTCTGGACTGTGCGTTGGAAGCCAGCTAAGGCATGTGACCATGTAACGGCTTTGAACGTGTTCAAAGCTGTTTAAAGCCGAATAAGATTTTTTCCGACAAAGTGCGCCATGCGGTCTGACATCTTGTTGTTAAGAATGGAGGTGCGTGGGGTACGCAGGTGGAGGACAATGAGCGTGGGGAAGGAGCGTGGAAGGCGCAGATGTGCGCTGTGGTACCGTCGATGTGCAGGAGGCTAGACAATAATGATTAGCTCTTCACTCAGCCAGGATGTAGGCAGAATTATATATTGTATGTACCTAGACAATAATGATTACTGGATGGTAAAGTAAGTAAATGAATGCAGCAGTTATAAGTAAGGACGTATGCTCTTCACTCAGCCAGGATGTAGGCAGAATTATATATTGTATGTACCTAGACAATAATGATTACTGGATGGTAAAGTAAGTAAATGAATGCAGCAGTTATAAGTAAGGACGTACGCTCTTCACTCAGCCAGGATGTAGGCAGAATGAAGAGTGCCGTCATACGTGGCACCATATGTAATGACCGTGCATTCCAGCCGTCGCGCATACGCTACGCACGACCTTACCTCCGTGCGTACTTGCCCTAAATATTCCCGCTAACACTCCCCCTCAAGTCGCGTGGAGTTCCGCGAGTTTGTCGCAGGTTTGTGCGAACGAGGAGCTTGATGAGCTCGTCGACGGTGGAGTTGTTTGCGGTGGCACGGGAGAGCGGAATGGTGCCAGCATCGATGGCTTGGTGAATGTGGTGGTAACACAAATTAATGTGCTTCGTCACGGTTCGAAGCCTATTGTTGCTGCACGCGATGGGGCTGCGGGTGACTGCGAGGTGGCGTAGGGTCGGTGGAACGGTGCCCCGGCGTATGCGCCTCAGGCTGCGCTTCAGTTGAGTGGGGTCGGCGGTTGTGCCGTTCGCGCAGTGGATGCTGGCGCAATTGACAGTTCGTGAGTGCTGTCGGGTGTGTCGACTCGGTGTGGTTGATGCTGTGGGCCTGGTGGTGGGCTTCGGCGATGGGTTGGGTGCCCTGAGGTTCGGTGTCGTCATGCGGTGCGCATTGGCGATGGTGGTGGAAGGAAAAGAGGATGTTTGGGTCACACACGTCATAGTGTCCCGATTTGGTAACTCCGTCTTTCTCTTCCTCTGCACTCTCCCCCTGCTTGTCCGCTGGATACGTCTTCGGGTTCGCATCACGCGTGGGTGGCGCGTCTGCAGCTCTCGTCGACGTCGACGGTGATGGCACCTCGTTTCCGGCAACAACGGCTCAGACAGTGGTGAATGCAAAGGCTCCGTATAGCCATGCTTCCGCTGCGAATACCATGTTCGCGGTGGGATCGTGCGTCGGTACGATGCTCTCGGGGATTTTGGCAGCGCCTCATCCACCTGTGGAGCTGGTTCCTTCAGCTATATTGTGGAGCCACTGTGTGGGCTTGCGCGTATGCAATGGCCACGATGATTCGGGCGTGGGCGTGGGAGATAGTGGACGGATGGTCTTGGGAGTTGCGGGTGGTGCGTCCGCAATGGGATCTGGCGCATCTGGCGCTGCTGAAGGTGTGTCTGGAGCTGCTGGAGAATTTTCCGGTGCTGATTCATTTGAAGGACCTTCAGGGGCTGCATCTGGTGGTGCAGCGGGTGGATTTCGAGTGTTGTGAGCGCTGTTATCCCCCAACTCCCGCTCGATCGGGACACTCGGGTAAGTAACGTCCTCAGGCTACCCCTCAAACCTTACATTCCGTTCCACTGTAACTGTATGCTTCTCTGGCCAATAAATTCGATGACCTTTTGCATGTGCATCAATTCCCACCCAGCGGCACGGCTTTGCCTGCGCGTCAATTTTCGACGCCTTCTTGAGCTTCACCCATACGTTTGCGCCAAATCAGCGGACTTGTGAGAGATTGGGCTTGTCACCCGTTGCGTGCTCGCGCGGTGTTGTGCCAATTGTCTTCATGGTCTCGGTGCGATTGCGAAGCCAGGCTGCGTGCGAGAGGGCTTCGAGCCAGAGGGACATGGGGAGGTCTGCAAGGTGAAGCATGGCACGTGCGTGCGCGAGCAGCATCTGCAGGACGTGTTCGGCGCTGCTGCCCTGCATGGATGAGTTACCGCTGGTCTCTCCGCTAGTGGTGCTGCGGGGAACCTTAGCCCAAGCCTGGTACTGCTTGTAGGCTGCCGTTTTCTCACTCTTTTTCTCTAGCCCGACAATAACGACTTCATCTGTCTTGCTGTCGAAGAATAGGGTGGCGTACAACTTACGTCCGAGCGAGGCAGTCGGTGCGGGTCCCCAGGTACTGCAGCGTGTATCACCGTCGCTGTAGACCTTTTCGCTGGAGGTCGAGCGGGTGTGAGGGGGCTCGTGCTTCAAGAGACCCTTGTTACATCCTCTGCAAGGTGCCGTGTCAGTGTCGGTGAGCTTTATCCCTGTCACGATACCCTTGCTGACCATGTTCTGCAGGCCGCGGATGTCGGTGTGGCCCATTCAGCAGTGGAACTCGTGCAAGGTGAGTGTCATGTACTCAGTGTTGATGGTGGACATGGATACGGGGTTTGGCGTCAGGGTGCTCGACGAGTGCACCTCCTGTACGGGATATAGCCCATTGCGCTCTGGGACAATGAATAGCGTCGCGCGGTCCGGGGTGAGGACGTGCACGCTCTCCTTCTCGAAGTGGACAGCGTGGCCCGATTTGGCCATACGGCTGACAGAGATGAGTGTCAGCGGCATCTCGGGGCGTGAAGGACATTGAGGAGCATCATGTTGATGCGTCGGCCATCGTGGAGGACGGTAATGGGAACCTTGCCGCACCTGGTGGTGTAGAAGGTGCGGTTGTCGGCGGATCGGATGGGGGCGGCGTCGATGGTGTGGTACTCAACGAAGTGTTCGCGCGAGGGGCAGTAGTGACAATTAGCGCCCGAGTCGAGGAGGGCGGTGAAGCCGCACAAGACAATGCCCGTCTCCTCGAGCTTCTTGAAGTTGGTCGCCACATGTGCAGCAGCGCTGAAGGCAAACGAGTAATTTCCCGTTCCTGCATCTGCGGTGTTGGCGGTATTGTTATTATTGCTGCTGCCACTGCCTCTTCCTGAATTTCCGCCACCACCGCCTCCTCTACCGTTCCTATTACCTCAAGCCATTTCTTTCCATTTCGCCGGGCGCTGTCCCTCCTTGCCGCCGCCCTTTTACCAGCAGTCTTTGGCCCAATGGCCTTTGTGACCACAGTTATTGCAGACATCGCGTGAGCTTGCAGCGAGCACCGCACCGCCGGATGGGGCGGTGGTGCTGTTGATCGCGGCGTCATCGCATGTGAGGGAGCGAATGGCTTCAATGAGCATGCCGGTGGTGTAGAGGGCGGGTGCACCAGAAGGATTGATCTGCATGGAGAGTTGGCGGATGGATTCGCTGTTTGCCAGGATGGTCCGGATGTTATCGCGCCAGCTGCTCGGTAGAAGGTGAAGGACAATATTTTTCTTTTCCGAGTCAGCGAACTTGAGTTGGTGCATGTGGTCGACGAGGGACTGTGTGTGCAGCTCCCCCTGATGCTCGTACATTTTGCAGAGCTCATTCCAGGACTCGTGAGTGGATGAATGGTTAGCAATGCGGATTTTGTGCGTCTGGTGGATGGTCGCAAAGAAAAGGGTACAAATCTTCTCGTTATTCTGTTCCCATTCGTCCAATAGCTCATTGTACTCTTCCAGGGCCTTCTTGTGTGCCACTTTGGCTGCATCATCAGCTTTATCTGGAAGAGTCGGCTCGACCGGTGCGGTCGCGCCCCCATTGATGTAACGGGCTTTCCCCATGCCCGTGATCTGCGACTTCAGCTGGGTTTTCCAGATGACAAAATTTTCGCCACGCTGCCCGAGTGTGGGGAGCCGGATGCGGGATGTCGCATAGTTGCAGTCGTCGCCACGGGAGGCCATAACCTGTTAAGAATGGAGGTGTGTGGGGGTATGCAGGTGGAGGACAACGAGCGTGGGGAAGGAGCATGGAAGGCGCAGATGTGCGCTGTGGTACCGTCGATGTGCAGGAGGCTAGACAATAATGATTAGCTCTTCACTCAGCCAGGATGTAGGCAGAATTATATATTGTATGTACCTAGACAATAATGATTACTGGATGGTAAAGTAAGTAAATGAATGCAGCAGTTATAAGTAAGGACGTACGCTCTTCACTCAGCCAGGATGTAGGCAGAATGAAGAGCGCCGTCGTACGTGGCACCGTATGTAATGACCGTGCATTCCAGCCGTCGCGCATACACTACGCACGACCTTACCTCCGTGCGTACTTGCCCTAAATATTCCCGCTAACACTTATACGAGAATGTCGGGGTTCCTGTGCCAGTTGCTGAGCCTGATCTTCCACCGCCCTCATACGATGCGGATGTGCGTACGTGAGTTGAAGTTGTGTCTGTACCGTATTCTATTCTTTCTAAACTCTGATTTCACGTTACATCATACATGAATGAGCCTTGCACTTCATTTCCGTCACCAGTTGATCATTCCTCCACTCATTTGACCGCCCACATGATGTAGCTGCAGTTGCACAGCTGTCACGCGAGAAAGATGCCTACTCTATCTCGAACAATGGCTTAGGGCTGCACCTCCAGGTCCTTTTCTCATTTAAACTTTCGCACAGCGCCCGATTCATAGGCGCTCATAATCAAGAATTCCAGTAGACCACTCCAGAATCATCTCCTAGAGAGATCATGACTGTGCTGATATGGTAGAAGGGAACATAAAGCACTGTTTCTGGGACTTGCAATTTTGTGGGGCAGAGACCAGGTATTGAAAATAGACGGTGGATCAGAAAAAATGTTTGACGAACTCAACACCGACGATAAGTCATGCAGGGACAATCAGGAAAGACGACGGACGAGGCAACCGCGACACCATTGTCTCCTGACATTGAAAGAACGAATTTGGGTGATTTTATGAGCACCATGATCGTTGAACGTATTACACGGGTGTTGGTGACTATAAATCCTGCTTTTGGTTCCCTCGACTTCTCTAGTTGCTTGCCGCTCCGTTTCTGGGGCACGCCTGGCCCGTAGGGATGCACCTTCAAAACCTGTTAGTACAACCGGTTGTTTCATCAATAGCGGCAACACTCACTGGCTTCCACGTGTGAGACAGCAGAACGTGTTGGTTGCGCCTGTTCAAATTGCGGGTTTAAGAATATCCGTAGGATGAAGGAGCACAGAACATACATGGGGGCTTTCGGCCAGTCAGAATCATTGCATGAAAAAAGGTAACACAATAGAAAACTCACCAGGGAGCGAAGGTTGGGCATGCGGGCAACTATAATTTGGAGGGCATCAATTAGCACAACTTTCGAAGTACCCACACGACACATACGGGGGGGTCCCCACCTATTCACCGAAAGCTCGTCAGTCATTGCTCACAGATCCTGGAGTACAAGGTACTTACAAATTATTGCCATAGCGCCATGAGTGAAAGCGAAGAAGAGGAGAGCGCTGGGGATGAACTTGGCGAACATTGTGAATGTGATTCGGCATTGAAAACTTTCCCCTTATATATTGAGCTGGGCGTTTGGATTATCTGCATAGGAATGTAGCCTCGGTAATAAAACGTGAGAATGTACGGACTGACTATGGCTGTCGTGGAAGCCGTACATGCCACTCCCAGGAGTTTCAGCATTCCTCGGACCTCGAGTTGAAGCACTGCAGCCAAGGTGCCCTTTGCAGTTGTTGCTGGCCATTCCTCTTTTGGATATTCATCAGTTCAGGGAAGGAACCAACTTGTGTGTCATTTTTCGTCCCGCACTGTACTTAGACCGAATCTGTGCGCATTTGAGACCCAAGGGGCCAGTAGGATGGAATGCGGGAGCTACAGTAGTGCAAATGTAAGGATGTGCCAGTGTGACGTCCGCGGTAGATCATGTATCACCGGAGATGGTTGTTCATTATGGCTCCAGTCTGAGTTGTGAGCTGTTGGGGGCATTTGACATCAAGAAGGATGACACACTTCCCGCCTAGCAAGTTTACAGGAAACTGACAGTAGCGGGCCACATTTATCCTTTCCGGGATAATCCTTGGAAACCGGTGTTCCTAAGCGGGACCGTGCCGTGTAATGCTACCTGCCGCTTACTTCCTCGCTTGATTATAAAGGCAGCAGGCATCGTACCCCGCATTCAATCCCACAATGTTTCAGAAGTCACTGTCCACTTACAAACAACCGAAGTACAGGGTAAGTCATGTTTGTAGTGTCTGTCTACGAGAGACTACTGTCCAATGCCCTCCTTGCAATTCTACTCCTGGGGCAGGAAGCTCTATGCGCACCACAGACCTCTTCAAACACCGCCTGTGCGTGGCTGTTTGAAATTTTTTGATATGTACCGCTCACGACTTGTCCAATGTTCACAGGTGAAAGTAAGTACATATGTAAGGATTCTTTTCGGCCATAGAGTTGACTTATTCTGATGATCATTGTGCAGGAATGTACGGCTTTCAGGATGAACCTGAACATTGTCAGGTGTATAAATTGTTATACACAAGGTCCTCCGGAATTGGCTTTGTTCAGGAGTTTCTCGTAAGTTCGAAAAAGGGGTTGTGAAGTTGAAAGTGGGGAAAATCTCTTTTAAAATAAGAGTTTATAAAAAAAGGTGTTGGATGACTAACAGAGGCGAAAAAGGGTCTAGACTGGGGCTGTGAAAAGGTCACAGGTGTAAAAGCAACTCCGGTTCGAGTTGCTTGTAAGGGTTTCGAGTTGCTGGCGCTGGGTGGCGGAAGACAAACACAGGATGTTACGGATTCCAGCTATTTGTCTTACAAACACAAGAGCTTTACGGACTCAGGCTGTTTGTACTTTCTTGGAACTGGTGGTGGATTACTGGAAAAACAAGCACAGGAGCTTCACGTACTCAGGCTACTTGTTTCTTACGGGACGGCGGATAACTGGAAAAACAAGCACAGGAGCTTCACGTACTCAGGCTACTTGTTTCTTTACTGGACAGCGGATTACTAGAAAAACAAGCACAGGAGCTTCACGTACTCAGGCTACTTGTTTCTTTACTGGACGGCGGATTACTGGTTAAAACAAGCACAGGAGCTTCACGTACTCAGGCTACTTGTTCTTTACTGGACGGCGGATTACTGGAAACAAGCACAGGAGCTTCACGTACTCAGGCTACTTGTTTTATTACTGGACGGTGGATTACTGAACGGCGGATTAACTGGCGGCAGATTTACGGGAGCACAAGATGGGAGCAAAGCTTCTACCTGCTTATGCGTCCAAACTTTTTAGAGGGCAAGATTTTTCTATGATTCCTACAGAGTATTACAGCGGGTATCTATACAATTTTGAGTCTATGATGTCATCTGTTTCTATTTTGACGATGCTGTCCCTTGGCTTACTTTTCCCACTAACTTAGCCCCGTTGGCTTAACCACAGCACTGGTTTGCACCAGCTGTAAGTCTGTTGGCTTGACAATAACACTGCTCTGTACTGCTTTAGACTCGTCAACTTGACTATAGCACTGCTTGGCACAGCTGTTCATTTAATTTAGGCTTGCTGGCTTGACAACAGCACTATTTGTAGTGCCCATGCTAGCTCCTAGTTGACGTATGGATGTTGCTTACACCAGGAGACTTGTACTGAAGTGCGCAGCTGTAAGGCTGTGCAGTCTGATAGGCTGGTTCTAGTTGTCCTTTCGACGTTGTTGTGTCTATGGTGCAGCTGTAAGGTCGTGCAGTCTGTTTCCCATTATTTCCTAGCCTTTTCTAATTTGGCTCTGACTCTCTTTTATCTCCAAACAGTTTTTTGGAGATGACAACGTTGAATTCTGATGTACTACGCCTATATTCAGGTCCGTCCGGTGAGACATATTGCATCATTCTCGTAACTCCCCCGGTTCTGGGCTTGCGAGTACTCGTTTCACAATTACTGTAATGGAATGACCGCTTGATATGTTTGCAAAGCTGCGGGAGGGTCTGTCCGCGGTAAAGCCTTCGTAAAAAGATGTGGTGTAGTGTAGGGATGGCTGCATATTAACCTCTTAATGCTGCGCAGATGTCTTTGAAGCAAGCACCGCTGTGGAAGGAGCCGGCCTGGCGGCCGCTTGATCAGCATGCCGCTCGGCAGTGTATATTAACCGTTATTTAACGAAATGGACAGCTTTTGTTTGGAACTGTTGTGGCTTTTACTCCATTCAAACTCATCCCCATTGTGTGTCCTCTTCTCCAGTGCTCGAAGTAGCACATTTTGTTCCCCATTTGCTCATTCCCACACTGCATCTGCATTTTTTCGTTGGCTTCGCTGCAGCAACAGACTGACAGACTGACAGCTGTCATCTGCGCCGCAGGTCTGCAGGCCAGAGTCGTCTCGCCGTATAAAACACCGTCGCAACACCGCTTCATCGAGGCTCTTTCTCTCGATTCCCGGTCGTCCTGTGTCTCTCCTGCTGGCTTTCATTATTCCCCAGGATCAACTTGGCTGCATATTGTAACATCCTGCTCCTCAAAATCGACTGCATCCTCAAACCTTGGTATCAAATCTGTGCACTTCCAAGTTTCCGCTCTTTTGCTGGTCCTGTGGCTCAATAGCCGTATTATTATCTAAGTTCTCATGCGAAGGATTCTGCAGATTCTATTCTGCCGTCAATTTTCAAGCCTCAAGTGATTCTGGTCTGGCTGGTTTGCTACGCCAGAACATTGTTCCCGTCTGCTGCCTGCGATATTCTCAAATATTCCCTTTGGGTTATTCCCTTTTGATTCTCTGGCTATTTCGACATCTCCAGATGGAGTACACCAGAACAGTGTGCTCAACTTTCCGTTCCTTTCGCATTCAGGAATCCGATCTCACAAGTTCTTTTTCTGTTCCTCGTAAATCGATTATTCGCCCTGTACCAAAATAACTAAACGCATCTTTCCTCTACCTGAAGTTTGCCTCGAAAGCTAACATAAGTTTTTGGTCTGCCACTTTAGTGCAAGGTGCGCCGCTGAGCATGCACATTACACCAATGATCAGCCTGATTACCCGCGGCCGCAGTCCATGTGACCAACACGGCGGGGGTGAACTCTGCATTTTCCTCCTCCTTTTCATATATTATTCGGCCGCTGCTCCGGAAGGTCAGTTGCGTGATACAGCTGTTTGCTTCATTTGTGTCCGTCGCACAGCATGTACACAACTGCCAGAGCGAAGCAAAGGCCTATCTTGTCGGAATTAAGGAGAACATCTGGAAAATCATGAATGTCTGTAGTGGTCTGTGGCAGACACTACAGACCAAATAGACACACAGACTGCCCCCTGACTGTGCCAGACAACAGCTTCTGCGGCAGACACCTGGCAGACACCTACAGACACCGTCAGACCGATCGTTTGCCGATAGTGATTGGTACAATGTCTTGGCAATCATTACTTACCGTTAGTTCCCGCAGCATCAATTTTCTCGTTACTCACTGGAATAATCGCAACCACGTCATCTTGTTTCGCCATTTCGAACGCATTGAAACTGGCATAGTGTAGAGGGATGTTGGTTGATGTGGTGAAGAAACAAAGGTGGAGTGGTGCGACGTCATACACCCAGCCACCAGATCAGCCACAGCCACCGGTACCGCATGCCCGATCAGCCACCAGGTGGCTCCCGGTGGCTACCGCAAACTCTCTATAGACGAAACACTACTGTGGCATCCAAATCAAAAAAAAAAACCATAAATAAAGTCTAAAAAGGACACCTATATTCTGTCTTCCATGTCACACACGCACTCGCCCTGCATCACGGCCTCTGTGCTCGTCGAGGCATCGCCCGACATTTGCTTCGACTTTGTGAGGAGCGGGTGCGCGCTGGCTCTCAGACGGCTCTGTGTGACCTCTGACGACTCACAGGATGAAACAGACTCACTGGGCTCTCGGCAGCATGGAGCGCGAGGAGGTAGAGCCAGGCCTCTTTTGCGGGACGAGCCTCTTCACCTACAATAAGCTCTATATCCGGATCGTCGCCCAGCCTGAGCTACGTCTCGTCGACTACTATACAGGCACCTCACCCGCGAGCTTGCAATTCGGCACGTCAACCCACGTCATCGACAGCAGCTGTGTGGGTGAGGCTGCTGGGAATGCGCTGATTGTGATGACTACGTGGCGGCATTCCAGCACCAGTGATGCCGATTGGGAGCTCAAGAGCCACTTCTGGCCGACCGAGATCACCCTGATCAAGGCACGCATCGATACGAGCAGCGCAACCCCGAACAGGCGGCAGCGGCCCCCACAGACTTCCGCAGAGTCTGCAGCGTAGACCATTCGACCTTAGGTGGAGGGCGATAGCCACCATACTCGCGATCTCACGGATTCCTTGTCTGCAGAATTGCGGCCACCAGTTTATTGAACAATGATTTGTACACCAGATCTCTCCCGTTTCTCAAATATCTCCCACCTTGCGAGTGTTTATTGTCGAAATCCGACCCGCAGTTCATGTACGCTGGCTCACAATCACAAACCACTTCACAACTATCGAGCTCTTGTACCTTCGGCCGTATTTGCTGTATCCTTCACATATTATTTTCGTGCCTATCCATTCCCTCACTATCTGATCTGAGGACCTGGGCCAGGTTCTTGAATAAGATAGATAGCTGTTCCGGGAGACACCGGGGCTCATGCCGCCTATTTCTCATCACCAGCTGTGATGAATCTACTGAACATAGATGTGCGGATGGCCTATTAGAGCAATATGATACCGACTGCTTCTATTTTCGTGTTGCATTGGGCGGAATCTCATACTCAGCTAGGGAGCCTTTCGCATTCGGGGCCGGATTATCTAGGATTGTTCAAGCTATGAAATCTCAGACAGCTTCAGCTCGGGTGGCTGTTTTAAGCTAAAGGATAAACAACTACTGGTATCACTTCACTCTCTTTATAAAATTAAGCCGCTCTGTCTGTCTGAAGCCATATCTCCATTTGTAAACCGCTCTCACACGTCTGCGGTCCGCTGACAGGCATCGCTTATTTATAAAGTGGGAGCCGGCGCGAAGCGCCGGCGAGCGCTTGTCTTGATTAATTTCGGCCCTCTCAATCTGCTCAATTTCAGGTACAATTCCAGTCCAGACTGAAATCTGAATTGAAATCACTGATTTCTGTCCCACCGAGATCTGAACCCCCTGCCAAAAATTGATTTTGGGGTGAGTGAAAACAATTCTTTGGGTTCACAGTCAAGCCAAGCTGGAAATCAAGCCAAAATTATATGTTTCGAGAACGCCGAATCACAAAATGAGACAAGTAGTTTACGTTCGAATTTAAACTGACCTGATTTGTTAACTGATACTAATTTTTGCTTCGCCGATATATGGTATAGATCGGTGCTCCTTCGACGGTCCATCGTGTGCCATCGCGCGCCGCGTGCCGCCATGTGCTGCGAGCCTCCTCATCACCTTCCGATGTCATGAGACAAACGGCGGGCGATGGCTCACGATGTGTACAAACAAATCACAGTATACTGAATTCTGTAAGGAGAATTGCGACTGTACGCAGCGCTACCTCCACGAATTCTTTCAGATTTTTCTCAACTCTTTCTGATGGGCTGGAGCCGGTGCCCACTCCCTGATACTGTGACCCGTGACCAAAATTTACGAAATTCAGATTTCGTACTTTGTCTGAGGGAGCGTGACCATTTTTTTTTTTCGTAAATCCAGGTGTGCAGATCGAGGAGGGGCGCACATGGTCGAGGGAGAGTCAGAGCCGTGGGACTCCGGGAGGACAATTTGCTTCCGCTGTCATAATTGGCAGCTCGTGCGAGCCGAAACCTGTTGCGTCACGCGGAGGGAAAAAGTTCGATTTTTTGAGCCATTTTACAGTGATTTTCGTAACCGTTTTCAGAATTCGTACATCGCTGGGTGACCTGTGACCTGTACGAAAAAATTCGTAACTTTTGAGGCCTGTGACCTGTGACATACGAATTGAATTAAATGGTACAGTATACCATGTTATTAAGGAGATCCCTCGTATCAGTATGTGACTGTTTGGCCTTCCCACGCCACCGCCGCAGCCTAATTTTCGGCTGTCAATCTGCACGCCGGAGCGGAGCGCAGGCATGTCTTGTTCTACCCACAGAATTCCACTGAACACTAAAATACGGAAACATGCGAAATATAATTCTGTCTTTGCCCAAATCTGTGCGATAAAATGATCTTGAACCGCGAGCAAAGCTCTTGGGAGCTCAAACTCTATTTTCCTGTGTAGTACAAGTGTTACACAACTCATTCATAACCATTTGTGTTCCCACGCCAATAGAACAACCATAAATCGTCTAACTGCTCATCACTGGGTTTTGATCTGGTCCAGAAGTCCCACTTTCTAAGACACTTTGGCACTCAAGAATCCATATGAACAACTCTGAACCCTCATATAAAGCTCTGCGAACTAGATTTGAGTCTTGAATAGCTGCACAAGAGAATTGTGGACACACATGGTGGCGGCGGTAACATGATGATATCTGATGAAGCAGGTGCAGACATGGCAATCATTTGCCGGTTTACTAGAGAGGTTGTGCAAAGCCACCCAGAGCCACCTCGGTGGCTTTGCCTTTCAGGTGGCTTTTCAGATGGCTTTCATATATTGTTTGCGCCATGTCTCTCCCTGTGTCCCAGAAAATCTGTGTGCCCCCTACCATGCGCAACGACATTAGATGAGGCTAGATTTTGTTTTGCAAAGATATTAAAGCTGTTTTGGATAAACTGAATGAAGGTTTCAACAATATTGGTGAATCAAATGAAGAAAGGGTGAATATCTGGTGAACAAGTGAGGCTCAAGGGCCCAATTCTTCTCGGTAAACATAATTCGGGTTTGGAAAGAGGCCCACCAGCTGAAATATTTCAAATGACATCAAATATGCCATTAATGAGCCATCCAGAAAGCCACCGGCTTGCACATGCCTCAAAGCCACCTGGGTGGCTCTGGCCAGGGTGGCTTTGTGCAACCTCTCTAATATGTGGGCTTGGGTATAGGCATGAAATAGCTTGGTCAAACATTAGCGTAGTGTTTTAGCGGCCACATTAAACATATTTCGAGTCGAAGATTGCACGCAGGAAAACCTCGAAATCATCGACGAGCTCGTCTCCCTCATTCCCAGGCGTGCCCAACTCAGTCATGCCCTGAGTACCGTATACCCGGCCGCCAGGTGCGCTTTAACACCCGAAAATCTTTTGCTCGGCCTTTATGAGGAGACTACCGTCAAAGAACCAAAGATCGTCGATGCGGATGTCTTCAGGCCCGCTCATTGTCAGATGACTCCCGAAAGGATTACGGGGTCAGGGCACAGTTCAAGATGAATACCGAGGCAGACGAGAGAGAAGGGAGAATTATGCAGAGGGTTCGAGCCCACGAGAAGGGTGAGAGAAGAGACAAAGAGTTTACAAAAGGAATTGCCTCTCTCGGATTTTAGTGTTGATCTTTACACTGCCACAAGTTCAACCAACACCAGAGATGTTCAAGTTCAACAATCCGCAGCCAGCACCAGAGCCCCCGCCTCATGATACGCTGAGTCTTGTCCACCCGGCTTTTCAAATCAGCGTGCATCAGTCATAACAGCGTTCCGAGGTATCAATTCTAGTCAATAGATATCAGCGAATGACCTCACTCGGCAGTCGGAAAAATCGCGCGTTAATCCACCGCTTAAGGGTAAGGCATGGGTTCGGTGTTGTTTCTGTGGAACAGGATACGAGCAGAGCAGTCGCCGGGCCGACGACCCCACCACAACTTTTACTTTTTCCGGCACGCTAAGTACTCTGGCAACGCCCGTACTCTGGATGAAAATATCTATACCGTCCAGTAGGTCTGGAGTTATGTACATGTGTTCAATCCCCCCACACATTTAGTGCCATGGGACGCCAGCTTCCAACACAGTTCCGCTTGCCAATTGATCGCGCATACAGTAGCAACGGCCTCGAGGTCAGATTTGGTACTTAACGGCAGAAATACAGGATCTACTTCGGGTGTGCGTGAACACATAAATAACCATCATATGGCCGTTCCATGAAAGTCAACTTCAACTTCAACTTTGATCTTGTGCGATCATGAAGGTTATCGTAGCCACCGTGCTCTCGATCTTCTCAGTGGGAGTGCTCGCCGATAGTTGGGGCGGGTAATCGGGCCTCCTCTGTAATTGAAAGCAACTGCACTGATCATGGTCTAGCGCGCTGTCTCTCGGCCCAGCCAAAACCAACATCATCAAAGCGACCACCACGCTCACCCCTGGCGCAGCGCCCTTCCCTCAGACGGGAGAGCTTTTCCTGTGGCCGGTAGCGCCGCTGTTTTCTGTTTTGATAGACATCTCTTTGATGAAGAAGACTTAGGGTATGAGCAACGGCACGGGCGACCTCATCCAGGTAACCACTCTTCCTGTCCTTATTTCCGACTCAACTGATCCCTCCTATCAAGACTACGCTTGAGTCCTGGCCGGACAACACATGGTGCGGTGCCACCCCCGGGCAGTGGTGCGTGAGGGCGTCAGTGTTCGGTGGGTTTGGCCAAATCGACAGCACGACGGTGGGCATTAGTCTCTCGCAGACAGACGCTTCAATGCAATTTGAATTCGTACCTTGTTTAGGTAGGCATCGTCAAAGGAACCGACGCGGTGTTGATTGACTAGTAAATTCATATTACACTGGGCAAACAGGCGACTGAAGCATCCTTTTCAGCACGCTTCAATCGAACAAACTCACTTGGACGCAGACCGTGTCCATTGCCGGGAAGGTCGTCGCCACGGTGGGTCTTTTGATCAGCAGAGCTTCCTCGTGTTCAATTCCCATGTCCATTCATTGACCAGCTGAACCCTGACTCCGGCCCATTCATGAAAGGTGCGATCGCTCGCATTCTCCACCATATTCTCTTCTCACGAAATGTGAACAGGCTGGGGCACGGGCACAGAGTGCGACGGCGGCTGCTCCGGCTCGATCGCAGCGCAGACGTACACCAATACGACCATCACGTTCGACGCAGCGGACCCCAATTTCGGGAACACGCTCGTGCTTTCGGGAGGGACGACATTCACGGGGCCTGGACAATTGCGAGCATCCATATACCTGCAATGGTGTGAAGTTCAGCACAGGGATGTAAAGTACTTATTGCGACTTCGGGTTCTCCAAGTAAGCTCATTTCTGAGATCGAACAATAAGTTATCGGAAATCGTCGGTCTGGTGAAGTCGGTCGAGTGAGATCTGGTTTGGTTCGAACGTCGTAGGATGCTCAACAGTGCCAGTTTTACACTTATCCTTCGTTGTAAATTAGGGACGGCGAAAACAACGGCTCGCGTTGAGAACATATGCTGGAGGAAAATTACAAAATACAGTATGGCGCGTGGGAGGTGGTCATTCGACAATCTAGAGGCTGTCAGTAACTACAAAGCCAGGCTGAAGCAGGCATACCATTGCATCAGTTCCGTGGTTACCGCATATACTCTAATTCCTCTTCCTCTGTCCACATCGAGTCCATCGGGATGTCCGTGCCCATATATGGCTCCATAAAAGTGGTGATCGCAGGCGAATCATGGGTCGTCGTGAGTCTCGTTGTGCGGTTTCTCTGCGCGCGGAGGATTCGTGGATCGCGTAGGTTGAGCATCAATTGTGTTAGCATGAGCGAGGAAACACTGTGGGCAAGGCCGTTCGCATTAAAAAGAAATAATCGAGCGATGATGAAGCGTACATGTTCAGGATGGTGGTGGCTGAGCCACTGATTATCGGCTGGGAGGGGATTAAGTTACGGAAGTCAGAGGAGTTTCGAGCTTACGCCGCCTGAAGTGTAGGTCACTATATTCCCCACATTTACGGCAATCATAATTCTGCAGACGGAGTCATCAGAGATCGAGTCGTAGCTTCAACAGAGACAACCGGACCCAAAATACATAGAGCCTGAAACGAGTTTGAGTGTCGAATGGGAGGGACAAACGAAGACGCACCATCGCGAAATAGAACGCTGAAGAGGCTGCCGCTGCCCATGTCATGCCTGAGGGCTTTATACACTGTGAGCACAAAGATCATGACGTCGAAGATGAGCTGAAATCATGTTGGAATGTGTGTTCGCGAAGTGTAAAGCTGCGCACCATGCCGCTCCATGCCGCTGCGAGACCTAACGCGATCTTTAGGCCGACGTTCAATCAGCAAGGGGTGACTTCACGCACGTAGGTTCCTGGCGCACAGTATAATTTGAGCACGGACAGGCAAAGCAAAGAAAATTAACCCACGAATCATGGGGAGCCGCCGAAGGACATCCAAAAGATTTTAAAAAGGGGTCCAGCGTGTCATGACTACTCCCAGCGAGTAATATATACTGGATTCCTTGTCAGCTACGGGAGCGGGTAGAGTTAAAGTGTAATCCCTCACAAGAGCAAAGACAATGACGGTGAGAGTCACGACGACCGTCAACGCCAGAACGTATTTATTGCGCTCATAGAGGGCGTATGTTCTCATGATAAGCATAACTTGATGTCATGTCAGAACGTTCAGACGACCAGAACAACGTCATGTACCAGCGACGAGGATTTGCGACAGCAGCCTACTGAAAGTTAGTTGATGATGCTCAGTAGTCCGGCTGCAATATGCTCACACAAAGTATTTATGGTACTCTTGAAAGCCGTGGCACATCTGGACGGTATAAATAGGGAGGAATAGCTAGGAATAGAGCAGCGTACGCACTGCGGCTTTGCTTGGGTCCGTTGTGGTCGACAGGAGCTCTACCAGGATTGGCACCGTGCCAAAGAGCGCAGAATAGCGGTTGATGAAGAACAAGGCATTGCCCGCCGTTAAGCGGGTGCCCCAGTACCGTTCAACCTCGAGCCGGAAGGTCAAGGTGTATTCATACACAAGGACCGTGAACGGGACGAGAACCAGATATCGCGAAATTTCACTGCAACTCGTTAGTTTCCTGCATTCCGTAGACATGGAGGAACCACGAACATTTGCTGTTGGATCTCGACGTCGCTGAGACTTTCTGTCATCCAGAAGGTCTATAAGCTGGGGAGTGAGGACATGCGGCCGTGAAGGAGGGAAGGAAAGCGAGCAAGAAGGCATATCGTAACCAGGTGGGAGTTTGGTACCCCATATAGCGGATCGCCTTTCCATGAGAGAAAATATTTTGATTCCATCATTGAGACCAGATCTTGTTCGGGTTCTTGTTCTAACACAATTATTGCAACAATTGAACTGGGAGAATGAGAGAGGAACCGGGCCTCCTGAAGAGCTTTTTTGCCTCTATTTTTCTATCCGACCCACTTCATAGAAAGGATCGCGACCGCGTATGAGAGTTGATCTCATCATGTCTAAGTCGATGTCAGACTTTGACTTCGGGAGATTTATTAAACTTTCGGAACTATACTCTACCGGAGATGGCGAGCCTTGTTTTGAATAATGAAAGCAACGGCAGAAAACCGGAACCAACTGTAATAAGTTTGTCTCGTTGTTCGTGTTGCCGTAGCCCGTGCGCATGCTCAAGTTCCCTGCTCCTTGTGCTACGTACTGTAGTCGCTGCAACTGCCCAAAGAAGAACTCGCCAAGCACTCGCCAAGCAAACATTTGTTCCACTGGGACTCGTTGAATGGCAGGGAAAGCCGCTATTTTGATTTGAAGACCACCACCTCGATTGTGCAGAGAGAGAACGGTGCGCGGCCACGACAGGGCGTTGACTTGGATTGGACTTGGAAAAATCCCATTGTGGACTGAAGCAAGATCCAGCACGCACGTAATGGACGCGCGGTCAGTGGGCGTGCCCAAACAGAGACAAATTCAACATGAGTGATATGTGTCGGAAGTCAGCCAAATCGATAGAAATCTGATAAGAATTAATCATGTGAAGAGGGGATAGATGAGCGAAGAAGCTGGTGAAAGATCATCCGCGAACCCACCACATGACCCCCTAGCGCAAAGTAATGACGAAGGCACTCGCACGGCACTCTCTCCTCGCGACAACCTCGAAATGCCTCCGCCTCCCCCAGCTTTCTCCTTTGACGGCGACGTACCTGACTTTCGTGCCATCGAGCACGAGCACGAATGAACTGATGTTGAACACTAGGTCGCAATCGTAACCGGCGCCGGGTCTCGTCTGGCTGGTCCGATATTACTTCGTGCTTTTCAAGGCTCGCATTCATTTACATCGTTCCGTAGGTGAAATCGGGAACGGGCGCGCAACCGCAATCCTCCTCGCCCGCCAAGGCTGTAAAGTTGCACTTGTCGACTACAATGTCGAGTGGGCTCAGGAAACTAAGCGCATGATTGACGAAGAGGGGGGAGTTTCCGACGTTATCCAAGCCGATGTGACCGTGGAGGCATCGTGCGAGAACGCGGTCAAGAAAACGGTTGAACTCTTCGGCGCGGTTGCATATCCTCATCAACATTGGTAAGTGCACTG
This sequence comes from Mycena olivaceomarginata, assembly GCA_029378375.1. NCBI lineage: Eukaryota > Fungi > Basidiomycota > Agaricomycetes > Agaricales > Mycenaceae > Mycena > Mycena olivaceomarginata. The sequence goes on along the minus strand of JARKIC010000020.1, from coordinate 367,476 downwards.
TTCGCTGTTCAAAAAATCATAATTTTGGTCTGAGACTTACTATTATGACAGTGGGAGTCGGTGGAACGCACGGAGACGTCACCGCGGTGGATTTGGATGCGTGGGACCGGGACTTTCGGACCAATGCAAGCGGTTCAAGTGCATCCATCCATATTGAATCCGAACCAACCAACTTGCAGGTCACCTCAATGGTAATGATGTCGCGGCATGCCATCCCGGAAATGAGGAAGGTCGGGCGCGGGGCTATCGTGAATATGTGTGCAATTTTCCTATTATTGACCACCAAATACTGATGGTTGATCCAGGTCGTCCGTCTCTGGCCGTCGGTTCATTCTGTTGAATTCACAGCATCCGCTCAGATCCTGTCATTAGTTATTGGAGGAAATCCCGGCGTACTCTATCCTGTCAGCAAAGGCGCCGTTGTTCAACTTACCCGCGCAATGGCCGCTCACCATGGCCCTGAAAATATTCGGTTGGTTCAACTCCCATCTGGATTGCATGTATTCTACGCGCTAACAAGCCACACCAGAGTTAACTGTGTTGCACCCGGCATGGTTTACGTGCGCCTGCCTTCCCCCCTGCAATTTCATCACCCTCTTTTTAAAATTACGGGTGTCCGAAGCCTTTTTAAACTCCGCCATCAGCTCTAACCCTTTTCGTTGAGTTCTCTGTTTCCACTCATGCCGTGCCTGCCGCGGCCCGCGTAAAATCCCGTCATCACTCAACGTGTACAGCCTCGGCAAGTCCAGTAAAATGGGTCGTCTTGAATGCTCAGTCTCTGAGTTGAATTTATTTTGAAACTCAGGGACTGAACTTATTTTGATTAGATTTTACAGGCACAATCCATCTCTGTTACACTTCCAGTTCACACCAGAGGAAGGGGGTGCGAGGCCGCGAAGCGGCCGAGCAGCCGCTTGTTCTCATTAGAATAGACACCGATGGTGCGCGGACGTGGGATGACGGACGAAATGCGCCAGAAGCGCATCAACCAGAATCTCATGAAACAAGAGGGGACCGGATGGGATGTGGGCTATGGTAAGTTCTCTATAATATTGCTTTCCGACTCATTTTGATGTCTTGTTCAGCGATCCTGTTCCTCGCGTCGCGCGAGGCTCGCTGGATCACCGGAGTAGTATTTCCTGTGGATGGCGGTACCACGGCCGGGAACCCCAACCGCCCTCATTTGACTGGGGATAAATTGGCGGAGGAGATGGCCACTGGTTCTTCTGCCGCGGCTTGAGGAGAGACTTGAATATTGTTCGATGAACGTGTAATTTTAGTTGAACTGAAAACCCGTGAAGCTATAAATTGATTTCATTTCTGGAGTATATAGTAATATACATGAATAGGATACAGCAGTCGTAGAGCAGGGAGTGGAATGTCGTGAACAGCATGACCAAGAAACCGTGGAGATACAGAATTAGTGTTGGGTAATGTTGGCCGATATTTATTCTAGTTGAAAGGTCCGTGACGATAATGAAAGTGTGAGGGGCCCAGTCAAGTGCAAACAGCAAAGTGGTCCACTGTAGGCATGCCCGGATAAAAGAAGAACAACGTGCCCAGAATGGCGTACAAGCCTGCCACATATTCGTCAATAGGTTTTCGAGGGGATGGATTTTGCATTGTTGCAACGTACACATGAGAATCATTCCCTCAAGCCAGTTGCTCTTGCCGTCTTGCACCACGTAGTTCACCGTCAAGACTGTCGGAAAAAAATCAGAATTATGGGATGACTGGGAAAAGATAACGTACCAGCGAGGAAGAGACAGATCGCCTCATAGGGATCGAAGAGTAATGTCATGGGTTTCCCCATTGCCCAAGCGATTAGGACGCTGAATCTAAAGCGATCTCGGAATTCAGATAGGATGATGGTGAGAATGGGTGCAACATACGGAATAACAAAGAGCGCAATTTGCTAGATGGCGAGTGGCATAGTGTCAGTGTCAAACCTGCGGGCGGGACAGATTGGTGCTTACGATGCTCGAGCCGACGGCAACGCCAAGACTCAATGTCAGCTTGTCTTTGCGCGCGACAGTGACGGCGGTCAGATGTTCTGTGAAGATAAAGCCGGGCTGTGTAAGTCAGAGATCGGAGAGCCGGAGCTGGCGACTGACCAGCGGCGTTCCCGACGATGGGCAACAGAATGATGCCCACAAACTCCTTGCTCATCGCGCCAGATGAGGTGAGACCATCGATCGATCCCACGAGGAAATCTGCTGTTAGGGCGACCAGCTATAAAAGCGCGAGCGCTCAGCCGGCGCTAAATATACGGTGACACCGGGACGCACCGCAGTGACAGCGCCTAAGAGTAGCATGCAAACCAGGCCATTCAATTGAGGACTTTCGCCTTCCTCAAGGGGCTCCTCCGTGAGTATCGGAATGGTCTGAAGCTGGACGGTCTCGCCATCGACCGGTGTCCGGCTTTCGTACGCAGTGGACTTCACGATGTCGGCGCTATCGTCTTGATACATCTTGGTGTGCGAACCGAGCTGGAACAGCAGGTAGCAACCGTAGACTGCAGTGCGCCCTACATTAGTCTCGGAACTGATAGAGAAATAGCGCTGAAGCACTGACTGAACAGCAGGATGATAGCAATCTAAATGGAAATATAAGTAACTCATCTTACGTAAAACGGAGGAAACAAACCCCGTGGCTGAATTTGAGGATCTGAGCCTGTGTGGTGTTCGCGGCTGCTGTATCCGCAGGGTCATCAGGTTTTTGAGTCATTTGGTATGCTCCAGGAAGCAGCACGGCGACTACGCTGAGGGTCAATAGCGAGCTGTTGAGCTGCGCCGCACCTGAACAGCCATAAAATCAACTTGGGGTTCGATCTTCGGCACGAGAGGTCGTACCAGTAGCGAAACCCTGCTCGGAATACTTGATACCTCCGAAGAAGAAGCACATGCCGAGGACCAGCACTGCACGGAAGTCAGATACATCTTAATCAAGACAGCAAATGGAAACGAACACACATAGGTTGCTGAGAATTGAGCCGATCACTAGGGAGGATTAGATACACGATATTCACAAGCACAGCGCCAACTTGCAAGACGATTGAACAATCTGCAGTTCGCAGTGTGCCAGGGCCAAGATCTACGGCATCGTGAATTCTCCGCACTGTAGGTGGCACAGAAAAACCACATACCGCAACTATGAGTTCGACGCTGTTAGGATCGTGAGTACATCGAATGCTATACCATGTTTTTAGACAGCTTACGCATTTCCCTACAAGTTAAGAAAGAGTCAGTCAAGTCGTTCCACGATAGGGCATCATACGAACCAGGGTGGCACTGATGAGCCCAGCGAAAGCTTGACCGACGCGGAGGGACAGCTCGTCCGTGGCAAATGCCAGGAGCTACAGACGGTCAAATTAGGAATCACGTCACAGAAAGAATACTTACTTTGGCAAGCGGGATAATGGCGAAGAAGCCCGCTGATCGTAAATTATTTAGCTCAATGCCACTGCATGAATAGCCAGAAATCCACATACTGAAGAAAATCGCAGCATGTTGGTTGGGTGTGACAAAGTGAAGAACCCACTGGAATCAGTAAGCGGATGCTGAAAGCCAAAGATGAAGTAGATTTACACAGATGGGTATGCAAACAAGAAAGATGTTGAGCCCTGAAAGATCGAGTCAGAATTGCAATGGCGTAGGTGGCAAGGAACAACGTACAAGAGGAAACCACGATCGCACGGAGACTCTCCTTGGTGGTAGGGATGGGTCCGAGTTCCGCTGCGGGCTTGAGGAACGGCGCAGACGGACGGAGGAATGCCGGGATCTTGCGTCTAAACCAGGATGTCTTTGAGTTGGATTGGGTCGCCTGGGGCCCGACGGCTGTGGAACGCGTTTCCGGCTCCGAGGATCGCGTCCCCGCCTCTAGATGCAGAGTCTGATTCCGGATGGGAACGAGGAACTGCGAGGAGTTATCTGAACCGTTCGAGGATCCGTTGACACTCGGGTTCCGGGAGTGGTTCGCTGAAGACATGCGAGGAACGAAGTAGGTGGGGGTTTGAGAGATAGTTGAGATGGTGTACGCAGCCCTTTTGAAGGCTTAACAGTATACATCAAAGACTGTGGCAAAGCACGCGTGCACGAAAAATTTAGCTGTGCAGGGACCGTCGCCTTTCGATCACATTGTATGGGCTTTGAATCAAGTTTTCTTGTACTCTTTTGTTTTTCAGTTTTCGCAGGGCCTTGTTGGCCACACGGAATAAAGGCCAGGGCAACAGCTAGCAACAATCAGGAACATCTAGAGATTCAACTTAGAGATTCGTCTGAACTGTACAGCAAGCCTGCGCAGAAGTCCCGGTGGCCGTCGAGTAACAGGAGTCAATCAAAGCAGATCACTGGCGATCGAAACGGTTGACAGCATTGTTGCGTGATTCAGAACCGCGGGGAAATCGCAGCTGGAACAAGGCAGTGTGGCCCAAATAGAATTAGCACAATCGGATGTGGACGGGGAACCTCTCGGCCTCCACAGATTTCTAAATGTGACGTTACAACTCAAGGTGATGCCGATTTACGCTGAAGTGAACCTTGAACTGATTTTGTCTGGGCTTTCCCTAATCCCACCGGAGGATTGCAGTTAGCGCCTACTGAATGAAAAAAATCCTCTGGGAAAGCTGTGTTTCTTTGTGCTTTTCCTGGACATTCGGTCCCATAATACAAGTTCATCGAAGCTGGCACTGCCACGGTTCAATTCCAAAGCTGTTGTGACATGACTGCCCTCAGCATTCCATAACTGGGTCTGGAAGAGCGCTGTATACTTTGATCGGATTGAAGAACTCCGGAAAATCTGTACAGCATAAATGCCGTGTTCACCACCCCTGTCCTTTTAAATTTTCGTTCAACTGCCACATCGCTATTTTTCAACCACCTGTGTGTCGGACACGCATATGATCTTTAATTGTAACTCGTATGCCTACTAGTCTAGTATTACACGCTGTGTTCATAAGATAACGTTAGAAAGTCTGTCCAACTGTCCCAAAATCCATTCACGCCAGAGTCCAAATCATTCCTCCCACGACGCATGCCACAGCGGACGTCATCCCAGCAAAGGCGCCCGCGAGAAATAATGCTGGGCATCGCACCGCCCGTGGTGCTCCCCCCAGGCGCGTTCCCTGCGGAAGTCGTGTTTGTCTTCGCGCCAGCGCCGGGAATCAGCACTGGCGGGGCACTGGGCGTGAAGACGGCCGCGCTGGGTATGCACGAGGACGCGGCGGCAGAGGCGAGTAGATTCGGCTTCGCGTTTGCGTTGATGGTCGCATTGCCCCTGAACGAGCACGCGGTGTTCACGCGGTGTTGGAGCTCGTAGTACTGGCTCATCACGTATGACAACTTGATCGCTGTTTAAAAGTCAGAATGGACTCTACTGCACACTTCAAGGTTGAAGGGGAATGAAAGAATGCGCTTACTGGGATCGCACATCGCCAAACGCCCATACGTGCCTTTCACGCCGTCCGACGAGATGTCGTCGCATGTCCCGCCGGCCGTTTGCACGAGCCCACACGCCACGCCTATGAGGTTTCCCACCAGGGCCATGTAGTCCGGCGTCGGGGGCTGGAACACACAGCTCAGCTCGTTCGCGAGGCACCCGCACGCGGCGTCGTCGGGCGTTCTGCGGGATCGTGTTGGACGCGTTCCACGCGGGCGGGGTCGGCGACGGACACGCCGGCAGCGCGGGCGTCGACGCGCTCTTCGCGGGGCCGTTGACAAACGTGACGGCGTTGAACTTGGCCGCGAGGGTTGTCGAAGTCGGCGTTTGTGGTGACCGAGGTGCCGTCGGAAGAGGGGACCGCCATGCCGAACTCGTGACCCTTGCTGATGGCGCCGAAATAGCTGAAAGCTAGGCCGCCCGACCAGACGTTGGTCATGGGCTCGCTAAATAAAATGAAACGCCGGTCATTGCGGGTAGCGAGAACAGTTGAAGATGACGGATTACCTGAACATCACGGGGATCTCTGTCCACACTCGAGGGGCTGGATTACAATTTTCGCTTCCGAACTCTGAGCTATAGAAACGTCGGGTGAATGGTGAGATGAGCGATGTCGGAAAAGAGCATACAAGTATGCAGCAACGCCGTAGTCGGCGAATCGAGCATTGAGTCCGTCGAATGTCGTATTTGGCTCATTCCACACCACTCGCTGGATCGAAATTAATATCATCACAAAGAGAAGTAGAAAAACACACTAGTTGTTGAGTCCGAATAGATCAATCGACCCCGTTGCAGAGCATGCAAGGAAATTTGCTTCGTTGAGGACAAAAGACGCTGCGCCATCGATGGCAGCGTACCCGACGAGAGCGGATGAAGAGATCGAGTTGCTAGGAAGTCGGAATAAACCCACCGCACGCGATTGGGACCCTTCGACTCACAGGTATGCACGGATATCTCGAGCCGCAGCCGCAATGAAGGGTGGGGATTGGGTAGCTTTAGGTGTTATCACTTCATTTCCGATATTATATGCCAAGATATTGTCGTATTTCTCGAATGCGTCGATGGTCCTGAGGTACTGATAGTGATCATGTCAGAGCCTGTCTCTCAAGATCCGAACTAGACTCACCTGATCCAAGGTGTTAGTACTCCAGGCGGGCAGGGTCGTGTCGATTGACCCGTTTAGAGCTATGAAATATGAGCACACATCGCGGCTCGGTGCTTGAGACAACGTACGCAATGTCAAATCGAGGCTGCACGCAATGAGCTACGCTGAACGACTCGCGAGCAGAACGAAAACTCACATCACATAAATCCCAGCGCTGCTTAGCGCTTGCATGCATTCGTCGTGGTTCAATGAAGAGTTGGCGGCGTAGGCTCGGATGGCATTGATACCGAGTTTCTGGAGGTTAGGTAGATCACGCGCGCATGCTGCCGCATCCGCCAGGTTGTCAACGACTGGGAACCCAGTGAGTAGACGTATCGAAAGAAAAGACCGGCCGAGGCTAACATGTGGAGGGCTGGTTTAGAGGATTGTCGGGCCCGGGGACGATGAGACCTTGCGTTTGGTACGCAATGCCCTTAATAAAGAACCTGTTTCCGTCCTCGGTATACAGATACTTTCCTGCTCGGGACACCTTTGGCAGCGCGCTTGCCGTTGGTGCAAGGACGACGATGCCAGCGAGTGCTGCGGCCGCGAGCGCGAGAAGGTTACGCATCACCAAAGCTTGGGGTGGCGAGCGAAGGGAGGGGAACAGAGGGCGCAGATTGTCGCGGCACACAAATTTAAAACAGCGGCCAATTTAGCCCGGAGCTAACAAAACATCTCGGGTACTAGATCTGGTAGAAAAGATGTCAATCAAGCTTACATATTGCGGGGACCAAAAACCGCTCCCGCGTTTCCCGGGGCGATGAACATCGCGATGGGCTTCGAATTCGGGAATGCAAGTTTCCCCAATTTTTTTCGACGATATCCTCTTCTCCCGAGTCGCTATCGAAGAAAGGTACGGTCATGATCACTTGACCACGCGCACCATCATGCGACATGATGCGGCGACGAGTGGCGTATGTAACAGAGATGACAGACGGCAGCTAGCGGGATAAACCGAGCTGGTTTGACATGTTCGGCGCCGATTTCACTGCTGCTAGCAGGCTACCCTTCAGCATTCAAACGGACGCTCTCGCAGCACGTTGATATGCATGCCATGCAGATCATCCCGGAAGAACGCACGGTACGCTCCGTGGTTCGAATTCCCGGCGCTTCCCGCCAGTGATTCGCGCCATTCAATAGCGGTTACAAAGCGCGCCGAGTTAGACCCGGAGTGCTTATTCACGGCATGTTCTTTTGAAGGCCCAGGGTAAACCGGGCCGTCCTGGACTCGCTGTAACATCCAGTTCAGAAGCGTGGTATGTATATAAATGTACGGGGCCGAGTCTCCGCGACAGGAGGTGGGTGTCCGATAAGAACCAAAAAAACCTTGGCGTATCGGCCAATTGAATTGAAACTGGTAATGGCCCTGAGTTACATCGCCACGGTTGTCGGCGACCGAAAGGTGGCCCGCGCGCACTGCGTCAAACACGGAGCCGGTTCATAATCGACCAGAAAAAGCGGGACGCTGGCGCCTGGACACAACTCAATTGCTGTCGTCTGCTCGACCTCATCGGGGGTTTTATTTCCACGAGCTGCACAGCAAAGGAAATCGACGGCGTGGAATCCTGTTTTTTAGCGGCCGGGTGAACAGGGAGCGAGTCGAATGAGAGAACGATGGACGCTGTCACGTCAAATTGTGCAACTTCCTCGAGGAAAGCAACGTTGTCAACCGACTTGAACACAAGGATACCGTCCCAGGGTGGTAGTTCACCATACATAGGTATTTTCCCACTCACACAAAAGTCACTGGGCACCTTCTGCCGCCGCAGCAGACAGTCACTGCGGATAAGACCAGAATCATTAATGCTTGCTCAGGCACGAGAATGTGACTTATTAAGCCTGGGAAAAGTTATTCAGCTTCTTGTCAGCTATTTTGTCCCGACGCGCGACGCGTCACATGCCCGCGTTCGCGATTCTGTGTTCAACCTACTAGCTGCTCAGCTGGGCTGCGGAAACTAAAGGTAGTCAACTTCATCGCCAAGTTCTCATTCCAAAATCCTCTTCAGCAAATCCCTCAACTGTCCAATCTCCTCTCCTCTCTGCGGGCGCAACGGTGTCGAATGACTATCATACCTCCAGTCCGACGCGTCTGTGGAATTCACCATACTGTAGTATTTCGCTCAATTCGTGGGTCACGCGTCACAGGCCCCCAAATCCACGAATATTTTCGGGGGTGTCACAGTCACCTAGACCGACCACGAACTTGCAAAAGAAGTCACAAAAAACCCCAGAACAAGGTGAACATTTCAATTTTTCTCCCCTGCAATGAACTTAATGAGTTTCAACACAGGGCCAGGCAGGCATGTCGGCAGGGGGAAAAGAAAGCTTTGCTGTCCCTTCTGGGACCTTGAGGAAGTCTGGAAGCCCACTCATGGCGAGGACGACAGGCGCAAAAAAGAGGTACGGCACCCAATTGATGTCGCACCATTCTTTGATCCGACTTGTGTTGGCGGCACCAGAAATACATCAAGGCAGCTCAACTGGACCTATTTTGTGAGAGGAATGTAGTCTGTGTGTGTCTGGGTAATGAATCTGATTATTTCCCGTGAAAACACGAATTTTTTGCTTGTGTCACGCTCCTGAAGGCCGATCCACGAATATTGAAGTTCGGTTTTTGGTGTCACGGGTCACAGGCGGCACGAATTGAGCGAAATAAGTACTACAGTATGGCCCGCGTGGTAGAACCGCGGCACGGTGGAGTTGGGGACCACACTGCCGTCGCTGACCAGCACGACGCTCCCGTCGGACTCGCTGACCCCTGATCCCGGACAACTCGGAGCGCGCTCCCATACGATTGAATGGCCGATCCCGACGCGGTTGATGCTTTTCTTGGCGTCGAAGATGGCGGTGACGTCGCGGACCGTGCGCGGGTCGACCACCGGGTCCGGGGACCCATCCGGCTGGGTCTCGGGAAGAGGATGTGCACGTCCGTGAGCTGCGGGAATCGCGCTAGATGCGCGAGAAGCTCGGGCGAGATGGGCTGCAAGGTCGTCAGACCGAAATAAAAAAAATCACAAAGTAGAGAAAGACGTCACTCACATCGTCGCGTCCATATTCCCTCCACGCCCACATGAATCCAAACTGCGTCAACTTCGTCGGATCGCAACACCCGAGAATCAACCCCACCTCCGCCGCGTCCACCCGCAAACTCTCCAGCTGCCCCAGAATCACCTTCAGAGACGCCCGCCACGCCGCCTTCTCCTGCACGCCGAAAACCGCTGGGGTGATGGAATCAGTGGTAGTGGAATCCGTGTCGGCGTCGAATAGTTGGGCGACGCTGCAGAACGTGTACACACGGTCGAAACCGACGCCCTCGCCCTTCGCAGGGAGCAGCGCCTGCTCGTCGACCCAGAGGCTGACGAGGCCGGGCAGCACGCAGAGGAATCGCTGCACCAAGCCCGAAAAAAAGCGGGCCCCGCTGCCGTATGGGCCATACTGGCCAATTTCCTCGGACTCCCAGGAGAGCCGCTGCAAAATCGCCGTGCGATTAGCATCCTTGGTTTCGAGATGCCGTAGGGCAGAGAAGTCGGCGGGCGCCAATCCGTCGAACAGACCGACAGTTAATAAAGGGGACCATGTGCTGTTGAAGAACAAATTAGACAAATTAGCTGAGCAGATACAGACAGCATTGGATGAGGGACTGACTTCTGGTGAATGTCGAGGGAAAGCTCTGTCAGCAGGGAGCAGTCCACGAGATCTAATGGCCCTGCGCGCGGATTGCTGACCGTCATGTCACTCACGACGAGCTCGAAGCCCTGCAGCGCAAGAAGACAGAGCGAAGGAAAAACGTAATCGCCCGTTGCCCCGTGCTGCGGAGAACCTGCCCCGTCCCAATCCCAGACCCCCTCTGTGATATCCATCTTGAGGTGTTTCAGATTCGTATAGGACGGAAGTACGTCTTTGTGAGACGTGAGGAGCTGGAAGGTCGTCTGCGAGACGTGCCGCAGGTCTAACGACGTTACTGTGGAGCCGACAGTCGACGTTAAAAACGGTTCGAGGCCGCTAAAATGGGCTCAGCATAATTAGCGGACTTCGGGAGAACAGCGTACTCCCAGCTCTGGGGGTCTTGGTACGCATGCGATCCACTCCATTCCATCTTTCGGATGGTAGTATTGACCGCGAACGTTTGCAGTCCTTCACAAGTGGCAAGCAGTTCCACGCTCTCGCGCGCCAGTCCGAGCCCAGGGCAGTTGTGGTAATCGAGCGTTCTGAGGTTGCACGTTTTCTTGAAGAGCGCCGGAAGTCTGGCGTGGAATGCGACGACATCGATTTTCTCCTCCGGCTCGGACTGCTCCTCGTCTAGGGTCTGCTGCTCTTCTTTTGTCTCCGCTTCCTCCTCCGCTTCATCTTCCGACTCCTCATCATCCTCCTCCACCTCCCATTCATGTTCCGCGCTCGGGGACCTGCCATATTTCCCATGCTCCACCGCGACAACAAGGTGGCGAATCGATCCAGCGATCGCCGGCGGGGTAGCAAGTAAGTAGTCAAGCACCTCATTGGATGCAGTCGCCGCCCGGGGGTCGTAGGTGTCCAAATAGACCGGAAGTTCGCATAGACGGTGCAGGGCAGTCGAAAACAGCTCATGCGACTTGGGTAGGGCACGCAGGACAGAATAGACGGTTCGCGAGTCGGGGATGTGGGAGAGAATTTGGGAGAAGACATCTTGGTCGAGGTGGATCATGGTGGGACGAGAGGACGGAAACATTTACATTCCCGCTACTGAGCCCGATTTTTCGCAGCTTGCAGCAGTAAAACATTCTCGTTTGCATAAGCACTAATCTCTTGTGATCAAGAGGTAGGCGGGATCAAAGTTTCGGACATCAACCTCCAAAAGTTTTGACATGCTGTGCAGGGGAGGGAGGAAGGGTCCGGATCACGGTCCGTATGGACCTCAGTCTTTTTTCCGCAGATAACATTTTTTTCGGCGATATCGCCGGATTCGACTTGGTCCGATCTGTCATTTACGGCATCTATTTTCATGATCATTTGCCGTTTAAGGCCTCTTTTACAAGGAAAGAAATTATTTTGATTACATAGACAGACATAAAAGATATGAAAATGGGAGGGTAGCCAAAATTCTGGAATGTTCTGACTGAAAATGAGACTGCAAACTCAAAGTTCACAATTCTTCCTGGCAAAAGTGGCCCATCAGCACAGCTTTCCTAATCTGGGGGAGTTTTCAAAGAGGTCTGTGTGCGATCGAAAATTCCCGCTTACCTCTTGCTTGTGATGCCTCAAAACCACCACGGCATCGATGATGGCCGTTGACTCCACAATAATAGACCGGTTGTGCAAAGCCGCACAGAGCCGCATGCGGCTTTTGTGCATTGTGCAAAGCCGTGTGCGGCTCTGTGCAGCTTTTGTTTTCCCATCCATTATGTACACAAGCCTTACATATAGTGCCTTAAATGCCATCAGCGTTGATTCTCGGATCAGGCAGCAGAAAAAAAAAGTGGAGCTAAGTGGAGTAAATGGCCATTTCGGCAGCGTCACTGCCATAGCCGCACAGGAACTGTGCCGGAAGCCGAATAATGACGTTAAAAATGATGCACATTATGTTGGGTAAGTGGTTCAACGTACTGTATACCACCCAATTGACCCGTATCTCTCCAAAATGAACCTAGTTTCCCTCACAAATCTGTTGGTTTGCTGTGCGGCTTTGCACAATGCACAAAAGCCACATGCGGCTCTGTGCGGCTTTGCACAACCTGTCTAATCTTACTTAGTCAATAATTGATCCGCCACGTTTGAGTCACATCACATAGCAACGATCCTGTCCGCTCTCCCCCATTTTTTTTTTTTTTTTTTTTTTGTGGAACATTCAATAATGGAGGGATACTAGGTTACATCACTGTGAATGAACTCCGTGAAGCTGCTTCTTCTACCCAGAAACCCGCCACTCCGCCGGACCGACCATGTTGTCTTGACCCCTCCCGTCGTTTTTGGCTGGGAACCTGTAATGTGAGGACCCTGCTGGACAGCCACCCGAGGAAATGCGCAACCGCACATGCGCTCGAGAATTTTGCAGACGTGCTGTGTGGGGCTTGGCGTAGTGGACTCAGGCTGCCCCGTTAGGGGAGCCATCATTGTCCACTATCCCTCACCTGCTAAAACCCCAGCCTTCCTGGTCCAATCCTCGGGAAGTCTGTCTTCGTTGGCGAGTGTGTTACACCACGTCTGGAGAACCAACAATTTTTGTATAGTGTGTTTGCCCCATTTCGTGTTAGTAAGTAGGCGATCAATCTCCAGTCTATTGTTGATCGTCCATTGCCACCGGTTCTCAATTTCTTGGTCTGAGGCCCCAGGTTTGCCCCCAATTACTCTCTCACAGCGGAGTTTCCAAATTAGGTATGCAGACTCAGAGAGTAGGATGCGGTAGAGGCAGGACTTGCCTCTGGATTTCTTTTTAATAACACCGCATGCTAGGATTTCGCCGAAGGTCAGTTCCATTTCTTTGCCTGTTTTTTTTCCTCCAGAGCTGGCTCACAAGCTCCCATACTTTTTCGCGGCCAGGCGCGTCACACCTCGTGAGTATGTGGCCCATCAATTCGGTGATTTCGCATTCTTTGCAGATTGCCCAGTCATCGAAGTCCGGGAATTTCGACCAGTAGTCCCAGCTTTATATCCTCTGTGCATGCTCATCCAAAGGAATGCTCTTCTCTTCCGGTCAAAATCTTTGTTTTTGAAGCTCTTCCAGATTGTCTGGGGGGCGCATGTCTCTTTGTTCATATATGCCGTTCCAAATGCACTTTTATTATTTCCCAACACATATCACTTTTTCCCGACACACATAGCAAAATTTCATCTTTTCCCAACACATATAGGCCTTTTTTCAGCTGAGTATGAGATGGGAATTTGAGGCCATTTTCCCAACATTCATTGGTACGAATCGAAAATTTCCCAACACTCATTCAGTAGTTCAAAAATTCCCAACACATTTGAGGTCGGGAATTTTTCCCAACACACATTCGGGCTCAAAATTTATTATTACTTAAATCGAAGCCTATATCAAAGGACAGCCAGGGAATAGCCCCGGCGAAGGTCAAAAGGCCGTAGTTGTGTTGAACGAACACGAGCAAGACAAGTGATGAACTTCCAAAAAAGGAAATCCATCGCCGAGGACGGGCTAGCCGGAGATCGTTCAACACAACTAGGGCCTTTTGACCTTCGCCGGGGCTATTCCCTGGCTGTCCTTCGATATAGGCTTCGATTTAAGCAATAATAAATTTTGAGCCCGAATGTGTGTTGGGAAAAATTCCCGACCTCAAATGTGTTGGGAATTTTTGAACTACTGAATGAGTGTTGGGAAATTTTCGATTCGTACCAATGAATGTTGGGAAAATGGCCTCAAATTCCCATCTCATACTCAGCTGAAAAAAGGCCTATATGTGTTGGGAAAAGATGAAATTTTGCTATGTGTGTCGGGAAAAAGTGATATGTGTTGGGAAATAATAAAAGTGCATTTGGAACGGCATATTCATATCTTCGGCTGCTCCTTGGGCTAAGTCCATGTTCCTCTTGGTTGCCCGACACTTAAGTGCTTTGTGGCATGCTCTTGTGTTCATTTTCTTGTCCTTGATTATTTCATATGCAAGGGACTGTGTCATATTTTATAGTTTTGCCCTCGGGAGGCGGAGTTCTTGGGTAACATGCATATTGATCATGGTAGGTAACTCCGCTTGTTGTCCTTCATCTGCAAGTCTGTTTGCAGCCTCGTTTTCCAGTTTCACCGGAGTGGCCTTTCACCCATTGAAGGTAGGTGTCGGCTTTGCATTCTCTTAGGCGGGCCACGGTTGTCTGGATAGCTCATCTGTCCGCAACAGTGAGGAGACCCTCATCTTCCCATCAACTCAAATTTGTGGTCAGGCCGTCTATCATGGTGCGTGAGTCTGACTTGATGGTCAGTTCAACGTCTAAGGGGCACACCTCACAGCACTCCTTGATTGCAAGTATCTCTGCTGTTTGGTTTGAGGGAGTGAAGTGGCTCGGTATGCGTATTGCTATGTTGTCTGGGTGATCTACCCTGAAGTACACCCCACACCCTGCTCGTGCATTTTCCTGCCCATTGTCAGTTGCAGACCCATCTGTATAAGCTATCAAGGCAGGTTTGGTAGGGTCAGGCTCTAGCCTCGTATCTGGGGCTGTATCATGGGCTTGTTCCCCATCTGTGAAGATTCAGAAGGTGTCCGCCAGGGTGCCATGTATTGTCACGTTGGGGTTAAAGAGCCTTGGTGCATCCACCTCAGGTGGGCCCTCATCCCCAGTGAGAAACCCGTGTTGGGAGATCTGTTCAGAGCGGGAAAAATGGATTGAACAGATTCTCCACCAAAAAGTTAGCGTGGACAGATTTTTTTCGGTTGAGATCTGTGCCCAAAGAGTGAGATGTGGTGAAATTGGGCACCGCTTAGTCTACACGAAGAAATCTGTCGGGATGCATTCATTTGCATTAGTATCGTTGCAATTCCAATTCCAATCCATATGCAGGGACAAATATTGGAATCCATTCAAATATGTATCAAAAAGAAGCTGTATTACATCGACTCCGGCTACCGTAGGATAAGTCTGCGATGCAGAGATGGCGCATGTCGAGAAACTTGAAGGCGGCATTAGGTAGGAATACCATTTAGTCTCCAAAGTCCAGACATAGGCCAGTCACTTGAAGGAACCTCCAGGGAGCTTCAGAAGTACCAGCTGGAGACAGGTGGGCCACGAGCGCGAGATTCTTTGAAACAATTCTCGAATTGAGCTTTCCTGCGACGTTTGACAATGGCTTGAATACAGGAGCTTGAGGGGCTTGAAGCCATAGAGAAGAGACAATGGTCTTGAACATATTGTACCCAGGCTGGTCATCGGGGATAGCAGAACTCGAGAAGGAGCGGGACACAGCGGGAGAAGGTGGGAGAAAGAAGTTGTGTGATGCACGTCAAACCATTGCGCCATTTTGATATCTCGGACTTTTAGAATTAGGTGACCTAGAAAATTGTGAAGTGCCGTGCATGGTTTTATTTGAATCAGTTGCACTCGAATTGAACAGATGGTCCGCATGGAAAGACCTCGTGGCTTTGATGGCTTGGAGGAAAAATATTTAGAAATGGATCTGTCTCAATTTCAACAGATTTTCACTATCTACACAATTCTGTACAGATCTCCCCACACGGGTTTCTCACTGGGCCTCATCACTAAACTCTGTCTCCCAGTCCTCGGGTTGGGCGCAAAGGGGGTTCCACTTATCAGGCAAGTGTGTTAGGAGCTCACTGGCTTTCTGGTAACATTTATGCGGGTACCTGCACCCTCTGTCAGAGGTCCTTGTTTCTGTGCATGTGGCACATTTACAGTTCCATGCAGCTTTGTGCCCTGTTGCACTTAACCGGAGTGCTAGGTCCTCTGCATGGCCAACTGTTGATAAGCCAGTAATTGGGCCATGGTTAGATACACATAATTTTGCGTGTTTCTGATCGAGCTCATTGCTGAAACTGTTGTTTCTAGGCCACAGTACTGGTTCCTGGTAGCTGTTGGGCGAACCACAGAGAAACGGGTGGACGTTCCAAGGAATTAGAGGCTAGTCTCACCCTGAAAACCGTAAGGGAAACGTGTAGCCAATTAATAAGTCAAGGAACTTCTTTTGACTTGTTTCCAACATCTACCTAAGCAACGGAAACGGGTCAAAGGAACGGGAGTTGGGCAATGTGTTGTGTTGTGTTGAGACGCTGAGGAGACGCGCCAGGTCACGAGTGTTTCAGTTGCCAGAGTTGCCGGTTTCCATCGAATGCTGATACACCGAAACAGGTGGTCGGTTATTCCAAGGATCCGGATCACAACTCTAAAGGTGTTCCAAGGTTCTTTCTCAAGAACCCTTTCTGGGAAACCCTAGAGAAACGGGTATCTACCGAGACCTACAAAGGAGTATTATCAAGTTCCGCACTTGGAACCAAGGGGAGAGTTGAGTTGAAGCAGAAACAGGTTGAACGAGTGCAGTGCCGATCTATCGGTGATCGACACACCCTCTGAATAATACAGGGGTGCTGCTGACGGGTTCCTGCCTCGTAATTGGCAAGGGAACATGGCGTGCTCGCAGTTGGGAACCAATGGGAGGCGACGCTCGGAAGAACAACCAACGGAAACACGGTTAAAGAGGCGGATAAACAGACTTTTGACTCATTGGGATTGTGTTTGGGCTTTGTAACAGTGTCTTGGCAGTTGTATAAGTATCCGAGGGATGTTTCTACAATGGACACAGCATCTTCCCCCAAACTAGTAGGCTATATGCTTGCGCATAGGGTTGATCTGGGATCCTCGGCGAACGCACTCTCATAGAGTAGCACTATTAGTTGAAATCTTAATTGTTTCTGAATCATATATTATTCTGGAAATGCACTTGGGCTCTGCCTGGAAACTGTTAGGAACTCTGTGAATCTGTTTGAACTGGGACTCTGTTGAAAGAAACATTATTGTTGTTGTTTGCGGAGCGGGTTTCAGAAAGTACCGTCTAGGGAAAACTTTGGAAACGTGACTGCTGTGCGCTGCTCAGAAAGTACCTCTTTAGGGAAAGCTCTGTGAACGCTCTTGGCTTATAAACTAGAGGCCTTACTTGAGTCTACGGGACTACTTTAAACTTGTTTCTCTGTTGTTTGGACACACACACACACACACACTGCGAAGCTATACATCTACTTTGTTTGGAAACAATGTTTCCACTGTGTCTAGAAACATGTTCTACACAGTTTGCTCTTTGTCTCTTTGAGATACGAATCCTCTTCCTACAACCTTTACAAGGCCCTGTACTAGGGGCTGTAACTCGCCGGGATCTCTGGAAACGTGCATATATTGCCGTTTGATTTGTTTGTTGGTTGTTGGAACAGTCTCTGGACTGTTTCTGTGCCGCTCTTGAGTCAAGTGGGGTTATTTGTATGTTTCTTATATAGGTTCTGAGCACATCAATCACTGTGACCATTTTATGGTTGTTCCCCAGGCATATTATCACCTTTCTGAGTGATGCGCTCTTCCCGCCGGTATATTTATCCCTGCTTGTGGTTGAGTGCTGGTGGAACCAGATTGGCATTTCACGCTGTATGTTATGGGAGATAGCTAGGCCATCCAATTGTAAATCATATTTGGTGGCTACCTTCACCATGGCTGCAAGGTCAGGTTTTAACTCAGTGACTTTAGTGTTCCATGTCTGAGGGTAGCTTCGCTTCGTTCTTCCACTGGCCAGTTGAGAATGGTAGGGCAGTCGCAGGGAGATAACAGCAGGGGATGCATATGGGGATGGTGACGCTAGATGTGTGTCCGGGTCTATTGATGTGCAGGTGAGCTAGATAAATACTGGGGTTTTTCGTTCAAATCAACAGTTACAGGTCACGCACCCCTCTGTCAGTTGCGGTCACGGGTCACAGCGGTCCTTGTCGAACCTGCCGCTGGTCACGGCGCATCCAAAATTGCCTGAAAGACACAAAAAAGCGAAAATTTCCATGGGATTTGTCGAAATTTTGAGGGGTGTCACGCCAAATTTTTGCTGCTGTCGAAATGTCGAACTTGAAAAAACGGTCACATGTCACCCCCCCTGTCAATTTGAGTGAAAAACCCCAGTATCTTATGAGCTCTTCACTCAGCCATGTGGGTGGGCAATGTATTATGTACCTAGATAAATATCTTATTACCGTAAGGAATGTAAGTATGAATGTAGAGGAAATATAAACAATAGGATGTACACTTTTCACTTGTGTGGGTGGGCAGAATGAAGAGTGTTGTGTGAGGACATGTATACTATATGTAAAAGTAAAATTCAGCCGTCGCTCATGTGTACATGTGAGTGAACTAGCCTCCGCACTGTCTTGCTCCAGGGTCTACCTTTAACATGGCCAAGCTCCATGCTTGTTTCCGTAATTTTTTTGCTATGTCCCACTTTCCACCTCCCTCAATACTGGTTCTGAAAGGTCTTATCCAGCTCTGAACTGGGTCCTGTAGTTCCTTGAAAGCACTGTGTGCTCGAGTTACATCATGATGAAGCTTTTGATCTACACACCGCTACCATATGATGTTCTTTCTGGGCCGGAATTATCTGTTTTTCTACCAAGGGAACTCTTCCCGATGCCACATTCCTTCTTACCTCCGACATCCTCCGGCCGCACTGTGGTTCGCTGTCCCCCTGCATTTTGGGAGTTGGGTCTCCAGACCTTCACTTCGACCACAGGCCATCTACATTGACCTCCGGGCCATTTTCATTTGCCTCCAGGCCTTCTATGCTGGCTGCCGAGCCTCATATTGCCTCTGGGCAAGATCAAATCTTTGGAGGAATGACGAGAAGTGTGGAAGTGGAACTCAGCTAACTTAAGCGAGTTCCACAGAATGTAAGTGAGTTCCACTGTTGATGCATCCTGTGTGGAACTCACTTGCGCGCAGTGGAACTCGCTTAAATTAGCCAAGTTCCATCCATCTTGTCCGATCAATATTAATTAATCAAATCAGACTGCGGGTATTCCGGGCATCGCACCGATGGCGGTGAGAGCGCATCAGATCCCGCTCCATGGCCGGATGTCCCCAATACAACATTCGAGCCATCTGCTACATTCACAGTGCACCTCAACATCGGCCGATGCCCGAACCGGTATATTTTCTGATGGAATTCAGTCCTTAGCATACTCACCATCAGATGATTTCCTTTTATGGGTTCTTACTTAGTGTGACAGTGACGAGTCACACGGTTCAGTGCGAGTCAGCACGCTTCAAGTGTCCTGACTCAGGGCTCTGGCTCTATCCCATTCTGATTCTCTCTGTCTGATTCCTAAGTGTTCCCCTCTGGTGGACACATCTTACTTCTCCCAATCTAGTTGAATTTGATCGTTATGGCTATCCAAGTAAGTGGAATTCATTTACTCGTCCATCCACGGTAAGTTGAATTACCAAATCACCACATAACAATGTTACTGTGGGAGAAGTTGAATTCTGCCTTCAAGTATCAACCTTCAGTACATGCATGAAAGGTCATGCTTCATGGGCGCTGTAACCACTTAGCTCATGTTCCGGAATTGTGGAGCAGCTCACCTCGTATGTGGTCCCCTCTTTTCTGGTCTTGAAATTGCCATGTCAGTAGCAGGGGTAGACTGGGTACGCTGGCGTTTCTCGGAAACAATATTCCGCTCATTGAGATCAATATCCCATAAGCATTAAAAAATTCTACCAGCATTATTTTCATGCCTTCCGAGATGCTGAGACAGCTGTCAGGACCCCATCAATTGAGGGCCCAAATGTAGACACAATTTAATGCGAACCCAGCACAATCTGGGGGCGCGGTCAGCACCCCCCATTCAGATCATCATTATTCTGAATAAACTATTTGGCGGGATGAAGATGTGATCCTCACTTTGAACTCGTGCTTGAAGGTCCCGAATGGCGGCCAAAAAATGCACACCACTACAGTTGACCCTTGGATCCTATCCTGTCCGTCCTTTGGGCAGAGACACAAGGTCGATGAATCTATTATTTTCTTATGAGAACAAGAGCAGGAAAAGCTTGACTTGATTTTTTCAAGCCTTGATCCCATCGTTGGCACTCTCAAACAAGCTCGGGGAATATTATATGCTTATGGGAAGTCACCCATTACAAGGCTTTTTTATACTACAAAAAGTATTTTTCTGAGTAATTATCTAGAAAATGAACGGTAAGAAAATATACCGGTTCGGGCATCGGCAGCCAAGTACGGCCGTTGCCTAGGTGCACCGCGAATGTGGCAGACGGCTCGAATGTTGTATCGGGCCGGCCATGGAGCGGGATCTGATGCGCCCTCACCGCCATCGGTGCGATGCCCGGAATACCCGCAGTCTGATTTGATTAATTAATATTGATCGGACAAGATGGAAGTGGAACTCAGCTAATTCAAGCGAGTTCCACTTCAACACTTGTATATACTCAAATCTTTGTTTGACCACTTTTACATGATACATTCCTCGGGCAGCGAGGCACGTGGATGTCATGTGAAAACGGCGGACCTACGACAGCGGCCGATTTTTTGCGTGACACCCCTAAAATTTCGACAATCTTAGATACTTAGTTCGGATGGCGGCACACAGCTAGGCCTCATTTCCCGCGGGTGTTGAAAAGAGATGTAGCCGGCAATACGGGGTTCGACCCCCCGCGTCCGAATCTATGGGCGTTTTTTTTTTCGGTTCATACATACCTTGGTACCTTGCAGCTATTCCTTGCGCGAACGTCTGCTCGCAATGGTTTACTGAGCCGCGTTCCAACATCCCACGGGTCTCGGAATATCATCTCTCAAGCCGTTGTAATTCAAGTGTCAGCGGGTATGCGAATTGGAGTTTTTCCGACATAGCTGTGCATACACATCGGCGAAACCTCAACTGAGCTTGGGCGCGCGCCCAACCACCCGGTTGAGTCGAACGCATTTGGAGGTACTTGGGCACAGAATATTCACCCCATTTTTGGAGTCCTTAAAATTTAATTTCCTTCCGTAGATCTTGATGAATACCGCGAAGAGAATCACAACTGCAAGGAAAACTTCGAGTTCGTGTTTGCACTGTTTGGATTGGATTCGACAATTATCGGAGCAAGCCTGTTTTAATTTTGAATTTATAACCTAAATCTGACACACAATGTCTTTCATTTCTCTTTGACTAGGTCCAGTCTCTCCTTCTTGGTGAAGATCGTCCGTTAGCACATGTCCAATAAGTTCGTGGCCAGACTCAGACGCAAAGTCTACAACGGTGGTGAGACAAGGGTCCGTCCATTGCACACCGTTTGGATGATTCGAATGCGCGGAGACGGGGTTCCGAAGCTCGCACAGAGCACGGATGAACGACTTGGATGGGATCAACACTAGGTGAAAAAGAGAAAGCTGACCAGCACCCACCGGGTCCGTAGCAGCGAGTAATCCATAAATGAGTGGACGCGCAGCACAAACGCTGAGGCCTGTAGAAGATTGGACTCAGCGTGGATTGCCTACGTCGTTGGGAACTGTCTTACCGGCCAAGTTCAGTGCCATGTTCTAGGACATTTACCGGTGAGCAAGTTATGCCCATCGGCAATGAGTTGAATAAACACATACGATGTCCGTTTGCTCAGGGTGCTTCGATTGATGCAAGTCCAAGCTCGCACCCAAGATATTAAGTAAAACAGATACCAGAGGATAGAGGCCTGAGCACGTTAATATACATCTCCGGCACGCAGAGGGTAGCTTACCTACCTATTCGCAGGACGATATTTCTAAACTTCAAAATGGTTAAGCCCGGATGTGGCGACGATGCGGAGCTTAATTGAGTGTTGGGACGATAGTAGCGTGATTCGAACTATCCGTAAAGGCCAGTCGATCACATCAACCAGCACTGAACACGAGCCGCACCTCATACGCGATAAGATATCCCACTATCGTGAAGAACGCGACCACCTCGCCAATACCGGCAAGAAGTATCCAGAACGACTGCGTGCCAAGGAGCCAGCGGAACATGGTTTCTGGATCTAAGTTGCGGTACCAACATGACTGGTTGGCCACGTCCCAACTACGAGCGCTATGAGATGTTTGCCATCAGCAAGATTACAGATGTGCGTACCCAAGAATGCCAGATGCCCAAGGAATCACGGTGGTCATCAACGAAACAAATGATGTTCCTAACACGTAGTACTTTTCCATCCGCTGACCAGTGACTTTTTGCCCAAGCACTAGCCTGGGAGACTTTCAGGAGTCCGGAAGCGTAAAAAATGGTAGGGCCCACGGCAAATTAATAGCTATGCAGAGGAACATGCCCGCAGAAAAAACGAGACTCATCTGCGATCCCCACGTAGGCACTTGAATTATCATGATAGCAAAGGAACAAGGGGAGACTTACATTCATGAGCGCTGAAATCAGACCGCACGTCCAGGTCGGTGATGCGCTCAGTGTTGCCATGCAGTAAACAATGCCGAAGATGAGACTGGGTAGAGACATTGAGATAGTTCTTAGATGAATAGGCGACCTACTTTGCCAACAAAGCATAGACGAGAAGGCGAAAGCTGACTCGGTCCAAATGTTTTCGTGAAACAGGATTCCATGCCGCGTATGCAGAAATAGTAAGGACAGTGGCGGTAAGAGCAACACCGGGTATTGTTAGCCCTACGAGGACGTGTACGCTGGACGAATTCAAGATGCGCCAAACAGACGAGGTGAAAAATGCTCACCAGAGTGATGCGAACTCATTCGACATGGTGTGGGACGCAGGAACAGAAAATGTAACTAACCAAACATAGATCCTGTCCGCTTGAATGAGACGAAAATGACATTTAGGGTGGGAATGGAATGATGTTTTGAAACCGAGCGGGCTGTCGGTGACAAAATCAGCCCTGAGTACCGCAGTTGAGGACCCAATCAGAGCCCAGGCTTCAGCGCCTGACGGCAGCATTAGTGCAAGTAACTCAGAAGCAATAACGTTTTGAAACCGAGCGGGCTGTCGATGAGAAAAGCAGCCCTAAGTACCGCAGTTGAGGAACCAATCAGAGCCCAGGCTTCAGCCCCTGACGGCAGCATTAGTACAAGTTCGTCACTTATTATACCAAGAGCACGAGGAACATGTTATGGCTGTAGAATATTATTTCAGTGGAGCAGCTGAAGTCGTTTCCAGCAACTACCTAATGACTAATCTTCTGAGTACCAGGGAGAGCACCCCTGACAAGAATGGAGTTTCTTGACAGTTGACGGCAACATCAGTTGACTCGGTGTTTGCCGGTTTTCGATACATTACGAGTCCTAATTTCCCAATTGAGACTCCCAATTAGGACTCGTTCTTATGCAGTCACCGATACAAACCGCATCCACCCCTGAACCCTTTTGGGAAAGCCTGCTGATGGCTTCCCAGCGGAGCTTGAAACCTGAAGCCGAGCTGAGCCGTGTGCCAAACAAGCACCCATCCTCTCTTCGTCCTCCACCACAACCTTCTTTTGTGATATCCTCTATGATCCCCTCTGTGATGCCACTGTTTACGAAAATGCACCTCCCGGTGTGCATACCTATGCTGTCGCTGATGCCCCGGGTAATGTTCATTCAAAGTACTCATATTAGGGTTGTTCACAGTTGCCCTTTTTTGTGCCCTTTTTTGTACCCTTTTTCGCCCTTTTTGCCATTCTCTTTGTTTTTTGCCCGGTTTTTTTCCCCTTTTTCAATTAGAAGTACAAAAAGGGTAGAAAACCGAAAAAAAAGGGTCCTACACACAATTCTGGGGGAAATGGAAAAAAGGGTGCAAAAAAGGGCTACTGTGAATGCCCTGGTCTGGGGGTCCCTTTTTCCACCCTTTTTGGCACCCTTTTTGCATCCTTTTCCCCACTTCATGCATTCTGGGTGCTCGTATCATTCCTCAAAGGTCACATGCCATCTCAAATGTGCAAAAGGACTGGGGTGATTTTTTCTGGATTTTATAGTTCACTCAGTTACAATATGTTTTGTATTCCGGTGCCCGGATACATAAGTTTTTTCTTTTCTTTTTTTTTCTCGAGGTTCCAGGTAATCCTCATTAAATACATACTCTCTAAGATCTGTACCATAAGTATCTAATTCAAAGCCAAGTGCAGCCCTACATGCAGTGTCATATTCCAGCATTTTTGTTGATTCAGTAATGGGGTTTGGCAGCCAGGCCCACCTGCAGGATTTCTGGGAGGCTATACCACACAGTGTTTTGACTTGAGAAATTGCAACAAAAGAAAGGCCTGAGGAGAAATCCTTGTTGCCAATATCAATTGTTGCTTCATCAAGAGTAATTCCTGGACTCTTGTTGATTGTAATAGCCTATGCGAGGGTAAGTGGTATTTGTGTTCTTGATAGTGACTTCTCAGTTTTGTTGTCCCATCTTGCAGAGTCTGCACCATCTTCATCACTTCGTTGCTTCACTTAGCACTGTGAAAGCTTGTCAGTTTGATGGCATATTGTGAAAGCTCATGAGTTTACCCAAATTTGGTGTTCATGATTCAGACCGTGCCGTGTAATGCTACCTACCTACCATGTGAATGTTCGTCACTTTCCGAGGATCAACTCAATGCAGCCTTGTTGGCATATCAGCACATCACTTGATCAGTGGTGTGCCGAGCTTCGCCAGTTAGGTTCAGCCAGGGAGGTAATAAATCTTCTTTACAATTCCCTGACAGCCATTTACCAAGCCTAGGAAATCTATAAGAATGAATTGGACAAGTAGAATAAATTTGACACACCTTTTAAAGTCCACACATTGCGAGTAATCCTGATTTTTGCCCCTTCAGCCAGGTGAATCTCCTGCAAGCCTTCTGCATCCTCATCTGGGCCTTCTTTTGAATCAGGACTGTGATGTTTAGCCAGACATCCAACAACAGGCTTTCCAAGCAGTTTGATCCCTATTTTAAAGTCAATTTTATGAATCAGAAGGGTGAGGGGTACATGCATTCCAACAGAGCTAAAAAAAGTGAGGTCAAGGCTCAAGAAACCATGCACATTGTCTGAGATAAGATCAGAAAGAGATAGGGGCCAAGTGCATCAAAGCCGTGAGGTTGGAGGAATAAAATATAAAATACAACTGAAAAGAGGGAAAAGTACCTGAAGCTTTACAGTGAGTATGGTGGGGGGAAGCAAGGAGGAATGTGGGCTCCTGACTTTGTGTGCTTGCCTCGAGGATTTATTCTGAGTTATCGGGGATTTAATTGTTCAGACATTAGGGGAATTCACAGTAGGCATTATTTTCCCGTTTGTGAATAAAAATAATCAAGTGATGGGATGAATAAAATCCTCGTTTGTGGAATAAATGCGTGATCACCCCGTTTGTTTTCCAATTATTTGAATTGTTCCCATCCTTGGCTTTGGAAGCTTGACGTCTTTGGGGCCTCGTCTCTGGCTTGACCTTGACCAGTCTCAACTCCTTAGGATTCCTTCTTCAATTCAGTAAATGCTTTGACCATACGGTCTCTACAGACTTGATGTTTTTATTTGAACCCTGGGGCCTCCTTCAGCGACGTTTCTCGGGCGGGGTGGCGGTGATCTTCTTCTGTCTCATGGAACACCGTCGGGAGCCTTAGTCTTCCACGTGGGCAACAAGGATCAGGCACGGGCCGTTTACTCATGCTGTGTAAGCACATGAATAATTTTTACAAACAAGTGTTTATTCTACAAACGAGATTAAATCTCGTTTGTGGAATATCTTTTGTTTGTAGAAATAATGGTCCCATCAGTTGAATATATTTATTCACAAACGGGAAAATAGGCCCTACCGTGAATTCCCCTATTGATATTGATATCAATCTCTGAATAGTTTTCGGCCGAAACGAACCGGCGCTGCGTGGCAGCACCATCGTGTGAATCAACTCGTGACTTTATCACATGATAAATGTCAGTGTATTTTCACGTGACACACAAATCGGACCGCCCTGATGGATCGGGGTCACAAGCTCCCCCAATTATCTGCCAAACATGAAAAGGGCACAAAAAAGGGCACAAAAAGGGTGCAAAAAGGGTGCAAAAAGGGAGTCAAAAGGACTACTGTGAAAAACCCTATTATTCAGAATGTCCTCCGGAACCTACGGGCTCTTGTATTCCTATCTGCGATTTTTCGGTTATTATTGCTAAGCCACTGACAACCCTTGGATCAATCACTGACTCCGGCTGATATCAGCTCACACATTTCTGTATTCCATACCGATTTACCGGCAATCACTGGTTGGGAGATTCAAATTTTTCAGCACAATTTACGGTGAAAAATGTCGATTATTTTTCAAACATTTTTCACTGAAAAAAATGGTGGAATTTTCAAACCTTTTTAACCCCTTTTCAACTTTCATTCAAGTTTTTCACCTCAAACCGGAAAAGTGGTGAAAAAGCTTTGAAAATTTCACCATTTTTTCACTGAAAAATGTCTGAAAAACAAACAACATTTTTCACTGTAAATTGTGCTGAAAAATTTGAATTTCCTAACCAGTGAATACAGCAAGCACTTGAACTATATGTGATACTGTGTATGATCCTCAATTAAATTCAATGCAAACAGATTCTCATTCATATTGTTTTCTTTCACTGCAAGTTCCCAAATCACCAGTTATCTTCGCAATTGTCTTCCTTGGTCCTCAGCACCACAATTTATGGTCAATGACCTTCAATAACTGACTGACTCAGCATTGTAAGTTTCCCGCCAGCATCCTCCTGTGTTAGGGCTTCCAAACCTCCAAACCGCATCTATTTTCAAATTGTCTTCATCGCAGTACCAAAACACTTCAACTAGTCCAGTTCAATAATCTAAACAGGCTATCCATTCTTAAATTCTTAGTAATCTTTGAGATGACCCTATCATAGTGAATGAGTGAGTTTCAGTACTCCAGCCCACCAATATCTTCAACTCCATTTCAGTGGTACCAATACTAAATCCAGTTTTGGTGGCTGGTCAACTGCAGAAAATAATCAAAAGTCGTGAGCTGTCCTTCCATCGTTCGAGTTGGTTATTCTGTATAGTGCACATTGAAATACGATTCAAATCAATTTGTGTGATGTGGGTCTTTTAGGCCTCGCCAGGCTGGAGGTAGGCACACATGGACATTGTGCCCATGAAGACATGGAACAGTTGTTGTGTCAAAGTTAACCACTTCCTTGATGAGCTGCCCTAGATGCTCCCATTTGAGATACCAATGAGGTTTGTTGTAGTGGATTAGCGCATCTTGCAAGGCTATAGTCGCAGCTAGGTCTTTATCTGGGAGCTCCCTGTCCACCGCACCGAATTCTGCTAAGGGATCCTCCTGCATAGGATCCTCAGGGTAGCAGGGTTATGGTACCGCAAGACTCATCTGCGAGTCTCCTGTGACTGCAGCGCTGAGTGTTGCAGTGTTGGGGGTTGGGATTCCCTAGTGCTCATCATATGATTGAGTGCTCGTTGGGCATCCTGGCCTTGGTGAGCGAGACACCACCCTCCCACCTCCTCTCATCATGTTTAACACGCATGAGGGGGGCAGAGGGTCTATGTGCCTCCCTCGTCCTTCAAGGAAGGGCAGCCAGCTGCTCGCTCTCCCAAGAGCTGAGTGCTTCTGCCCTACCTCTGCTTCTCCAGCCCTGGTCTCGCCAGGCTGGAGGTAAGCATGCACAGACATTGTGCCCGATGCAGCTAAGGCAGATGGGAGACACCAACTCAGCCCTCCCCGTTGTTGTAACCCTTCAGCTAGGGGGCTTGTCACCCGAGCCTGGAGCACCGTTAGTATGATACCTCAAGGGGAGTGAGAGTAGTTATACAGTTACTCAGCTATTCTGTCGGAAAAATCTTGATCAGCTTGAAACGCCCTGGGACGCGTTGCAAGACGCTGCAAGATCATATGGTTTTAAGTGGCTTGCAGCACACAGGTAAGAAATCCGTAACATCTTCCAAGCCATGCCGTGACTCCAGGCTCTCTCAAGGCGCTCGGGTGAAAGCCGACCTTCCAGTAACACTCAAGGTTTCATAAGCCCAGCATTCTACTCTCAACAACGCGCCCTTGCTCGGCTCAAATATTCATACCAGGCACCACAAAAAACCGTCAAAATGAATATATTAATCAATACTACTACCACTACTTCGAACTACGATGTAGCTGTAGTGGGCAGCGGCCAGAAATGAATAGATTCTGAATTAAGTCAGTAGGGGTATGCGAGGAGGAAACTCTTTACTCACATGCAAGAGTTTTAAGAACGAACCGTTACAACAACTGGAGGTAAACATACCTGCACGTGTAGCGTTAGATGATGGCGGCAAGAAAGGAGGCAGGATTAGACATACCTGCGCAGAGGTGCCTAGAGGTGCCTAGAGGTAAGTAGATGAGCTTGAGTTAGTAAGACAACACAGTGGAGGTAAACAGCATACCTGAGCCCACGCAAAGATCGACACTAGACCACAGCTGTGAGGATCACATACCTGATACTGTCACAACCAACGGGCGGCGAGGGGGCGGCGAGGGGATTGCAGGGAGTGTGGGATAGTAGTGGTTCGAAACCAAAGTGGTGGAGTCACGGTGTCACTCACTGTCGGCTGATATAGTGGGTGACATCACTCGCTCCACCTCACTGACAAGATGCTGCCGTACGCTCCCCCGGGGTGGAGCTCATGGCGCCGACCGTTGCTAACGGCGCCATAGCGTGGAGTATTGCCGGTTTACGTACGACGTCAAGATTTTTTTTGCCGTGGAGCGCACCATGTTTGAGGGCAGGATACATGAGTGTGTTGGTGCGGCGTAGGGTTGGTAAAGGAAAAATCTTTGCGTCGTCGTGCGAAGAGCGAAGTGGCGGAAACTAGGATTGAGTATCGAGCACAGCCACAATCTACTCCCGTTCCGAATGTGATGCGTCCAAGTCTTCACCTCACTCTTCGACTTCTTGTCTCTTCCACATGGTGCTCAAGTGAAGCCCCTCCTGACTGGTTTTAAGGTCCCTCAAGGTTGCCGGGGTTCGCATGCACCTTGCAACGGTCTGGGACGCCTTGTGAGCCGCTCCGCCACGCCTTCGAAGCCGTCGGAAGCCATCCCAAGGTCTCAAGTAGACTCAGACCGTTGCAAGCTATTTACCATTTTTCCGACATCAGTATATACTAGTACATCTTGATTGTCACTAGTATATCGGTTCTGTGACAGAGACTAGCTATTCAGTGGGTCTGGGGTGATAAGCACCAAGTCTTCCTGAGTTCACACGCAGCAGCGAGTAGCAGAAAGATATTGCATTATGTAAGTGCTATTTACGGATAAACAAGCCGACTAACGTATATACCATTAGGTCTGGGTATGCTACGAGTCCGTGAGTGGTGGCATCTAGCCGCATCCCTTGTCTGTACACCGTCACAATTTAGTAGTTCAATCAAGGCCTAATGAGAGCTGGTCGACGCGGCAGCTTCGACCGAGCAAGCTTTGGGCCACTGGATCCACCCATGTATATCTATTACAAGGCATTCAATTTCAGGACACTTAACCACTGGAATTTGATATTTGAGCACTCTCCCTGCCAGTCGTTTCTTAAGGACCGCACCGGAATATATCTTCCTTTGATCTCTCACTGGTTTCACTGCAGGTAGTTCAGTTTATTCATGTCCGTGGTAGCGGGCCGTGCCGCTTGTCGGCCTTACCCGCAGCACAGCGTGCCTTGCGGCTAGGTTCGGAACAAGCCCGCGAAGTTCCGGCCCGGCGCGCCGGGGACCTTCTTGAAGGGGCTTGCTTCAGACTGCATCAAACAGAGGGGTTGCCAACTCCTTTCCTGCTACTCCAATCTTGGCTCAAATCCTTAGGTGTAAACTGGGAACCCAAGAACATATCTATGGGTATTCGCCTATGCTTTTCACTGACTGTCAGACTTGAATGTTACTATTCAGTTGTGGTGTTGATCCAAAGTTGGCACGTTTTCAAAGATCTTTGGCTGTAGGTCTAGAATGACATCCAATCAACTGGGTCCCTGCTGCTCAAATGTCCCTTTGCATGTTCTGGATGCACCCATATATTTTTGAATATTTTATGGCTCTGGCAGCGGGCGTGTGGGTGCTGCGAAGTCGGAAAGTGCCAGGTGTCACACTATGTCACACTCCGCCTCACACAATCGACGCGTCCTGCATTCAACCACAACATTGTACTAACATATTTGAAATGCAAATATGGTCTAATTGAGGTTATTGCCACGTCTAGGAACATCCAAACTGCAGCTCCATGGTGTCCAGAGTGTTCAGATTTTAACCCACTCTCTAGATGGATCAGATGGCTTAGCAGCGAGAATACGGGTTTGATTCAATGAGAAAACCATCTTGATATCATATCAAGTACAGAATAAACTGTTGTGAGGCTTTTTATCACTACAAATACCTTGTCCTAAGCTGGCAACAACATAATACCATTGGCCTGGTTAACTGCCCCTTTTGCATGTTTCTGAACCAAGGAGAACACCTTTTAGGAATTCAAGAGGGGATATTGACTCAGGAGAATAGATTGGACACAGAAAACCCAATTTTTACTGCATATATGGAAGACGGTGAATATTTTCGTTCTGAGTGTGACGCATGGAACACTAGTCACAGAGCGTGATGATACAGTAATTTCGGCCGGTTTCGAGAATCAGTGTCGAATAACTTCGTCCACGTACAACATATAGCCCTGGAAATGCATCGTACTCGAAGATATATACCAAGGGTAGCTTCAAATGAAATGTCTCTGAAAACCGTTGCAAAATAAATATCCTTTGGGTATCACAAAAAATGCTTGTTTTCGCCCCTGTTGGACCTTCCAGAACTCGGTGAATTCTACATATATTTGCACCTGGTATTGGGCGATCTCGTAGCCATACTAATGAACTAAAAGTTTTACCAAATGGCCGGACACCGCTGAGGCTGCGTTGTGTTAGCAGAGACTGATTTCCAACCCCCACGATTTCGGCAGTCTGAAGCAAGCCCCTTCTGACGAAAGCCGTGTTTGGTGTGTTTGGTTTGATGTTTGGTCTGGTTGTTCGGTGCGGCATCGCGCGGCATCGTCAGAACGGGGCTTGGAACGAACCTACCTTGCGGCGTGCTGCGCTTTGTGTCGATCATTCGGACCGGCCCGCCCTGATGCCGGCATATGTAGGGGTGCAGAGATTGAAAGAGAGAGAAAAAATTGCAATGAGCTTTGAGAAGGGTAGAATCGAGTGCGCAAAGCGAATGTGGAAGGAAGAAAGGCTATCACCGTGACACGTTCGTGGTTCAACGTTCAACGTTCAACGATCAAATGAGAATCTGCCTGCTTCTTTCGTCCCACCATGATCCACCTCGACCAAGACGTGTTTTCCCGCATCCTCTCCCACATCCCCGATTCGAGAACCGTCTATTCTGTCCTGCACGCACTACCCAAGTCGCATGAGCTGTTTTCGATTGCCCTCCATCGTTTATGCGACCTTCCGGTCTATCTGGACACCTACGACCCCCGGGCGGCAACTGCGTCTAACGAAGTGCTCGACTATTTACTTGCCACTCCGCAGGAAGGGGTAGTAGATGTGCCGGGGATCGCTGGATCGATCCGCCATCTTGTGGTCGGGGTGGAGCATAACAAATATTGCAGGCCCCCCAAACCCAGCACGCGAAAGCGACGACGAGGAGGGGGAAGTGGAGGTGGAGGTGGAGGAAGATGCAGGGAATGCGGACACACCCGAAGAGCAGCAGACCCTGGACGAGGTGCAAAAGAAAAACGACGACGAGCTCGAGGTGTGCTATGATGACTCTGAGTCGGAATCAGAGCCAGAAGAGGACATTGACGTCGTCGCATTTCACACCAGACTTCCAACGCTCTTCAAAAAAACCCGCAACCTCAGATCGCTCCACTACCACAACTGCCCCGGGCTCGGGCTGGCGCGCGAAAGTGTGGAACTCCTCGCCACTTGCGAAGGGCTGCAAACATTCTCCGTCGACACCACCATCAGGGAGATGGCCTGGATTGGATCGCATGCGTACGAAGACCCTGAGAGCTGGGAGTGCGTCTTTCCCTCTCCAAATAAAGTCCGAGAATTGCGCTGAGCCCACTTCAGCGGCATCGAACCGTTTTTATCGACTCTCGGCCCTGCGATAACGTCTTTGGATCTGCGGCACGTCTCGCAGACGACTTTCCGGCTCCTCGCATCCCACGGAGACATACTTGCGACTTACACCAATCTGAAACATCTGAATATGAACATCACGGCGGGGGTCTGGGATTGGAATGGGGCAGGGTCTCCGCAGCGCGGGGCGACGGGCGACTACGTCTTTCCTTCGCTGCGACTTCCTGCGCTGCAGCGCTTCGAGCTCGTCGTCGGCGACTTGACGGTCAGCAACCCGCGCGCAGGCCCGTTAGATCTCGTGAACTGCTCTCTGCTGACGGAGCTCTCACTCGACGTACGACAAGGGTCCGTAATTAATTCTGTTTTCGATTCCCCTCCTGCATCTGCTCAGCTGATTTACTCGTCAGCAGTACTTACTGCGCCATGTTGACCGTCCGCCTGTTCGAAGCCCTATCGCCCCCCGATTTCGCTGCCCTTAGGCATCTCGAAATCAAAGATGCCAACAGCAGGGCGAATTCCCAAAGGCTGACGTGGGACGCCGAGGAATTTCCTCCGTACGGCGGAGGGACGCGGTTCTTTTCTGGGCTGGTGCAACAATTCCTCTGTGCGCTGCCTGGGCTGGTCAGCCTCTGGGTCGACGAGCAAGCGCTCCTCCCCGCGAAAGGCGACGGCGTCGGCTTGGATCGCATATACACGTTCTGCGGCGTCGCGGAGTTGTTCAACGACGACTCTGCCACCGCGGATTTCGGCGTGGAGGCAAAGGCGGTGTGGCGGGAGTCCCTCAAGGTGATTCTGGGGCAGGTGGAGAGTCTGCGAGTTGGATTCGGTGTCATGAACGCGGCGGAAGTGGGCTTGATCCTTAGGTACTGTGATCCGGCGAAATTGAGGCAGTTTGGATTCACATGGGCGTGGAAGGAATATGGACGCGACGAGGTGAGTGCCACTCTTCCTCTTCAATCAATCGATCCACTTTTATTTTCCGTGTATTCCTTCCCTCACCGACAACCTGACCTGACCTTGCGTCCAGCCGATCTCACCCGAGCTCCTCGCGCATCTCGCCCGATTCCCGCACCTCACAGACGTGCACATCCTCTTCCCCCGCCCCGAGACCCAGCTGCTCGGCGCCCCCGACCCGGTGGTCGACCCCCGCACGCTCCGCGACGTCGCGGCGCTATTCGATGCCATCCCCAGTCTCTGCCGCGTCGGGATCGCCAACTCCATCGTCTGGGAACGCGTGCCTATTCCGGCACAAGCAGGAGTGGGAGTGGGAGCAGGAGGAGGAATCCTGCTCGTCAGCGACGGCAGCAGAGTCCCCAACCCCGCCGTGCCGCGGTTCTACCACGCCGGGCACATGACAAAGTACAATCCCAAGAACGAGACGCCCTGGGTGCATCAGGATAATACGACGCCGTTGCGCCCGCAGAGGGGGGAGGAGATTGGGCAGTTAAGGGACTTGTTGAAGAGGATTTTGGATTAATGTGGGGGCGGTTGGAGAGGATTTTGGAGTGAGAGGGCGGGTGAAGAGGAGTTTGGATTGAGATGAGAAGGCGATAGAGTGTTTGGATAGTAAATTATATTAAACGGATTCGTGGACCTCGACCGCAAAGGCAGCGGCGAAAATTATGTGGACCTTCAGCTGTGCCTGAGTCTGGTTGAACGTCGCATTGTGCTGATCATTCAGACTGCCTCCGTTATTCTAGATCTGCGTCAAAGAACAAGAAAAGACCAACACTTGAGTGAAATAATCGAGGCGGCGCGACAAATCAACGTCAGAGATTGGAAGAAGCAAAGGGAGACTCGACATTGTGGTCGCGCACTCGACAATGAGCCTGGAAAGTACGAATCGAGATTGGCAAAGCAAATGTGGAAGAGCCGCGAGCGGCTACATACATTGACTCGAAGTACAAGACAACAAGGCGCAGAAGAAAGTCGGCGAGTTTAAACAATCATGGCGAATAGGACTCTTCATGTGCATACACCAAGCACTCGGCGGCGGGCGAAGGCGAAAATGAAACACAGCCACGGCGGCGAGGACTAGCCATTCATGAGACGATGAGCTTGGTACCGTCGCTGACGTCGGCGACAATCGAGAACAGGCGACAATGGGGGTTCGAGCTCGGCCGCAAAGGTCCGAGGGAATTGTTCGTCAGCTGCGTGGCAATTGAATAGCGCGCATTCGTTCTGGGACTAACTTCGGTGAAAGAACCGATAACCTGATGCAGCGCGACAATCAATGTCGGTGCATATGGCGTAAAGATTCGATTTGAAATTGTGGTCATAGCGTCGACTTGAGCCTTGGAAAAAAGGTGCGAATCGAGATTGACCAAAAGGAATGTGGAAGAGAAGCTACGTACGCTGAGTGTATGCGCAGAAGATGAGTTTGAATAATGATGACGAGCAAGCAGATGGTGAGACACTGGGACTCTTCCGTGCATCAAGCGCCCTCGGCGGCGGGGAAAATACACAGCCACGATAGCGAGGAGTCATGAAACGACGAGCTCAGTGCCGTCACCGACGTCGACGGCAGTGGGGAACAGGCGACGAGAGGGATGCGAGTCCGTGGTGGGCATGTGCCATAGATAGGCATGTGCGGTGTACAAAATGGGTAGGGATAGGTATACAGAGATACAGAAAAGAGACGATGCATGCAGAGGACGGTGCCGAGATCTAGAGTGGTCTGTGCGCGGGAGAAATTGGGGGTCAGCGAGGTCCTGTGTGGGCCAAAGAAAATGACTGACCCCCCGTAAATCATGCGCCGAAACCGTACAGCGTGCGACCAGACCGCTTGAGGGCGTAGACGACGTCGAGGGCGGTGACGGTCTTGCTACAGAACGAGAAGGGTGATAAGCATCAGAGAATAATGAAGGAAGAGACAGCGCACCGCTTGGCGTGCTCGGTGTAGGTGACCGAGTCGCGGATGACGTTCTCGAGGAAGATCTTGAGTACGCCGCGGGTTTCCTCGTAAATGAGACCCGAGATACGCTTCACACCTCCACGGCGGGCAAGACGGCGGATGGCGGGCTTGGTGATGCCTATGCGGTGGGGTCAAGCCGGGTGCGACAGTCGCCAACGGTGAGCACGAACCCTGGATGTTGTCACGAAGAATCTTGCGGTGGCGCTTAGCTCCGCCCTTTCCGAGACCCTGCGATGGCGAGCGAGTTAGAATACAGGCAACTATGAGGGAAGCACAAGGGAGTGGTCGCACCTTGCCACCTTTACCACGGCCAGACATGTTATGCGATGGGTGTTGGGAAGGGTAGAAAAGTTTTGAGTTTGAGGTTGGTCGCTTGCTGGCGAGAAGACGGTGGTGCGGAAGAAAGAGACGATGTCACATGACTCAACAACAGACGTGTTTATCGTGTTGTTGTCGCGTATTGACATGTCTGCCGAGTTGCCGACGCCAATCCAACCGAAAGTTGACCGAAAGTCCGAAACAATACGGAAGTCATTTCGTCTGAACACAACATCCTGTGGACGATTTCGATTACTTTGGAAGAGGAGGGGGGGGGGTCTGGCGATCTCGTCGTGGCTGACAGCTTGAAGGATACAGTGATCTCCCTCGGACATCTACTCCTTGCCCGAAGTACAGTGGGGGATTGATCCAATTTGGCTGAAACCAGGCCCCCGAATTCCGAGGTAGAATTTTCCTCAGTCCAGATTCTCATAATACCTTTAAAATCAAACTGCAATGAAGAATCGGATGTGGTGTATGGACACGGTTGGACTTCATGGATAACTTCTCGATACACAACTCCCCGCGTCCGAAATAGATCGCCTGCAATTTCTTCTTGGTATTACTTACCCGGTGTCGACGGGTTGGTTGGCTCATCTTTGGTTGAAATCGAGGGAAGGTGATCAGAGCTGGAAGTCAGTTTGTGACCCGTGTTGAAATCAGAATCGAACTAAGGTTGAAATCATCCCTTGATCGGCGGTGCGGTGCGGTCGACCAAATCTTCCATATCCATTTGTTAGTCCGGTTTAGGGCCAAGAAGGACGTTGCGCCGCGGATGTACGGTCCAACATACACGGCTAAGTATGCTTGAATTGGCCTGCTTTTATTGTGAAGCCAACTCGAAGGCCATTGTTCGAGGTTCAATTGGGGATTGATGTGATTTCACTGATACAGGCGCTCGAAGTGCGACGCAGGAGAGCTTTCTTCACACATTGTCAGCCCAAAATCTCATAATAATACTTTTAACATTAAACAGTACTGAAGAATCGGATGTGGTGTATGGACACGGCCGGACTTTATGTATAAATCTTTCAATCCACTTAGCTAGTAAGACGGGGTTCGACTCCCCGCGTCCGAGTCCATTGGCCGTAACTTGAAGCCTAAGGTTTCTTTTTTCGGTTCATAAAGACCTTACCTGACATCTATTCCTTGCGCGAAGTTCAATTGAGGGTTGATGTGGTTTCGCTGATGTGGATTCGAATTCAGATAGATACCCGGTGAAACTTCCGACAGAAGTGAGATGATAGATCGGATGTGGTGTATGGACACAGCCAGACTTCGTATTCCGTCGTTAGTGTCAAGATATGTGGCTGGCAATATGGGGTTCGACTCCGCGCGTCCGAATCCATCGGCTGCAGGGTGTTTTTTTTTTCTTTTTCGATTCATGCATACATACCTTACTTACCTCACATCTATTCCTCGGGCGAAGGTCAATTGAGTGTTGATGTGGCTTTGCGGATGTGTGTTTGAATTCCGAATCCGAGTTTTACTCAACTCACCTCCACCAGACCCCCGATACTCACCCAATATAACCGAGTTCAAACAGTACTATGCAATTGGACGTGGGCTATGAACACAGCCAGGCTTCGTATGGTAGGTACGGAAGTATGTAGCCGACAGTACGGGGTTCGAATCCCCGCGTCCAAATAGCGAAGTTGAGGCTGTTTTTTTCAAAATGCGTCGAGGGTAATAAATAATACTTCACCGGTGTATTCGGGCTCAGGTTTTTCTTATCCGTGTCATATCCATTGCACCGGGTTCAAACACATCGGGGGGTTATAGATAGATCGGACAACTAAGGTGTATGGACACAGCCGGGCTTCGTATTATGGTACTTTAGATGCGAAAACATGTAGCTGGCAATACGGGGTTCGACTCCCCGCGTCCGAATAGATTGGGCGGAGGTTATTTTGTTTGTGGTTCATACATATATACCTGAACTCCCATCTATCCCTTGCCCGAAGTTCAATTGAGGATTAACGAGGTTTTGTCGATGGGTGTTCAAATTCCAACTTCTCCTGATGCTCACCTACTGTACACCGAGCTCAAACAGCGCTACAAAATCAGACGTGCACAGCCAGACTTCGTATCTCGTGGTTGGTGCGAAAATATGTAGCTGGAAATACGGGGTTCGACGCCCCGCGTCTGAATCAACATCACGGTGCCGCACGATTTTTTTTTGTCGGTTCATACATACCTTACCTCGCATCTATTTCTTGTGCGAAGTTCAATTGAGGGGTGACGTGGTTTCACGGATGGGTGTTCAAATTTCAAATCCGAGTTTTACTCCAAGTTGCAACTCACCTCCAGAGTCCCGCGTGTTAAAGTTGCCGTCCAGGCCAATTCTAGCCAAGTAAAAGACTTTTGTCGCCGTAGTACAATCCCCGTAAAAATGAGCGTCAAATGGGTAGAGAAAAGTCCTTCCCGTCACCTATAAAGCCGAGTACGCTGAACATCAAGGAAGCCTTTATCAAAATTAAAGGCCAAGGTTCGCATTCGTGTTATTGTTCAGCCTTGTGCTGGTTTTGCATCAGTACTTGTATTACCAACCATTCAGCCCGCAACCGGTGCAGAGTATCTTTGCACAATGTATACACCGCGTAGCGCGAGAAGAAAAAATCAGGTTCGAACCCATTCGAACCGTCCTTGAACATGGACCGAATCCCAGTGGACCGCGAACCTGGGTCCGGTCCAAGGTTCGGCCAATCCCCCGAACCGAACCTGAGGTTCGGTTCGAGGTTCGCAAAATTTTGGTGAGAACCGGACCTGAACCGGACCGCAGCAACACTAATCTGCGCACCGGAAGTCGATGTGTCCCGTATCCTCGGGCTCGAAATGCATCAGGCAAGTCCACATTTCGGGATTGGCGGCCAGACCATTGGATCCGTGGACCTCCTTGTCTGATTTTATCCCACCGGATAAGTATCTGGATACTTGAGTGTTTTCGAGCTAACTTCCCTTCCGGTGGCCGGAAATTCGACTAATTCCGTGTGTGTATTCAGGGCGGGACGTATCTTATTGTGCGGGATTCACTGATTTCCTCATAAATTTAAAGAGATGATCTGATTATCGCTTATCTTTTTATCACGGAAGGCGCCAAAACACCCATATTTGGGCAGTAAGTCCGAAATCATTTATATTTTAGGAGCGGAATTATGTGGACTTAGACCGCCATAGTTTGTGACACTTGAAAGCCGAGAATATATGGCGCTCGGCCAATCTTGTACCACGCAATGAGGGGCGCTCGACTCTTGATGACTTGATTTTCTTTTCCTTTTCTCCAGTTCGCTGGGACCCAAATCGACGCGACAACGCTTTCTTCGACCAGTCGGTAATTCTTCACTGCAGCTACCACTAGGTCCAGATGTCGATCCACCGAACAAGGCGAACCAAAAGTGAGTCGTTGTCGGCTCCCTTCCCTGTTTTATATCCATTCCAGACAAGCACTTTTGGCTCGAGGAACATATCCGAACAAACCAACATTCCACGATGCTAATGTCAACACATTCGGCGCTAGGCATTCGATGGACTGTAGAACGGACACTACTGTATTTGTACAGTATCTTTGATGCAAATTGCAAAATTAGAACGAGTCTCGCTTTTCCCAAGATGGATTGTTCGTAGCCACTGGTCCCGTCCCTCCTTCAAAGACGGAGTCGACTGTAAGTTCAAACGACGTGATTCTCGCTCCGCCGTCAGAAGTCGCCCATACCGCCAACACGACAGTGCTATATAAGAGGATGTCAGAAAGGACGGATGCAACACTTGCCAAGTCTCACTTTGCGCCGTTGTAATCCAATATTCCCGCGGGGACAGGGAAGCGGCTCTGAGGCCCGAGATTCGCAACATATCGTCCCATATTCCACCTGTTTCCGAATAAGAACGTGTAAATTTACCTAATGGAACGACTGACCCATTCACATAGAGGAACGCCCTATAAGTCCCCTCACCGTATGGAGGAAAGTTGAATGACATCTTCACGTCGTAGCCACCCGGAATATCAAGGTCAAAAGTTGTTCTGAAATATCTCACTCCGGCAAGGGACAGGCCCGTGGAGAGCCTGGTGCTGTTCCAAGCCGAGTCGTCAAACCCTGGCAGATGCCAACCTGCTCTATCGCCGAAGAAGCCTCCTTCGTTCATGATGCCACGGGCACGATCGGGGAAGCTAAGTATTTTCAAGGTGCCAGATTTTGGTGGTAATGTGAACTGAAGGGACTTACTCTTGGAAGCCGCCCAGCTTTCCTTGTACCTTCCAAGTTGGTTGAGAATTCGAATTGAGCAGGAAGTATCCTAGAAGCAGTCAGAACGTCTTCATCGAAACAGAGCCGGAAGTCAAGTCTAACCCTGGATGCCTCGGGGCGTCTTCAGCCACTCGGAGAACTCTGAAATAAAAGTTAGTATGGTCTTCAAGGACAAATAGAGACACTCACGATTCGCACGGGCTTCCTCCATCCCCATGTTGTCTATCCAACAAGTAAGAAATAGTTCACACAAAGGCATATGCTAGTAAGCGTACCGTGAAGAACAGTGATGACATTTGGCCCGGTAGCCAAGGCGTCTGCAGGAAAAGCATAAGTATCATTTGTAGTCTCGACGATGGCCTATATGAGACTCAGATTCAGATTCATCTTACAACAAACCCGAGGAAGAAGCTCACAGCTGCATCGTTGTTGCTCGAGTTCCCGTATGCTGCTCCGAGGAATACATCGTTAAGCCACACGCTGCCAGCAAAGCCTATGCCGGATTACAAACCAGATTACTGGAGAAAGGAAAAACCATACCTCTACCTCCAGTGATGCTCAAATTCACGGCAGTCTCCGATCCGGTGCTGTTGAAATGTCCTCTCCATAGGACGGGACCTTCGCAGCTACATCACACTCACTCATCAGCCAGCGTATCTTTAGGGAAACAGACACTCACAATCCATATTCACAAGCGTATAGGTAATTCTGAAACATTCAAACTCGGATAAGCTTCTCAAGGGGAGAAAGAACCACTTACATCGCCGTAGTACTTGACAAACGGATTCGTACTGGCCAATCGATCCGCTTCAATCCACCTCGAATCGTCATAATCGTTCTGAATCTCCGGTAACCCATCCGCAGCCTTCCACGTTGCTCTCGAGAGGTCCGGCACATCAATCTTTGGCGAAGGTCTTCCAACACTAAAATTCAGTACCCCAGGCGCAGTCTTATGCACGTTGGCAATTGTCTTCCCGTTCCATGAAGCGGAAGTTACAGACTCCGGGGCGTACACAGTGACAGAAGTGGAGCCGCTCGTGTCTCCCCACAGATCAATGGTCGCCTGATTTCTACTGATGCTTGCATTCCGAAGGAGAGCAGGGCCCCGCACAAGCACAGTCTGATTCGTAGAGACGAGGAAGAACGTCGAGCCGTCCGCGCCGGGAATGATGGGTGCGAACAATTTGTCCATGGAACTTGTGTCTCCCAAGACGAGCACACTCGAGTCCGAAATCGACACAGCTATCTGGTTCTGTGCGGGGGAAAAGGTGAAGGCGGTGTAGTTCCCCCCCACTTGGAACGACGTTCGGGTGTTGATATCCATTTTCCCACCTTCCGAGAACGAAAAGGGAGACGAACTCTTGAACCCGTTCAAGTTCAACACAACCTCGAAAGACTGGGAGGCCGGTCCGTGCAAGACGAGGACATCTCTGTTGCCTATGGCGCCGGAGTAGAAGAGGCTAGCGGTGCTGTACAAAATATTGCTGCCAGAATGCAGATTTCCAAAGCGGTGGTCTGATATTATGGTGCGGGACTGTCTTCCATCGAGTTCGATCTCGATGTTCGCTGTCTGTGGGACGGTGAAGTTGCCTGTGGAGGTGGAGATTCTGACTTTTGATCCCACTGTGGCACTGGGAATTATCGAATCAGTGCATGATACAAATCGAGAAAGACAAGCAGCATAAATACCCACTTC
Organism: Mycena olivaceomarginata; assembly: GCA_029378375.1. NCBI lineage: Eukaryota > Fungi > Basidiomycota > Agaricomycetes > Agaricales > Mycenaceae > Mycena > Mycena olivaceomarginata. The sequence continues at coordinate 326,246 of JARKIC010000020.1, read as the reverse complement.
GAACTCGTCCTGGTCTGCCTCACCACATAAAACGCGGGGCTTCACCCCCCCTGCTGAGTCTTCCAAGTTCCGCAGCTCCGTGACGAATACACCCGCATTATCTGTGTACACCTGATGAACTGTTGTCTATTGTTTATTGTATTAGCTTATTGGGTTGGTGCGATGTCGAAAGAATAATAGATCGAGAAGGACGCTGTTACCTATAATGGTATTTCTCGCCAAGTCGTGCTCGACACTCCGGATGAAGGTCCCGATGTTTTTGAGTTCGTTCCATTTGGGTGTGAGAGAGCGGTCTTCGGCGATGGAGGCGCCGTAATCGTCTTTAGGATAGGGATGTCAGCCGCCGAAATGGTCCCCAAATGAACTTAAGAGGAAGCGAGGGAGAAGTGAGGGTGGGTAGAAAGAACAAGATGCATTACACGAAGTATATACCCCTGGGAAGGGGAACTATCAAAACAATTTATCAGGCAAAAACAGTGGAGCGAGAGGAAAGGGGACTTACGAAGCCCCAGCTCGTCCCTCCGTATGTCATCTGTGAGCAAAAATTTGAAAAGAGTAAAGGTTTTGTCTCCGATCCTAGAAGCGATAGACGCACGTAGATATTATTGAACTTCACCCCCGTCGCCATCTGGTTCAAATAATAGACCTGTTCGAAGTCTGAACCAGTGAGGGTGTTGCAGTCTGTGTATTGCTGCCGTTCGAATCCCGTTCGCATCAGTGCTCCTTATTTCTATGGAGAGGAGCTTACGGGAGAGTTCGGGCCCCATCCAAGCTTCAGAAACATCAATCCCATCGTTCAAGGGAAACAAAATGACTCACGAAGCTCCCTCCTTGAAACTCAGGGTATATCCACGGCTGTCTGGGGTTCGTAGCAAGATGGTAGTTCCAGTTGTCGATAGGGAAGGTGCTCCACAGGCGAGGGGTCGCGCAAGAACCCTGTAAATCAATTAGTTGTATCCAAAACGAAAATCGATAGGATGAGGGTGAAATATTTTGTCATTATGTTACAGCCCGGTGGCTGCATACCTGAGGATAAGAGTCCAGGCCGTAAACCTCGACGTCGCCAATGGCGGTATTTCCGATGCCGGGGGCGAAGTTTTGGCCCTGGTACGAGTCATTGCTGACTATAGCGGACGTTAACTGCAAAACAAGAGAAAAGGAAGAAAATATGGAAAACGAAAGCGGAACACTTACTGAGAGGCAAAACAATGCCCAGCTCGTTGAGAATATCCTCGAGTGCTTGCATGTACTGGTTCTTCGTCACTGGGTTCGGCGTAGCGAAATTGGTGTTGTTGGTGTATTCGTTCTCGACCTGCCCAGTCCCACGTCAATACAGCAGCCCTTCTCTCGCGCTTGTGCACAGTGAAGTGTGTACTGGGAAAATGAGCTCAGGGAAATAATTACAAACCTGAACGAGAATAATCGGTCCTCCCTCGGTTACCTGGTACCCTCCGTATGATATCGGTGGCACTGCGATAATAGTCCTGATACGACTCATAGTAATCCGTGTCGTTCGAGCGCAGGAAACCGGCTATATTGGTGACTCGGCCGGGGATCCCGCCTGCGGAGGTTTCGGCTTGACACGGTACGTGAGCATATCACAGACTGAGTATAGCGGTGAGGTATAGGGAAGCCGTACCATTGATGTATGGCCCGTGCCGAGCTGTTACCCAAAGTCCCACCTCTTGCGCCATCTGGATAAACAATTCGAAGTTTCTGTAGCCCTCCCATTCGACTCGGCCTGGGCTCGGGTTGGTAGCTCCCCAGTGGACGTAGCACGACACCTGCCAAGTCGAATTAATCATGGAATCGACACAATCATTCATGTAGAAGGGTAAACGAACCCCGTTGAAGCCCGCCGCTTTGAGTTTCTAGTGGACCCGGGTGAGCTGAGTTGAGTCTTGATGGATGCCGTACCTGGAGGATGTCACGCCATAAATCGGTTACCTGTGTGGAGTATTAGTCCTCCACTGATCGAGACTACAACTGGAGAAAACATGTGCACTGACAGGCAACCTCCAAAAATGAAACTCTGCACTCCATCCATACACTCTCTGCCCCTTCACGATGAAGGACGTGCTATCCCACTGCACGTCCGTGGTCCCCGAGCTTTCCTGTCGGGCCCTCAACTCCTTCAACCCAGACACTGGCCTAATACTCTGTACCACTGCGCCAGCGAAGAGGATCTGCCACGCTACGATGCCGATCCCCAGCGTGAGATGGAGGAGGAAGCGCATCTCGTCGTTGACCTCGAGGGACAAAGGCGTTTATGTGACCGTAAACGGGATGCGTACGAATTTATAGCCATGGTGGCATGACGCATTGTGAGACCATACATGCGATCGCCGGTGCCAATAGTGGAGCACGAGGTGACAACTGCAGAAGACTGCAGAAGAAGTCGAGACCAGAAATATTTTGCCGAATGACCTGGTGTCCAGTGTTGGGGTCACTGCATACCAGAGACATTGTCCTCAAAAAAGGAGCTTGATTGAATTGACGCCATTGTGTCCTAAAATTTCTTGCTTTAATCCAGTGCTGTCGAATAGAGATTCGACATACGGTAATGAACTGAGTAAACAACTTCTTCGACTTCGCGTATGACCTGCGTACGGCCCGGACGTGAGAATTATTGTTTGCTTGTACACGGGTTGCCGGCTGACCAAGTGCTCGCATCGCAGTGTTCTCTACTTGTAGCCTGAGGTAGAGACATAAGTCTGGAACAATCTGGTCTCTCTTTCAGGGAAAAAACATACTAAGGATGAATACTCGCTTGAGTACAATTCCGCAGGGGACGGCTGCGCTCGACACTGATCAGGCACTCTAATGGGCAACGAATCAGGGGGGTTCTTTCGGTACCGACTAAGCACCGGACAACTTCAAGAAACGAAGAAGTCACTCCTGAACAGCTTCTGCCGCCGCAGCCAGTCACTGCGGATACGATCAGAATCATTAACAGAATTCCTTGCTCAAGCATGACAAAATTGGTGACATGTTGAGCTTGGGGAAAGTTGCTGTCAGCTGTTTTGTCTTCACCCGGCGACGCGACGCGACGCGTTGATCACATGCTGGTGTTCGCGATTCCTGTGTTCGACCTAATAATTGCTTAGCTGGGTTGCGGAAGCTAAAGGCAGTTAAATTCCTCGCCAAGTTCTCATTCCAAAATCCTCTTCAGCAAATCCCTCAACTGTCCAATCTCCTCCTCTCTCTGCGGGCGCAAGGGCGTCGAATGACTGTCATGCATCCACGGCGTCTCGTCTTGGGGATCATACTTCCCCATATGGCCCGCGTGGTAGAACCGCGGCACGGCGGGATTGGGAACGACACTGCCGTCGCTGACCAGCAGGACGCTCCCGCCGGACTCGCTGACCCCTGGTCGCGGACGACTCGGAGCGCATTCCCATACGATGGAGTGGCCGATCCCGACGCGGCGGATGCTTTTGTTGGCGTTGAAGATGGCCGCGACGTCGCGGACCGTGCGCGGGTCGACCACCGGGTCCGTGATACCATCCGGCTGGGTCTCGGGGCGGGGGATAAGGATGTGCAGGTCCGTGAGCTGCGGGAATCGCGCTAGATGCGCGAGAAGCTCAGGCGAGATGGGCTGCAAGGTGGTCAGACCGAAACAAAAAAATCACAAAGTATAGATAGACATCGCTCACATCGTCGCACCCATGTTTCCTCCACGCCCACATGAACCCAAACTGCCTCAACTTCGTCGGATCGCAGCACCCCAGAATCAACCCTACCTCTGCCGCGTCCATAACACCGAACCCGACCCGCAGACTCTCCACCTGCCCGAGAATCACCATCAGCGTCGCCCGCCACGCCGCCTTTTCCTGCACACCAAAAACCGCTGGGGTGATGGAATAGGTGGTGGTGCCAGAATCCGTGTCGGCGTCGAATAGTTGGGTGACGCTGCAAAACGTGTACACACGGCTGAAACCGAAGCCCTCGCTCTTCGTAGGGATCAGCGCCTGCTCATCGACCCAGAGGCTGGTGAGGCCGGGCAGCGCGCAGAGGAATCGCTGCACCAAGCCCGAGAAGAAGCGCGCCCCGCTGCCATATGGGCCATTCAGGCCAACTTCCTCGGACTCCCAGGAGAGCCGCTGCGAATTCGCTCTTGTGTTAGCATCCGTAATTTCGAGATGCCGTAGGGCAGGGAAGTTGGCGGGCGCCAAGCCATCGAACAGACCGACAGTCAATATAGGGAGGTATGTGCTGTTGAGGCAACAAATCCGCTGAGGAGATGCAGACAGGATTGGATGACGGACTGACCTCCGGTGAATGTCGAGGGAGAGCTCCGTCAGCAGGGAGCAGTCCACAAGATCTAACGGCCCTGCGCGCGGATTGCTGACCGTCAAGTCACTAACGACGAGCTCGAAGCGCTGCAGCGCAGGAAACCCGAGCGAAGGAAAAATGTATTTGGTCGTCGCCCCGTGCTGCGGAGAACGTCTCCCGTTCCAATCCCAGCCCCCCTCTGTAATATCCATCTTGAGGTGTTTCAGATTCACATAGGACGCAAGTAGGTTTCCGTGGGATGCGAGGATCTGGAACGTCGTCTGCGAGACGTGCCGCAGGTCCAAAGATGTTAACGCAGGGCCGAGAGTCGACTTTAAGAACGGTTCGATGCCGCTGAAATGAGCTCAGCACAATTCGCGGACTTGTTTTGGAGAAGGAAAACATACTCCCAGCTCTCGGAGTCTTCGTACGCATGCCATCCATTCCAGGCCATCTCCCGGATGGTGGTGTCGACCGCAAATGTTTGCAGCCCTTCGCAAGCGGCGAGGAGTTCCACGCTCTCGCGCGCCAGCCCGAGCCCGGGGTAGTTGTGGTAATCGAGCGATCTGAGGTTGCGGGTTTTCTTGAAGAGCGCCGGAAGTCTGGCGTGGAATGCAACGACATCGATATCCTCCTCCGGCTCGGGCTGCTCCTCGTGTAGGGTCTGCTGCTCTTCGTTTGTCTCTGCATCCGAGTCCTTTGCCTCTGCCTCCACTTCTTCATCCGCTTCATCTTCCTCTTCCTCCTCCCCATCCTCCTCCTCCTCTCCCTCGTCTTCCTCCACCTCCCGTTCATGTTCCGCGCTCGGCAGCCTCGCATATTTCTTATGCTCCACCGCGACAACAAGATGACGGATCGATCCAGCGATCCCTGGCGCATCCACCCCTTCCAGCGGGGTAGCAAGCAAATAGTCAAGCACTTCATTAGACGCAATCGCCGCCCGAGGGTCGTAGGTGTCCAGATAGACCGGAAGCTCGCACAGACGGTGCAGCGCAACCGAGAACCAATTGTGTGACTTGGGTAGTGCGCGCAGGACAGATTGGACGGTTCGGGAGTCGGGTATGTGGGAGAGAATTTGGGAGAAGACGTCTTGGTCGAGGTGGTTCATGGTGGGACGAAGGGAACAAGCTGATGATTTGCATTTTGATGTCATTGAACCACGAACATGTGACCCCGTTGCCGTCCGCATCTTCCTCGCTCAGTTTGAGGCTACGGAGTTCTTGGATGAGAAGTCGTAGCACGCAGAGATCCAAGTCGGGGGAGTTTTACTTAAACTGATGGTTGAGTCGGTAAAGCTCCGTATTTGACGAGAATGCCAAAACTACTCGGGAATACACACTATTTATGCTGGAGAACTGGCCGGGTCCGGGAATCTGACTACAAGCAACTACGGATAACTACGGAGCTACGGCTGCGGCAAGCAATTACACCGCTGCCATTGCCGTTGCACCGCTGTCTTGGGAGCTGCGGCAAAGATATCTTCGACACCAAGGCCGAGCCGCAACCCTTACACTCAGGCCAATATTTAGCCAAGCTCGTTACACTTGAATTCGGCGGATTGCATGTCGCGACTCGCGTGTTTCGCATAGTAAGCCATTGGCTTGTACAACATTCGCGGCCAATCGAATATAAAAAGACTGGGACTTAATAATGATGGCGAGCAGGAAGCAGATGGCGAGACTCTTCATATGCATGGTCCGGCGCCAAAAACACAGCCACGGCAGCGAGGAGTCATTCGGAAGAGCCGACGAACTCGGTCCCGGCGTCGATGTCGAGGACAGCGGTGAACAGGCGATGAGGGGGATCCGAGCCGTGGGCATGTATCATGGATAGGCATGTGCGGTGTACAATATGGTAAGGATAGGTGTACATAAAGAAAAGAGACAATGCAGCACGGTCTAGCACGGTGCCGAGATCTGAAGTGGTCTGTGCGCGCGAGGAATTTGGGGTCAGCGAGGCAGTGAGGGAAAAAAGCGTGTTACTCACCCCCAAAAATCATGCGCCGAAACCGTACAACGTGCGACCGGAGCGCTTGAGGGCGTAGACGACGTCGAGCGCAGTAACGGTTTTGCTGTAGGCCGGAGAGAGAGTAGTGAGCTCGAGAGAACAGGTAAGGAAGGAGGAGACAGGGCGACGCACCGCTTGGCGTGCTCAGTGTAGGTGACCGAGTCGCGGATAACGTTCTCGAGGAAGATCTTGAGGACACCGCGCGTCTCCTCGTAGATGAGGCCCGAGATACGCTTCACACCTCCACGGCGGGCGAGGCGGCGGATAGCGGGCTTGGTGATACCTAGTGATTTGGTGAGGATGGTGCGCCAGTGGGAAACGGTGAGTACGAACCCTGGATGTTGTCACGAAGAATCTTCCGGTGGCGTTTAGCTCCGCCCTTCCCGAGACCCTGCGGCGGCGAGCGAGTTAGCTTCAGACAACTGCGACGAAGAGAACGCGGGTCCTACCTTTCCACCTTTTCCACGGCCAGACATTGTTAAGTGATGAGTGTTAGGGAGAGTACGGAAAGTCTGGGGACGGTCGCTTGCTGGGCGAGACGATGGTGGTGGTGCGGAAGAAAGAGGCGATGTCACAGCGAAGTGACCGTGACCCAACAAAAGGCGCGTTGATCGTGTTGTTGTCGCGTGTTGACGTGTCTGCCGAGTTGCCGACGACAAATCCAACCGAAACAATTTCAACAAGAAAGCCATCAAGTCTGGAGGTAACATGGAGGCTATTTCAATTATTTTGGGCACTTGGTTTTGACATGAATTGGCAGACGAAGATGAATCCAATGTCGTCGTGGTTGAAAAACTTCGGTGCGGTCAACAAAGGGTACAGTGACATCCTTCATAGTCTCTCACAGCCAGACACTTCAATATTTACTAAACTCGTACCTCGTTATATTGAAGTCTGTTAGTAAGCGCGGGGGTCCAATCAGGGTAAAACCTTGTTACATAATCTGCACAGCCACACCACCGGTTTTCGATGTTTTGTGCCTACAAGATAGATAATTAAACTGGTTTTTGGTGCAGATGAATCTATATTAGTGCACCCAATGTTCCTGCCTGCTCAGATTTTTTATCTAGAGCTCAGAATCCAGGTGGGTGAAGCACCAAAGCATGACATGTGATCATCACTTGTGTTGCACTTCGAGCCTCAAACAACACTCTAAAAGTTCAAATAAATTGGAGGGGCTTTTAAGTGGTGAATAAAACCTTTTGTATGCTAGAATTTCTCGAAAATATTGATGCTAGCTTCGCGGTCGTCTTCCAAAGGACAGTGTGGCTGTGCTGATTATATAACAAGGCTTACCCCAATCGGGATCCCGCGCTTAACAACAGACTACATCCTTCAGACGTCTACTCCTCGCCAGAAGTTCAATGGGTGATTGATGCGATTAGCGGTACAGGGCTCGAATTCTGAGGCACGCTCGTTGAGTCTCACTCATTGCATTTTTCAGTCCAGATGCTTACCTTTAAAATTAAACAGCACTAAAGAATCGGATGTGGTGTGTGGACAGTGGGCAAGGCCGGACTTCATACCATGAGCTGTGCAACACACGTAGCTGGCTATACAGGTTTCGAATCCCCGCGTCCGAGTGGGATGGGGTGCTCAAGCTTTTGTTTTTGGCTCATAACCCACTGGCACGTCTACTGCTCACCCGAAGTTCAGTTCAGTCGAGGATCGATGAGGTTTCGCCGCTGTCTATAATATGAGTTTGAATTCCAATCTCGAGTTTTAATCAGCTGAGAATTCATCGCCAGAGTCCAGATACACAGCCACATAACATATTTGCTGTTGACACTCCCAACATGTACAGCTTAAGAGATGATACTTAGTTCGGATGTGGTGTACGGCACACAGCCAGGCTTCGTTTCTCGCGGGTGTTGCAAATATACGCAGCCGGCAATACGGGGTTCGACCCCCGCGTCCGAATCCATGGGCCAACAGGTATCTTTTTTTTTCGGTTCATACATACCTTACCTTACAGCTATTCCTTGCGCGAACGTCTACTGCGCGCCCGAAGTTCAGTTGAGGTTTCGCCGATGTGTATTCGAATTCAGAAACCCAGCTGTATCGGAAAACCCCGATTCGCATACCCGCTGACACTTGAATTACAACAGCTTGAGAGATGATAGATATATCGGACGTGGTGTATGGACACAGCCAGTAGCTGGTGGTGAAAAAATACGTAGCTGGCAATACGGGGCTCGACTCCCCGCGTCTGAATCCATCGGCCACAGGAGTTTTTTCTTTCTTTTTCGGTTCATACATACCTTACTTACCTTACGTCTTTTCCTTGCGCGAACGTCTACTGCTCGCCCGAAGTTCAGGATCAATGCATTCAGATACATGGCTAGCATACCCGCTGACACTTCCGGGATGATAGATCGGACGTGATGTATGGACACAGCCAGACTTCGTAGTTTGTGCGGGTGGTGTATTAAATATGTAGCTGGCAATACGGGGTTCGGCTCCGCGCGTCCGAAACTACGAGCCTGGGATTTTTTCTCGGTTCATACATACCTTACCTCGCATCTATTCCTTGCGCGAACGTACTCGTCCGAAGTTCAATCGTGGCTTCGCGGAGGGGTATTCAACTGGGAAACAGCACATCTTGGACGGAGTTGATTGCGAGTGATCGGGGCTCTTACAATCGGTGTCATTAACAAATCACCGATCAGTATTGTGGGATGGCCCTAGATTCTCTACTTCCGGTCAAGGGGTACTAAAAAGATATAGGGCCGATTTGTTTTTTCCGAACGTTGAGATCCAACTACCCAACTATGCAATCATTCATTATTTCTCTTACTTTACTGATACTATACGACTCGTTCTCGTCAGGGGAGTGTTGAAGTAGAAGCTCGACGCGCCACACAGTCGGCACACTGGCGCGAGCGCCCGTGTGCGTAAGACCTGCCCCCTATAATATCTGTACTATGTGTACTGCCGGTCTTTCTCCGCTTAGTTATATCCGTCGTCGTCTCGTGCTCAACCTTATAATACTGGCGTTACACTGGAGACAGACCTCAACCGTTCACTCTATCGTGCCCGTCTGATGTTTGTCTCGCCATATACTTATTTCGAAATACTTCTTGACCTTTACTTATTTATCGTGTATAATAGCACTTACTTCTTCAGGTATGATACAGCCATTCACTCTATCGTGTCCGTCTGAGTATCTACTTTTCAACGGAGATGCCTACACACAATGGATTCTGAGCTCGCCCGCACGTGGCGGATTCCGAGACCCGCGGGATGCTGGAACGCGGCTCAGTAAACCACTGCGGTTTAACCACCCGGTTGAGTCGAAGGCATTTGGAGGTACTTGGGCGCAGAATATTCACCTCATTTTTGGAGTCCTTTAGATTTAATTTCCTTCCGTAGATCTTGATGAACACCGCGAAGAGAATCACAACTGCAACTTTGAGTTCGTGTTTGCACTGCTTGGATTGGATTCGACCGTTATCAGAGCAAGCCTGTTTTAATTTTGAATTTATAACCTAAATCTGACACATAAAGTCTTTCATTTCTCTTTGACTAGGTCCATTCTCTCCTTCTTGGTGAAGATCGTCCGTTCGCACATGTCCAACAATTTCATGTCCAGACTCAGACGCAAATTCTACAACGGTGGTGAGACAAGGGTCCGTCCATTGCACACCGTTTGGATGATTTGAATGCGCGGAGACGGGGTTCCGAAGCTCGCACAGAGCACGGATGAACGACTTGGATGGGATCAATACTAGGTCAAAAAGAGAAAGCTGACCAGCACCCACCGGGTCCGTAGCAGCGAGTAATCCATAAATGAGCGGACGCGCAGCATAAACGCCGAGGTCTGTAGAAAACTGGGCTCAGCGTGGATTGCCTACGTCGTTGGGAACTGTCCTACCGGCCAAGTTCAGTGCCATGTTCTAGGACATTTACCGGTGAGTTTGTGCCCATCGGCAATGCTAGAATTGAATAAACACATACGAGGTCCGTTTGCTCAGGGTGCTTCCATTGATGCAAGTCTAAGCCCGCAGCCGAGATATTAAGTAAACAAGATACCAAAGGATAGAGGCCTGAGCACGTTAATATACATCTCCGGCACGCAGAGGGTAGCTTACCTACCTATTCGCAGGACGATATTTCTAAACTTCAGAATGGTTGAGCCCGGATGTGGCGACGATGCGGAGCTTAATTGAGTGTTGGGACGATAGTAGCGTGATTCGAACTATCCGTAAAGGTAAAGGCCAGTCGATCACATGAACCGGCACTGAACACGAGCCGCACCTCATACGCGATAAGATATCCCACTATCGTGAAAAACGCGACCACCTCGCCAATACAGGCAAGAAGTCTCCAGAACGTACTCGTGCCAAAGAGCCAGCGGAACATGGTTTCTGGATGTGAGTTGCGGTACCAACATGACTGGTTGGCCACGTCCCAACTACGAGCGCTATGAGATGTTTGCCATCGGTGAGATTACAGATATGCGTACCCAAGAATGCCAGATGCCCAAGGAATCACGGTCGTCATCAACGAAACAAATGATGTTCCTAACACGTAGTACTTTTCCATCCGCTGACCAGTGACTTTTTGCCCAAGCACTAGCCTGGGAGACTTTCAGGATGCCGGAAAGCGTAAAAATGGTAGGGCCCACGGCAAATTAATAGCCATGCAGAGGAACATGCCCGCAGAAAAAATGAGACTCATCTGCGATCCCCACGTAGGGATTTGAATTACATGATAGCAAAGGAACAAGGGAAAGACTTACATTCATGAGCGCTGAAATCAGATCGCACGTCCAGCTCGGTGATGCGCTCAGTGTTGCCATGCAGTAAACAATGCCGAAGATGAGACTGGGTAGAGACATTGAGATAGTTCTTAGAAGAATAGGCGACCTACTTTGCCGACAAAGCATAGACGAGAAGGCGAAAGCTGACCCGGTCCAAATGTTTTCGTGAAATAGGATTCCATGCCGCGTATGCAAAAATAGTAAGGAGAATGGCGGCAAGAGCAACACCGGGTATTGTTAGCCCTACGAGGACGTGTACGCTGGACGAATTCAAGATGCGCCAAACAGACGAGGTGAAAAATGCCTACTAGAGTGATGCGAACTCATGCGACATGGTGTGGGACGCAGGAGCAGAAAATGTAACTAACCAAACGTAAATCCTGTCCGCTTGAGTGAGCCGAAAATGACATTTGGGGTGGGAATGGACTCAGAAGCAATGACGTTTTGAAACCGAGCGGGCTGTCGGTGAGAAAACCAGCCCTAAGTGCATTAGTACTGTCTCGGTAACCCAGACTAGTGCTGGCTAAAATTGCTTGACGTAAATTACATAGACCCAATTTTACGTGTAAATTACAGGGCAAATTACATATCTTACATGGAGGCTCTCCGACCTGCATGTAAAAAATTGTAAAAAAGGTCCCTCCAAATGGGCACACGGAGCAGCCTTTTGGCACCTCCCTAGCGGCCAGGGACCCCAGATCGGCCAGGAAATGCAGAATCTCTCTTGGGATGACACGGATGGCGACACATCTGATACTTACCTTTGATATCTCTCGGGGCTCTAGCTGATTTTTACAGTTTTTACTACGTTTTTTACACTGTTTTTTACATGTAAAAAACGTAAATTTCCCCGCACTGCGTGCGGTTGTTTTTTACTAAATTTACACCGTAAAATATGCGTTACATGGGCCCCTTCGCAGCCTTACAGTAAATTACATGGCCGAGGACCAATTTTACGCAGCACTAACCCAGACGTTCGGTGACACTTCCACAACACAGCGGACCCTAGCGGACCGCTTGATCCGTGATTGACAGTCGGAGTTGAAAAAGAAGTGCAGAAGTGTCACCAGAACGTGTGATCTCTGCACTACATTTTCATTCTCCGACTGTCAATCACGGAGATCACCACCGGAGCGACTGGGTTACCGAGACAGGCATTACTGTAGTATTACGACCAAAGGTTCACGGGGTGTCACCCGTCACCGCAATTGTTCACTGAGTTCGGTGTTCAAAAGTGGACCGAGGTGGTCACTGGCTTGGCAATTGTTCATTCCGCCAATCATCCCGCCCACGCCGCCAAGAGGTCCGCTTGATCGCGCCCGAGCTCGCCAACGACTATCCGAGGACAAATGGGGCTCAAGAAGGACAGAAAAATTAAGCAGCATCCGCTGGTTCCACTCCATCACCTTTGCCATATTTTTAGATCGCGTCTGTCGACTTTTTGGAACGCGTTTGTCGACTTGAGGCGCGATTAACAATCCAACTTTCACTTGATTCTAGAGGCGAATAGGAACGGTGCAGGAGTGAAACCGGGCAAAGCCGTCGGTAGCATTTGTTGTGGCATCATACATGCTCTTTATGTACGCGCAAGAAAATTCAATTTTCGTCCTCTCTCTCTTCTGATGAACACCGAGAATACCTTCGAAATTTCCGACTGGATTGGCAAACAGAAGTCGTGGGCTGCGGCCCCGCCGAGACTCAGAAAAATGGCAGCAGAGTTCTTCCTGATTCCGCAGGAGCTCGAACACGACCTTCTCCCTTCGCCATACCTCCCGATCGCCAAAATGCTCGAGTTCCCGCTCCCCCTTCAAAACACAGCGATAACTGGTTTCCAGCCTGCTCAGTTCTTCAGCAAGGCTCTCCCAGATATTGCCGACCGCGACTTGTTGATTCGCGCGCGGCGTCTTCCCATTCCGGACGCGAAGACAATCCACAAACTTCTCGAGAGCAGCCGTCAACGTTGGCTTGATGGATTTCGGTCTGTCATCTACAGTCACGTCGGCGGTGCCGCCACACACTTCCCGTTGTGGATATTGACTTACTGGGAATCCGTGTCGACACTCAAGCGGGACGCGTGGGGAAAGTTGCGTAAATCCCAGGAATGGGTCAACCGCCAGAAGAAAATCACCCCCGTAAACCGCAGCCGTGCAGCCCTGGCCGAGGACACGGCTATGAAGCTTGCGATGCTTCCTTGGGGGCTTGGAAAGCGGGGTGTGTCCGACTCGGAGCCATTCCACACTCTTTGGCGATTTCTCGGACCGAATTGGCTTGCGGGTTCTCAGATGGATGACATGCTGGAAATCCTCGGTCATAAAATCAATACAAACCCGGAGTTGGTGAAAAACACTCGCGTGAGGGGAACTGCGCTTATCCCCAAGATCCTGAAAGCCTATCGTGCCGCCGAGAAAGGCACATATTGGACCGCTCGTGACTTGCGATGGATTCGCGACATCGCAGATGACTTGGTCCAGAATCGAGCCGCGTTAATCACCTCAGTACATCTTGGGCCTGTCACGGACGAGCCGCATTGGGTGGCCATGGTCTTCGATTGTCGCGATAAACCCATCGTTCATTATGGCGACTCCTTCAAGACGCCGATTCCCGAGGACTTGCTCGCCACTTGCCGTTGGTGGCTGAGCCAGCACACACCGACACTGGCGGTGTTAGCGGACCTGCCAATAGCGATCCAGGAGGATGGGAATTCATGTGGGATGCTCGTGAATAACGCACAGGAGCACTTTGTTGATCCGAGCATCCCGTTGGACGCACCTGCCCATGTCGCCAATTCCCGGCTGGAAATGTTCAATAATATTGCTACTCGGGGCCTTGAAGATGTATGTGAGCCTTTATTTCCCTTTGAATTGTACTGACCACGTTAATAGCTCGAGATTGAGAGAGCGCACGCGATTGCAGAGGATGAAGACTCGGACTCGGATGCGCGGTCCGATCACATCACTGCCACACCTGCTACCAGTAGCGACTGTTCCCCTATCCCACTCCTTCGCCGCACCGCCAAGAACGCGAAATTTACGGTCACATCCCCCCTTTCCAACCCATCCGGCAGTCCTAGTCATACCCCGCCTACGCATGCTACTGGTGCGAAGCGTCCCAAAGGCCATCCTGACGTGCCAACCCCAAACCCGAGCCCAGAAAAGCGCCGTATCTTCAAGCGACGTTCGTACGACACCCTACCTCCTCCTTCGCAGCCAATCTTCGCGGCTTCTGCCTCCCCTTCCACGCAGACCGCCACAGTCGATGTCTTTGGTCCAGTCAATTGTCATCGAGAACAGGACGGGTATGGAACTGATTCTGAGGGCGAGAGCGGTGGAGAAGGAGTCAGTGGTCGCGCAGATGACGATGGGTACTTCTGGGGCCCCGAGGACGATGCTCCTGGGCCACCTGACTCTCAAACGAGTGTACGCATATTTCTGTCTTTTATTCTAGGCCTTTCGCATTCTAACTTCCATTTTTAGCCGCATACCACTTCCAACGATGCCGCGATGCACCCCGACGATGACACCTTGTATCGCGACCTTCCTACCCTCCAAGACGTCAGCGACTCCGAAACCAGTGACTCCGACGACGCGGGAGACGACTCGGGAGACAACTCTGGCGCTGAGTCTGTCCCTGATCTCGAGGTCGACAACACAGTTGACGAAGCCATGCTTGCGCATGCCAATCGAGTTCACACTACACCTCCACGTGCGCAGCCTGCTAAACCCGCCGCCACAGGCAGGGGCAAGATTACCTCGTATTGGAAGGTGGAGACAGCGGAGGAGAAAGTCGTACGGCTGGAGAAGGATGCGAGGGAGTATGCGGAGCACGCAGAGGAAGTACGGCTGCGGGAGGTGGAGGAGAAGCGAAAGAAACATGCAAAGGCCCGTGTAAACGCCAACGAACGCATGCGACAGCACCGCGACCGTGTCCGTGCCGTGAAGATAGCTGAGGGTTGGGTGCTGGGAATGAAACGGGTGAGCACGAATGCTATACCCCATTGCTTCGTTTTCTTATTGCTGACATTTGTACTGCGCAGAAACGTGTCGAGCTCCTTGACCACGACAATACGGCCGCTCCCGATCCTCGCCTCGCTGAACTCTCGCGCCCCCCGCCGTGAATTCAAAGAGGATGCTCGGAAGGACAATAAACCCTGCGGCCGCAAGCGGAAACACCGGAAACACGATGCCAAGTACGTTAATTGGCAGAATCCGATGCTGTGGTCGCAGATCGAGGCCACAACTCGCCGTGCTCTTACACCGTGGAGCCCTCGCTCGATCTTGAAGGAGCTGCGCAAAACCAATTTGAAGGATTTTTGGCGTCTGACGGAGCAAGTGATTGGGCGATGGATTGAGCGGGAGGGTGGGACGTCGAGATGGAAGGGAAGTGTGCTGAAAAAGGTCGCGTTGGGGACGGGGAATGCGCCAGGTGGCCACATTACAAGATGTGGGGTGCTGGTACGTCTCTTCATCTTGTCTTCAGACCTTGAAACGATCACTTACTTTTCCCTTTTCCCACAGCACCCGTACCCGGAGACACGCAAGAAGATTAACGATCATCTCACCTCCCTTCGCGCAGCTGGGGTCGTCCTCACCCTGTTGACGATCCGCGCAATCATGGTCAGCCATATTGAGCACGACGCGCCCGAGGTTTTTGAGCGGACTATGGGCGACGGAAGTCATTTCCGCTGCTCAGAGTCTTTCGTTCGCCGCTACCTTCGCAATACGCTTGGATGGAGCGAGCGTCGCTCTACCAAGGCTGCCCAGAAACTGCCCCCGAATCACGAGAAGCTGCTTGAGGAGGCGTTCTTCCGCGAGGCCTACGTCATACACGACTACGCAGTCCCAGCAGCACTCCGCGTCAACACAGACCAGACCCAGCTTGTCTACCAGCAAGGTGCCAGCTCGACGTGGAGCCAGCGCGGCGAGAAGCAAGTGGCGACGGTCGGTCAAGAGGAGAAGCGTGCATTTACGCTCGTCCCATCCATTTCGGCAAGCGGCAAGCTGCTTCCGATGCAGGCGGTCTTCCAGGGCAAGACAACGGGCTCCTGCCCCTCCTCGGACGCTGACCAGTACGAAGAGGCCATCGAGCTCGGTTACGTCATGCTCCCGTCAGGGACATCCACATACTGGTACAACCAGGCCACCATGTGCCTACTCGCCAACGACATCATCGCACCATATTTCGACGCTACGAAGGCGGAGCTCGGCCTCCCGCCATCTCAAGTCTCAATCTGGCTGATCGACTTGTGGGCGGTGCACAAGTCGAAGGAGTTTCGTGAATGGATGAAGAAGAATCACCCCACAATCATCATCCTCTATGTTCCTGGCGGCTGTACTGGTCTCTGGCAGCCGCTCGACGTCGGTATCCAGCGTCTCATGAAGCTCAGCATCAAACGTGTCGCGCATCGTGACGTTGTCGAGGAGGCATTGCGCCAGATCAAGGCTGGCAAACCTGGCCACGAAATCAAGCTCGATACGACGATAGGCACGCTCCGCGACAGGTCCGTAGACTGGATTGTCCAAGCAATTCACAACATAAGTGATCCAGCTACGATCACTCGGGTCTGTTTATTTTTTTGCGTGTCTTTATCCTGGAACTAAGAAATTGTTTTTCAGGCTTTCGAAATGTGCCGCGTTGGCAACTGGAACCTTTCTCATGCTTCGCTCACCTCCCCTGAAGCCCTTGCTGGTCTTCGCGACCTTCGGACGACTAATCCTACGCTTCACAATGAGCTTACGCACACGCCAGCGACGGATATTCCCCTTGACAACGGCGCCGAGGAAGATGCATACTCCAATCGTGACGTGTACGACGACTGCGACATTCCTGTCAGCGTCGTGTCCGACCATCTTCTTTCTGGTGGGATATCTGTGGCGGACAATTTCGTGGTCGGCAATGACGGTGGAATTACCCGATCGGGGAATGCGGAGGCGTCAGAGGCCGAGGATGAGAAGGATGATACCGAGGATGAGAAGGATGGCGCGCCTGCTGTTCTTGGACGAGGCCAGCGCAAGAGGATTACTGCGCGGCGTTATCAGGGCCCGGCTTGGGAGGAACACTAATTTTTTTCGCGTATTTTTGGCTGTTTTTTTTTTGTCGAATTCTTAGCAGCTCAAAAATCGATTTTAAGCCCTTCAGAGACTTCAAAAATTTAGGTGTTCATTCATCGGTCGTCACCGTCACAGGGGCCAAAATTGTTCAGTTCACGGGTGGCTGTCACCCGTCACCTGAACCTTTGGTCGTAATACTACAGTAGTATAAGTAATCTCCCGAGTACCAGGGAGAGCGCACCCCTGACAAGAATGTTTCTTGGCAGTTGACGGCGACATCAGTTGAGATTCGGTGTTTGCCAGTTTTTGACTTCTAATTTTCTAATTAGGACTCGTTCTTCGCGGTCACTCGAAGTTATACATTCCGCATCCCTTTAAGTACCTTTGTGGGACGAGCACCGCCATCTTGATCCCGGCGTGGAGCGGCATATAACTTCCGTACCGCTATTGCCGTTATGCCGCTTTGACCCGTTTATAGCCAAGCACAAGTACGGATTGAGCCAAGGGGCAACTGTTAGCGCAATCGGTGAAATGCACTAGGTACTGTATGCTGGTGCTTGGTTTTGATCGACGCCGGAGCTATGTCCGCAATTGGCCGCCGCCGCGTCTCGCACTCGGTTCGTCGCGTCGTGCTCTTGTCCCGCTCTACTGTATGTGCAACTTGGTCTGAGCCTGCATTCGGAGCGTGTGGGGTCATGTGAATACATGAGGCAATGTGTTAAATTAAGAGGAGACGGCTCTAGAAATTTCAGCTGCACAAACTCGTCAGTGGAGGGAGGAAAATGGAGTTCCGCACAGTCATGTTAATGACCGGCTTAATTTTCCGGATAAACGACGTGCAAGAGCAGGCACAGTCTCAACAGGTTCAGATTACAAGTCCAAGGTGCTAAGCAAGTCCGCAAGACGCGATGCCGGCCAAATGCGGCCAAATGCGGTCATAGCTCCGGCATCAATCAAAACCAAGCACCAGCATACAGTACCTTCACCGATTGCGCTAACAGTTGCCCCTTGGATTGGGCGACAAGGGACAGCGACAAAGCAATAGCTCAATTTATACTGAGTACCAAGGGTTTTATTCAGCATATAATGGGACTGACCAGACTACTTCATCAGCAATACCTGGGTCGGCTATGTACCTCTACGTAGACCTACGTATTCCCATAGGTCCTGTATTCCCTGTATGAAGGTCCCCCTTTACGTATTCACACATATTTCGGCCCAGTCTACGTATTCTCACGTATTTGGCAGCCTGTCTACGTATTTCGCTGTATTTCACCGTATTTCGCTGTATTTCACTGTAATTCGCTGTATTCCGCCGTATTTCACTGCAGTTGAAGGTAACCTCATTCCAATTGCAGAATAGTATTCAAATGAACCAAATTATTGAACACACCGAAAAAGATGGAAAACAAATTGTATTAGGAATCATCAGTACAACGTAGTGCTACCAGTGAGTAATATGAGCAGCAAGGGAGGAAAGAGGTGTGTGATGAGGTACAAAGCTCCTGCGCCAATTCGCGACACACCAATGCGCGCTTTTGAGGGATATCCAGCCCGCGCAAGAACACCGGATCCGCGTCAGGGAGCAGCTATGTATATTGCATCAGTCATCTCACACGCACAGATGGATGAAATCAATGCACCTCGCTGATGTTCTCGACACTGACATGCTCGCGTGCTGCCAGCTCCGCAGATAGATCCGCAATCTGCTTCAATGTGTGCGAGGTCATCGCACAGCGCATTCAGCGCGTCGAGCGCGTCCCTGACGGTCGGGATCGTAGCTAGGAAGTGCGACCCGCGTTCCTCGTGTCGCGACATCGTAGTGATGGGGGATAGCACCGGCGTGATTTCGGATTCTGCATCAGCAGGCAGATCAATAGCTGAGCTGCAGAGAATGAAAAGAATCGTACCAATGAACTCGCTGGCGGCTCCGATGTACTTGATGACGCACTTGCACATCATTCGTTCTTTTTGGCGCTTATTCACGTCGAATTTCGTGTCCGAGCCATACCCTGTGAAAAACAGGTTAATTGAGATTTGCACGGACCTGCAAAAAGGAGGAAAGGAGGGCAGCTCACCTAGCGCAAAAATACTGGCGCTGAACATCTCGGTGTCTGTCTGCGGCTGAACAGCAGCCAGCCAGCACCCGCTGCCAACACACGTTGTTGCGAGGGCGAGGACCGCCGAAGCCCGAGTGTGGTGAAAGCTACACGGGAGGGTAAGGGACCAAACACGCCAAACGGAACGAAACCCACCAGCTCAGATTTGGGCACATGTGTGAGAACACCGGCACAGAGAGACACGAGGAGGTGCATCTCCTCAACGAGCACGAGGGGGATCTGTTCCGTCTCATTTTTTAAGGAGGATGACGATCGTTGTGGCTTGATAGGAAATCTAGTGCCTACAAAAATGTGTGAATAACGAAGGGAGGAGGAGAATGGTATTCTTTGCCTGGTTGGACATGGTGGCATGCTTTGTGCCCAGCGTCGCGAGCATTCCATCGACCAGCTGCAAGGCGGGCATGAAGAGTTGGTGGTACCGGTGGATGGCCGAAGGAAGGAAACTATTCTGGTCTGTAAAAGCGATTGGTAACAGCCAGCAATAGTTGTTGATGAACTCACCCATGAATGACTGGTCAGCCTCCGGCCGCGCATCCAGATAATCGCACTGGGATAGTATCGGGATGAGCTGCGCCTCCAACAGTTGCTCAGCGCCAAGCCACGTCTGTGCCATGCGCATGAAGAGTGACATCTTGGCCTCATAAATGTACAGTGGATTCAAGTCGTCTGTAAATCATCAATGGCCTGAAAAACATGATGGGCGGATGGCTTACCTGGATCCGGCTTGAGCACCGCCTACAACTGCAAATCAGACTCTTTGATACCACGTACAAAGTTGGTAAGTATCCCGTGTCGGACTAGCGCTGAGAGTACGACGTACTGCTTCTCTATGCCAGACAGCTGAACCAGAGAGTCCAGTAGCATGAACACGACGATCTTCCACACTTCCGATCTGTCGAGGGCGTCCCACGAGACGGTAGCGATAAGATGTTCCATGGCAGGCTTCATCAGCACTAAGCTACCAAGCTCCAGCAATACACCGGAGGAATGGGGACGTCTAGCTTGACTGACTGGGACCAATGCTCGAGAGTCGAATAGGAAGTCGTCACGGGTAGTCGAGGCAGCGAGGGACATGAGGTGGAGATGGTGGTGGTAGACGTGAGAGGAAAGACGAAAGACGAACCATATTTATTTCATCACGTGCATGCCACTGCCTTCGGCACGGCACTTGGCGCTCAAAGGAAGACACTTACTGACCAAGCATCTGGATTTTCGTGTACAGCCACTTCGGACTTCCCCGCCTCTCCCTCATCCTACTCATACACGGACTCCACCACCGCCTGCGACTCCGCCTCGCGTGCAGCAGCCTCTGGCGCACGATGGCTTCTCCCAGACCTCCCGAAATCCCAGCCCTTCCCCACGCAGAAACGGTTGTAATTTTTGGGGTGCAGTGGGGAACAAGGCGGGCAATTACAAGGCAACACCGAGGAATTTGTCGACATGGGAGATCGACCGAATGATTGACGAGGCCAAGAAGTAAAAGGGTATGTTCATTTCACTTTTCTATGTATTTTGCACCGTCTAACACACCCAACAGCACACAGTCGACTCGATACCTAGCCCCGACCGGTTGGACCATGTCCTGCAGTTTGGCCACGCGCCACCGCCCTCGCGCTCCTGCTCGGTCCGCATCCGCTCGCCACACTCCTCTGCCACCTCCTCCGCCTTTTCAGACTCCGACAGCCCACACCTCCGTCTCGCCAATGCCCTCCAAAACGGCCCCGCAGCCCCACGCGCTGCACCACCCCAACCACCTCCACGCCCAGGTGCCCCCATCTCCCCTAATCACCCCAACTCGGGCTCGGGTGCCGGCTCAGACGCTGCCAACCCAGGCGCGAGCAACTACAGCGGGGGGGTGGTGTCGCCCACGCCCACGTCGCCGTTTGTCCCCTCGCCGCCACCGGGATCGCTACGCACACGCGCGTGCGCGGGATGGGTGGGTTCGGCCAGCAGCTTCAGGGGCAGAGTGGGATGGGGATGGGGTGGGGTACACGACCACCTCCAGGTCCACGAGCACCGCGCGCCCCTTGTACACCCACCACCCCTCCTCCCCCACGCCCGTGCTCGCATGCCACCGCTTCATGCGCGACACGGGGTGGTGGTACACGGACTTGCACGGCAAGGGCGCGGGCGACGGGAGGGGCAGGACGCCGCGTGATGCATTGGCGAGGGCGCGGGCGCCGGGAGACGTGCCCTCCCCGCCCTCGCCGGTCTTGCGCAAAAGCGGCAGCTCTGCCTCGCTCTTGCTCTGCGAGCGCGCCATCAGCGGCCTCACGGGTGACTCTGGTGTCTCGTCCGCCCCGCCCCCGCCAACCCACTCGCTCACCCCACCCCCGCTCCCGTCCTCTGCGTCCAGCCACACCAAACAACCGCTAAAAAGCAGAAACTCCCGCTCCCTTGGCGTGGCCTTGCCGTGCTTGTCGGTGTCCCACAGCAGCAGTCACAGGCCCCCTCGCAGCAGCAGCCGCCGGTGGACTCCCCGCAGCAGCAGCAGCAGCAACGGCAAGACACCGATGAATGGCGCCACACCGTGCAGGCGCGCGCGATCCTGGGGAACCTCATCGTGCCGAACGGGGAGCAGCTCACCAGCACAGACCCGTACAGCGAGGTGGAGGTGCTGTGCGGGGTCATTGAGGAGTCGCCCGCAAGGACCGCCCCGCCTCTGCCCTCGACCCTCTGCCGCTCCAATACCACCCTCCACTCCAACTCGTACTGTCACTTCCTCACCAGCGAAAGGCGGATCTAGCCCCACCGCACCAGCGACGAACGGGAAACCCGCACGCCCGCCCCTCCCACACACCCTCTCCACCAACTCCAACTTGGGGGGGCACCCCTGTCACGACGCCCGGCAGCGACGCCAACGGCCCCACGCTGCGCCCGAACCGCAAGTCCATCGACCTCCCCGGGCTGAACACCTTCGCCCCGCGGTGCGCGCCAGAGGGGTCGCCTGTTTCCCGGACCGGGACCGACGTCGAGCGGGAGCAGCGCGAGCGCGAATGCGAACGCGAGAGACACGAACAGCTCTACGGCCGGCACACTCACGACCACCTCCAGGTCCACGAGCGCCGCACGCCCCTTGTACACCCACCGCCCCTCCTCCCCCGTGCCCATGCTCGCGTGCCGCCGCTTCATGCGCGACACGGGGTGGTGGTACGTGGACTTGCGCAGCAAGGGCGCGGGCGACGGGAGGGGCAGGACGCTGCACGACGCATTGGTGTTGGCGCCGGCGCTGGGAGACATGCCCTCCCCGCCCTCGCCGGTGTTGCGCAAAAGCGGCAGCTCCGCCTCGCTCTTGCTCCACAAGCGTGCCGTCAGCGGCCTCACGGGCCACTCCGGTGTCTCAAATCTCTGCACGAGATGATTTGTGTCCTACTGTATAGCCCCCTGCGCCCTGCGCCTGCTCTTCATTTATCGTTTAGCATCCTGTTCTCCTTTATCGTGCCACCATCTTTCTCGGGTCCTGAGTTTATATTGCATTATTGTCTGTACGGCTAGTTAGTTATCTTGAAAATATTATATTGAATCAATTTTTTTGGCACTAGTGTGCAGAACTGATTGAGGATGTATTTTGTCTGCCTGGGCAATACCCGCCCAGCCGTCAAGAGGTCAGACTACACAGAACTACACAGAACTACACAGTTGGCCCCCAAATACAGCGAGGTACATATAAAAGCCCAAATACGGGCAACTACGGAAATGAGGCTGAAATACGGGCAACTACATAGATTGACCTCAAATACGGTCCACTACGTAAGCACCCTGGAAATACACAGCTCTACGTAACTCTACGTAAGAAGCCTTCCAAATACAACGAATACAGGCGAATACGGTAAATACGGCAAAAACCAGGGTTTGCTGATGTTGTACTGGGCTGCAACGAAAATACACGGTACCAGTGGAGTAGGAGAAAATGCTGCAGACCGAAGTCTCGAGGTCTTACGGTGCTGTTTGTTCAGTAGGCCCCACGATATGAAATTGAGGGATAGCCGCGTGTAGTTGTATATCCCTAGCAGTGTGCACATACAAGCAAGGTAACTATTGCAGTTTTCAGTGGGGGCGGCGGGAGGCGGCGAGACGGTGTTCTCGACATCAAATTGGAGGTCTGTTGAATGTCCAGTGAGTACAGTATGATACAATAGGCGAGCACGACACACCTCGCATTTTGGGAGCTTCATCCTGAGGCTGTGGCAGGGATTCTTGTCTTGAAATACTTCGAATCCATCGGCTATAGGATTTTTTCTATTTTGGTTCGTACATATGTTTCCTTGCGCGAACGTGCCCCTAATTGAAGATCAATGTGGCTTCGTGGATGGGTGTTCAAATTGCAAATCCGAGTTTCACTCAAGTAGTAGCTCACTTCCAGAGTCCCCACACCCACCGAGTTCAAACAGCACTACGCAATCGGACGTGGTGTATGGACACAGCCAGGCCTCGTAAATTTCGGTGCGAATACATATATAGTTGGCAATACAGGGTTCGATTCCCCGCGTCCGAATCCAATGTTTGCCCCTGTCGTTTTTTTTTTCGATTCATACATACCTTATCTCGCATCTATTCCTTGCGCGAGCGTCCGTAGTTCAATTGGGGATTGATGTGGCTTCTTGGAGGGGTGCTTGAATTGCGAATCCGAGTTCACTCAAGTTGCAACTCTCCTCCAGAGTCCCGATTCTCACCTGATATACCCAATTCAAACAGAACTATGCAATCGGACGTGGTGCACGGCGCTCGGCCAGGTACCTTAAGAGTTCGATACTGAGGATATATCTGGCAAGACGGGGTTCGACTCCCTGCGTCTGAACTAAATCTCCAAAGATGTATTTTTGACAGTGACTCCGCGCTAGCTGACTGACTGGCTGACTGGCTCGTTTTGAGTTGAAATCAATGAGATCCCAGAAGGCTTGGCTGAAGTGAGTCAATTTGGGACCCGCGGTTGAAATCAGTTGTAGTTTGTAACTGAGAACCAAGGTTGAAACCATCCCTTGATTGGCCCCCAACCCGCAGTGTGCTCAACCAGAATCTTCCGCATTCAAGTGATTAAGGCATATCCAAGGTATTCGTTTTTCAAAAAAACACTTCTCACCTTAAGTTTAATAGAGCATTCGGCAAGTGTTCATTCCTCGGCAATTACCAGAAAATTGCTATATAAGGTAGTTCGGCGAATGCCGAACGCAAAATTTTGGTGTTTTCTGCCCAATTCGAGCGCAAAAACCCAAATGTCACCGTCACTGGTACCCAAAGTGTTCAGTTCAGAACCGTCCGTCAGCCGTCACCTGAACACTCACTCGTAATATTACAGTACGGGGTTCGACTCCCGCGTCCGCGGCGTCCGAACTAGTATTACTGCTTACATCGATCCGGGCAGTCCTGTTGAGTACAATATTTTTCCAACTGAAGAATATCATAACGTTTAATCTTCAACCGCACCGACTCCTTTTAACCACGACGAAATTGGATCAAGATTGGATTCATCTTCGTTTGTCGATTCATGTTAAACAAGCAAACACCATGACGATCTCGACTGGCAATGAGTGAGTGCAATTCTGCCCCGGGATTCGAGCGCAACTTTGGAATACGTGGCAAACATTGAAAGTAAGGATGAAGGTCGAATTTTTTTGGTGCTTTTGATCTCATCGAAACGCGATGCCGTCAAGCGAGCAGCGCGTCAACAGACCACAACAGAGTCCCATAACGCGCCTTTGTTGAGTCATGTGACATCGCCTCTTTCTTCCGCACCACCACCACCGTCGTCATCCAGCGACCATTTTTCTACTCTTCCCAACACTCATCGCATAACATGTCTGGCCGTGGTAAAGGTGGAAAGGTACGCGTTGTCTTCGTCTCAGTTGTCTGGATCTTACTCGCTCGCCGTCGCAGGGTCTCGGAAAGGGCGGAGCTAAGCGCCACCGCAAGATTCTTCGTGACAACATCCAGGGTCTGTTCCTACCGTTTCACACTGTCGCACCCGTCTTAACCCCACCACACAGGTATCACCAAGCCCGCCATCCGCCGTCTCGCCCGCCGTGGAGGTGTGAAGCGTATCTCGGGTCTCATTTACGAGGAAACCCGCGGCGTACTCAAGATCTTCCTCGAGAACGTCATCCGCGACTCGGTCACCTACACCGAGCACGCCAAGCGGTGCGCTGTCTCTTCCTTCATTATTCTCCGATGCTTATCACCCTTCTCGTTCTGCAGCAAGACCGTCACCGCCCTCGACGTCGTCTACGCCCTCAAGCGGTCTGGTCGCACGCTGTACGGTTTCGGCGCATAATTTTTCGGGGGTTGGTCAGTCACTTGTATTTCGCCCACAGGACCCGCGCTGACCGCCAAACTTCTCGCGCACAGACCACTATAGATCTCGGTACCGCGCTGCCTGTGTTCACTTTTCTGTATCTCTGTACACACCTATCCTTATGCATATTGTACGCCCTGCACATGCCTATCCACGATACATGCCTTCTATGGGTTTCCACTTCCACTTGCACCCTCGCATCTGCCCACTGTCACGTTCTCGGCTCTTTCACCATTGCCGTCGGCTCCTCCACTATCGCCGTCGGCGATGGCACCGGGCTCGTCCTTTGATGCTCGTCCTTGATGACTTCCCGTGATTGTATTCATGTTGTCGCTCCGTGCACGGACCATTTACGCTGGCTGCTCGCCATTTTTATCTTTGCCCTGTTTTATCGGGCTGGCTTGGCATGGCATTTCCAATTTGTGCCGGTTCCAACTGGTCTACGCGCTTGAGCCTCTTGCGCACTACGGTACACGAAGCAAACTTGAGAGAATGAATGCCTCCAGAGCTCGTAGATGTCCATAAGATATTCAGAGGTGCAATTTTGGTTCACTGACGTGCCTAGCACATACGTGAGTGATCGAGGGAGGACTGGGAAAGCCGCGGGAGCAAAGTCAGAAGTGTATTGATTCAATCACTATGGAAGATCATCAACTTCTCTATCCCTGTACTGAGATGACATATCATTGTGTGAGGTCAAGCAAGTGAGCGAGCAGAATGTATAAAGTCTGGAGACCGGAGGCTGGTTATCGCCCCGTCCGTCTCTTCCACGACAACTCGAAGCTACTACCACGTCTCCTCAGACTGGGCGCGTCCCCGCACGCTCCACACGGCAATGTCCTCGAATGGTGAGTGCACTTCGTTGCAGGCGAGGAGGGTATTGAAGCTCGTCGCTGCGCGCAGGGAAGGGGAGGGGGAGAACGATAAGCCTCCGAGGGGGAAGTGGTGGCACGCACGCGACGCCGATAGGCGCGTTTCCAGCGGATCCCTGCCCTCCGCCGCAGCTGTGGTGGAGTTCCCCAGCGCCTGTTCCTGGACCGCAAGCACTGTCGTGGCACGCAGTAGCCCCTCCCTACGCCTACGCCACCGCACCACCGCCAGACAGCCACGGTCGTCAATGTTCTGGGGTTCCACGTCTGGCCTTCGTCCCCGATACACCGCCACACCCCCATCCCCAACCCCAAAGTCGGCGGAGACCAATCCCAATCCCGCTCCCACCGCAGATCCACGGCGTCACCCGCGTCGCGTTGCATCCCGCCCTCGTCACCGGCAGCACGCACCTGGTCGTCGACTTCGCTAGTTGGCGACTGCACGCGGACGCGGGGAGCAACGCCGCCTGGGAGACTCCCGCGACGTTGCCGGCGCTGCCATCGCTGACAATTGAATCACCGCATCTTCCCTGGGCGATAACCGCCCATGCATCGGGCAACGTTGTCCGCTGCGTGAGCGTGGCAGACGTCATCGGCGCTATTCACAGCGCGCTTAGTCTCCAGGTCGACGGGGAGGGGTTCCGGGACTGGGAAGCCATGACGAGGCGCGGCAGCCACAGGCCGGACTTGCTGACAGCCAGATTAGACGCCGGTGGTGGGCTAGTGCACCGGCGCGGGATGACGAGACTCGAGTTGCTCGAGGGGAAGACGCGGTTTGCGGGGCTTGCGGAGAGCGGCGCCGGGTGCGATATTTGGGTCCTGGAGGTGGCCTAGGAGCTCTGGAGTTTCTTTGGGGGGTTTGGGACAATTTTGGACATGGACATGGACATGGACTGAGCCGTTGAAGTCGGACTCGAACTTGAATTTGTGTATTATTCGTGTATTTTGTAGCGCGTTGCCTAGATGTATCCCGAGACTTGGTAGAAATGAATACGATGTAGTCGAAATGTAGGATTTCGCAGTAGAAAATAAAAGTCGACGTTTGAGGACAGCAGGATCTAAGTACTGCTGCGGGATGCGGTGTAGACTAAGACGCGAACACCACATGACTGAGAATCGCTGATGCAAGAGCCAAATAATGACAATGTATGTTTCTGGTTTCCGTGGAACTTGCAAAATTTACGGCAGGTTTCATTTACTTGGGGATGTAAAATTTGATTGTGGCTTTTGGGACACTGAATGGAAGTGCTGAGCCTTCAAGTTTTCCGCCTGTGCGATGAGATGAGCTGGTCAGCCTAAAGACGTAGCAGAGGGATTCAAAATTCAACCAAAGAAGGGAGTTATTTCCTGGTTAAACTGAAGTGCCTGCCTAGGGGAGACTACATTCAAAAGAAAGTGCACGAATTTTTCTGTTCTGTACAAAGATTGTTAACATATCCCCAAATTCAGCGCCGCCATTCTCCTAGACCGTTGTGAGCGGGCGGCACGGAAGGTTCTGGTGCGCGCGAAATAAACTGCACCCTCCTGCCGGAAGCGCATGAGAAGCGCCGACATATCGTTTAGAAACATGCCATTCCTAATCAGTGAACTCAACAATGGAATGGGCGTGTGTCTGAAAGATCTAGAAGGTAATGCGGGAAATATGACCTTTCCGGGCTTGGGAGCTTGCCGATACTTGCGAAGTCGCGGAACAGATTGACAGCCGTGCGGTTCAGAAACACTGGTCACTGAAAAGGATGCACAGATCTAGAGGATGCCGCACGAGAGGCTACGAGAGGGCAACATTGTAGCGAGCTCACGTACTGATATCGGTACCGCGGCGAAAAAGGGTTATTATGGCAGCATTCTCGAAGAAATGAGACATTAGCGATTCAAAAACAAAAAAAAAACAGTATTTATGTTCTCCGTGTTTTGGCTTTGTTCCACGGGAAGCGCACATCGCCTGGACCGGGCCCAGGCCTTGAGCTTCCGCGAAGACATTCAACAACAGGTGACAGACACACTCCATGTTACGGAATGGTCCCGGTGCAGAAACGGAACAAGGTTGACGTGAGAAGTATGCGGGGTATTGTCACCGTGTCACCGTGTCGAGAATCCGATGGGAATCATCTCCACAGTTCTCGTTGGCCAAACATGGGCGACCGAGTGTGGTGTATGTTGCCTCGAGATAATGAGAATGTGAACCATATATAGGATTAACTTCAGCGCCGCACTCGTGCAGATTGTGGCTCTACTTGATCCGAATAAGCATTTAACATGGGAAGATGTCCACATCGTGCGTGATTAATTAACCATAAAACCGAGCAGTAGTGATGACAAGAAGATTATATGTCCTAGGAAGTGGTGCAGTTGGTCTGTCAGGTCGATGTGAAAGCGTCCATCAGCCACGTCCATGAAGGCACAGCCGTAGCGGTGCGTATGTTTTATTTGCAATAATTTAACCGGGAGAAGGGTTGTTTCAAGGACCAGGCAATGAAATCTCCTCAAGGGAAATCTCGGATGGAGAGGCCATTGTGTTCGGGGGCACCAGGGCGTACCGGAGGTTTATCATCATCCGGCCGCTCATAATAGATGGCAGGGCGACCGCGAGCGCGGTGAGAGCCTCAAGCGATGCTTCCTGAGATAGAGCGATTGTGTGCTCAACGGCGATGTAAAAAGGGAGATAAATGGGCGGCTTACAACGTCTTTGACCCAGCAGAACAGGTTGAATATATAGACGAATTGGATCCTGCGAAGAGGTGAGCTGCAAGCAACTGACGGCGAGGGAAGACACACGCGAGGAAATACATAACTGAATCGCGCACGAGAATATCTTGAAGCGCTTGGTGGCCAGTGGACTCAACCCGTTGGTAGCCCTTGTATAGAGCCAGTACGCAGAGAAGTAGCTCGAAACTGAGGAGGATTTTCAGGGCAAATTCGCGCAGAGCGGCTGGCATGCATACCTAGTGACTGGAACCCAGAGCACCCAGAGCCACGCAGGAACAGCCGTGACATTACAACGCACCATGACGCCGACGGCCTCAGCGACGACTGAAAATTCGGCAATTTGAATATCTGTATATATCACTCGGGCTAATGAAAAAGTACCTGTCACTTCCGCATAACCAAACCCAAACATTCCGACAACGGCCAGTACCTCCAGTGAGAAGGCACTGACGATGAGGGCGCCTATTCGAGGAGAAGCGTCGTATAAGGCGTAGATCCTCAGCTGCAGGATAACTCCATGGCAGCATTCGCTCAGTGATACTAGCAGAATATTAAACTGTGCCCATACTTTGAATAGCCCAGGAAATGGACATCCCGATACCACCTTCGAGGCGGAACCACGAATAACCTGTTCAATCGCGTGTCGAGTTAGCGCCAGTATTATATCGTGCAAGGAATAACGCGCATCTGTAAATTGTTCTCGTTGTGGAACGCGCCATGAGCGTGAAATAACAACTACTCACAACTACGGAGACGTTTGTTAGTAATTAACATGCGCGAGATGGTGAACGCACAGAGTCGGACAGGTTAGGTGATACCGCGACTTTTTTCTGTCAACTAGGTGTATTGCACAGAGGAAAGACACACCGAATATTCCAAGCCTGGGAAACATAAGAATAGGATCGCCCGTGGATATATCGACTCACGAGATGAGGAGAATTCCGGCATATCGGACCTGCGCGAGCTTAATACTCAGACGTTTATGATAGAGATGCCTTAAAACTTACCCAGAGAAATAGAAATGTAGCGAGTGTCCATGGCCGCCGTTTCTGCTCAGTATCGGATGAGCCCTATTCGAAGTAGTGCACGCTCAACGCACCCAAAATAACTCCCGCTGCAACGGAGATAAGAGATTGATTCTAAAGGAAAATATGAGGGGCTCACCTCGTCCTCGAACGTGATCACTGATCACGGAAACATGAGCTGGTATCAAACATTGGACCAAGATACTACGTACGATAATCCCACACCATGAGCGTGAGTGCCGACGCTGGGGAGGGTATCATACAGACTGCAAATACGATTGCGGAGGACACCCACCACGATTATGATGCCCTTGAACTGCGACTTGCCAGACATGGACTTCGTGGGCGGTCATCTTGGCGCCTCAAACCATCGCAGCGAAAGAAAAAGGATTAAATGAATTAGTAGTGTCTGTCTAGCTGACAGATAAATAAGACATCGCTCCACGTTACGAGAACCCCCAGGGCCGACTACATTGAAAGAACCACTGTGGCCGAGACGCACGTCGCAATTGACAGGGCTGGCTGTCAGACTCTCATACTTAGGACGACGCAAAAAGGCCCCAAAGCCGCGCAAGCGCCGCAAGACTAGGAGAAAGACTGCAGCAAGCGAGACATAGAAGCCTCGAAATGACATTTTACGACATTTGGGCGTCTGTTAGCAAGAAGATCGACAGTCGATCCCACTGGTGTGGAAAAGCTGACAACAGATTCAGCGGTTAGAGTGCCTTCACGTGAAACCCAGATCAATTTGCTCGGAATGATCCGTTCAAATTCAACCTGGATGTAATCCGAACCTTTAACACGACGGTCCACGATACTATTGCTGGAATTTTCAAGACTCTGGCAGGAGAAATTTTGTAATCCCATGTCCAGCCGATTTTTCGATTTGGTCTTTCGCCCAGGGATTGAAGGGCACTGGTGTGATTGCGCCAAGATTGAACTTAAAGTTGAAACGCTTCAAGCGCAACACAGGCATGGAGTTTTGACTTGAAATATCGGTAAGAAATAGAGTACGAGGCCATCTTCGATGCACCCAGCAATTTTTTTTTTGTCTATACATCGGTTTCATTGGCTGCCAGTGGAGGGGAATGTAGAGACGAAGGTTCAACCATACTGTTCATATGCATAGAAGACTCCATAGTACATAGAAGATTTATTGACGCATGATAAGTCCCTGAGACAATCTCGTCCACACAGAGATGAACATACTCCATATTCGCAGAACCTCCGATTCCCCCTCCTCCTCCGCCTCTTCGTGGCGGCTGAAGTTCCGGAACACGACCGCATCCTCCAGCACCTCCACATCACGCTTCTTCTTCCGTCCCAGCTTATTCATGACGTTGAACAGCGTGATTTGAAGCCCCATGTCGAGGTGTTTCTCGTGCTCGGGCGGGGGCTGGGCGAACCCCATGTGCAGATCGTCCGAGTCTGAGTTGGTCGGGAGCACGATGGGGCAGGCGCGGTAGCGCCGCACCCGCTGCATGAAATATTTGCGCTGCATCTGCTGGATGACAGCGATGGACTCCGGGGACTGTCCGCGCGGCTGGGCTCGGGTTGTTGCGCGGGAGAGCGACAGGGAAGGAGGGGGGGTGGAAAGGATGCCAGAGCGGGGGGAGCGGTTGGGCTGAGCGACGTCCCGCGGAGGGCGAGGTCGGGCGTGCTAACAAGCTCAGCGGTAGCTTCCTCATTCTCAGGCCCGAGAGATGGTGTGTGTGCGAACGGGATGAGGCGGACAACCCGGGGTGGCGACTCCGAGTGGCGGGCCGCAAGGTGCTGCTTGCGATTGGAATGTTGGACCATCCGGTCAAGTTTCGCAAGGACTCGGGCTGTGCTAACTCCACGGCTCCTGACGACTTCAGCTCTCCGAAGAATGATCCTCTTCGAGACCTTGACCGGTGGGATTCCACCAAATTGAGGAACATTGGCTAGTCGGATGCCGACCATGGTGGAATGGCGAGCAGAGAGGAAGAAGGGAAGAGACACGAGGAGCGAGAATAATGAGCGTGAAACTTCCAGTGAAGGAGGACACCTTGATTTCTTACCGCCCGTCGCGAGTCTCTTATAGTAATTGCCTCCTCGCTTGGACCTCGACTGATCGGGCCAATTGTCGTCGCTTTGACCAGAAAATTCTTGACGTGTCGTAGTCAGGTTTTGCTGTCATGAGCAGGAGTGCGGTGACCCTCGCAGTGACCACAACACGCTTTGGCCAGGTCAACCAGAGGCCCAACAAGAGGCTTAAACTTTTGAAAACAGCTGTAAGTCCATTGGGGGTAGGTACCCCCCAAATAGATTCAACTAATGCGAGAATAAATTGCGACCGTTTCTGGGCTGCCGCATTGATGGGGTCCTGGCAGTTCCATCGACATCGGCGGAAAGTGTAGATATACCCCGGGGAAATATTTAAGTGGGAAGTTATCCTGTAAAAGTGGGTGACCTCCCGTAAGATTTAAATATTCGGGCGCATTTTTTGAGCTTAACCGAGCATATTTCCCGCAAACCAAATGATACATTAATTCCTAGATGTAGCATAAAAACCAACTACATGCGGACCAACCCACCCTTGAATGTCCCTTGCACTGTGTCGGCATATCGGGGAAGCGCGACGATGGTGTTGAAACAGATCGTTCTCAAAAATGACTTTATACAGTGGGACATGAATTACGCTGGGAAAATGGGTCTAAATGAGTGGGTTTCTGGCTGCAATCAATTACATTCAAAATGAAGTTGAACAAATTAATTGGTAGTAGCTGAGCAATGCAGCCTCTGCTGGAGACAAGGCGTAAAATGCCGGGCCATGCCGAGGTCAATCACCTCGCTTACTTCAAGCTTGAGAGATCGATCACCTCTTGGCATCAACGATCCTCCGAGTCCGTCATGTAACGCCCGCGTCGACACCGCATTCCGCAGCAACTCTTGAGCAACTCGCGCAGTCATATCCTGTTCTTATCCTCAACGTCGACCTTTATTTTCTAGCACATAAAATCCTACATCTCGACTACACCGTATTCTTTTCCACCAAGTCTCGGGATACATCTAGGCAACGCGCTACAAAATACACTAATAATACACAAATTCAAGTTCGAGTCCGACTTCAACGGCTCAGTCCATGTCCATGTCCATGTCCATGTCCATCCATGTCCAAAAGTGTCCCAAACGCCCAAAGAAACCCCAGGGCCACTAGGCCAGCACCAGGACCCAAATATCGCACCCGGCGCCGCTCTCAGCAAGCCCCGCAAACCGCGTCTTCCCCTCGAGCAACTCGAGCCTCGTCATCCCGCGCCGGTGCACTAGCCCACCACCGGCGTCTAATCCGACTGTCAGCAAGTCCGGCCTGTGGCTGCCGCCCCTCGTCATAGCCTCCCAGTCCCGGAACCCCTCCACGTCGACCTGGAGACCAAGCGCGCTGTAAATAGCGCCGATGACGTCGGCCACGCTCACGCAGCGGACAACGTTGCCCGATGCATGGGCGGTTATCGCCCAGGGAAGATGCGGTGATTCGATTGTCAGCGATGGCAGCGCCGGCGACGTCGCGGGAGTCTCCCAGGCGGCGTTGCTCCCCGCGTCCATCGCGAAGTCGACGTAGGCCAGGCGCCCGCTGCCGGTAGCCAGCGCGGGATGCAACGCGACGCGGGTGACGCCGTGGATCTGCGGTGGGAGCGAGATTGGGATTGGTCGCCGCCGACTTTGGGGTTGGGGGTGGGGGTGGGGGTGGGGATGTGGCGGTGTATTGGGGATGAAGGCCAGACGTGGAACCCCAGAACATTGACGACCGTGGCTGTTTGGTAGTAGTGCGGTGGCGTAGGGAGGCGCCGCGTGCCACGACAATGCTTGCGGTCCAGGAGCAGGCGCCGGGGAACTCCACCACTGCGCCGGTGCTTCGTGCGGGGGACAGTGATCCACCGGGAACGCGCCTATCGGCCTCGCGCCCGCGTGAGTGGAATCACTTCCCCCCCGGAGGCGTATCGCTCTCCCCCCCCCCCTTCCCTGCGTGCAGCGAGCAGCTTCAATACCCTCCTCGCCTGCAACGAAGTGTACTCACCATTCGAGGACATTGCCGTGTGTACGGAGCGTGCGGGGACGCGCCCCACTGAGGAGATGTGGTAGCTTCACGTTGTAGTCGTGAAAGAGACGGGGCGATAACTAACCTCCGGTCTCCAGACTTTATATGTGCCCACCCATGCCTCACTCGCCCCTAATCTACGAGCCCAAGTGAACGATAATTGATATGTCATCTCAGTACGGGGATGGAGAAGTTGATCCAATACACTTTTGACTTTGCTCCCGCGGCGATCACTCACTGCCATCAGTGACTCCTCCCTCGACCTCGTATGTATCTGCCAGGCACGCTCAGTCAGTGAACCAAAATTGCAACTCTGAATGACACATAGACGTCTACGGAGAAATCATTATCAACCCCCAAGTTCGCTTCGCGTCCATACCGTAGTGCGCAACACGCTCAAGCCCGTAGACCAGTTGGAACCATTGGAAATGCCATGCCACGCCAGCCCGATAAAACAGGGCGAAGATAAAAATGGTGAGCAGGCAACGTAAATGGTCCGTGCATGGAGCGACAGCATGAATACAATCACGGGAAGTCATCAAGGACGAGCTCGGTGCCATCGCCGTCGGCGATGGTGAAGGAGCCGAGAGCGCGATGGTGGGCACGAGTGAGGAAGTGTAAGTGGAAGTGGAATCCCATAGAAGGCATGTATCGTGGATAGGCATGGGCGTACAATATGCGTAAGGATAGGTGTACAGAGATACAGAAAAGTGAATACAGGCGGCGCGGTGCCGAGATCTATAGTGGTCTGTGCGCGGGAGAGATTGGGGGTCAGCGCGGGTCCTGTGGGCGAAAGACAAGTGACTTACCAACCCCCGAAACATTATGCGCCGAAACCGTACAGCGTGCGACCAGACCGCTTGAGGGCGTAGACGACGTCGAGGGCGGTGACGGTCTTGCTGCAGAACGAGAAGGGTGATAAGCATCGGAGAATAATGAAGGAAGAGACAGCGCACCGCTTGGCGTGCTCGGTGTAGGTCACCGAGTCGCGGATGACGTTCTCGAGGAAGATCTTGAGTACGCCGCGGGTTTCCTCGTAAATGAGACCCGAGATACGCTTCACACCTCCACGGCGGGCAAGACGGCGGATGGCGGGCTTGGTGATACCTGTGTGGTGGGGTTAAGACGGGTGCGACAGTGTGAAACGGTAGGAACAGACCTTGGATGTTGTCACGAAGAATTTTGCGGTGGCGCTTAGCACCGCCCTTTCCGAGACCCTGCGACGGCGAGCGAGTAAGATCCAGACAACTGCGACGAACAGAACGCGTACCTTTCCACCTTTACCACGGCCAGACATGTTATGCGATGAGTGTTCGGAAGAGTAGAAAAGGTTTGAGGGTGGTCGCCTGCTGGACGACGGTGGTGGTGGTGCGGAAGAAAGAGGCGATGTCACATGACTCAACAAAGGCGCGTTATGGGACTCTGTTGTGGTCTGTTGACGCGCTGCTTGCTGCACTTTGACGGCATCAAAGCGCCATCATGCACTTCGATGGGATCAAAGGCGCGAATTTTTTTGGCCTTAAGTATTCCAAGGTTACGCTCCAATTCCGGGGCAGAATTCCACTCAGTCATGTACTCCTACACTCCACTCCTTTGAATTCTTGGAAAATTCACTGTAATGCAAGAACAACAGCAAACACGACTCAGGGAGTCATTGAGTACATCCATACTTCCCTTGTAATTATACTACAGCTCATCTTGTATCCTTATCCTTCACAGAAGACGCCATTTCCACCCCTCCTCGGACAGTTTGGGCGGGCGTGCATGCGATGCAGGTCTGGATGGTCGTTACGTTCTTGCCAAGCACAATCATTGTTCGTACTTATGATAGAGCGTCTGTCTACTAGAGACTAGGTCCCATGGTCACCTCCGAGCGCGTTCTTGGCAGGTTCAGATATTGCTCATCGCGTATGCAGCCAGTCGCCCACGGACCGCTGATACTTTTACCGAGCCCTTGCAGTGTCAAGGTGTTAACGTTGAACGCCCGAAGGTCTCGTTGGGTGGGCGTTGATCAAATAATCAACTTGCCAGGTTCGTACTTCCTCTGAGGACCCCTACACCATTTCGCCGGTCTTTGATCACTCCGAGTCCTAGCCATGTCTTTCCTAAAAGCAGTCTGGAACCACGGGCAAACCCCCTGTTTTTTACTTTACTCTCAAAGTCAACAACTTAGTTTCGCGACACTCCCGGCCTAGCATGCATTTCCCACCCTCATAGCTACGTGGATTTTCGTATATTATGAGTACATATAACTCATTCATTATTAGGTTAACTAAGAAATATACGACGGAGCTACTTATTATTATGCTCTACGGAACCAGCTCGTACAGTAAATATAATAGTATCATTAGTAGACCTCGCTCAGCACGGACCCGTACTCATCATAACCAGAGGTCCTCAACTCGGCATCGGTCCCCGCCCTCTTCTCGGCGTAGCCAGGAACCTGCAACAACTCGGGGAAGACTTTCGCTGCGCGGGTATGGAAGGAATTCGAGTAGTCCCCCCATTTGGCCCTGCACTCATCGCACAGCTGGACACCGCCAAAGGCATGAACACTGCGGGCGCCGTATCCGTCCCGATGGACACATTTCGAGCAGCTACCGTCGCCGCCCCGTCTCAAGAAACTCCGGCAGCTCGGGGTACATGAGCTCCGTGCGCTCCGTCACCAAGTACTTGTAGCGGCGGTAGCCCTTGCGGTCCTCGGACTTGACTTCGTCCTTGGCATCGTTCCTGTGCCAAAGCTTGTAGTTCTGTCTCGTCTGGTCCACTACGTCCTCGTCCTCGGGCTTGCCGATGGCCAGGCCGTCCTCGACGAAGCGGTAACCGCCGCATCAGCATGTGGATGGGCCCGCCGAAGAAGCGCGTGAAGTTGATGACGGCCTGGTGGTACGGTCTCCCAGTCTGCGCCCACGCCGCGTCCAGGGCCCAAAGTACCTCACGGACCAGGTGAAACGACTTGATGCGCAACTCGAGGGGCATGTACGAAAATGTGCTGTGCGTCTCGCCTTCCGCCCTGTGCTTGTAGAACGCCACGGCGTCGTAGAGGACGATGCCCATCTCCGAGAGAATCTCAAACTCGTCCTCGGTGAACCACACGTCGTCGAGGGTCGCAGCAGGCCAGGGCGGCGGCGATGACGAAGCGCACGAGGCCATCGGCGTCCCGCATGCGGAACCATTGGCGCGGGCTCTGGGCGAGCGAGTTGACGTAGCGGCGGAAGAGCTCCTCGTCACGCCGCGCGCTGGACTTGTCGGCTGTGAGGAGCAGGTAGGCGCGGAGCTCGCGGGACATGCGCTCATGGCCGGGCGTGCCCTCGAAGAGATCGTCCAGCACCTCCTGGAGGTTGTACCCGAACATGTCGTCCCCGTTCGACTCCATGTCGAACATCTCGCCACGAAACTCGGCGATAGCGCAGATGATAACGACGCGCATAAAGGCCACATAGCGCTTCCAGTTGGTGTACTGTGGGATCGCGCATCGTGTGTACTCCCATGCGCACGCGAAGATCTCGGCCTTGATTGAAGGGGAGAGGTCGGTGACAGTCGAGAGGTCGTTGGCGATGTCGGGTGGGTAGAAGAAGACGTTCCGCGGCTTGGGCATGCTGGATGTCTCGTTAATCGGGATAGGTAGCGTGGTGGGCGCAAGTACAGGTGTGGCAGTCATTGTGGTGGCTAACGCAGAGACTCCTTTGATGAAAATCGGTGAGGCAGCTCATCTTCCTTATATGTACGCGGTTGAACGCGAACACGAGGCTGATCGTCCCTCGAGGCTTGGTGTGATTATCTTTTGTCCGTCGTCATCAAATGAATTGTCGAGATCCACAATAAAGTTGTTTCACAAGCAACTCGCACCTGATTCATGCATATGAAATTTCCCCGGACATCGAAAACGTGCAGATCAAGCAGGTACTAGTATGTAAAGTTCAAATGAGTTTCCTCCGCCAAATGCTCAATCGTCATTGGTCGCACCCTTATTCACGGAGACCTGGATCGTGCCTCTATGTTTCCGTCGCCTTCTCCTCGTCCTCGGCGACCTTCGTTACTTCTTGAGTCTGGATGGGACCCACTTAGTGTTGTGCGGGTCTGGTCAGCTTTGAAAGTCCGGGCTTGGATCGGGTCGGTAGCTTAGCCGATGGCTTCAAGTTGGGTTGGGTCAGGGTCGGGCTTGAGTCCTGGCGCTCGAGCGCCGAACCGAACCTGAACCGGCGTCAGATTTGAGGTTCAGGGGATGACTGAACCGAACGCGGCGTTCAGATTCGGCGTTTAGAACGTGGCTTGCTATTTTTATTTCTGCTCACCTTCTACCTACAATTGCAATGCACTCAAGTTAATTTCCACCCACCTTAATGTATTTGGAGTTTTGATTGTCACCTATATCCTATCTCAACAATTGTTTTCAACCAGCTATCCATTTCGGGTAGGGGTGATCACGTGGACGGTTCGTTTGGTTTGTGCCGTCTCTGCTTCAATTTTTGTCATTTAATCGCTCAAGAGTGCACAAAGAAAGAGTTTTATCACCAAAAATTTGGGTCCCGCAGCACGTATAAAGGTGTTTGGCCAAGCCCGTTGGGTCGGGCTTGGGCCCGCACGCGGCACAACACTAACCCACTATGCTCGCGCCGCTCTCAATAGCTCCATTGAACTCGCCAGCAGAGGGGGAAAATCCTGGTCCGCAGATTTAGCCACGAGGCTTCCGTTCCAGTACCCGGAGTTAGTTCTTACGCGTCAGACTACGGATGAAGACGGGGTAAAAAAGCTAGTGCTGTAATGGTTATGAGGTGAAATTGCCACGTGGGACAAGCTTTAGGGCCGTCCTTAGGGCCGGAAACCATTTCCGTTTGAAACCGGTGTTTTGATTTGACCTGGAAGACCCCGCGTTCGAAAGAGGAATCTTGTCGATCGGATGATCCGGATCAAACATATGGTCCGAATTTGGCGTTCCGATCAATGCTCGCTGTCACTGAAAAATGCTCTGCCGCAGCTTACGAAACAAATGGTTCAAACAGTTTTGAACTACCGAAGAACTGACCACAGATGAAAAATTATGTTTGAGGCCTCAGTTGAACAGAGCCAGCGATGCGGTTAGTCTCATTGAAGTTCGGGCTGAATACAGTACTTGAACGATATCGAGGTTGTGCCAAGGTTGCGGCGAGGTCGATGTGGGGCCTGGCGGATCATCCCAGATGTATCCCAATTGGGAATGATCCCCATGATTGTTGGCAGGGAGCGCGTCTTTGGGAAGACGCGCCAGGATGTGCCACTCTAAGGACTCAAAATCTCCTATATTGAAGTAGTCCACTCTGAAGAATATCTGCGAGGTTCGTGAACGAAATGAGGTCTGCTCAAGCCATTTTTTTTTAATGCTCCCTGAGTTTGAAACCGGTTTCAAACTGTTTTCCAACCCTTTGACAACCGCTTCCGTTTGATTTGCCCAAAATTTCAAACGGAAACTAAATGGTTGGAGCCCTAGCCGTCGTGAACCACAAAAGGACAGCGGACCAACGCAAATAACCTCCTGTACGCGGCACTATCTAACTCCGGTGAGGACACAAAAAACGTGGCGATTATCTCTGTGGAAGTCTTGCGTTACGTCGATCATGCACATCGACCTGTACCTCGAGAGGAACGGCTCTAACAAGACAGGAGTTGACACACCGGAACATGCTCTGAATTCCTGCACGTCCTCGTACTTACTGTTGCAGCTGAGAACTGTCTTCCTGGCCAGCCTCTTCACTGAGTTCGGACCTACGCGCCGAGATGCTGGTTCTTTCAAGTGTTGACTTCCTGAAAGCCATCATCTACCCCGATCGACGATCGCGCTGGTTGCAAAATGCGCGCGTGATGTTCTTGAGGTGTTCTATGCCGAGCCTGTTCTGTCATTTGATCAGGTTTATTAGGGATATTTATTCACCTCTGGTCGGAAGTGAATGCAACTGCACATCGGAATAACTGACCACATCTTACATTAAGAAAAAATTCCGTCATTTAACACGTTCAATTAGGTTCAATTGTTGTTCAATTGTAGAACACACTTTATTGAGCGAGGTTCGATCGAGCTAGAAACAATGAAGCGTCTGTCTAGAGAGACTAAGAACACACTGCCGATGAAGATCCCGTGTATCTTGGCAGACTCGGTACGTTTATCTTTTCTCCCATAGCGTCTCGGAACTCAGACTTCAAGCTCTTAGCTGTCAGATTGGTGTCCATTCCGCGATTCAGCACCATGAATGGTCCTGATAAGGGCCCCTTGAGACGGTTCTGTTCTTTTTCATCGAGCTGCTCGGGCTGCTCGGGCAGCAGGCTCCATGCTATCATCAAAGGGGCCGGTGGGTGAACCGAATAGAGGCTACGGCATTGTGAAAGACTTCTGACGATATGGACGGCAATGACGTCCAAAGAATTCTGGAGACGCTTCGCCTCTGCTCCTGCTTGGATTCTAACCACCCTTACGTACCTATATGTTTTCGGTAAACTCGTTGTTCAGGCACTTGGACCATGCGAGTATAATATACCCCCCCCCCCCCCCCCAACACTGGTTCACCGATGTTATGGCGAGTTTTTGACCGTCGTAACTGCCAATTAAAATGATGCAGGAAGCCTCTTTGGGCGTGGTCGACGTCCGACCTCGGAAAGAAGGGGTCCGGATTTCCCCGAGGGGCACCAGTACAGAGATACAGTGGAGTGTGTGCCGTCGAGTTAGTCTACGCTGTACATGTACACTTGAAGGCCTGGACTTGAAGTGACATCTTTGTGGCATCTTTTGTACATGATTTTTTTTTTTTTCGCTGCAGCATGCCATTTCTGCGTCTGCGATATAAGTATGGCGCCGCGCCGTGCGAGACGGTTGGCGAGTTGTGTAGTGCCCCGGAGGGAGAAAAGACGGGAGTTTATCTTGGTTCCCTCTACTCAACTTGAAGGCTGGATGGGCAATCCATTCGCATGTAATTTATTTAGGCGCTAGGGACTTGGTAAGCGCTCCCACATAATCAACTTTCCCGACATCACAAGCTTTCCTTCCAGATGAAACCTCGTCATTCAAAATGACCATTGCCCATAATTGTCTAGGCGAACCGCTGCAAACTGTACGTGATTTCCGAACCTCCGATGCTTACTGGGATCACGAATTGAGGTATGCGTTTGCGGTCGTGTTTGGCGTTTAAAGAGACAGGTTTGAGACCGGATGACTCAACATAATGTAATTGACCTGATATTGCGATGGTAAGATATCTTGACTCCTTTAACTTTGAACACCCACTATTGCCAGTCAAGATCCTCGTCATGGTGTTTGCGTGTTTAACATGAATCGGTGCGGTTGAAGGTTAACATCACTCGGACTACGCGAGACGATGTAACTATACCGCGAAGGGATGGAGCCGAGCGGAAGCTGTACTGGGAATGAGATTTGAACGCCTGCCGGAGGAGCTCAAAGAGCGTGGAGGTGGAGTGGAAGATCCTCAGAACATTTTCCAGTGCTAGATAGATAGGATATGTCGAGACGGCCGCCACAGGTTCCCAATGAGAAGCCGCGCGTGGGTCAAGTCCAGAATCCATAATCACCGTGAGCGACCTCTATAGTGGCACATATGGATTGATTCAAACTTTATCCTACACTGGACGAGTACTGCTAGCAGGATACAATTGCGAGCTAAAAGTTAAAACAGGTTCCGTCACGGCCAATGGGATTTTCCCCCAGGTTTCCCGGTGGAATGTTGTTCTGGACGGCGCGGGCCGGATATCTCGGTCAAAATTCCAACATCGACGTACTCATGGAGATTGAGGATCAATCTCGAGATCATAGTGACTG
The DNA here is from genome assembly GCA_029378375.1 of Mycena olivaceomarginata. NCBI lineage: Eukaryota > Fungi > Basidiomycota > Agaricomycetes > Agaricales > Mycenaceae > Mycena > Mycena olivaceomarginata. The sequence continues at coordinate 284,285 of JARKIC010000020.1, read as the reverse complement.
AGACACTGTAAATCACTGATATGAACATTTGGGCAATTGGATTGGTGGGCCCCGCAGACGTACCAGCTGGCGAAAGTCGCGAGGGACCCTGGAAGTATAGGCTGCGGAGAATGCGTGCGTGAGTCACTCGGCGCGTAATTTAGGCTTGAGGAAATCCAGACCCCGGAAAACTGACGAGCAGTGAGTGGATCAAAGTTAATGTTCAAAACAACCCATGCGCGCGTACATAATAAGATGCGATGTTTGCGAGATTTGCGAGCGCCATTATGCTAAGATATCGTCAGCAGATGGATGGACTGGCAGCTGAGACGATTCCAACCCAAAGTACACAGCACCTTTTATTCGTGAGTGAATGTGGGTTAACGCGGACATAGATGTTTGCGCACCATCACGCACTACGAGCGCATGTAGATTGAGTGACGGGATCATTTTTCTCCCGGTGCGGTATGCGTTGTAGACAGTCAATCCGAAGACGACCGTATCGAAGAGAAACAGGCCCTTATCGAACAAGGACTGAGTCCCTGGTTGCTTAAATGCCAGTCAAGAAAATCTACCTCCCAAGAGCCTGCCTGATCTAAATTCAATGTTAAATCATCAAAAAAACAGAGACGGGGCACGATGTACGAACGATATGCCCTACGTTTGAGCCGTTCAGTCGAAGAATCTCAGTGGGTAGTAATTAAACAGTGGCGCACGTTTTCTCCGTCAGTTCAAAATGACACCCTCCCAAAACCATGGGTCGAGAAGCGTGCTGCTGCGTGACCGAATACTGAAATGTGTTTGTTGCTGCAGGAATGCGGCAGATAACCCACGTACCACACTCACTACCACCACCACACATGCCAATTCCGAACATGAACCATAGAATTCGCCGATTGCGGCCGTACAGTGCATACACCCGTATGATCATTATGACTGTTGAATAGTATATCAGTGACTCGAGGCAGGCGCAAAACATCGAAGCACGTACTGCCCGCTATTGTCTGGGTTACCAGCAGGACGATCTCTCGAAAAACGCTGTATCGAATGCACGCCTAGCGAGTCGGTTTCAACACAGCATGGTGAACGAAACTCGAAGAACAAGACTGGCCTTTGTGGAAAGAGTTGAAAACGGGAGCGCCGCAACAGCGATCCCACTGAAGAACCCAAAATACCGGTTGATGAAAACCAGTACGCGCTGAATGACTTTCTTCTTCGCCAAAGGAGGGTCGATTTCGATATCTGTGAAGAGTGGTGAGATACATCGAGGGATCAATGGATTGGTGGTGCCTAGTGTAATGAGATGGTCGAAGTACAGCAAGGCTGAATGAAAACTCGGTTTAGCGACAGACTGAGCGGCGACAGGTCATACTCACTCATCCAATGAGATGCCCATAATCCAGTAAGCGTCTAGAAACAATGATATTAGCATCCATAAGTGTATTTGATGAATTCGCGACATTCGTTGAGCTGCTGTGCCAGCCGGTTGCACTTCAAGTTGGAGGGCCATAGACGTAGCGCTGGGCAGATGAGAGCACGGCCAGTCGTGCAATCTGCTATCCGAGTGCTTTTTTAGAGACAGTCCACTGCACGGTGCTGACAACGTGCTCTTGGATGATATTTCCCTCGGTCGCAATGTGGTGGGAAGATGTGCAACGATACGCGCACGGAAGCCCAGTTCTGACCACCCGGCTTCCCACATTGTTCGTTGCCGTTCAAGGCTTCTTCACCAGATCCCCGGAGTGGGAGGGCAAGCATTCGGGATCACCAAGCAAACCCTTTCTTAATCAACGATGAAATTACACGCAAGTCAGCGTCACGTTCGTCGCCGTGCTCGCCAAAAACCCAGAATGCTCCAAGAGCGCAAACGTATATCCGCCCGTCTGCAGCTCCCATTCGTTCTCTCGGTTAACAACCTGCAGGAACCGATCCACCTCGAGGGTCATTGTGGCCAATTGACTTTCCCCGGAAGCCAGATAGACACGCGAAAACGCGACGAGCTGCTTGACTGGCACGGTAACGGTGGATACGCGGCGGAGGAGGTACACTTGGGCCAGGTAGCTGCCGGCGACGGGCCCAGTGTTCTGGACGGTCACTTCAAAGGTGATTGTATCTCCTTGGGAGAAGGTGCGTTTCCCGGCGACGTTGAAACCTTTTCGGGTGAAGGTTGTGTACGAGCTGGAAGGAAAATAAGATTGCTGATTCGGAGTCAGAAAACGGCCTACAGTCCATAGCCAAAGCTGTACTACAAGAGGTGTTATTGACATACGAGTCGAGATAGATGGAGCTTACCACAGGATACGATCCGATATCCTCGTCAGTGAAGTTGTTGACATGCGAGCTCGCTTTGTAACTGCGCTCATTTTGAGCAGGTTCAGTGACTGAGATCAGAAGACTCACTTGTAGTATACAGGCAAGGTGCCGACATTGAACGGAACACTCAATGGCACCCTGCCTCCGGGATTGAATAACCCAAAAAGCACGTCAGATATTGCCTGTCCACCAGATTGGCCGGGGAAAAACTGCACTCAACGGTCAATTCTCCTGCAGTCCAAGGTTAACAGGATACGCACTGCATTGATAACGGCAGCAGCTTTCTGATAGTACTCGGGAATGGCGAACGGTCGACCTCCTTGGAGGACGAGAATTACAGGTTTTCCCAGTGCGAATATCGCATCGGCAAGAATCGCTGCATAAGGATGGATGAAATTCTGATCAAATACTTTCTGAACAATTGTCGCTGGCACCCACTTTGCTTTACCGACAGTCCCAGAGTCGCTCGATCTCCATTCTCGCCGTCGGAGTTCCAATTAGCGCCGACGGCCAGAACAACGACATCAGCACTGTTGGCCACATCCACAGCCTGCTCAAAGGTAATGAGTCGCCGCAAAGAAATAGTTGGAGACACACCTTCTGCACCGCATCCTCGCGGTCCACGAGATTCCAAAAGAGCTCAACCTCTGCATTCAAGCTGCCGAAATTAGCGATCTTCTGAAACAGATTGAAGGCCTTGAACTCCAGCCTCAGGTGGTGCTTTGCACCCTCAACGAAGCGGAACTCTGCGCCACCCGGGGGCGGTTGCGTGGTGTTCGCACCGAGCTGGATGTTCCCGAGGATATTGCCGTTGCGGTTCGCCTCCGTTTGCGAAACGAGCACGCCGTCGACGAATAGACGGGCGGAGCAGTTCGCCGCAACCGCTACACCAAGCCAGCCGTCCACCGGCGCGCCATCGATAGGGACCTGCAACTCGCCCTCCCACACGACGCTGAAGTTATTGGACGGGAGGCCCACGGGCGGATAGAGACCCCAGTCGCGGTTCGGCGTCTCTTGCAGATGGAAGACGGGCTCCGTGAAGTTGGTGTCGGCGTAGTACGTCCCGCGCATGCCCGGGACGCCGTCGAACGAAAGGAGGTACCCAGGAATGTTGTACTGTCCGTGGTACGTCCAGGTGTCGGCACCCCAGCTCGAGACGAAGCGCACGTTGTGCGCGTTAGCGCTCAGGTGGGCGGACATGGCTTGGCGCAGGGTACTAGATCCGTTGGTCGGGTACATCCCCCATTGTCCGGAATAGTCGCCGTAGTTGATGATATCGCTGAATGGACCGATGAGAGCTATCGTCTGGATATTTTGTTTAATGGGGTCGAGAGGGAGGGTGTTGTGACGATTCTCGAGGAGGACGATACTGCGGTGAGCAGCGTCGAGCGTTAACGGGGCGTGTGCTGCTGTGAGCGCCTGAACATCGAGAGACTCAGAGATGAACGGGTTATCAAAGAGGCCTGCGGTTATGGTGAATACTAAGCCTATACGATAATATTCATGGGTGAGTTCCTAATACGTACCGAGATCGTACTTGACGCCGAGAATTTTTCTGACATGATCCTGAAGTGTAGATAGTTTGACCGTCCCATTAGCCACCAGGTCCACCGTGCTCTGCACACGATATAGGTCAACTGCATGCGATCCAGCGGAATTGAACTCACGTTGACCAGCACATCGATAGGGAAGTCGTAAAAGTCTATCATCCCCACCAGCGTTGAACCACTGGGCTATGGCATCCGCCGGAGAGGAGGCGACATGGTGTGTGGTGAACAGCTGTGCCATACCTATCAAGAATAAATAAAAACACGTTATTATATTGCGCGGGGCAGATAGAAATGGCGAAATATACCTGTATCATCTGCAGTTGTGAAACCTGGCCACAAGGTCAATGCGTTTCCAAGACGGACCAAGGGCGGAATGTACCATCGAATCCCCATTCCGCCAACGCGCCATAGAGCACGGGATGCACCGATGCGGGGATCTCATCGAGCTCATTGTACGCCCTAATCAATCCTCCGAGTGAGTACCCAGGAAGAAAGCAGCCAGGCGAGGACGGCACACGCACATCATAACTCCCCGCGCACCGCCGAGCTGGATTGCAGCCTTGAACGGGACAAGCATCTCCTGCATCACCTCGCGGAGCCCGCGCCCCATGAACGGCGCGGCGTTGAGCCCGGATCGCGGGCTTCCGTGGGCTGCGAAGTGCTTAAAGGTAGCGCACTCAGAGTTTGAACGTCTTCAAACAAAACCAAGTTTCTGTACCGACCTTCAGAACAGGCACGACCGCATCTGGGTCCGCCCACGAACTATTCTTCGATAAGCCCGACGCATAGGCAACACCCATGAGCGATGTGAGGACGAAGTCCTCGCCCCACGCCTCTGCATCCAGGTCAGATCACTACAACAGCACCAAAATTCCGACAAGAAACACGTACCTTGTGTTCGGCCCCAACGCGGATCCTTCCCCAATCGAGCACAGGCGACAAACAGGCATGAATGCCGATTGCGCGGGCCTCGGTGCCAATGGCGCGCGCGACAGAATGCACCAAGGCCGTATCAAAGGACGCGGCCAGGCCGATGCTCTGCGGGAACATGCTCTGCTTGAACGAGCCCACGCCGTGGAGGCATTCGGCGTACACCATGAACGGGATCTTGAGACGCGACTTTTCGGCATTGAGCCGCTGCACGCTGTTGTATTGCGAGGCGTTCGTCGGGTACCTGCAGGACCGGCGTGAGGAATTCTAGTAAGGGAAGGGAGAGATTGGAAGGATACCAGTCGGCCATAACGCCCACACCTGCGTCAGGCGCAATCTGCATTGCGGTGTCTGCGGTGGAGTGTGAGATAGAATGAAAGGATCCCTAGGGACCTACCATATCCACCGTTGTCGGAAGCTACCCCAATAATGTTGTCTTGCGAACGACAAATAACATCAGGACCACTCGAAAAGAGTAAAAGCAAACGTACCTGCGAACATGAGATGCATTTGAAAAACTATGGGGACATGAATAAGGACACGTCCAGTTATTCGTCGGCGCATTGACCTAGCTCGGGGACGGTCATATTATTGACGAGATTATCCACGAATTGCTGTTTCGGCGTGGTTTCAGCAGCGACTTGAACACCACTCAGCATAGTTGGAAGCGCGTCCTGTGGCTGGCACTATTCAGATTGCTTGCGAAGAAAGGCGAATACAAACTCACAGAAAAGGTGTCCAAAACCTGATTTAGAAACGCGTCCTTTTTCAGACGAAGCCTACGCGGATTTTCTGTGAGATTGGAGGCTAGGTGGTCGGAGATCTGTCCAGCCGACATCATTCATCCTTGAAAACGCCACGAAACGATGAAGCTGCGGACCGTCAAATGCTCCAAAAAGTCGTCGAGGAGCGCTTCCACGGTATCTTTGATTTCTGCATGCGAATGGATGCGTTGTTGCGAGGATTGCTGGCGGGCAGCGTTGGTGCAGTGGACCAGATGAAAGAAGACAGCGTGCAGGAGCAGGAGCAACGAGAGGAGACGTAGGCTTAGCATTGTCGGCCACAGAAGAGCCCGGTCCGATGAGAAGCTAAAACCGAGATGGATGGTTCGGAAACCCCGACGCAACGGACCAGCGTGCCGGTGCTTCAGAATTCGGTGGTGAAGGTTGGAATCAGGCGACGGTGATAGGGCAACTAATTATAACACCGGCAGATAAACATCACATGATGCGGTGTCGAAGTTTCAACTCGGGCTTCGCGCAGGATATAGAGCTCGACCATACAACAGAAGCATCCAAAGAATGATCAGACACATGGCCTTTGGAATGTGACTACCCCCTAATTTTTTGAGAAGTTCAGAATTCACTCTTCAGAAGCTTGTCGGGAGTCGCCGCGGCTGCCACCAGCGAGTAGTCTCTCTAGACAGACGCTTTATCAGTTCCAACTCTTACCTCACTTGATAAAACTAGTGGCACTGGCAGGAGAGAGCTGAGATCAAAGCAAAGCACAGAATATAACTCGTGGTTTGTGTACCCAGATGCATCTCGGTGGACAATAAACCAGCAATATCTGTGAAGGCGTATATATGTAATTTATTCGTCGTAAGAAGGAGTCAAGAAAGAGTACCAAATTAAATTATGGCGCACAGCGCACCGCTACTGGAGAGCGAGGACGACGACAGAGATATCGTCACGCTGCGTCTTCTTATTGACCCGCGCTCTCTTCCTCGCATCCGTCCCGAAGAGGACATTTCCGATAACCCGTTCGGCGACATTGTCGCCTACCTGAGCTGGGACGCACTCATGCCCGAGCCCGGCCTCGAGATCATCATCATGCTCCCCACTCGCCAGCCAGAAAATTATATCAAACTTCCGGGCATCGGGAACGCGGACCTGATCCCGGAGCCCGTCGGAGGCGAAGACGAACATGTCCCCGGAGAGGACGTCGTGGTGTCGGATGGAGGGTGTGGAGGACATGTATGGCGGAGTCCAGCTGTTGAAGTCGAGAATCTCCTGCGGCTCGAGACGCGGAGGACAGAAGTGCGAGAGGAGCCGGGTGGCCATGCACAACGGCGCCTTGAGCTGGTGGTCCCCCAGGGCTTCGAGGAGCGCGTGAGTTGAGAGTTTGTAGCTTTGTGTAGTAGAAATGGAATACGGTGTACTTACCGCGAGTGACACGGATAGTATCTAGGAGTGTCGTCCTTCAGGAGATGATCTTCGTTTGGGTGCTCGCCGCGCAGTCGTTCGACTTCGGCGGGGTTGTCGCAGTTGTGGCGTTCGCTGAGGAACAAGGAAGTCCATTTATCGTCCTTGTGTCGCCCACATACTGTGTGCGCTGGTCAGCACGGCTGAGCGAAAGAGCGAAAACGATGGATGGGCACCTGCATCACAGTCTCCAAGGGAGGCGACCCAGAGATGTTTTCTCTGCTTATCTAGGAACGCGATGAGTGCTGTGCTGCCTACAGTCGCACGCGCGCCCGCTGCGTAGCGCTCGTCGTCCTTGTCGAGATATCCGATACGAGGATAGACTTCCGTCTCGGTGTTTAACCACTTCGGATCGGACCAGTCCTCGCCTTCATCGAACAAGGCAAGCAGCGGCAAGAGGAGGGACCGGTCAAACTCCTCGATAGTTTCCTTCATGATCGCTTCCACGTCGACGTTGTCGGGGCGAAGACGCTCTGACAACAGCGCAGGAAGCTTTTGGGCGGCAAAGTCCGACAACTGGTTCCCGCAGTGGCCTGACAAACCCTGTGAGATAGAACATGGGACTGAGCGCTAGTCTTACCGTCAAATATAGCTATGATGATGCCCCGCTCAAAATGCAGGACTGCAGTGCGGTCCTCGCCCTTGCTTCGAAGTTCGGCTCGATGGATGTAGCCCACAGAGCGGACGCCATCCGAGATGGTCTCAACTTCGCCAGTGATCGAGTCCATGGAGGGTTGCTTCCAGTTTCAGTCGACAATTGGTGGAAAGAGAAAGATATGTCGCTTCCGAGAATATAAACGTCGACATCCGAGTCAGATATGAGCCCCGGGTTGGTGCCCGCGTCTGATGCGACGGAATCTGGCTTTCGGCCCATGAATCTCGAGTTGAAAATGGTTTTCTTGATGAACAAACTGATACCAGATGAATCTGGGCTGGTGAGCGAGGTGGAGGTTGGGTGGAAGAAGGGATCAGTGGCAGTGCCGCAGCAATCAAGCCGCAAACAACGCTTGCTCGTGGCCACAATGGTCGTTCTGGTGTTGGACAACGGTGCTTGCGCCATCAAAGCTGGACTTTCTGACCAATCCTCTGCTGGCGCCCCTCGGTACCCCTGCCATACACTCGATGTCAGAACGTCGCTGAAATTAAACTAATTTCAGTATCATCGCGAACGCGGTGGTTCGTTCGAAAGGCGACAAGACGACATACATTGGCCACGAATTGGATAGATGCAAGGACTATTCGTCGCTGAGCTATCGCCTCCGCTAGAAAAGGCATGCCCAAAGGTGCTGTGATGCTCTGTACTTACAAGGCCTATCCAGGGATATGTCGTGGACTGGGACGCGCAAAAGGCCGTTTGGGACGGCGTACTGTCCGACGAAGTTCTAAATGTGCATTCAAATTCGGCTGAAAGACGCACTTGCAACTCACCGCCGTGCATAGGTCAATCCAACGGAGTCAACTATCCTGATGACCGAGCCGTATTTCAATCTGCCAAAAATCCAAGAAGTGTATGATCAGTTCATCTTTGAAGAATACGAATTCCAAGCCCACTTGCGCTCTACTCGTTAGCCGGTTTCTTTTCCCGGCCTAGCTTGCGCTCACCTAGCCAGCTGCATCGCTTATTCCACACGGAACTCTGTTCGATCAACCCGGGCTTTCATCGCCCGAATGCGTGCTTATCGTCGACTCCGGCTTCAGCTTCACCCATGTTGTTCCCCTGATGGTGGGAAAAGTAGTCTGGAGCGCCGTGAAAACGGTCGGTCGCGTTGATTTATCCCAACGAACTGCATCTCATCCAGCGTAGACTCGACGTCGGCGGGAAGCTCTTGACCAACCAGCTCAAAGAGCTCGTCTCGTTCCGGCAGTGGAATATGATGGACGAACATACATCATGAACCACGTCAAGGAGACCTGCTGTTTCGTCACACAGGACTTCAAGAAGGAGCTCGAGATCTGCCGGTATAATTTGCACTGACTGCTGTGCACCCACCGTGATATAACCAAATTCTGTTTTCCAGGAGCGACCCGAAGCGCAATTCGATTGTCCAGGAATACGTCCTGCCCGACCTGACAAAGAGCAAAGCGGGGAGGATCCGTCAGCCGGACGACATCCCCCTCGACACAGACCAGGTGCTGACCATGGGCAATGAGCGGTTTTCCGTGCCGGAAATCATCTTCCGTCCCGACGACATCGGTGGGTGTTCCCCTCCCCTCCGTCTCTTCTTTCTCATCAAGTTAACACGATATCAAGGCCTCGAGCAATCCGGCCTCCCCAGCACAATTGCGGCCTCCATCGGCCTCCTTCCCGATGATCTACAGGGCATGTTCTGGGCCAATATCGGCCTCATCGGCGGTACCACTAGCCTCCCGGGCTTTTCGACAACGGCTGTGAGGAATCTTTTTCTTTACAGGCGAAGCGCTCATTTCATCTATAAAGGTTATCCGAACTGCAATCGCTGGCGCCCGTCGGGTGCGAAGTGATCATCTATCAGTCCGCCGAGTGAGTGAGCTTTGATCTACGTACCCTCATCATAAATTCTACTCCTACCTCTATGCTCGATACTCACATCATCACATCCTCCCAGCCCCGCCCTCGACGCGTACCACGCCGCCATGGCCTGTGCCGCGACTCCGGCCTTCCCCGACCTGGTCGTGACGCGCGCGGAGTACCTCGAGAGCGGCAGCGTCGCCGTACGCCGCAAGTTCCCCGACTGGCAGCCGCCGCCGCCGCTGCGCGAGGCGGCGAAGGAGAAACCGAGGGACGCGAAGGAAAACGGCAGGATGCGAAGGACAAACGAACGCAGGATACGGCCACGGCGAAGGGGAAGGGGAAACAGCGCGAGCGCGAGGAGCCGGCTGTTGGTCTCAGGACGAGAATCCGCGCGGTGAATCCTGTTGCACCGGCGCGCAAGCCTCGATGATAGATCTAATTCCATTGTTTTACCTCGCGACGCGAAACTGATAGGAGTCCACGGCTTGGTAAAATCGAGGTGATTGCGGAACGATCTCTTCCTCGCTACTGAACGGTTCCCTGTATCGCGCTGTCCAGCATTGGAGATTTTCACTCGTTCGGCAGCGCGGATCCAAAACCAGCCCGAACAAGGCACAAAACTCGACTCATCACATGGCAGCATTGCGCCTTCTTCCCACGTCGGAAGCGCGCTCTTTCGCGACTCGCCAGGTGCAACCTGAACAGTATGTATAGGAGGTGTTGGGTTTTCGACGTGAACATTTCGTGTCTCCATCGGGGACGATGGAGACACGAAATGTTTTGTTCGGTGAGACTACTTTTTGTCTTGTAATTATTTTTGTCCGAAGAATAATCCCTCTGCGTCTCAGGCGAAGTTGCATATCGATCTAACTCACCGCCGACGTGGATTCGGGCTTTTCTACTGTCAATGCGCCGCTGAGGGCGAATTTAGTATTTCCCTGTGGTTGATTCCAAGCCTCTCAGCCAAGCGCCAATGTCCACTTCACACCGCTCTTGAATCCATCCAACCTCGTGCATCGAACCAATTAAGATTAATAAAATATAAACTTTGAGCCCCCAGCCAAGAGATCCCGCTACCCGCACGCAAACATTCAGATTATCGACCCCCATCGACTCCGTCGGGATCTCCAGCTCGAAGACCTTCCCGGGGAAGAACACCTGCGTCGTGCTGATCTTGCACCCCGACAGGGCCGTGAACTCCGAGACTTGGTCGGCGGTGACCTGGGGTACAGCAGAATCAGCATGTTTGATTATTTATTTATTTATGCGGGAGACAAGCGCACCTGATACCCCCGCAGAATCCTTATTGCGGTCGAAGATGATGGTCTTGGTGACCTTGTCGTCCGCGCCGGCCTTGGTGCACTCGAGGTGCACGCGCATGTCTTCCTTCGCGCCGAGTTTGACTTGTTCCTGTTCATCATCCGCGTTAGTGATTTTTGGTGGGGGCATGGAAGGGAGAACAGGGGACACGCACAGGCAGGTCAATGATGTCAAACACCGCAAAGTCCTTCAGGTCGAAGGACCCCGCCTGGTCGGCGAGGTTGAATTGCGCGGAGGGCGAGGTCTTGGGCACGAATTGGTCGGTCAGCAGTCCGCCCACGAGACCTGGTTTGTGCAGTGTTCCGTCAGATGAGATGTGAAGAGCGCAAAACAGACGCGCGACGACATACCCTCCGCCATGGCGAGACGCGGCCCGGTGAATATCTGCGTGGTGTTGGCGGGGAACGATTTGCACGCGTCTCCGGGGCAGCTGGTCGTGGAAAAGTCGGGCCAGTTGAACCCTTGGAAGCCATCGGGGATGGGGGTGAGTGCATTGGCATCGAGGCTGTCGAACTGGGCGTCATCAAACTGATCCAGGTAAAAGTGGAAGCTTAGTATTCTGCAGACAAGGACAAGACATTGGGACGAACGTTTATTACACGGTTCGTGCAGGCTCCATTCTGCCGGACACGCAATCTCCTTGAGGCTGGGGCCGCGAACGCTGCGCCGGCGAAGAGGCTGAACAGGATGACCGAGTTCTTCATAATGAGAGAATAGGAGCAAAGTGCAGGTCTTGAAGGAAACTGAAAGAAAGAAACCTGCACAGCAGAAAAAGACTGACGGGGCCGAAAAGGAATGCGGAAACAATCCCGCGACCCCTTTTTATCGCTGCTTTGCCGACTGAATAGAAATGAATCACTTACGAGAGGTTGATGCCTGTTGAAACAAGGTGGAATTTTTCGTCAAGTCGGTGTCGACTCAATCGCGCAATCGGCATCAGCTGCAACAAGTTGAATTTTGGACGGACATTTTACTCTTCACAGCTGCATATTGTACTTGAACTTCATTTTTTTTTGCCAATATCCCTTGGCGTTGATGCGGTCGACTGAGAAAGAAGCGGATCTGATGGCGGCAAATCCCGCCAAGCAAACGATTGACTGATTGGTTCCTGCACCGCTGCGATGGCGTCAACTCTTTCGAATTCCAAACAACCACCGATGCTGGTCGAGTTATCGGTCGAGCTGCTGCACCCAGGAAATTCGGGAATTGGCGAAACCGGCAAACCTACCGGCGGCATGACCGGCGGCATCTGGTCGGGACTTGAATTGGTTGACAGGCGATGATGACGTGATGTTAACTCGCGTCATCTTCCCTCTTTTCTTGCTTCCTCCCTCAACCTCAGTGCTTTCGTCGACGATGTGGCCGCCGCTGCCGCCGCCGACCATGTTCAGGAATTTCTGTCCATGGTATGGCCGACAGCTTAGTGGAGCAACGACGTGTACCTCAAGGTGCGTGGTGTTCACCTTTGTTCCAATCTCGCCGTTGACAAAACACGCTTTACAGTGCTACAGACCCGCTGCCCATGGAGCTCAGAATGGCCAAACATACTATCATCACTTTTTGCCCGATCTGTCCACGGCGAGTTTGACAGCTTCACCCGCCGTGTCAGCGACGGCCTCTACAAACGGCCAATAAGATTCCCCGCACGTTTCCGGCGGGGTGCAAGTCCGGCCGCACGAACAGACACTGCTCATGATATCCAACAGCTCTTATTGCCCTGGAACAATGGCGCGCAGCGCAAGACCTCGCCGCCCGCCGGCCGGATACGTCACTCAACATCCGCTCGCCCTCACCTGATATTTTCATCGAGAACGCCTTACAACGTCAAGAAGATCAAGAAGTGGCAGAAGCGATTCGTCGCTCTGAACACGACCTACAACAGGCTCAACGTCGTGCCGAGTTTCAAGCTGCAGCCCTGTCTGTTACGTGGTCCTCTCCTCCACCTGTCCCGACTCACTGGCACCACCGACTCCGTCCTTCTGCTTCGCAAGCAAGGTGTTCGCTGCCCGGATGAGGCTGACATCATTACACGTTTCTTTGGCTCATCGGCTCCTTCAGTCTCGTCCCACCGGCGCTACGGTCTCGCGCAGGAATGTGCCAGCGTCCGGCAAGAGTATCGCAAAATATTCCAACAGCCGGAGACAGATTTGACATTGACACCTATAGACTCGGCGACAAATGCAGGAGGTAAGACAAGCGGTGCTTCCATTGTCGAGATGTAGAAAGGTTGTGCAAGGATGATATCATCTTTGAGTAGGGATAGAAGTCGTATAAAAGTCATTATTTGAGGGAGTGTGAGTGTTCGCAAGCGTTGGTTCGCCCTTCAAGGCAACAAGTAGCCCAATAGTGGTGCGCAAAGGAGAGTTTATGCCGACGTTATGACTTGATCGATTGGTGCAGCCGCTTTGATGGCAGAAAACCGCCGGTCGACCGCCGGCCACTTTTGATGCCGGTTTCGCCAATTCCCGAAAGCTCTCGCTGCACGATTTGCATTGCGCATGTACGCTGTCCGCTGTGTTGATTAGGAGCAATCTCCGCTAGCAGCTCACTAGGGCGGATTGAGAGGCCAGGGCGGACCAGCATGTACTAGGATGCAGACATCTTGCGTACGCAATAGAACCTCTGCTATTCTCTTCTCTCGTCCTGAAAACGCACACCCTGAGGTGCGAAAATACCCTTCGTTTCCTCGAAACCCTTGCCATGACAGGTAAGACTCAGACGGCATGGTCAGAGTCCCCTGTGTGTCAAAACACTTATCCCGCCTGCGCGGGAAGATCTGTGATTATCCGGCCACACGATCTTTTCTTTCCGAGAAATAAAAGGCAACCTCGACCTCCCTCTGGCGCAATTGCTGTTCCGGAATCCCTTGCAAGTTGCGGGACTCTGTACTGGCGGCCTGGCTCTTGCCTGCCTCCGTTGCCTAGGACGTTACAGCTTGTGCTAAACAGCCGCGGGCTCGTTTCTCTGAACCCTTGGGGTCCCGCGACTGGGCTATGGTCCGGACTATACTTGAGAACGCATCCGACTTGCACGTCCGCCTCAAGCACCTCTACACAGATATCATCAACACCCGACCTCTTCGCGTATCTGCGTCTTACTCCGGGCTCGAGACACTTTCGCTCCAGAACTACGACGAGAGCTGGGAGGCGCGCGCGATCGTCTCGCGGACACGTTCTTCAGCGCGGTGCTCTCGTGCCACGCACAGACGCTCGTGGCCGTCGTATTTCCGAGTCGCTGGGCTTCGGGGCTCATAGTGCTCACGGAATAGAGCGGTTGAAGAGCCTCGACAAGAGCGTTCACGACGCTAGGGGGGCACAGACAATACAGTACAGGATCATATCCCGCTCTTCTATCTTGCAAGACGACTCAGCGGATCCAACACCCTCCTTCAGCCGCGCCATGTTCCTCACCTCCTTGAGGCAACCTCGCGATCTCTGCCAGATCGTCGCCCTACGAGTCCTGTGCGTCGGACGACTTCGAGAGGATCAAGGCGATGGTGACGTTCCGGTCGCGTGTCGTCTCGTCTGCACTCAGGCTATTCGCGGCAATCCACTTTCTACGCGCTGGCGCTGCCGGAATCGACTGAACAAAGGCTGACGTGTATGCAACTGTGAGCTCGTTAATATCATCCTTGCTTTGGGTGCGATGGTTTAAAAGCGGAAACCCCTGTATCACTCGGCCTGATATCCGGTTGCGTTATTCGCTGACGGATAAGTGGCGTCTCAACTTCCAAGTCTTGCAGCCGATTTGTCCCCTTCATTGAATGGAGGTTATCTGAGCCGACAAGACCGCTCCATCGTTATCCGGAAGACCCGAGTCCCTGCAAACGAAACCGGAAGATCCTTCAAGTCCCTTGTAAAGTAAACCCGAAACACGCCCAGTTCCATTGCACCTGACTTTGAGGACGTCATCCATTCATTCGAACGGCCGTTGGCAGGCAGGTAATTCGATCGTGCATTTGAACTACCCCTATGAGTCTGACTACATTGATATTTCTCCCTCGTACCTCGATCAGCGCTTGCAATGCTTCCTCGATGTCCGTCGTGAATCCCAGAGACCATCTTCCTCATCTTGTCACTTGGGGCACCTTCAACATCTTCTCCGCGTGCGCCAACGTACTCCTTCTGGCCCTGACGCTGATCAGCCAACGCTGGGAGGCGAACTTCCTCCTCCTTCACCTCGAACTCATCTTCGTCCTAACGTCTGGGGCTGCAAGTCTCTTGATATGGACAGGCCACGCCTTGGACCTGGATCCGCCTTATGGGTTGTGCCTGCCGAACGCCCTCGCCGCAATGTCCAACACCCCTCTCCAAGGTGGCTCTGCATTTGCGATTGTGAGCACTCTGGTCCTTCCCACAGCGGTTTTCTGAGGGGGAGTGTATGTAGGTGCTGAAAGTATGGGGGAGTGTGATGATAGCTTGTCATCCGCGGTGGAGGCGGGCGCTGGAGTGGAGTGTGTCGATGCCAGTCGTATGTCGCCTTTGGTCTCTTCAACATTCTTTCTTTGTTAACATCACCCGTAGCTCTTGGTGATACCGTGGATATCGAGTCTGCCAATTTTTTTTACTGGGCTGGCGGTATGTTTGCTAGTCTAGATCTTCTGCCTCTCACAAATCCAACCCTCGTATAGATTGGACTCGACCACAACAAAGTATATCGAGGCAGCCCGTTCTACTGCATGGTTGACCACCCGGCATTGTGAGCATTATTCAGCTACACGGGATTGAGTTAAACGTTTCATCCTTTAGACAAAATGCCGCGTCGGGATTTGGTGCTACTTATACGTTTTTGTGCCTGGTCCTTTCTGGATGGACCACTTACAACCTAATTACCACGCGCTGGCGCGTCCGTCGAATAATCGACTATCCCGGCGTCTCTTACGCCTTCGTCATCCGAACGCTGGTGTTTTCCATATTTGTCGGAGTCGCTTTTGTGTGAGTCCTTGTCTCCTCTTCGCGATGTGCCCGCAGTGCAGCTCACTCAACGAATCGCTGGCAGGGTTGGAATAATTTCCCTTGTATCATCTTTTTCCGCATGGTCCCGGACGTCGCTCTCTCGTCGTGCAACGTTGCAGTATTCTTCATCTTCGCAACGTCCAGGGTATGTGGATCATCCGTCCTCGGTTGTGCATAATTTCCGAGGGTCATCTCTTCTCCTAGCCTATCATTCAATTCCTTTTCCGCTGCCGCCGCGTCCGAGGCATTACGACGACTCGGACCGCCTTCCAATCTGCCCCCTCGGGCCGCTCCCGAGGGACAAACACGCTCACTGTCACCGAGGGGCCCCAAGAAATGGTGACCTTCGCCGTCGGCAGCAGCAAGGTCACCTTGGACTACGAGCCGCCTTCCGTGTGGCAATTTAAGACCGACACAACGACTGATTTTGGGGAAGGAAAGTCGAAAGACAATACGCCTTTGCCTTGACTGTGGCTTGTCGTCTATCCATGCAATGAATCGCGTTCTCCGAGTTCTACAACGAGATGATCGATCTTCGACGCACTGGGCATATGCTTAATATTTTTCTTTACGTCAGTTCTCGCGGTGGTCTAAGCACTCGCTTGATTCGTTCTCCTCCTGTCTCCCTGATCCAACCCTGATCAGTGATCTGCATAACGCACCAAATCATAAACGGTACCGCACCTTTCAACTTCCGCCTTGTCTGAGCCGCAGTACCACCGTTCTACAAAATCTTTGAAAACTTCCGACTTCCAGGTGGCCGCCACTTCATACAGTCACGGCACCGCCAGTCCCTAGCACACATCCTCCTATCGTAGGCACTCCTGTTTATGAAGCCGACGATTTCTCCCCCATGTCTCACTACCCAGAGCGTATAAATGAAGGCGCTGGACTCCTGTTTCCCACCACCCTACTTCCTTGTACGCTGTCCCGTTCCCCGACATTGCAATGTCTGCAACACCCCTCGTTCAGCTCTTCCGCGAATTTGCCATTTGCGTCTCACTCTCCTTCATCATCGTCCTCGGGATCATCCATTGCCTGCTCCACCTGCTGCACGCCGCCGTCGCGTCCGAGCTCGCTCTCCGTTCGCCGGCACTCGCAAAGTTCCTGCCCTCCTCCGCGGCCCAAACCGCGCAGCACATCTCGCACATCCACGCACACCTGTTCGTGATATTCAAGATCACCGTCGCATCCAGCGTCCTCGTCTTCGCCCTCCGGGAGATTGGGGCTGCCGTCGCGGGCTGGTGGGGAGTGGCCATGGACAGTCTGGACGAGAACGACGACCTGGAGGTGGGAAATCGCAAACCTGCCGTCTGGGAACCGAGTTCAAGCCCACTCCCGATGGACGAGAAGAAACGGTGGGTGGTCGCCGTCTCATCTGTTACATTGCTCCCGGTTCTCACTTCGTGCTGTTCCAGTCATCGTCATCTTGGCGGTATCCCATATCCCAACAACACGGTGATCTTCTGATGTGGCTCGGGTTGATCTTTAAAGTGCGTGGTTCAATTTTTCTTGTCTATCGGTATTGACCATTCATTCATTCTAGACTACCACTCCTTTCCAACACTTTGACCGAAAATACAATCTGCTCGCAGCGAAGAAATAAAATTATACGGCATTCTTGAACGGGCTGCTGGCCATAGGTAGCCTTGCCGATTCATGCAAGGAAGGACTGGTTTCTAACTGAGCCACTTATAATACTCCCATGTGGCTTCTGAGAACTCGACCTAACGGCGTTGAACGCTGGAACTTACTGTAATCCTTTGTTGGAAACCCATGCCATGTTCAAATATCCAATATCGACAAGTCTGCCATGCCGTCGACTTTAAGTTCAAGTACACTGGCAGCCGCGAGGGAAATATATATGCCCAGAAGCGATAAAAAGAAAGCGGAGATTCGAAATGAGCCTTTCTGCTCTTGCAATCCGCTTCTTTCTAACATTTTCATCACCACATGCTAGGCGTTGGCCTTGGCGAGCGGCGCCACAGCGTAAGTCGACGTCAAAGAAGTAGCATATGTGAAAGCAGAGGAAGTAGCTACTTCAGCGCACACTGCACTTACTTCCGAAATGGCCGGCACCACATCCGCAACAAGTCGTATAGATAATCAACATTCGCGATCGGGAACATGAAACCAGATTTTTTTCCACCTCCCTCTAAAAAAAATCTCTAGGTTAATGGTTCGACTAGGGAGACTAGATCGGGAATGCGTTCGCAGATCTTTTTTACAAGTTACAACACGCGTCACATTTGGTGATAACTAACAACTAACAGACTACACAGGCTTGTTTGTTTACTTCTGCTCACTAGCTCACTCGTCTCGCCTACTACACAACCCCGGACGCGGCGATGGTCACTTTGGCAGACGGGGTACCGCTCCCGGAGCCCTTCGCCTCAATGGTACGAACGATGTCGAGGCCCTCACGACCTCGCCGAAGACGACGTGCTTTCCGTCGAGCTAATAGTCGAAGTTCGTTGTAAGTACAAGGGAAGGAGGGGGAACAAGGAGAAGGAGGATGGCGGTGAGAAACGTACATGCGGGGTTGCGACGGTGGTGATGAAGAACTGCAAACAGCGTATATCAGCGAAGTGAAAGGAAGTAGGAGACGAAGCGCACCTGCGACCCGTTCGTGTTCTTCCCCGCATTCGCCATGCTGAGGAGGCCAGGGCCAGTGTGCTTTTTGACGAAGTTCTCATCTGGATAAGACGAACGTCAGTGCAATAGGATCAAGACCACCGGGGAATCGCGCACCATTGAATTTCTCGCCATAAATGCTCTTCCCGCCGGTCCCGTTATGGTTCGTGAAGTCTCCACCTTGGAGCATGAACTGTGCACCACCGCGAATGAGCATGGGCCACATGCTGAAAGAGACAATACCGCACCTTCGGAATGATGCGGTGGAACCCGCTCCCGGCGTACCCGAACCCGTGCTGCCCCGTCGCGAGCTCGCGGAAGTTGGCAGCCGTCTTTGGGACCTCAGCGTCGTACAGCTTGAACACGATACGACCGGCGGGCTGGCCGTTGATGGTGATGTCGAACTGTGGCTCGTCAGGAATGTATGCAAATGGGCAGATCTGGGCCGATCTGAGAGAGAGGGCGTACGAAGACGTTTCTGCAAGGAAAAGAGTGGGTCAGAATACGGCAAAGGATCCAAAGGATGGTCCTCACTCAGACATTAAGGAGAGAAAATTGGTGGTTGAGTTGAAAGAGGGATCGATGGCGCCAGATAGTACGTACAGCTTATAAACCCGCAGATCGGATGTGATACGTCGGGTATCGGCACCCGCACGGGCCACCTTCCTTTCGGCACATCACCTCGTTCCACCATCTGTCCGTCAGTGGCGGCCGTGCATCACCTTCGCTCAGCTAATTCGAGATGTGTCCCCGCTGACCTGTGTTGGTGAGCCGGGGGAGTGGTAACGCCGAGTTGTTTTGGGGTTCCCCGAAGGTCACGGTAACTCTTTTCGGCAACTCTATCTAATCCATCTCAATCTATCTTGCATGCGGCTGGTAAGCATCGGAAAGGTTGGTTACATGAGTTGATGTTAAGTAAGAGTGGGATATGGTGCGATATTACGCCAATGGGACAAAGGTTACCTTAACGCCGGTTTATCAAACTTCCCGTAACTCTTCCGTCGAAACGAAACTGATTTCACGTTCACAGCGGTGGGCTGCATCATCGGATTCTTGGTGCAGAGTAGCCATCCCATCACACTCCCGCGGTAGGAAGGAGAAACGAGCTTGATTATCAAAACCACATGCTGGTTTATGGATAGGAAATCGAATTCTCTCCGAACATGAAATGGCCTGTAGCGGGATCCTCCACGGGAACGGCACATTGTTTCTTGTTTTGTGCACATGCATTTATATTTACGCTGATTGCTTCCGTCGCCGCGCATCTGGCATCGGCCTCTGCCTATAATTTACTCTGGGTGTTATATTAGACAGGTTGTGCAAAAACCGCACAAGCCGCATGCGGCAGCTTTTGGGCATTGTGCAAAGCAGCGGGAGTATTTTTTTGTTCTGGCACTGTCAATCACCTCCAAACTACACATTTCAGCGCCAATCTGCATGTACCAGCTATGCGGCTTCTGAGCCAAATCCAACTGAAACAGACTTCTCAGAATGGCATTTTCGTCGTTCTCCCGGGTCTCTCGTACTGCATATCGTGAGAGACAAAGAGTTCAGACATCCCCACTCTCCCCCACTCCTCAATCAAGTCACCAAATCTCAACCACTCACTGTTAAACACGAAAAAACTGTGCAGCTGTGGCGCAACTTCTCTGTTATCCTGATGCCGGCTTGTCGAACATCACAGATAAACCACAAAGGCCCAGTAGCAGGGGAGGGTGTGTCTTGTAGAAAGAGTTTGACCAACTCCTGATTTATTGAAGGCCACAGATAAATGGATGGAACACCTACCTTTGATCTTTTGATTCACCCGCTTTTGCAAACCACCCTGTAGAAACGAAATTGATCTACGGTTCGCAGGTACGTAGAGCTCCTGGTGGAGTTACATTCCACCAAAGGAGCTGTATATGAATGTCGCAGTGATCAAAAAGCGGAATTGGATCCGTATTTCCAGCCTACGCCCGAGATCTTTTTCAACATTGGACACGAACGATGCCGATCAGCTCCGCTGGCTGATGGCGCCGACACGCGGAGCTATCAAACGGCTGATCGGCATTGTTCGGCACTGGCTGATGCTTGCATCCAGTGTTGATCCAGTGCTCGTTCACCGGATTCCGATGGATTCCAATGGAAACCGGCGGCTCACGGGTGGTATCCATTTCCAGCGAGCTCCACTGGATATCACTGGATCCTGAAACCCCAGTTTCCACTCCTACTACTGCAATTCTCAGTCGTCGTTTTTCAACCACTTGTGCTTGAATGCAAAAGCAAAGCAAATGGGGCTCTCCAGTCTCCCAGCTCTTAACATGGACTCAAATAATAGTTGTATCCCCCCACAGTTATTTAAAATAATTATTTGCCTCCATTCTCGCCGTTTGACGGTTCAACGTCAACGGTTGGCCTCATGGTCAACCTTCCGGCGTTCTCTTGGTGTGCATACACACTCTTTTATATATTCAACGTAGCACGGGGTAAATCAAGACATATCAAACATTTGTATCTTCTCCAGTCATTTCTAACGAAGTCCACTAGAATTGAGTGGCTGATGAATCATTGGAACCCACTGGTGATTGGTTGAACACCTCAGGTTGCTGACTCATGATGAGAAGCATCGCCATTCAACGTCTGCCGATGTCCAGCACCGGCCACCGGTGTCCACTGGCGGCCAGCGGCGGCCGCCAGTGACCTGGCTAGTTAAGGGTTTATTACTCTTTATGACAACGTCGCATCGACGGCCAAAAAGACCTCCAAAACCCCCGGCTTACGATACATGTAAGGCTTGGTGAGCCTTGTTCCGAATTCACTGTTTCTGAAAGGCCCGTCGGACCTTTGTGCCAACATGTCGACGATGTGTCGACAGGAACAATGCGCAAGTCATTTCAGGTTTGTATTGGTTGCTAGGAATTAGCTAAGGTGTATGTAAGTGCGTGATACCTGTGAGATGAGGACGCCCGCCGAGGAACTCTGAGCCCAGCTCCATAGAAGTGTCGGTACCATCGATATCTCCGCTGCAAGCTAGACAAAACCTGGCGACGTCGCCGCAGTTACTTGAGGTTTTATCTTCGTCTATGACTTTGGTGTCCCCGCGGGGACATGTGTCGTGATCCAATATCCAGCTGGCGACTTAGGTTTTGATCATATGCCGCCAACTATACATCCCATCCTAATCAAAACATTTATTAAAACAGGCATCTGGGGGGTCTCATCCCAGTTGCTTCTCCTCACTAGAGTCACGGGTGCTTGCAATCTGCATAATCGCCTTGGGCTCTGGATCTTTTCACGAAGCCATCCTTTGCCTGGGACCTTGTCCGAGTTCGCTTTCGGACACAACTTTCTTCCCCTCCGAAACAGGATGCTTCAAGTTTCAAATGAGAACACGGTGCCGGAGTTTGTTCAAGGCAATGATGCCATGTGTGTCTCACTTTTTATCTTAAACCGCTATGGGGAAAGACACGTCTGTCGTGAAGAACAGATACTGTTGTCAGGGTAGGGTCGGGCCTGAAAGCCCGGGCTTGGGTCGGGTCTAAGCGGGTCTGGGCCCGACGAAGTCTCAGGCCCATTAGAGGCTATTCGTTGCCAATTTTATTAAAATCCAAATTTATTTTAAGCCAAGCGCTCCACCACGTTCTCACACTGCCATTTCGGCAAATGCGCACCTGGTTCGAACACCTTTCTGGCAAGCGGTCAACACAATTTTTGGGACGGGGAAATATGTACGCGTCACCAGCAAGTTAGTGTATTTTTTGGCACGTAGAAGGGACAAATGAGCCGGAGATTTAGCCCAAAATCCGGGGCGGGTTCCGGATTTGGTAGGGCTCCCCTGTCTACTCGCTTAGTTTTTCAAAGATCACGGCTCCTGTTGTAGGTCAAGAGTTCAGGGCACTGTGACCGTTCTCTTCAGACTGAATATATTAGAGTGATATACAGATTACTCACCTGCAACCGTTCTCTTCAGACTGAAGAGAATCGGCCACAGGCCTCTCGTATATACAATGTGAACCGTGATAACCCGCTCGAACCAAACACCGCGTAACTGTCGCGTCTCCATCCGGACTGGATAGCGAGGTTACTACTACAACACTCCCCTTGACCGCGCTATCCAGTAGCACCAGCAAAGTCCCGGCCAATCATGCGGCAAAGTCGGGAAGTAGTGTCGCAGGGAAGAACTTTGGTGAATAGATCCGCGGGGTTGGCATCAGACGGGCAATAGTGCATGGTGACAGTCGTTTTCGACGAGGTCGCGAATATAATGATATTTAAGCGCTATGTGCTTGGCCTTGTCGTGCATCGCGGGATTTTCGGCAACGGAGATGGCAGACTGGTTGTCGCAGTACATCGGCGACAGATGATCCAATGGGTATTCCATAAGCTCCCCGAGTAGATTGCAAACGAAGGTGAGCTCCCTGCCCGAATGACTGCCTGCGACGTATTCCGCTTCCATCGTTGATTGGGCTGTAACACTCTGCAAACGGCTGATCCAAGATACCGCGCCGCCAGCCAGCAGAACCACTGTCCCGGAAGTCGACCGCAATTTGTGTTTGTCACCTGCCCAGTCTGCGTCTGTGTAGCAGCCAAGAGAGCTCGAGATTGGCGCTCTCGAGCAGCCAGGTGGGCGGCGGTAAGTGATGCCGAGATCGAGTGTACCTTTGATGTATCTCAAAAGGTGCATGAGCGCGTTCCAGTGCTCGATGCCCAGATTTGAGCTGAACCTGCTGCCTACTCCGACGGCGAAGGCAAGGTCGGCACGCATTCCCAGCATCCCGTACATCACGGACCCAAGAAGACCCAAGTAGTCCTTCCCGATCATAAGCTCGCGCTCCTCGTCGGTCTTTGGTGACATGTCCTTGGTCAATTTTGTGCCGACAGGGAAGTGAGTGGATACGGGCCTGCAGTCAGCCATGCCGAACCGTTCGAGGACGCTCTCGAAATATTTTCGTTGCGAAATCCGCACCGTCCCCGCCTTGAGGTCTTGTTCGATCTCAAGTCCCAAGCAATATGATGCGACACCGAGGTCCTTCATCTTCAGCCGTGCCGACAGCTGCGATTTTATGACGTCCCAAGTAGCCTTGTCGTTGGTAGCACCCTGTAGGTCATCAACATAGAGCGCGATGACGACGAAGATGTCCCCGCGTCGGCAAAGATATATGCTGTGATCGGATTGGAGTCGAGTGAAGTCAAGGGATTTGAAAATGGAGTCGATGAGGCAGTACCACTGCCGAGAGGCCTGTTTGAGACCGTAGAGGGATTTGCGGAGTCGTAAGACCATTTTGTCCCCATGTGCATTGAGTTTCGGCGGAAGACCCAGCGGTTGAGCCATGTAAATTTCCTCATCGAGCTCGGCGTTGAGGAAAGCGGTGACGACATCCATTTGGTAGATTGTGAGGCCGTAGTGAGCAGCGAGGGCGAACATGACTCGGAGCGAGGTGAACTTGACGACAGGAGCAAAGGTTTCTTTGTAATTGATGCCGTGAATCTGTGTGAATCTGCGTGCGACCAATCGAGCTTTAAAGCACTCAAACTCATTCCACTGGTTTGTCTTCGCGCTAAACACCCATTTGCACGTCACCCACCTTCCTCCCCTCTGGAAGATTGGCGTACTCGAACGTCCCGGTGTCCACCAGCGAGCCAAATTCGACTGCCATCGCGTTGGCCCACCCTTCGGATTCCGCGCTGGCCATCGCTTGCCTAAACGTCGACGGCACTCGGATTGGAGGTTCTGGAGCTCGGGCAGCACGAGCCTGAGCTTGGAACTCCTCCTCCTCCTCAAGCTCGGGTGTGTCCTCAACTTGTGGCGCCACTTTGTGCTCATAACGACCTTTCGGCAGTGTAGCATGCTCATCCATCATCCCATCGAAACGGGGTGGCAGCCTGCGCGTCCTCGGTGGCAGCGGCACCTCGACCACATCCTCTTCCACCTCTTCCACCTCCACAGCTGCCTCCGCTTCCACTCGCTCCTCGGCTACCTCCTCCTTGCGTGCAAGTTCCATCCCACCGTCGACAATGGGGACAAGAACATCTTTGGGGGTGGAGGGTGCCTCGGCGGCGATGCTGGATGCCTTGGGGACGATGGGCGGGAGGTTCCGAAGGTCCGTGATTACTTCCGTCCATCCGGAACTTTGCCCGTGCTCATAGAAAGTGACGTCCCGGGATTTGTAGACCTTGCGATTGACGTGGTCATAGCACTTGTAGGCCTTTGACTCAGTACCTGGCAGTGTGTAGTACCCCAATAGGATGCATTTCACCCCCGTCTTTGCCAGCGCTGGACGTCCCTTCACCAGAAGCACCCACACCCACACCCACACCTCGCAGCCAAATGGGCGCAGATGGCTCACATCTTGGTGTTCATTCTTCCAAACCTTCTCTGGGATGCGCCCATCGAGGGACGACCACATTGGGCAGTAGTTTCGCGTTGCAGCCCCAGATGCGACGGCGTCTGCCCAGAAACCAAGGGAAAGTCCGGCCTCGATCAAGTTTGTGTGAGCACTTTCTTCGAGTGTGCGGTTGATGCGCTCTGCGACACTGTTCTGCTGTGAGCTGTGCGGTGCAGTGGTCTGGTGAACAATACCGTCCCCCGCAAGGTACAGCTCAAATTCGTCAGACGTTAACTCGCCGGCGTTGTCGGTACGAATCTTGCCGACTTTCTGACCGGTTTCCTTCTCAACACGAGTCTTCCATGCGCGAAAGCTCGCAAGAGCTTGACTCTTCTTCTTCAGGAAATCCACATCAACATGCGCGCTGTGGTCGTCAACGAATGTGATGAAGTACAAACTTCCGCCAATTGAATTTGGGAAAGGTCCGCAAATGTCTGAGTGCACAAGTTCTAGAACACGAGAAGCACGTCTCCTTCCTCCATCTGGGAACGGCTTGCACACAGTCTTCCCAGCAAGACACGCCTCGCACGAGATATCATCATCCCAAGCCCTGAGGTCCAGCCCATCGACCATCGCTGACGCCCAGAGTTTCCTGAGATCGGGGAAATTCAGGTGGCCGAATCACCGGTGAAGTGTCAGGATGTCGAGGCGCTTACCAGCGGGGATAAGGGTCTTTGCCTTGAGCACGGAGGGGTAGCTGCTTGGGGATGAGGCGGCGTTTGCGAGATGTAGGGCGTAGAGGCCATTCGTGAATGAGGCCTGGCAGAGTGTCTTGCCGCGCAGCTTGATGAGGCAGAGGCTTCCCTGGAACTCAAGCTTGACACCAGGCATGGCCGTCAGCTGCCCGACTGACAGGAGCGAGCCAGCAAGCTTGGGGGCGTGCAGGGTGCACGTGAAGTGCATGGTGTCGACTCCGGTCGCGGTCTTGACGTGTTTGCGGATTGTGCCAACACCGATAGCGAGAATTTCGCTGTCATCTCCGAGCTGGATGGGGATCGGTGTCTTGAGGGTGCTGTATGTGATGAATGCAGTACGTTCCTTCTCGATGTGGCGTGAGGCGCCTGAGTCCACAAACAATGCATCGGGGCGGAGCACGCTGGTGGTCTTCTTCGTCAGAAGGACCTTCGGGTGCTCGTCGTTGACATCCATGGCATCGAACACGACTTGCGCAAGACACAGCTTCTCCCTGGCTTGGTCCTTCGAGTTCAGAGGACAGTCGCGCTGGATGTGGCCCTTGTTCCCACACCCGTAGCAGGTGATGGCCTGTCTCCAGTCACCGCCCCCTCCTGCACTGCTATGTCCACCGCGCCCACCACCACGTCCTCTGTGTCCACCACCACCACCACGTCCGCGCTGACCTCCTCCAGTAGAGGCGACATATGCTGTGAACTACGGAGACCTGTACGACACAGTCAGTACTAGCTCTCACTGAAGTTCGTCGAAAGAACCAGTGAGAGGAAAAATGTGACTGGAAAATAATCTAGTTTGGCACGGACACGTGCCCTGACGCATAGCTCGATGTCCAGATGTTGACACTCCTCCTCAGCGTGCTGAATGCGTCAGTCAACCAACAATCCCCAGCATGGTCCGGAATTTCTTGAAAAGAGGTTCCGGCAGCGGTTTGGTGAAAATATCAGCCATGTTCTCGGATGTGTGGACGTAAGTGAACTTTAATTCCCCACGTTCAACGTGATCGCGCGAGAAGTGGTATTGCACATCAATGTGCTTGGCACGGGAGTGGAAGGATGGATCTGCCGTGAGGATTAATGCACCTTGATTATCGCAACGGAGGACGGTCGCATTTTTCTGGTCATGACCAACGGCACGTAGGAGCATTTGTAACCAGACCGCCTCCTTAGCCGCATGGCAGCACACCATGTACTCGGCCTCAGTGCTAGAGGTGGTTTGGCGCTTTGAGCTCCAGGAGATGACACCGCCTCTGAGTGTCATGCAATACCCAGATGTAGACTTCCGTTGGTCTAAATCACCTGGTGGCGCGTAGTTAGAATCGTTGTATCCCGTAAGACAGATGGGTGAATGTCCTCCGAGGACAAGCGAGTAAGATTTTGTTCCAATGAGATAGTGTAATATACGCTTGGCTGCCAGCCAGTGGAGTTCGCCGGGATTCTGACAGAATTGACTCACAACCCCGACAGGGTGGGCTATGTCTGCGCGGGTTGCGACGTTGGCATACATCAAGGAACCGACCAGTTCGCAGTAAGGTACGGAGTCCATACGGGCTTTTGCGCCAGGGGTAGATGGAGACATGGAATGAGCAAGTGGTTCTCCGTGAACCATCGGAGTGCGGACAGGATGTGCGTTTTCGAGTCCGAAGCGTGCCGCCATTTTCTCGATGTAAGCTTGCTGGTCCAGGGAAATTGTACGGGCGACACGATCGCGAGTAACGCGAATTCCGAGGATCCATTTGACCGGCCCGAGATCCGTGATTTCAAAGTGCTTCTTCAGCTCCTCCTTGAACGTCTTCATCTCGACTTTGGTACTCGACGCGACACAGAGGTCATCAACGTGCACTGCAACTAAAGACGACGCGCCGTCACAGCGTCTCGAATAGATGCTGTGCTCACCGGAAATGCGCTCGAATCCGAGGGAAATCATAGCGGCATTTAGGCGCTGATTCCACGATCTGTTGCCTTGTTTCAGGCCGTACATGCCCCGCTTCAGCTTCCACACCCAGTGTTCCTTTCCAGGAACCTCAAATCCCTTTGGCTGCTCCTGCCAAATATCCTCCTCAAGCAACCCGTTGTGGAAAGCCGTCTTCACATCAACGTGGTCGATTTCGTAATCAAGCGTAGCTCCAGCATGCAGGACCATTCTGAAGGACTCGAAACGGGACGTAGGTGCGTAGGTCTCGCGGTAGTCCTGCCCAGCAACCTGGGCATATCCCATGGATAATAAACAAGCCTTGAATTTCAGGATGTCGCCATCGCTCCCCCGTTTAATCTTGAAGACAGGTTGTGACCGTATGATTTACAACCTCTGGGAACGGACTCGCGTGGTACGAGCTCGTAAACACCGTGGAGCTTGATGGAATCCAGTTCAGCTTGGTACGCCTGGCGCCATTCCTCGGAGAAAGGTGAGTTTTGGGCCTGCTTCCATGTCTTCGGCTCATCGTCGGATGTGGAGGTTGCGTTGAGAACCCAATATTCATATGTGGTGTCGTCAACGGCATGTGCCACTAGCTCCTCCTCGGCTCGCTCCTCCTCGATTAGCTCCTCATCGGCGAGCTCCTCATCGACATCCTCAACAGTAGCCCTTTGCGTCTTCGCCTTTACGCGTCGCTCTTTCGTACGCGCCTCGGCGGCACGAGCATCTGCTACGGCGGCGTCTTTAGGAATGTCTGGGAAGGCACCATCCTCCCCTCGGACCTTGCGTGTGCGTACAGGACATTGCGGCTCTGGAATGGTCTCAGGTGCGTTCTCTTGAGGCTCCTCCTCGCTTTCTGGCTCCAATTCATAGGGATCCAAGACGTGGGAGTCTGGTTGGCCAACAGGGACGTCCAGTGTGTTATCAAGCAATGTTTTCTTGGCCGTTTGGCCAGTTGTCAACGGCCTGGGCACCTCGTCTTGCAACTCGATGAATTCGACGTTGCGGGTGACATGGATCCGCCCCGTCGCACGGTCATAGCAACGGTATGTGTCCATTAGTGATGAAGAGTATCCCACCATGACACATTCAATGGAACAATTGAAGATTTTAGGGTTATTCTTCTTCGGGAGCTTCAATACAAATGCGCGGCAGCCAATTTCGCGCATATGCGAGAGGTCCGGCTTGTTATCGGTCCATCGCTCGTGGGGTGTTTGCTCAGGATGACGAAATGCGCTTGTGAGGGTGCGGTTTTTTATGTATGTCTCGGTGAGTATCATCTCGCCCCACATATTCCGAGGGAGGTTTGCGGAAGAGAGGGAGGCCAGGGCACGACTCATGAGCGTGTGATGTGTACGCTCGATGAGGCTCATTTGCGCCGAAGAGTAGGGCGCGGAGGTTTCCTTTTTAGTACCATGTTCTCGTAGATATCGAACAAAGCTTTTTGAGTCAAACTCTGTCCCTCCGTCGACGCGGACAATACCGACTTTTTCTCCGGATTCTGCTTCGACGATGGCTTCCCATTCTTTGTATTGCTGCTCAGCATCGGATTTCCTTTTAAGGAGTACGGTCCATTGCTCGTGGGTGCAGTTGTCGATTAATTGCAGTGTGTACAAATAGCCACCTCTCGCAGCCACTGCCTGCGGTCCAGCCAGATCTGTGAACACCTTCTGGAGCTTCCTCGTCGAACGCACCCCCTTACGCTTCTTCAGAATGGGTCTCTTTTTCTGTTTCCCGAGAATGCAGTCAGCACATTTGGCGGGGAGGTGCGACAACTCGGCTTCCATACCGGTCACAGCTGTTCCTCGAGCCATGTCGAGCACAGTCCCGATGTTGACGTGCCCGAGGCGACGATGCCAGGTTTCGAGTGTGGGAAGAGCCTTGATGGCTATGTTCGCCGCCGCATTGAAAGATGCTTCATTCAACAGTGGATCAGCCAATGTGAATATGGGTGTCTCGCAATCAAGGGTGTATAGCCCCGCATCCGAACGAGTCCCGGTGGCTACAACTTTGCCGGACAGTCGTTTAATGGAACAGCCCGTGTTGCCAAAGATTGCCTCGTGCCCGTCGTCACAAAGCTTCCCGACTGAGATGAGGGTGATTGCGGCCTGCGGACAGTAGAGTACGTCTTTCAAGATAAAGTGGCGTCCCTTCCCAACGTGCACCCGCACTTCTCCGATACCGACAGCCTTGATCGAAGAACCGCCCACACCGGAGATCGTGCGATTGCATGCCGTGATTTTGGTGAAGTACTTGAGAATGGGGCAAATTGAGCTCGTCGCGCCGGTATCGAGATAGAGGGCAATGGCCTTGACCAGTGCTACAAAAGCGTGATCTGTGGTGTTTGTAAACCAATCGACGGATGTGGTCTCGGTTGGGACATGCGAGGAGTCTGCGTGGGCAAAGAAAGGTCTATATCTGCCCGCGTCTGCCGCAAATGCCGCCTGTTCATCTGAGTCGTCGGAACTGTCAACAGCGACCTTGGCTTTCTCCTTGCATGCTCCTCCTTTTCTGCCCATCCCCTTGGGCGGTTTTATGCGTCCACCCGGGCCGTAGCAGTGATCCCAATCATGGTACTGCTTGGCCCGGCCCTTGCATTGAGGGTTCGTGCATGGGCCTTGCCCGTTTAGATAAGACTTTGCAGATGCACCCTGTGCTTCATACTGCTTTGTGAACGCAGCGAACGATGCTTCGTTTTTAGCAGTCTCCGCATTTTCCGCATCAATTTGGACCTGCTCGTGCTTGATTCTCGTGCTAATGGATGACAACAGCTTCCCGGCACTGAGAAGTGTATCGAGGGAGGAGCGGGCGTCTTTGAATTCGGCAGCAGTCATTGCATTGAGGTAGATAATGCATCTCCATTCGTCCTCTGTGGGTGGTTTGATAGCGAAGAAGGAGTCAATAAGAATGTCCAGTTTATCCGTCGTCTGCACGAGAGGAATGTCGCGGGAGTATCAAAGGGCGAGTGCCTGCTGAAGGATAGTGAGCTGTGAGAGCGCTCCAGACGGCTGATGGGCGGCTTTGAGCACGTCCCATGTGTTTTTAGCGATGACTTCGTCCTTGATGAGACGGAGGTCTGTCGTCCCGATGTGTAAACGGATGCAAGAGATAACGATCAAGTTCTCATCGAGCCAATCCTCGTATTTCGGGTTGGCGATAGGGACTGGCGGCGTCGACGTGTCATTTATCGTCTTCGGGGGTGTGACGACCCCATGGCCAGAGATATATCCCCACAAGTTGGAGAGGACGAGGGCGGATTTGCACTGGGCTTCCCACGTTGGCCATGTATCCGTGGATGCCTCGGTCTCGTACGCAAGGGTATCAAAGGACTGAAATTTTGTGCCCGACATCGAGTAGGGCTGGTTGACTGGTTACGCGTGGATCTAGGCGCTGTTCGGGGCCCTATAACCTGTGAACTACGGAGACCTGTACGACACAGTCAGTACTAGCTCTCACTGAAGTTCGTCGAAAGAACCAGTGAGAGGAAAAACGTGACTGGAAAATAATCTAGTTTGGCACGGACACGTGCCCTGACGCGTAGCTCGATGTCCAGATGTTGACATATGCCTTGATCGCGTTCACAGCGATCTCGTCCTCCCGCGCCTTCACAAGCGCGACGTGCTCCGTGTGTGCCTTCAGCACATGCTCTTTGCGTTGTCTCTTCTCGAGGTCGTTGCGCTGCCACTTTTCCTCCTGCAGCAGGATCGGAGTCGCGGCACTGAAGGTCATCATTGCGCCAACGACACCCAGTGTCTGAACAAGACCGGTGAAGTCGTCTGGGAGGCTTTGAAGGGTCAGCTGGATGAGCTTGTAGTCGCTGACCGCGTCATTCCCCCCGCTTCAGATCGTTGGCATACCCGAGGATGATGTCGAGGTGATCTTGCAGAGGCCCGCTCTCGACGCCTTTGTACTTGATGCTGGCGAGTTTCTCGTGAATTGCGATCATCGACAGCATTCCTGTCGGCTCATAGATGGCGCGGAGATTTTTCCACATCTCTGCAGCTGTTATGGCATCCCGAATGTACGCCACCTGGTCGTCACTGACCATCTCGGTGATCCTGCGCATCGTCTTTGCGTTCCCTTTCGCCCAATTTGCGTAATCAGGATTCGCAATCTCGGTGTCCACTGTTCCCATAGCAGGCAATACTGCGGCGCGCTGGACAACTACGGTCGGCGGCACCACAGGCCCCACCACGTAAATCCACTGTTCTTCATCCTCAAGCTTGCTCTGAGCCTTGAAGGAAAAGGTCTTCCAATTCTTGTTATCAAGCAAATTGAAAGTGTAGCGCGTGGCACTGGAAACGTCGGTTCCCATAACCTGTTGTAGGTCAAGAGTTCAGGGCACTGCGACCGTTCTCTTCAGACTGAATATATTAGAGTGATATACAGATTACTCACCTGTGACCGTTCTCTTCAGACTGAAGAGAATCGGCCACAGGCCTCTCGTATATACAACGTGAACTGTGATAACCCGCTCGAACCAAACACCGCGTAACCGTCGCGTCTCCATCCGGACTGGATAGCGAGGTTACTACTACAACAGCTCCAAATTTCAAGAAAAAATGTCAAAAAAGCCATTTCGAATAGCCTCTATTGCCATCGGAGGTATCTCGGTTTTTTTGCAATAAACCATGGGTAAATGAAAATTGGGAACCCAGATCATGCATGGCTCCACCCACTGTCCCAAGCCACCGTCCTTGTCACCTTCACTTATCCACCCGATTTTCTCAAACTTCTTGGCGCGCACAGACACCGTCCTCGCGGCGGTACCACTGCATCATAGGTCTGTTTTTCTCGAAGCCGCCAGTGAAGACAGTATCCTCCGCAGATGTGTCTATGTACAGTGGGTTTCACAGGACTTGTCCTCCACACGGAGCTGGAATGGCACGCGAATATACACAGATTGGCCCTGCGCACGGGAACACATGCAGCTCGTCAAAATTTGAGTGTCCGTCGATATGGTGGGGATTGTAGTGCACAATTTTTTTGTGCATGATACGCCAACTGTCCACAGTCCTCAGACACATTCCATTTCCGGGTATGGTCGAGTACGCGGAGTTTCTCCTTCAACAGGCGGAAGCGGGTTTCGTTGTCGATCCGGAGTGAATATGATACCTTGGGACGTGAGTCGCTCTGTGCATCCACCAGTTTTGAGTGTTCAGAATTAGTCTCTGTAACAGATACACTGCATTCCGCCCTCGGCTAGAGCGTGAGATGTCGAGGCGCATGGAACCGTTGCCGAGGTGCCGCGAGTTTTGTGTAGCCGGCATCACGGATCTAGAGCATCGCTTTCTCGCTTACCTACACACAGCCTTGGCGAGGCGCACCGATGGCCGCAACGGCTTCCTAGATGTCAGTCGTCTAGGCAGCTGCACATACCTCGGCACGTTCTCCGAGCTAGCTTACGTCTTCGATGTGAAGGTGCGTCTAGGCGTCTCGTCACGGCTGGTCATTGATGTGACTAGCCGGCTAGATGTGGCTAGACACCGCCTCCGGCTAGGCGCTGGCTAGGTCTCTCGAAACGGTGACTTCTACCAGGGGCCGGAATGCAGTGATACCCTATATTGATGACGAACAAGTAAATATCAATATAGGGTTCAGAATGGCGAGCCAGATGAAATTGATGGGATACCGTAAAGTAGTCTCTATTACAAAACCGATATACAGATGACGATCAAGATGTATCTGTATATGGATACATCGTCAACATCATCTCGCCATTAATTGTGAACACGCTCAATCGGTACCGACAATGCGGCCCGTTCCGTGGAGTTTCTCTTGCAACCTGAGTTCTAGGCATTGTGATTTCGGTTGTCGCGGAATTTTCTCGGCAATGTTGAACCCTCTCCATCTACGGCAGCCAACAGATCCGGACATGACATTTGGATGGCAGCGACTGCTCGGTATTTTGCTTCTCCGGTAGCCGGTACTTAGGAACGAATCAAGCGTAATTAACCAACATTGGCGGTAAACCCGGCATGTCCTCCAATAAGCCTGCGTACATCAATTCTGATGCGGCCCGCGGCCCGGGACCCGAAATATAGACCCTGGGCGGAGCCGAGTGACAAACGGGCGCTGCATGCCCGCTGTCCATCTGAGTTCGTGGGATTGACTTAAATTTAATTTGGACCTCTACCGCCACACCATCTTCCGGATCCAGGAATTCGAAACAAATATCCAACCTTGAAGTCCGGCGCTTGAAACATCCGGATTGACCTCTTAGAGAGATCTGAGCAGCAAGAATGAACGTCAGTATCTATTATCT
Source organism: Mycena olivaceomarginata (assembly GCA_029378375.1). Classification (NCBI taxonomy): domain Eukaryota; kingdom Fungi; phylum Basidiomycota; class Agaricomycetes; order Agaricales; family Mycenaceae; genus Mycena; species Mycena olivaceomarginata. Next base: position 250,672 of record JARKIC010000020.1, on the reverse strand, counting down.
CTATCCTGTCTGCGATCTATGTTTTTTGGGGCTGAACTTGAAATTTGAAAGAGGCGATTTAATGTGATTTGGAAATGATTTATCTGGATAACTCCAACGCTGGGCAAGCTGTGCCTTGCTTTCTGATTTATGGTCCATTTCTCGTGTTTACCACAGGCGGAATCGCTTAATTTCAACCGCGGATGGCGTTGGACACGGTACGGACGGATATTCGACTAAGCTGATCCCCATGCTCCAATGTTTAGTATATAACCCCTGGACAGGGGGGCTGGATTCCACCACGAACCCAATTCCCAGTACATGCCGACAAGCGAATATTCCGTCTGCATCCAGGGCCTCTTAACGGATATTGGATACCGCTACGAGCCCTTCCCACCTTACGATGCTGATTACTGGGGTCCCTTCCATGGATGGATGTTGCACACATTGGGACCGACGTCGTCTTGGGGTGCGAAACAGCTTGCCGAACTGGAGCACGCTGCGGGCGGAGTCATCGAAAGAGTATACCCGTTTGCGAGCACTCAGATGAAGCTTCTTTTTGCGAAGCTGACGGCCATTGCCATTCTCATCGACGATTCAATCGAAGATGAGACTGTGCACAAGCATCTTGTGCAGTTCTCGCACAGACTTTACCGCGGCGAACCTCAACAGAATGGGTTGCTGGCGCTCTACTACACGAACATGACAGAGCTTTCGGAGATGTATGGAGACGATTCTGTTTTACGGGGGTTCGCCATTGTTCCGTGGATCAATTACATCGATGCGTGCTTGATGGAGAAGCAGTTATTCAATGTCGAGGTACTTATGGCTCGTTTACTTCTGTGCCCATTTGACTGAAATTTTATTGAACCCTCAGCGTGGACGATCAAAAAATCATGACGCCCTGCAACCGAGTACCCATGAAGAAGGTCTTGCACTGAAATTGTGCGGATTTGATTTTCTTCTGACGATGGTTTGACATTCTCATGGTTCCCGATAGTCCTCATTATCTGCGCTCCAAGAGTGGGATAGCCGAAGCATACGCCGCGGGTATATTCAAAGCGACCAAGGCCCAACACTTGCCTTTGACGAGATACATCAAGGTCCTCCCAGATTTGACTTTTTACATCGTGAATCTTACTCCAAACGTATCTGGACATTCTCTAATTCCTTGGTGATTATACAGGAGGTCATGAATGATCTTCTATCCTTTTACAAGGAGGAGATCGACGGAGAAACATACAATTTAATTCATCTTCGCACACGTTCACTCTCGGCGTCGGGAGTACACGGCAGCGGAATGAACGCAGAGTGGACCTGCTACGACACACTCCGGCTTCTTTGCGATGAAATCCGACAGGCTACACGAAGTATAGACGGCCTTTTGCGATTGGAGGAATGTGAAAGAAAGCTCCAGGGCGATCCCAGAATCAACGATATTGATGAGGTTGATCTCGAGATAGCGATGCAATGGAGAGGCTGGCGAGATGGGTATATTTCTTGGCATTTGGAATGCCGAAGGTACAAGTTGGGATTTTTGAAGTTCGCAGTGACAGGCGACCCCGAGCCGAGCAACTAGCCGTGTATAGACTATTTTAGGACAACTAAACGATAGATTCGGTTTTCGAACTTGAAGTTGAATATTTATGATGACGACAGTGATCCGCCAGTCGGATCAACTTCCAATATCATTGCGTTCCTGCGTCGTCGCTTGCCCTCAGCCTTTCAACAGCACCACCTCAGCCACAGTCTCCTTCCAGAAACACCTCCTTCTCAGGTTTATCAATTCGTGAAGCAGGACCACGATGAGGGAAGTTAAATTGAGTTTCTGGGAGGCATACCGCGCCGACAGTTTCAGAACGGGGTTGCGAGTGGGAAGTCAGTGAAAGAGGCCGACAGTGGCCAGCAGACTGATTGGCATAGGCCGTTTCCGTGTTCAAACCACCCGACTTAATAAGGCAGTTCAGCTCCGAGAAGCACCCCAATGGCGGTTTTCGTGGGGATTTCGAGTCTGCCACTAGTATTTCCGATTGATTCCCGAGTAACGGAGGTCTCCAGGTGTGGTGTCCGAAATTTGAATGCGGTGGATGTCGCTGACCGAGTTGCTAGGTACATGTACTTCATTTCTGTCAGTCCATCACAGATGCAACCCGCCCGCCATTCAAAGGTTCCTGACGTAAGTATGCCGTTCGCAACGGCCGCTTTTCCTCGACCGCTGCGCAGGCACTGTAAACCCGATGGCTCAAGCAAACAACTCTTTTGGCCTAGCGACGACGCGGCTTTCGCTCACGGGACGGTCTAGGTATCTGTGTTAAGTATCTGATCATCATGTCCGAACCAGTGCACGCAATTTGCAAACGACGATATGTAGCTCGAGTTGTCGGGAGCTGCCTATTTGGTCGAGCCCAACTCTGCAGTCTGCCGGATAGGAACATTTGTCGAGGTCGTCCAGACTCTTTGATTTCTCCAACCCTCTGTGAGGGGCGCTTTCACTTATTTATTCTCTTCCAATCTACTTGGTCATGTCGGCATCGTCCCAGGAACCTGCGGTAACTGTGGCGTCCTTGGGCGGCGGCGGGGAGCGGCTGATGTATGTCGTGCTCGGCCTCATCGCCCAAACTTTCTTTTTCGGCAAGTCCGGTTCGCCTTGTTCATACGGCAACTAACCATTTCGTGTGCAGGCGTATACACGGTTCTTCTGTTTATCTCGACTCGAATGCTATTGTGAGAGACTCTTCGTTCTGCGAACTAGGCGACATCTTACGATTGTATAACTAGGAAACGTGGATTGAAGATCCAGAGCAACAAAATCATGCTCCTTGTCACTCTCTTCATGTACTCTATATCGACAGCGTACTGGGCATACAGTGTAATCTATGCGACGGACCGGTTGCGTGCCCAAATCAACTTGTCGTCCAAGTCCCCAATACCCGACCACGACCGAATTACGAGATGGTTCACTTTAATCAACGCCATCGTCATGATAAATGTGCGTGTATGCCCCCGTCATACCAAAGTATCTAACCATGTATAATGCAGTATATTCTCACCGATGGGGTGGTAATCTGGAGGGCCTGGGTCATCTGCCGTCGTGATCTAAGAAAATACCTGTGGGTCGCGATGGGTTTCTTGATCCTCACAACCGGTATGAATGTCCGGATTCTTTTCGCTACAGTGAGCTGAATGCATGCTTCAGTCGCAATTTTCCTCACAATCGCATTCCGGATAGTTTCTTCCATCCAACCTTCAGCGAAAAACAGCTTTCTAAGTCCAGGGATCGATATTCTGCAAATTTCCACCGGGGTGTTGTCATTATATTCAAACCTTGCTTCGACGAGCGTGGTTGCAATCACCGCGTTGTACGTTCGCCTGAGACTAAATCCATAGGAAACCACTAATGAATTGCCGCTGGACAGGGGGCATCGGAGAGCACTGCGCGACGCCTTCGCGGTCGAAGAGGCGTCGACGCGGTCTGATCAAATTTTGGCTTTGCTTGTGGAAGTTGGCACGTTTTATTTCGCATCCACTGTGAGTTCTCGTCGCATCTCATATGCAGTGATATTTACAATATGCTATTTTCCCAGCTCTTCGCTCTAATGTCCGCGCTCATCTGGTTGCCATATGGAACCCTGGGCGATCTGTATAGTCCGATCAATGTCCAAATCGCGGTTCGTAATTGAATTCAGGGAATTCCGTGTTGGCTTACTGACACCATTGAACTAGGGCGCATACCCCCCAATCGTGATACTTCTCGTGAGCACGAAACGGTCGTGGAACGAGACAGCATTTTCAGATACTGCCGTCTCGCGCGCCCCTCGCTCTTCCTCTGCATATCCAATCCAATTTGGAGGTGCAGATACTGGTGTCGATGGAACGGGTTCACTGCCAGCCTCTCGCGACCATGAAAAAAGAATCGAAGCTGAACCGTTTGCTTGACCAGCTTCGGTTCCAGAATGTGTTATAATACTTGAGCCATCGTTCATTGGCGAACCAGTGTGTATCCATAGATCATTTATTCGTATTCACGACGACAATATCAGTGTACTTCTATTTCAGAAACAGACGTAATAAAAGCTGGGAGAAGATCAGAGTCCTTGCGTGCCTTCGAAAGAGTTGGAAATTTATGAGCAGACCGCGACAGAAGCGTTCAAAGTCACACTTCGGGGCAGAGGACAGGGATGGTGAAGCGGAAAACCCGATCGTTTCGTCAGAGGCACGGTAGATTCAGTCCCAGCCCAGTAAATTCACAATATTATACAAGGCCCGGGTGTTCAACGACGTTCCCGGTTCCCACCAACCAAGACGCCGGACGCAGCTCAAATCAAAGGCACATCATCATTGAGCCCCTCCCCCTCTTTCGCTCTCCGGCTTGCAGCCTCCTGCCGGAACTGGCGCGGCAAGAGGAAGAGACCGAGCGCGTACAGGGACCAAATGACCTGGTTGGTATTCGCCCCGTTGAGTGCTTTTCTGGGATAAAGTGAGAGGAGAAAGCACTTACAACGACGATAGCGAGCCAAAAGTCTTTGCATCGCCAATTTACAGGGTGGCCGTTCCCCGTGACGTATGCCCATTCGATCCAGAGGCCGTAGTGTGTCTAAGCGCGGGCTCTTTAGTAGATAAGACCAGATTCGGAAAGGCCCGATAACAGTACCTGCCATGTGGCGAGTGCGACGGTGGCCAAGCCGAGGATGGCGTGCAGGTAGTTCTGTGGGTGCCGGCCACCGGGAAAGCGAAAGGGCAGCTTCACCCAGTGGATGAATGCACCCAGGAAGACTTGGATCACGTACATCACCAGCAGCGCGAGGCCGACTTTCTGTGTGTGCTCTTAGCCGGATGCGAATTTCTTCCGCGAATTGACCGTAGAACACACCTGATGGGGGTCAACGAAGTGCAGTTCGCCGCCCATACTTGTCGTTTGGTATCCCAGCGCGAAGCCCGTGAAAACGAGAGGCCCGGTGATGACAAAGTTCACGATTGCATGGGGCCAGAACCAACTGCGCCGCCCAGTGCGTGAGCTGTTAGCAAGAATCTGTGACGGCGCTTACGAGTTTGTGAAGGTACGAAGATATCGAGCGATGAATATTCCCAGAGGAAGGGCCACGAGATACGCAAAGAATGCGACATGAGCGTGGATGCGCGCTTTGTTTTCGAAGGTGGTGAGGGGAAACGAGGACATGGACGATGTGGTCTCCGAGTCGCGTGGGAGGACCTGGTCTCGAAACAAGTCCGCAATATATACGCGCAGCCCGGCGGTATTCCAGGCACCCCCAAGTCTCCAATCAGCGGCGACGTGTTGGACGCGCCGGTGTGTGGCGGGAGACCGGCCTGGGAAATGATCGAACTAGGAGGGGATAGAGCGCCAGGTGACGTATCTCCACCAAGGCGAGAGCAGTAAAGGTGAGGCAGTTTGACCAAGTATGCTGGCATCAGGCTGGCATGTTAACAGAACCGCGAAGAAAGTACGCCGAGAGAGCGCCGAGATATTCGCAGCGAGAGCAGCAGAATCCCACATCAGAGAACAACAAACAGGTAGCGTTACCCGAGGTCCGTGGGATACAACATCTTGATCTTGCGGCGGCCAGAACAGAGCACTAAACAAAGAACTAAGGCTGACCGAAAGACCCGATAGTTCCCAAATAGATCCTGCCATAAAACCTAGGCCTAAGCCTGGGGCTCGGAAAGGCTGAGACAAATTTATAAAGCAGCAGTACAAAATTAAAGCACATTTGCTTCTATTGCCGAGGCGGCTTTCGAGGCGTGTACACTGTAAGGTGGTGGTTGCAAATAAGGAAAAACGCAGCCACGTGACAACCCAGATTTGGTTTGTGCACGTCACCCACTACCATGTCTGAACGCATGGGCTCGTTCGAAGAAACGGCGCCGCTGCTAGGTAATTCTTCTGCGACTTATACAAACACACATGCTCCTCTGGATCATGTTACTTCCGTCGATGCATCGCAGGGAGACGGTACGACACCCGCGTCGCAGATAAGCAAAAAATCTGATTCGCTCGTTCAGGAACGTTTGGAGAGTCGTTTGACAATGTCCCCACTGCTAAGAGGCAACTTGGTGAATAGATCCGCGCTGTGAACTGACGCCAATTAATTTATCTTTTACCCAGGACTGACCAGTGCGGTGTTTCTGGTCTTTAATCGTGTCATCGGCACTGGGTGGGCTCTCGCAGAATTATATGCCCGAAAAATGCTGATAAATTGGCTCAAGAATATATGCGACACCGAGTGTAATCCTTCGCACTTCGGGAAGTGTCGGCATCGCGCTCCTCATGTGGCTCCTCGGCGCACTTGTCGCTGCCGCTGGGACCACAGTTTACGTTGAGCTCGGAACCGTAGGCTTATACCCCTTCAACCTTGTGTGGGAATTAGTCCAATTCTTACACAGGGTCTTCCCAGGAGTGGAGGCGAGAAGAACTACCTAGAGTTCATTTATAGACGACCCCGTTTCCTCGTCAGCTGCTCATTCGTGGTATACACGCTTATAATTGTAAGTAATCCCACCAACGTGCAATTCAATTTATACCCCTTACCTCTGTACAGGGATCCGCGGCGGCCAACAGCATCGTTTTCGGAGAATGTCCTTGCGTTCTATCCCTTCATCGACTGGTTTTCTGAACGTACCACAGACGTTCTCAACGCGCTTGCCATTCAACCGACTCGCTTCGCCTCGCGCCTCGTCGCGATCCTCGTCCTCACCTTCTGCCTCTCCGTGCATGGCACCCTCCTAAAGTTCGGCGTCCGGCTCCAAAACACCCTCGGCGCCTTCAAACTCCTCATCCTCTTCGCCATTTCTCTGCTTGGCATACTCTCTCTCCTCGGCGTCCCCGGCCTCGCAGTCCGTGCGCCGTACGAGACCCCGCACAACTTCGAGTCCTGGGCGGCATTCTGGGAAGGCAGCGGCACCGGCGCGAACGGGTTTGTTACGGCTCTGTACAGCGTCATCTGGTCCTTCATCGGATACGCGAATGCAAACTACGCGCTGTCGGAGGTAAAGGACCCTGTGAGGACGATTAAGAGGGCGGCGCCGCTCGCAATGGCCGCGGTCAGTGTGGTGTATATGGCCATCAACGTTGCGTATTTCGCTGTCGTCTCCAAGAATGACATTTTGGGCAGTCGCCGGATCGTTGCGTAAGTCTTCCATATCCTCCTGTAGAGGTGCAATTACATACTGGAACAGGGCATTGTTCTTCCGCAATCTGTTCGGCCCTGCAACTGAACGAGTGAGCTTGGATCCAACTTTCTGCTGATTGCTCAGAGTCGTTGTCGCAGGCACTGAGTGTTTTCATCGCGCTCTCCACCCTCGGAAATTTGTTGGCTGGGCAATTCACGCAGGGACGAGGTACACTTGTCTTTTGGCTCGTGCCACAGCCTGTACTCGGTGCTGACCATCTTCTCTGTTATCATTTGCGTTTTCTTTTTCTTTTCTTTTACGCCATCTAGTGATTCAAGAACTCGGACGCGAAGGCATCCTCCCATACTCGGCTTTCTTTGCGAGCAACAAGCCTTTTGGCGCGCCGCTTGCGGGCCTGCTCACACAATACCTTGTGTCTTGCGCCTTCGTCCTCGGGCCACCACCCGGTGATGCATACCTGTTCATGATTAGCAGTGCGTCCACTGCCTTTTCGGACCATTCATTTTCCTAACCTCGCCCCAGCCTCTTCCTACTCCCTCGCCCTTATAAACACACTCGTGTCCCTCGGCCTCCTCCTGCTGCACACCCCGGCGTACAAAGCCTTTGGCTGGGCTCCACCATTCCGCGCACCGCGCGTCGTTACTGTGCTTTTCTTCCTCTCGAACGTGTTCCTCGTCGTCGTGCCGCTCGTCCCACCTGCACCCGGGCGCCGGGTGTACGAGGCGCTCCCGTATTATGTGCGCGCATTCAACGCTCCCCTTCCCTATCTTCCTTTCTGCCTATTAAGCTGTAACTGACGACTTTGTCCCTTGATATTTTTGTACGTTTCTCTGATGATGAACACACAGCTACACGCTGTCGTCGCGCTCTCAGTCTCCCTCCTCGGCGCCGCATACTGGTACGTATGGGGTGTGTGGCTTCCGCGCCGGAGGGGGTATGCGCTCGAGCGCGTATGGGTGCTGCAGGACGACGGGGTGCCGCGGTGGGTCTTCCGACGTGCGTCTCAGGTGCCCGGAGCTGGGTCAGCGGTGGTTGAGTAGGCAGGATAGGATTCGCCGGCGCCAGGTCCTGCATCAGAACGGCCGGCCCGTACTACATACACAAGGCGTAAATGTATGCTACGGATGTACCTAATCTCCACTGTTGTGAACTAGCCCGCGTCAAATCTATCACTTCCCCGGCCCGTGGGACAATCATCAACCTTCTGCAATAATTGCCATCCATCGGCAGGACGAGCAGTGCCAACCTAACCGTAATCAGCTAGGAGTCAAGTGCCAGTTCACCGGCCCTTCACATAAATCACTGTCATCCAGAAAGCAATAACCAAAAGACCGAACCGTCTCGCAGCTTCGATGTTCGGTACACGAAATATATTCAGTACTGGATTAGACATCCCGTCAACCTTGAAAGCCTGAACAGCTATGGTGATACCCACAATTCTTTATGTCGAATGGTCGCCGCCCGACCTACACGAACTTTGCTACTCGTGTTGTCACTGCACGGTCGAGAAGGTAAGTGCCGATACTCGTCAAGCTGACAGCAGACCGTATCATAGCAAAATGGTGTATGCAGGGCGAACAAATGCGAAGGAACCTAGCCAGGGTTATCAAGGGTGGCAGTAATTACCAGAGCAGCACGGCGGGTCTTCGACATCGAAGCCAACCACCACGCCCGAGGAGTGTGTGCTTCCCACTCAGCGCTTCAAAGCTCCACACTGCGGTTATGGAAAAACCAAATAGAGAGTTTGCGCAGAGCCACCAGTCTAACTGGTGGCTGCTCTCTGGTGTGCAGGGCAGTCATAAGTTCAGCTCGAGCTAGCCCTCTCCACAGGGGCTATATATGGTGGCTAGAAGACCCCGAGAGATGTGCTGGCTGCAGAGAAAAAATAGCCACCAGTTGATCTGGTGGCTCTGCGCAAACTCTCTAATAGTTTTTTGCACAGGAAACTCACAAGCAAAAGCGAAAAAGCCGCGGCTGAGACAAGGCTGTCGGGTAGAGCCCAGAATTCGCACAACGCACAATTGAGTGTTTCTGAGCTTCTTGCCGGGCGAATGATGATCTAGATGCATTTATTTGATGACTGACTGGGCTTGATGAACATAAGTATCATGGCAGGCTGAGAACGGCGTAACCGTGTCAGCTACCCTCGGACTTTTCGAGTTTTGGATTGAGGTCGAAAATACTTGTTCACAGTTCACACCATGTCTATCTACCTTCGGGCACTGCAGGCATCAGCTGCAGCGTACCTGCATCTCTGCCATCGTCATGGCGGCGATGATCCCAGACTGGACCTGCGGGGCCGTTAGTCGTTGGCGTATGCGGGGGGGATTGAATGAATCGTACCCCGAAGACGTCCAGCGCGTGCTTCACCCGTGTCACTAACCATTTGTCTCACGTCACGGCACTAGCCAGGGAAATTGGACCGTAAATCCACGACTCCAGCCATCCACGACTAGCGCCGTTCCCAATAGCCTTCTCCTCTTCCCCTTTTGGTGAGCAGGCGGCGCATGTCCTCGCCCTTGATAGGTCGGCTGGAGTGCTGCCGTGGATCCATTTGATGGATGCGACGGTTAGCGATCCAAACATCTTGACGCCGCGATCAATGACGATCAGATGTCCCCGACGTCGTTGGCGACGATGACAACCGTGATGACGAAATTTGCTTCAAAAATCGCAAAAATATTGTAGGATACGCAGGTTATATGTACGATACATTTCACCGGGTAATGAAGCGAAATACAGTCAGACAGACACATAACACACCGTTTTCATTCAATTTTGACGACTTCTGCACTATGCGGTAGGAAAGGGACAGGCAAGGGTCAAGCTTTGATATTGCAGTGCGAGCAGAGTGCTATGTCTGAGGACCACCCACTATCTCACACGCAGTCAAGCCTAGGATGAGCGGTACAGCCACTGATTGACGTGATCGACGACCCCAATTTGGAATGATCCCCCTGAAAAATCGACAATTTTGCGAATTGCGGATGCGTAGGGGAGCTAGCTCTGCATCTATCTCCCAGATAGCAAACCTTGTGTACACAAGTATTTTTAGGAAGAAAAATTAGAACTCTATTGTTTTTTCTGGTCGAGATTTCACTCAATTACTACGTGCAGCACAGATGATGGTTCCCCTTCCATCGTAGCCATATTTCATTCAATCTTCCTCAAATAGGAGTGTATTATATTTATAGGAACCGTAAAAAAATAAAACTGACGGTGTAACAATGTCCTGTATGACGATTCAGGCCTCTCTAGGGTCTGATAACTAGGCTTATTTCATTGCAATGGCATGTATTTATGGCCTGTCAATTAAGATTCATAGACAGTATAAGTATGCCTACACGGCCATTCAAAATTTGGGACGATTAGAGAAGGTTTATTTTCGCTCGAGAACACCTCTTTTGACGATTTTCGGGGCATGGAAGGCTCAGATATCATACTAATAGTGCCTGGAGTGAATAATAAGGTCATATGAACCCGATATGATCGAAAGAGCCAGGGTATTTAACCTTCTAGGATGATAGTTGACCTAATACGCTCAAAAGGTCGGGTAGTTGAATGTTGTAAACCGTAATAACATGTCATACAAGCTTGACCAAAGTCCATATGCTCTTAGGGGCTTGATTTTGGGGTGTAACTGTTTTCAATTCATAAAGATACATCCTATGGAAGCTCTCAGGGCTATTCATGGATTTTCCCTAGCCCTAGTCCTTGCGCTATTGCTCAATTGTGTTTTAAGCGCCCGTGAAGCGCTGACCGGCCCGCAGGTCCGAGAGTCAGTTCGCGACAAGAATTCGCGATTACACCATCTCCTAACGAACGATAAACGACCAGATAATAGAATAATGACCTTCTTTTACAAACATATTGGCTCTTTATTTCATCTGTAGGCCAAAATACGAATCAAAAGGAATTGATTTTAAGAAATACAATACATCTGGGGTGCACAAAAGTAAAAGGGGGAAAAGTATGTGTGTACAACAGAAAAGCACAGTGGCAGTAATAAATGTGGAGGTGCGGGAAGTGTGCGAGGGCAACGCGAGCAGGGTGGGCGGTACGGCGTAGGAAGCAAAATGCACATGTGACGTGCGGGAGCGGCGGAAAGGCGGGTAGCTCGGCGTGAGCGGGAAGTGGTGCATACTGTTATGCTATTACTGCAGGAGCAGGGGGCAGGGCGTGCAAAGGGGGGCGGGCGCAGGTAGTCGGACGACAAGCGGTGTGGGCGGGACGCGGATCGGCAATGATGGGATGATAACATGCGCAAATAAATCAGCGCGGGAAACCGGCAAGCCGGCAAGCGCGCAGAATGGACCAGCGATGGCGGGCATTCCGCCGCGGCTCGGGAATTCGCTAAATATTGAAATAAACGATGGGCCGCATCAACAAAGAAATCCACCTGTTTACTACCATCAACATCAAAGTGCCAGGCCCCGCGGAGTTGTCCTAGCCGGCAGATGGCTGGAGTCGTGGATTTACGGTGCAATTTACCTGGCTACTATGGCGGTCCAAGTGCACATTTAAACGGCCGCAACATTTTTGGGTGATTTCGGACTTTGCGCAACAAAAACAGGTGTTTTAGCGCCCTCCGCGCTAAAAAGATGGAGATAATCGGCGTGTTTCTTTTGCGGGGAAATCGGTGATTCCCGCAAGATAAAAGTTTGACGCCCCGCAAAACTTTTGACGCCGCCCGCAAAACTTTTTACGTCGCCCGCAAAACTTTTTTCATGTCACCCGCAAAACTTTTGTTGTTTTTCATGTCGCCCGCAAAACTTTTGTCGTAACTCTGGGCAACAAATTTAGGTAAATTTACTCGTTCAGAAACGCAGAGTAACCATTAGATTGAGTGTAGGTAAGGTACAGAAGGAGCGTCGACGATGTGTACATGAAGATTGAGAGGGTATAGCCAAGTACAACGGTTATGGTTATGGAGGGATGTGGATCTGAGCCGAAGTTCTTTGGCTTCGAACCTGTAAGGGTATACGTGATCCAGTGATTTCTAGATCCTAGAAGAATGAGTACGGCAGTACGGCTTTGTGGTGGGAGTTAACAAAGATGACCTCGTAGTACTTGTAGATGCTATCCTGGTTGATCCAGTACAAGTTCAGGATGCACAGGTTATTGCACTGCTTGCCCACCCAACCCCACTTCGAACCGCAAGTTCGGTGTTCAGGTTGGAAGCCTCATGTTGGAATGCTGAACCGAAAAATTGACCAGATATTTCAAAGAATCTTCTCCATTTTCTGAATTATATGGCCATCAAATTGGGTTGGCTAGCATGTTTACATCAACGAACAGACCATACCATTACCTCTGAATGAAATTCGGTGCAATCTTGATGTTTCTGTGTACAGGTCTACTGTGAATGTATCTGTCAAAAAGAAATTCATGGGTACCGTTTATTATCTGAATGCATCTGTCCGTTAATTGCTGCATCGTGGACGCCTTCAAGAACCTCAATGATGCTATAAAATATCAATACACATTATTTTGGATGAGATTTGGGCTTGCCCGAGAAACCCGAAATAGCTGGGGTTCAAATGTGTTCATACAGAAACGGAACTGGAACCTGCATTCAGGTTTGAGTTTCAGCTGTTGCCCAAATCGAACACAGGTTCGGAAGTTAGAGCAAGAAGCTCTGAACCTGAACTGATCCAAACCTGCCCAGCACTAGCACCGGTTGACGTCCAACATTTGAGACAAATTCAATTAGTCTCTTTGCATACACGGAAACAGCTACGTCGTATAGCCTTACATGTTCAAAGCCAAAGGACTTCAGCTCAGATCCACATTCCTCCATAACCTTTGCACTCTATTATACCCTCTCAATTATGGCGGTCCGGATGCACATTTATTCGGCCGCAAAACTTTTCGGTGATTTCGGAGTTTCCGCAACAAAAATAGCTGTTTTGACGCCCTCCGCGCTAAAAAGAGATCAATCAATCAGTCAGTTTCTTATGCGCGCGAATCAATGATTCCCGCAAAACAAATTTGAACCGCCCGCAAAACTTTTACAACCGCCCGCAAAACTTTTCCACCCGCAAAACTTTTTTTGACAGTTCCGCATAATCAATAGGGGTAACTTCAAATATCTGTTTGTAAATGCAGAGCAGTATTTGATTGAGAATACAGAAGTGCTATGAGTGATAAATGATAGGCAATAATCAAGAGTCAGTGAATTACCAATGAATGTGAGAATCACATTGAACTTATTAGTCCTTGAGAGTGCGTGAGTGGACTGTATACTGTACCTACTTAACACCAGCTGGGCCAGGTTTGTCTCTGATTTGTGGGCACAATAAAAGAGATTAGGTTGCAGAACTATTATAAAAATACTCTGGGTATTTACTGGTCGGACATTCTCCAGATATTCAGCAACTAATTGAGCGTCACACAGCTGGAATGAGGGTCAGCATCCTCAACAGAAGGGTTGCAAGTCCTCTAGATGTTGAGAGCATGATTCATTGGCTTCCAGTACTCTGTGAAGGTGTATGTAGGCATTCCTGTGTTGGAAATTCGATGTATTCAATGCATTACAAGTGAGTTACGGTGTGCCATGATATAATGGGCTTATGTTGACAGAGTTCCAACCTCCTTCGGCGATCTCGGGCATGTTCGAGTGATCACCAATTCAGCAAATACCCCGAATGAGATCCAGACACCATGATTCATTCCCACCATACAACTTTAGTGTTGAAATTGGCACTAGCCAACATAGATATACTGTCTCAATTACATGCCCGTCGTGTGAACAAATTAAATTAAAACCTGTGACCAGAATGGGCATGGTATTGTGTACTTCAAAGGAACTATTTGACACTCTCAAGGTCCATTGAAACTGGTAAGTGTATCCAGGCCCGCTTCACACTGACAAAGAGCCTGGGATTGGTCTGGTTAATCAGAAAACAATCAGTATTGCACTTCGATATATCATGTGGACTATGACCAAGCTACTGGTTAGCCAGTGTGGTTTGCTGTCACAAAACTTGAGCTAGCTGTTCACTGTGTGCAAATGTGGACAGTCCATGACACCAGTTTTTTTCTAAAGCACACATTCTTTTGAATCCAAGTTAACCGTCACGGTTATTGTATCATTGACTACTCACCAGAAGTGCTTTCCTCTTGGTTTCAATAATTGTCTTCAATCTTCTGGCCAACAGGACTCGCTGGAACCCCTCGCTGACATCTGAAAATTGACAATAAACCCCGGATTTCCTTCAATGACAACCATTTCTGATCAATGGCTGCCTGTGTCTGATGCTATGCAACCCTGAACCTTGAGACAGAGTGCTAAGGCCACCAAAATGCTTCACGAGATTTTCAAAGTGGTTAAGGCGGAAAGCCATAATTAGTGCAGATCCAACATGCTCGAGATTGATGCCAACCCATGTGAATATTGAAAAAATTGCCTGGAACTCCAACAACACGGTCTTCGTCCCGTATGCTTACTAGGGAAAAAGCCCTATCGGTCATATCACTAACCATGAAAGCATCGAGATCATCAAGCCTGAATTCCCTTATCCCTGTCGCCTTCGTACTAGAACTGTGGCTGCTATTGTTTACCTCCATTCCCGTCTCTTCTGCTGGTTTGGGCTCAGTAATGTCGTTTGATTTGCTTGGATTGGCTTGTTCGCACTTGTCTCCTCGCTTGATACCGGATCTACTTGAATTTCACAGTCAATATTCATTCAAGAACAGATGGTGAACCCAGAGCAACCTGATCTCTTCTATTGTGCCCACAAATCAGAGACAAACCTGGCCCAGCTGGTGCTAAGTACGTACAGTACACAGTCCACTCACGTACTCTCAAGGACTAATAAGTTCAATGTGATTCTCACATTCATCGGTAATTCACTGACTCTTGATTATTGCCTATCATTTATCACTCATAGCACTTCTGTATTCTCAATCAAATACTGCTCTGCTTTACAAACAGATATTTGAAGTTACCCCTATTGATTATGCGGAACTGTTAAAAAAAGTTTTGCGGGTGGAAAAGTTTTGCGGGCGGTTGTAAAAGTTTTGCGGGCGGTTCAAATTTGTTTTGCGGGAATCATTGATTCGCGCGCATAAGAAACTGACTGATTGATTAATCTCTTTTTAGCGCGGAGGGCGTCAAAACAGCTATTTTTGTTGCGGAAACTCCGAAATCACCGAAAAGTTTTGCGGCCGAATAAATGTGCATCCGGACCGCCATACTCAATCCTCATGTACACATCATTGACGCTTCTTCCGTACCTCACCTACACTCAATCTAATGGTTACTCTGTGTTTCTGAACAAGTAAATTTACCTAAATTTGTTGCCTAGAGTTAAGACAAAAGTTTTGCGGGCAACATGAAAAAAGTTTTGCGGGCGACGTAAAAAGTTTTGCGGGCGGTGTCAAAAGTTTTGCGGGGCGTCAAACATTATCTTGCGGGAATCACCGATTTCCCCGCAAAAGAAAAACACCGATTATCTCCATCTTTTTAGCGCAGAGGGCACTAAAACACCTATTTTTGTTGCGGAAAGTCCGAAATCACCGAAAAATGTTGCGGCCGATTAAATGTGCACTTGAACCGCCATAGGCTACATCCGTGTGCCAACAGTCTAATGTTTAGTGTTACGGCTCCGTGCTTGAGGCCCGTGTTGCACTCCATGATGAGGTCGGAATCCTCCATGGAGCGGAACATGCGCCTAAACAGCCCGCCCTTGACCTGGCTTCGCACAAAGACGAGGATCTTCTCCAGGGTCCTGAAGATAGTGAGCGGGAGGTGTCAGCCCAAATTAGGCAAACGGGCGACGCACTCGGAGAACTGGGCGATACTGCGCATCATGGCGGGCGCGAGGTCTGCCTCTGAGTCGCGGCAGATATTGATGATGGCGCAGACGAGCTCGTACGCCCGCTCCGTCATCTGCATGCAGGCTGGCCCAAGGTCAGTATATTCATTTCTTTCGGAATTCTTTTGGCTGGCCCACCATCTTTGTTGTCCCGCACTCGCTGAGATAGGAATGGCCGTCAGGCTTAGAGACGAAAGGGAGGCGGGGGTGACTCACCTGAACCGTCTCCATGATGAGGAGGGAGATGCTGGCGATAGCCTGGAGGTACGGCTGGTTGGAGGCATTGCCGATGTCCTTCAGGAGGGTTGCCGCGACCGTCCCGTCGTGGAGGACCCGGTCTTTGTTGGTGGTGCGACGGATGGTGAGCATCATGCTGGCAGGGGTGGGGTGCGGTGGGAAGGGATCGCGCGAATGATGAGCTCGATATTTATTGTCTGAAGTATGTGTATATATGGATACTTGGCTTACCCGTCATCCATATATCGCAGAGTAGTGCTGTGTAAGAATCAAAATTGGCGGTGTGAGTAACGTTAGATGGAAATCCCCTTGATGTTATTTAACATGGGCATGTTAATAACAGGGACGTACTTAAACGCGCCCAAAACGCGTGTTTTTGGAGATTTTTTGCCAGACTTTCGCCCAAAAAATTCGACCAGGCTGGATTGTTCTCAGACCTCACTGTTTAAGTTTTCAGCAGCGCTTTAGAGCCCCCGGAATCGGTGTCGGAGGCCGATTTGGGGCCTCAGGAGGCCCCCTTTCTCACACAAAAATTATATGCCTCCAAGGACCTCAAATGTGAGAAATGTAATTTACCTGTTAATAACAGTGTTAGAAAGGGGGTGTTATTTAACATTGACTTTCTTACACAGCGCTATCGACGCAGAGACTAGAAGCGTGTGCCTGATAGTCTCTCGTAGACAGATACTCTATACATACCAAGCTCGTACCTCGCTGTACTCTACTGCAAGGCCTGCTGACAGCTAATCATTTTCAACACATTAGCATGGTCAGTACAGTGCCTGCTCCTTCCAGAGCTCGGAAACAAACCACGGTGCTTTGCTTCCCATGCTGTTTCCCATGCTGTTTCCGGAGTTCTTTGCGTATTGGCTTGATCTATTGGCACTGGTGGATGGCAGGGATTTTTGCTTGGGGGGGGGGGGAACTCATACCAGGTCCCTTTGGGTTGTACCTGTCTGTCCTGCCACGATAAAGGCCAGCCATGCTGCGATTCGTCAAGTCGAAGCGCGGGGAGTCTAGGAACGGTGTGGGTGCGGACTAGATGGATGAGTCTGGTGCTTAATAGGAAGGTCAGTGCACACTATGGCTGTGGCTGTCGTCCCGGAGATCTACAGCCTTCGGGGCGAGCTCGTCGACGGGAGGGCGGCCATGGCGTAGCACAGTACATTCTACAGGCCGATGCATTGTACGCTACAGCTCGGCACGTTCCGAAAGGGGACATAGCTGAACTATCAATTTATCCTGAGTCTTATCCTTCCGTAAAACTTAGAAAGCCTGTACCTGAGGATCTGGATCGGCATGGCGCTATAACAAAACCATGATCTACCATGATAAAAATCAGGGGCTGTCGAAGATCATCTGTCACTCGAACATCGCACATCGCAACCACAGGCAACCAGCCACCTGTGGAGTTTTCAAATTCAAATATTTACCTAGCCTCTGGTGAGCCTTCTGGTACTCGCAGAAGAAGGTGCCCGAGTGTTAGTGTGGGAAATAATTCACCGTATTCAATAGGGAAGCCAAAGGCGATTATTCTTTGGAAGTGTGGAGTTCAACTGACTGAGATCTGAAACGCGAACAGGTTGCATCAAACCTGATTCGCACATGACAGCGAGCTTCAGTGCGAGAATTTCAAAAATTAGACATGGCTTGACTTGAAGCTTGAAGGCTGACTTGGACAGAAAATGTCCACTGCCCAAACAAAATTGGCACCAAAACCGACGCCAGAAATCTTAACAAAGGCCCACAGCTCGCCTGGCACATCGCCGTCGGGCATCCGGGCTAAACGCCTGACTCGGTAACCCCGCGTTACTAAACACGTTGAACAACCCCATTTGGCGCAGGCCTATCGTTCGGTCATTTGATGGGGATTGCGGGTCTCTTCCTCTTCCTTTTCTTCTTCGTCGTCCAGCGTTGCGATGCTCGATGACCCCGCCATGACTACCCAGGACCCCGCCACGACTATCCAGAGCTTGTTAGTAGCAGCTCTGAGAGCCTTCTTTAGTGCTAACGGACCCACAGACGAGTACATGATGTTCTCTTTATAATATCTATAAGTGAGTGGCGGCGATTCTTCTCGGTATGCCCATGAATGACAGTATTCTCCCAAGCCTTCCTGTATTCCGGGATTCTTTCCTCAGAGACGTATAAGTGCTAACGTCGTCCATTATTAGATATTTTGACCATCTTCTCACCCTGGGTATGCTGCTTCAGGCCACGCCAAACCCTCTTTGCTGATTGCTCCTAATCTCAGGGGATGAAATCCGTTTTCTTTGGAAGAAACCCAAAACTCCGAGCACGTACTGCTTCCTTGTTAACCGATACTTGGCGTTTTCCGGCGACATCGCCGTAACGTTCTTCGTATTCAATTCGGTGCCCGATAGAGTGCGTTTATATCCTAATATAATTATCTGTACTCATTCATTCTCTTCTCAGTGGTCAGTCATTCTGTTGAACAGAGGTTTTGGTTCCTGAACTTCAGCGTCATCCAAGGTGCAAACACGTCAACCTCTTTCGACAAGTACTCCTCGTCCTCAATCAGACGGCTATTTGCAGTACGGTCCCGAACTTTGTTTACCTTAGCTGGCCTTACTGACATCCGCTCTCGCCAGTTCTCCTTACTGTAAGGATCTATGCATTATATGGTCGTAAAACGAAGGTGTGGGTATATATGCTGGGTGCTGGCGCCGTTCTCATGGGAGTTTCGTTGGTGGGTCTGAATCGTTCGGCCAGCGACATTGACATGCCTAACGAGATAATTTGCATATAGTGGGCCATCAGTGGGAATGGCGGCATACCTGTGCCCGATGTTGTTGGCTGCCATATCGCCAACTCGCAATATATGTTCGTCCGTTCGTTGTGATGTCTCGCTGTAGCTTTACTGAAACTACTCGTTTTTATCAGTGGTATACGTGAGTGAGGCTATTGCCATTCTACGCCGTCGCTCAGCTTTTCCGTGTAGATCTGGCCGTGCCTTGGGAAGCGTTGTTCACCTACGATGTACTGAGTCAGTGTCTCTGCTCGGTGCTTGTTCTTTATGCTGATCTGGTTTAGTCGTCGTTGCGTTGTTCTATAAATCCTTGCAAACGCGCAATGAGTCCCGCACGAGGCGGAGTGAGCCGCTATTGAGCCTTCTAGTCAGAGATGGTCCGTGCTATTCCTCGTCCCGCGTATTTGACTGAGCGTTCTTTCCGCCAGGCGCTGTGTATTTTGTGTAAGGGTTATCTTAGAAAACCTGGGGTACATTGATCCTCATCTATGTTCAGAGTTATGGCTGCAGTCAACCTTGGGAATATCCTCACTTTTTATGTGAGATTTTCTTTCCGCCCTTCTGAAGTTTTAAAAGCTTAACATCCCAACTCTAGATGGCCGGCGTGAGGCATTTTCTTCTGTACATGTTGCTCTCGCAACTGACATTCTTTCTAGCCTCTGCTCCGTGGATGTCTATCCACCATGGCCAGCAGGTGAGTTCCTTCTGTTCCCCGGCCTTCTTGAATGACCAACGCGCCCCAGTCTTTCGGTCACCATGATGTCCAGACTCATGTTGAACTTGCACTCCGTCGAGAACAAAGGGCTCTTCTCCACGGCCACATATGTGAAATATTCCGCGTCCGTGATATCGGATGACGACAGCCCGGTCGAACTGGATACACTGTGGACGAGGGATCTGGAACGGAGCAGGGACGTAGAGAGCATCGATGTGTCGATGGGGTCGACGGAGACATAGCGCATGTTCAACTAATTTTGTATTTTTAGTGTGGTTCCGAAAAACTTGTTGTACTTGGATGGAGCGTGGGGACCGCAACTTCCCGGAGGTATACGTAATAAAGAGTTTAGAACCGTTTGTTGCATCATCTGTTTGCTAATGTCTGCCATGGCTGACCCACGAGCGCCGGCGGAGACCTGGCGAACAACTAGCAAACTTTTCTTGAGCGCCTTGACTTGAATCTCCCACTTGACCTCGAGCGGCCCGATGATAAAATGATTACCCGAAATATTTTCTCCTGGCATTCGGCCTGCCTCTTCGTCTTTCTAACTCCTCAAAATGTTCGGACTGGACGTTTTTACAGCTTCCTACATGCTTCGACTGCTATGCGCCGTGATGACCGAGGTTTATCCGACAAGAACTTCACAAGAACTTCAAAAAGCCGCAAGCAGGTGACGCGCCCGCCTGACAAACGCGGACCGTTTTAAAGCTGGCTTCGCGGTCTTCCTCCGTTGATGATGGCCCTCTTCACTACCCTCGCCCTCTCCTTCCTTGTCTCCAGCGTCAACGCGCTCGGTCAGGATACCTGTGTCGCTTTCCAAGCATCCGCATCTACCTTCTCGATAGCAAGCAATGGAAAGGCTGCACCTCTGATTTTGTCTGCGGATGAGTGGCCTGGCGTTCAACGCGCCGCACGAGACTTCGCCGCAGACATCCAGCGGGTCACCGGGATAACACCGACGGTCTCCAACTCCTCCTCTGCCCCCTCTCGCTCGGCGCTCCCAATTATT
This sequence comes from Mycena olivaceomarginata, assembly GCA_029378375.1. Classification (NCBI taxonomy): domain Eukaryota; kingdom Fungi; phylum Basidiomycota; class Agaricomycetes; order Agaricales; family Mycenaceae; genus Mycena; species Mycena olivaceomarginata. Next base: position 229,994 of record JARKIC010000020.1, on the reverse strand, counting down.
ATCGGCACACTCGGAAAATCCTCCCTGATCAACCAGATCGTAAACTCCACAAAGCTCGACGTGTCTTCCATCGAAAACAACTGGGAGGCATTCATGACGCGGGTGGTTGCGAACCCGCTTCCCGGCATTGCCAAGGCATACCTGGTCATTGGGGCGGACAAAAGAGGGACTATATTTGCTCTGTAAGACTCTAACATAAGCTGTTCCTTGTTTATATCAGGCTAACCGCCTGACTAGATACGACCATTCTGAGCAATTTGGTGCGCAATCATCTGCTCCGTCCTCCATACGATGTTGAACCTACGTCGTCTAGGTGTCTCGCCGTGGTATTGGTACGGATGTTTCAGATTAGGACCTGGGAGACTAATCCGTCCGCAGGTGGGCTGATGTTCCAACTACCCAACATTCCGCACTCTTCGTTACGCCTGGTGGTTGCTCCCACGGCACGCCGTCTGTAAAATACCGAGCGATATTCCTCAACGACGAGCAACCGGCGCTCCAGAACTGGGCCGCAGAGAAATTTACAAACGGCACTGGTGCAGCGTTGACAGGCTCGCCACTCAACCATTTGTTTTACACGAAATTGTGAGAATTTGTAACTCAGTATCGATGTCTGCTGAAGCATTGCCAGATTTGAATTGATGCTCCGCTTCAAGGCGAATCATCTTTGGCCCGGTATGTTCGACGACACCTGTCTACGCAGATCCTTCTCATTTCACCTTTTTTTCATAGCGCAATGGAGCAGGTTGGGCATCGCACATTTACCACCTCTCCGCTAATTGCAATTTCTAGCGCCTTTGGAATCGACGATTCACAGAATCAATTTCTGGCGGATTATTACGGGATAGTCATGGGCTCCAGGTGCGTAACTTATATAAATTTCTCGTTCGCCGTCGATGTATTGAACTCTGCCATAGTCACGAAGAGCCAATGATGCGTTCAATTCCAGTACGTGTTGGATTGAGCCTGTAAAGTGTTGCTCACATATTCTAGGTCGAATGGAATCTTCTCGGTACGGGTGCCTGGGATTACTCGTATGTCGTTCTCACACTCCGGTCATCATGGCTATGCTAACCTCTCTTCACAGGGTCAACCCTCAGGTACCCCAACCGTTCACGTTGTCAAATAGCTCGACTTCATCATCCTTCAGAATATCAATGCGTTTTGGGTTAACGGGACCATCCGATCCAAGCCGTTCGAGAATGTGTGGACCATCGGAATGCGGGGGAAACGGAGATGGTATAGATGTCCTTTCCAAACCTGGGGATCCCAAACGAAGAGATTGATTCCATCGACAGAACCGATATCTGGTGCTGACGCAATAACCCTCCTTCAAGATATAACGGCCAACCAGACGCAGATTTTCCGTCAGGTCTTCAACGGAACGGACCCCAGTACCATTCCCCAGGTCTGGGCGCTTTACAAGGAGGTCGAGGGGTACTACGATCAGGGTCTGCAAGTCGAAGACTATGTCACGTTGCTCTGGTCAGACGACAAGTATGTCTTATATTATCCGTGTGGAGCAGACCTAACTTTGGTAGCTGGGGGAATGTGCGCCGATACCCACTTCCTTCGGAGCGAAACAGGACGGGTGGAGCTGGCGTATATTATCATGTGGGTTCTAATTGGACTATTTCAGGTGCGGATGACTGACTTGACACCTCAATCAGCTCGACTACGTGAGACGCATGCGTGGAAAAATTGCAACTGACCGACTCTGATTCAAGGTTGGCGACCCGCGAGATTATAAATGGATTGCTGTAAGTGTCGCACCATATCCTAAGGCGATTTACAATCTTATATTGTGCAGAGCTCTCAAATCTCCAAGGTCCTTCTAGTCCTCGAGGTCGTCTCCTTCTAACCAGTAACTCTAATCACATAGATCCACGAGCAAATGTCCATCGCCATCGACCGTGATGCAACCCGTCTTTGGGTGCTGAACGTCGGAGATTTGAAACCATTGGAAAGAGAAACCGAGTTCTTTATTTCCTATGGGTGGAACGCAACGCGATGGAACGCGGACAATCTCGATACCTTCGTTTCCAGCTGGGCCAAACGAGAGTTCGACGTATCCGACTCGGATGCTGCTGCTGTTACAGACATTGTCGCGAACCTGACTCGATTCAATGCCCGCAGGAAGCCTGAACTTTTGAATTCCACGACATTTAGCTTGATCAATTATCGAGAGTAAGTGTCTCAACGTTTTGAGCCGGGTCAATGACGTTCTACTGTAGGTCCGACAATGTGCTGGCTGCATGGAACCAGCTCCAGACCGCCTCGACCGCGATCTACAACAAGCTACCATCCGCCACAAAGCCTGCATTCTTCCAACTTGTGCATCATCCGGTATTGGCGAGCGCGAACCTCGGAAACATGCTCATTGCGGCGGGCAAGAATAATCTCCGAGCCAGTCAGGCGCGACTCAGCGCCAACACGCTCGCAGACCAGGTTGAAACCCTGTTTGAGCATGATTTCGATCTCGAAGCACAATATCACAGCCTGCTGGATGGCGAGTCTCTTATTCTCTTCCCGCCAGCTGTGCTGACCTTCTGCATCAAAGGCAAATGGGACCAGTGCGTAGTCGTCTCATTTCGCGTGCCTTTTAAATTCAATTCGACCTCAGCATGATGGACCAAACACGTGAATGACCTACCTGTCTAATAAAAGGAGTTCAACTGACTTGGGGTGTAGATCTCGGATACGCATACTGGCAGCAACCGATGACTAACTCGTATGGTTTTCTCTTTCTTGCGTAGCATCGTGCCTAACGCTTCACCGTTCTAGCATGCCCCTCATTACTCGGGTCCAAAAGAATAAGCAAGCATTGCCGGGCGTGATGCGTATTTCACCGGAAGGGTCACTCGCGGCTTGGTTTGAACTTCTCATTGCACGAGGCACTATACTCATTCATCTTCAGGCCGGGAGACAACCAATTCCAATGTTCCAATCACTTCAACTGTCCTCCACCGTAAGCGTGCTCTGCTCCACCTGACATACATGTTTAGCTCGCCATTTAGGACTCTCAACATTGACCAGTTTGACCCAATCCCCAACCGCTTCATTGACGTCGGTGCTGGTGGGCCCACACCCTTCACATTCACTGCGGTTTCCAATTCTTCCTGGCTGACTGTCTCCCCGGCGCATGGTTCTATCTCTCCGGCGAACCCCGAGGAGCGGGTATTTGCGTCTGTGGACTGGACTAAGCTTCCAGAAGGTCTGAGCGCTGCGAACATTACATTCACGGCTGTATCTGGCTCCCCACCGACAACTATGATGTTTCCGGCGTTTATAGTTGCCAACAAGACGAGCGTTCCAGCTGGATTCAAAGGTACGAACCCGGGTTCCTGAACATGTTCGGATTTCGCTGAACCAAGGCACCATAGGATTTGTCGAAGCTAGTGGTGCAATCGCTTTCGAGGCGGAGCATGCCACGAGGAACAATTCCGTCGCAGGTATGTTTTGGAAAGTTCTACCCGGCCTGGGCAGAACTCTGTCTGGCGTCACGCCGTGGCCGAGACTGGGCAACAATGAAAACAACTTTACGGCGGGCGCCGGACCCTCCCTGTGCGCTCTTTTGCGACCTCACTCTTCCTTGGACTAAGATCAATGACAGGGAATATGACTTCTATACCTTCACCAACTCGAATGCGACTGTCACAACATATGTCTCGCCGTCGAACAACGGACTCGGCGCAGATCGTCCGCTTGGATTTGCGGTCCAGATAGACAGTGGTGCGCCTCAGAGTAACTACTTCTTCCCACCCGCAGCGCCTGGCCAGCAGCCTGCTGCGTGGGACGGTAACGACGGATTTGTCGCGAACTCAATTATCGCGGTGCCCAATTCTCTGACTCTACCCCCTGGCGCGCACACGCTCAAGGTTTGTTTCACCTCCTAGTTTCCAACATGTCGATCGATTAATACGCGGACAGATATCTATGATTGAGCCTGCTGTGGTCGTCCAGAAGGTTGTCATTAGTATGTGTTTTGTTTCATGCTTGTGCGCAATTCTACTCCGCTGAACATCTGTGTTTGAAAGATACTGGGGGCGTGAAGCCGAGTTATCTGGGGCCACCGGAAAGCGTTTTGATCAAGTGAGGCGTTGGCTGCGTACGACGGAGATTATGTCAAATAAATAAATAAAATGGCGCGCGCGCCAAACGGCTTGCACATCGGAACATCAATTTGTCTACGGTTCGGAGAAATTGGGGTTGAGCTCCTCAATGCCAGCCATTTTATAAGTTAGCTCATGCCAACGACGACTGACTGTTGCAAGACAGACCCCTCCTGTGATCCATTGGAGTTCCTGAAATGGTGTTCCAGGTTGAGGCGGAGTCGGAACATAGAAACTGATTCGCCAGCGCCTCGTGTGAACAGGTGTTTATCCGTTGGCCGACTACAATGCGGCGGGGCCAAATAAAGTAGTCGTTACACGCGCCTTCCCGCTGTGGTATCATGCTGGCAGAAAGAAGCAGCGTGCTAGGCTGTCAAGTCTATTTATGCCTGGAATCCTTCAATTACAAGGTTCAATCGACGGCCAACTGGAAACTGCCGTCTCCGGATGGATGAGCTCTGGAGCGATGCTAGAATATGGTTCAATGACTGGGCATGGCCCCGGGCCCGCGTTCGTTACTCGTACTTTCGTCCTCAGCGGTGGGGTGTGGATCGGAAGCAGCCATGTTTCCCTGGTTGCGGTTAGCTTCCCGATCATTTGAACTTTTCTGACCGAGAGGAGTGGGTCGTTGGACGATCAGAACGAACAGCAGAATTTGACACAGGGAGTATGAACCTGAATCTCGTGGGAGGGCTTCAGTCAAAGAGGACCCAGAATCGACAAGGAACCAAGAACACGAGGATCATCGACGATTTCCTCCTCAAACCATGAAACACAGATTTTAGGTGGCGGGCGTTTTCAAAGATCCACATGCGCACGCACGCCGACCTATGATGACAATTGATGAAAGCTGGGTAGCTAGCCCGACTCTCATCAATCGTGTCGGTTTTCCGGAAGCGCCTGGTATCGAGTCTCTCCCAAAGTAAGAAGTGATAAGTACCATACCCTGCGTGGCCCGAACGCAAGTTGAATGGGTCGTTTCCCAAATTTCGGATCATCGGAAAGAGATCAGAAGGATCGTGTAGGATGAAACATCTCAACTGATCGCACCACAACGGAAATATCGTGAACTAGTCCCCACAACCTTTTTATGAGATCATCCACAGTTCCATTAGTAAATCGTTGTTAATGTACAGGATCTTGGGTTGATGGTCCAGAAAATATATGGAAATGTCGGGGGCAGACTGATCTGCAGTGGGTCATGGTGTGAGAGCCCCAGATGCACCCCACCTCCGCTACTGGGGCTTGTAGCGCGAGTAATTTTGGCAGTACAGATTTTGGTAGTGCGGTGATCAAAACGGAAGAAAATTGAAGATTCAACCAGTTTGTTCATTACTTTTTGAGTATTCGGTGATACGTCGCAAATGTGGATGGCCTCCTAGACTGATTCATGCTTTCTGACGCATCTTGATCCTGAATTCATGTGTACTGCCGAAGACACAAGGAACGAGCAGTGAATGTGGTCGGGAATCATGATACCTAACCCAAGAAGATCCACCAACTACATCTTCAGACTTTTGATAGAGGGTCCGTTGCCGGAGGCCAATAACTATTCGCATTGGTGGCTCCTCTCAGCGCGCTATTCCTTACGTTGAGAGCCCATCAGATCTTCACCAGCCAATTACCACGGTTGAAAACCAGGCTTTCCCACGCGTGACCCAGAGGCCGTGAACGGCATGACAGAAGCCGGTTGATGGAACGCTAAGATGGACCCGACAGATTGGCAGTCGTCGCCGTCACGGCGAGAGGGAGTATATATATCGGACCCCCCGCAATCTGGGCCCATCTTTCTTCCTCCCCCCATCTTCCCTGCCCAAGGCACCTTGAAGAGAGATTCGCCGACTCGCTCGCATGCCCTCAAGCACCTCCACGACGATGCCATCGAACGGTGTGCCCATTTTCTCCCCTCACCCCACATGCGCTGAATGTCGTCGCTGTCGTTAGCCTCAAACAATCCAGGGCGCGAGACATATAATTGGCCTCCAACCCGTGCACATCGAGCACTATGCACTCCTCACCAGATCACTCAACCCACGTCCACAAGCGTCGCTGGATCCGAATGTGAGCCCCACAAGCCATTCGAGGCGGAGTTTATTTGGGGTGTATCTGTGACCTTATTGTCCCCCCTTCAGATTCTTCCTCGACTCACTCAGCTCTCGACGTTGTTCCCCGTCTTCAACTTGTACCGTGCGACTTTGTACAGCCACGTGCCCCACGGTTGCAGCCTGTGGCTCTCCCGCCGCAGATAACGGGCATTACCGCAGTCACGCTGAATCCGGCGCTCCGTTCGGGCGCGGGGTCAGCGATATGCATCGACTTCTCATCAATCACATCCCAGATGATAAACGCTTGGGTGGCGCAGCCGGCGACATTCCCTGGGCTTCCATCTCTGACATTGCTTTCCAACCGTTTGTCATGGCCGATAACGGTGCATGCTTCGGGGGGAATTTGTGGTGGTCGGAGACGTCCTGAAGGCGATACGCCAGGCGCTGGCGATTCCTCTCCCTGACGAACAGATTGATGAGTTGATTCAGCGGGCCGAGGGCGCGAACGACATTAATAAAAACGATAAAAGGGCGAATGGAAGATGTCTGAAGCGGAAGAGATTGCTTGAGAGTGGGATGACCCGACTGCACCTACTTGAAGGCAGAACAAGATTTGCAGGGCTTTTGGAGAGTGCGATGGGATGTGAGGTTTGGATGTTGACTTTTGTTTGAGCAGTCTATGTAGTCTCGCGTCTCTGGACGTTATACGCCGATCATGGAGCATCATTAAACGTGCATTGTCTTATATTCGTCAGAGATTGAGATAGTTCCTGGGAGAGAAAAACAGAATAACCGTTGCTTTGGAATAATCGTCACGTGGTACTCAGCCCGTGTATTGGACGGCCAAACACGAATAATCAAAAAAATTAGTCCTCCTACAGATGCCAACCGTTAACGGAGGCATCAATGGTTACGTGAATTAGTGAAACAGAAAGATGATGGTAGATCTCTTCGGGAGGCCCACGGTTGGGTGAATACCACACTGTGTGAAGTATTCGTCGTGAAATTCAACAGATAAGTCTTGAATTTCAATATTCTTGATGGTTTGTTACACTGTGCATCGTGAATTTCAAGCTCTGTTTCATGACTGTGTGTTCCAACTTTTTACCCATACATAGGTGTACCGGCCGAGCTCTTTTTTTTTGTCTAAAAGTTGTGAACCACTTCAAAAATGTGTTTTCGAGGATTGACGAAATTTGCAGATACTGTTAAACCGCAACCACAAGAATAGCAGCCCAACCCGAAAGTTTCTGAGCAGGGTTCAATGCCATGTACGCGGAAGACTGGCGTGTATCGAGAATGAGCCGCGTCCCGGATCGCGAGCCAGCCTTTTCACAGACGGCATTGAGGCTAATGAGGCAGATTGCAGACACAATTTCGCCGCGCGTGGACAGCCGAAATGGGAAATCGCGATCAATGCAAAGAGATTCGGGCCTTTGTGATAATGTACTGTAGCATTTCGTTCAATTCATCAGGAAAACCGGCCGACACTTGACAGTGTTTGACAGCGCTGCATAGCATCCATAGTGTCTCTAGTAGCCATAGCTACATGCCCAATATGCAGCGCTAGGACATCACTGTGGGATGCTAGACAGCTCCGCGCTACCACTATGGGATACTAGCCAATACTAGGCTATTGCTGGAAAGCCGGCCTGTGTGCCGGCAGAAACCCTAGCTTTTATACGCTACGCAGTCCCGGTGTATTGAGCAAGAAAATAATTCTTGCCTGCTCTCAATGACCAATAACGACAGAAGAATGAAACAATCGATGTATATTAGCAATATAACTACCACATGAGCTCACGAAAGTACTACTGGTTCTCACCACAGCCAACATGGGCAGGAACACGACACTGTACACGTTGTCGACAGGGCCCCTTAAGCGGTGGACGAGGGTGTGCATGTCGCTCTTCACGGTGTTGCATCTCGGCGAGGGGGACGACGGAGTACGCAGGCAGGACGGCGGTGTAGTCGACGCGGATGAGGAGCTTGCAGGAGCGCAGCGCGAGGTACGTCGAGCACACGAGGCGCCGGAGAAGCGGGAGGTGGTGCCGCACGTTGCAGATGGGGAGATGGTGGAAGAACGCCGCGTCGGATTTAGAGATGGCTTGGGATTTGCCCTCTGGGATCAGTGAGCGTGGAGGAAGGAGGGAATGGGCAGGGGGGGGACGTACCGAAGCGCTCGCACTGCTTCATCTTGCACATGGTCTTGTACCCGCCTTGCTTCCATGCGAGCGTCTGGCACTCCTTGGAGCAGTACAGTGTCGTAGAGCAGCCGCCACACTTGCAGAAAGTATTCTTTGCGTCGACTTTGGGGCACTGGAGGAGTTGGTCAGTCAGAGCCATAGCAAAACTTTAGTACATACCTCGACATTGTCGCACGTCGCAGCCCTCCCTTTCACTGCGACTGCCTGCATCGCAACAAAGTGCATAGTGCATGAGCGCGGGCAGCGTGCGCATGCCAGCACGTATGAGCCATGCACATGCGCCTGCCGTCCGCCGCCCCACTATGCGCGTGCCCGCCGTGTCCACCTGTGCCTGCAGCGCTAGCGCTTTACCCGCCGTGCGGCGAGCACTGCCGTGGCGGCGCCCGCCTTACCCTGGCCACAGGGTGGTGCCAACTGTGGACATATGGACGCCACACCACTGGACGAGATCGCCACTGGGTGAGGAGGATGGATTGCGGGGGATGTGGGATCGTGATGGTGCACCTAACAAGAGGACGATAGCGCAGACACCTAGGCACACATTTGAGTACAGCGCAGGAAGGAGATGAAAAATTGTCACCTACTTGGATCTGGGTATCTTCTGTCCCCGCCACAAGCAGCGCGCTGTCGGGAAGGCGGGAGACGAGAAGATGGTGGCAAGAGGAAAGAACAACCATTGTGGCAGTGAAGCACGTGTGACGGACTTTGAGCACCGATCATTGGATCAAGCCGACGCCTTGGTCTTTTGTCTTTTGTCGTCGACCACAACCGTATTTGAGTGCGATTTATGTGTAGGGCCATGCAATAGTAATTTGAATTCCAAAGCCGCAGAAATAACGGGACAAGAAGATAATAAAATAAAATAAAACTCAATGTAGAAATACGCGATGAGATAGAAAAGCGCCAAGTACATACCAGCAGCCCGACCGACCGAAAAAATTCATAGATTATATAAGTAAGAGCACTCAGCGCCGGCGCCCTCCTACTTCTTGTGCTCGCCTCCGTGCTGACCAGGAGGGAGATAGCGGGACAGAGAATGGGTAACGGAGAACTTGAATGATGCAGCATGTTATGCGGCTAGTTGCCTAGCTTTCCATAGCATATAGTGAACACTATACAGTGCTACTACAGTGCTAGGCAGCGCTACGCGAGCGCTATGGGCTTCTATGGTTGCTATGGGCACTATGGCCAACTACGGCTCGGCTACGGTTTTCCTGATGTTCGCGGGGCCTGTGACGCGTGACACCCGTTCGCGAACTTTGGTTTTCGCGAATTGGCTCGGGGGACCGTGACACAGAAAAAAATTCGCATTTTTGCCCGAAGCACCAGAGTTCATTTCTCAAATAAGCACACTCACGCACCAGCATGTGTTTATGGCGCCAACAAGAAAGCCGCATCAAAGATGGCGCAACAAAATTGAGTGCCATTACTCTTTTGGCGCACCGTTGTCCTCGTCGCAATATTTGGTTTCCGCAAGTTCCTTGTAGTTCTCACCTTCGTAAATGAATCCAGTCCGGATCCCAATGGTGCGAGCAATGAGCATCGAGGGAGAGGGAGAAGAGGAGTTGCTGTCAAATGTGGCAGCCGTGTGGAAGATCGTGTGAGCGCCGCGGCAAATCAAACACCGAGGTAAGTACTTGGGGAAAAAATCGCATTTTTTTGCGGTTTTTTGGCGATTTTGTGACTTCTTTCGCAAGTTCGCGACTGGGCTCGGTGACCCGTGACATTCGCGAAATTTTTTGCGAATTTGGGGGCCTGTGACGCGTGACACGCGAATTGAACGAAATGCTACAGTATCACTACTTATATTCAGCTACCTTTGCTAACAGCAGGTGCTTCCCTCACGCACACCTCGATCTCAGCTACTCTCCACCTGATCACCTCCTCGTCGTCTCACTGCTGTTGCGCAAGGAGACCACTTTATCCTCTACAGCGTTGTGTGTAGTCCCAAGATAGAAATTAGAGGTGACGCAACCCGCGATGAGGGCAAGGAACAAGAGAATGAGGGAGGCCAGGAACAGAGTGCATACCCATATTGTCGTACGCTAAGAGCAGTCACTTTTGCATCAATGGCACGTGTTCCCTAATATTCACATTTGATCACCTCGTCGTGGGGCTCCGACAAACGTGCAACCAGGATGGAGCCGTAGATGTCTGCGATCTCAGTCGAGTTGAGGGTGGCGCCATTGTGGCGCCAAGGTTCTTCTCCAGATTTGCTGCTAGGTTGGCGTTCCAGACGGCGGTGGCGACCGTGGAACCAATGCTGCCGCCGAGGTTGGTGCAGAGCTGGAGAAGGGCGATAGTGAGAGCCATGTCCTTACAAAGTGTCAGTGCCCAGCCGGGCAGTAGTTTGGGACAGGCAGCGGGCTGACCTGGTGACGCACGCTCGCCTGGGTTGCTACTATGGAGCCGATACTTGAGAAGGCGCCACCGAGGGAGTAAAGGATTTGACTGATGACCAGCACGGCATCGCTGGCAAGTCAGGAAGTCAGCTCGTGGAGCCCCCTTGAAATTGAAAATCTCAGCAGGCCTTTTGTTACCGTGGACGGTGAGGAAGACGAGACCCTGCCAACTGCATAAAATATGCATCAGTATGTTTGATGTCAAGATCCAGGGGGAGGGAGATAGTGTACATGATCGTGATGCACAGACCTGCACGCTGGATATATTTGTACCGGTGGGTAATCCGCTGCAGTGCTCCTGCGCAGACCCCAAAGACGCACAGACCAACGGTGACAGTATTGGTGAAGTAAGTGTAATTCGTGAGCTTAAGGTGGGGATCAGCAAGAATTGTGTTCGAGCAGGTGTTAGGGAACTCACCGACCAGTCCTTGACGACGTAGACATAAGATGAGAAGTACGTCAAAAATATGTTCCCGGAAAGGAAAGTCATGAAGTCGATGATGATGCAGCAGATCTGAGGAGGAGAGGAGGATTAGGGTTATGTAAACACCTGGCAGATCTGGTTTGTTGGTAGCTTACCAGTGTCTTGTTGATTACCCGGCGCGGCATTATAGGATGTGAGGCAATTTTTAGCTCCCAGAGCGCAAAAGCGATCACGAGAAAGCCGCCAACGAGAAGCATGGCAATGAGGGAAGCTCAAATCGACGCTCGAGTGAGAAACATAGAGATAGAATAAAAAAGCGGCTTACAGTTCTTCCACCCATTTTCGGCCCCCATGTACAGCGTGAACGACAACAAAATGAGGGAGAATGCGACACCCAGGAGGAGGAGGCCGAAGGCGTCGATAATCCCCGTATAATGAAGCACCGTCTGGACGAGGGAACGGTCTTGTTCTGCAGCGGTGAGCTTACGGCGAGCGTAGGAAGAGGATGCCAGCGAAAGAGCTGGCAGAACCGATTTTCAGGTCCGTAGCAAGGCAATATACGAAAATTCGCCCAGAAGAGCACGACAACAATGGGGGCTATGCATGCAGGGACGATGATGATGAACATCCCATACTGCGGAGAAGAATCAGCGACACAAATGAAAGAGAAGTAATTATAACTAGACGCACGCCCCAGTGCCACCTGTTCTCGGTGTTGGCAGAGATCACGCTCGAGATGTTGCCCGCGAGGAACGCGGTCAGTATGGATGGCGTACTACTGAGGCCCTGAATAAATCCGCGCCATTGGAGAGAAGATATGTCGACCAGGATAAGATTGTTGACTGCGAGAGCCGGTCCGGTCAGCTGTACTGCAGACTCGGAGGCGGAAATCTCCTCGTTCGAATTTACATACCGAACGCGATTCCGCAGTTTCCGATCGTGTAAATGACCTGCCCTGATAAGAGTGTATGTGCGTCAAATAAAAACGGCGCCGGGAAGCAGGAGAGGTGGCACGACTAACCGCCAGTGACGGCATCGATTGTTTTCGACGATGCAACAACGATGTAGCCTACGCAATGGAAGACAACGGCCATCGGACGACTCAAAAGATCGGCATTCTGACGAGTTTATGGGTCAGAAACAGTAGTTTAGACTATAACGGCTACAGACCTTTGCAATGAAGGGTGGAGCGACGGCGTACATGATCCCGACAACGACAGAAATTGTGCCAATGAGGGGATGGCTCGCAAAGGACGATTCTGCGTAGATTTCGTCTGCAGGAACGTTCAGCGTCAACGCCACTTGGGCAGAAAGGAGCTTACAGGTGTACGTGGTCCCGCCGCCGAGTATAACATGCGAGCTTGCGAGCACATATTTGTTATAGTGTCTGTCTGCGAGAGACTAGCTGCTGAGATGGTATACGAATGCCAGGACGGCCAGGGAGCTGTCAGGCAGTCAGCAGCTTTTTGAACTGGCCACAGGAGAATTCCAGTACCCACCCATATAGCATCCACAGCTTCCATCCTTTGCTGAAGACGAGGTCTGTATTTCAACCATAAGGTGCGGCCTCCCGGATGTGCTCTCGGACTCGCAAAGCACCTCAATGCGGGTGCCACCGTCGTCCTGGTCAACCGCGAGAGAGCCTTCAACATCCGATTCCTTGCCCAGTGTGGCAAGGTGAGGGGAGCCGCCTTCTTTCTCGTCTGGGGAGGAGGCGGACATGGTGAATTAGACTCTAGCGGTTCAGACTTTTTGGCGTCGAGGGTACTTGTACCCTGAGAGGAGTAATTGGACAAGGGGGCAAGATCGCCTTAAGATCGGGACCATACGACAACAAGCGGACAATATCTAGCCCCATTGGCACCCCATTGGCACACTATTCGGCGCGCAGTTTCCAGAAGGTCGGCAGTTTTTCTTGATCAAAGATATCTCGAGGCAGATGCAAATTGTCGGAGCAGCCCAGGTCCAGAGCAGTCCAAGTCCAGAATCGGTTCGAACTCTCCGGGATCTAGTTCAGCCCGTTCAACCCATGTATAATACAACACGCGTTGAGCGAGATATCCTGGGTCGGAAGACGCACTAAAAACCGCGCCGCGCGTGGGGAGAGACAGTTTGTCATGCAGCCTCAATGCGGAAGCGTATCGGATAGAGACAATCACCACACTAAGGCAATGTGCCACTCAAGCGTCCGTTACATGGGTATGGCATCAATGCGCAGGGAACTTGGCTGTCCAGGGCCCACGTGAAAGGCTACCTCTCTTGCACCCAACCACCTCCGATATTGCTCTTTATGTTTTCTTGTCGGTTGTTCAAGGGTAATGCACAGACCTATGCTTGCTATCCGCGTTATGGAAATTAGTCTGATGTCCCTTTGCGAAAATAGAGAGCCGCACCTGAACGGATTGGTACCGTCAATGCAGATATTAAAACCGACTGCATCTGCCGCAATACCAGGTGATCCTTGTCGCTCCAGCCTATCGCCAGGCATATATGACCTACCTAACAGCGGGGGAACATGCCTGAATGGTTCAGCTTGCCTGTGTTTCCTTTGCTTGTATTAAGTTTCCTGGATAGTATATGCCACCAATACCCGTCTTCTTAGCTTTCTTCGTGAGAGGTCTATTGCCTCGTTTGCGAGGTAGATTGATTTTCACAGCGAGTGGGCCGTTGACGACTGTAGCATACAATTAGGACGTGTTGTATGTTGGTACAGTACCTGCTTGTTCCTAATTGGGACCTCCGCAGTAATACATCCTTCCTTCCTTCCTTCCTTCCACACGAGTGGAATTACGCAGAGTTCCCGAAGATGGCAGAGACTGGTAGGAGGGCAGACAAGGCCGCTTTTCCCAAGCGATCGGAAGAAAACTGGATCGCCATTAACCGACGAAACATCATGTGCCGATTGATGTTCGTAAGGAGGTGGAAGACCTACAGGTAACCCTGTATTCGGCATTTTGTATCGGGCAAATTTGAACTCGGGACGTAAATCTGAGCTTCCATTAGCACGAAACAAGAGGCACAAAGCACCCCATTACAGGCGGTGTCAGAGAGAAAAACATGTGTGTCTGAAGGATCGCAACCGACGTATCGAAACCGTTCCAAGGAGCAATCAAAGTGGGCACATGATGATGAGAAATAAGGAGAACTCACCGAGAAATCGAGTGGACCCAGAGGTGGACCGGTTCGTTCGTGAGATTGAGTTGCCGCAACGTACAGAAAACAGAGAGACTTGGAGATGGTGCTACGCAGGAGAGATAGGCTGAGAGAAGAGACGGCGAAGAGGAGTGCTCCAGAGGTAAGGTATCGGACCGCAGCGAATAACGAGCCCAAGAGTTGGTGCACATTCTGCGAGGCCACGGCCGGAGTTAAAGGCAATGAGGTAGAAGAAAAGAAGGAGGAGGAGGGGGAGGGGAGGTGTTGGTGGATGTGATGGAGGGGGAAATGCCTTAGCTGTGTAGTAGGTCTTTTATACGGCCGATGTCGGGTGATGTAGTCTCTTGCACTGACTTCCCACTCGCAACCTCGTTCTGAAGGGGTGATGTCGAGTTACCCTCGCCGAGCCATTTGTGCCAAAAGTGCCCACTGCCGATTGGCTCATTCACAAACAGGATTTATCCTGTATGTGCCTATTTGGGGGGAGTTTGAGGGGGGAGGACTGAGAATGTCGCCTTTTCGTCACAGGACTTGCATTTATTACCATTTGGAGCTAATGTAAATCGGACGGCCCCGGGGCGATCCCGGCCCGTCTTCTTTCCGGAGCACATCTTTCAGCAACACAAACCTCAATGTGAGCTGGTCGGCGCGCAAGCGCTGACCGAGCGAACATTGAGCTCTCGGCATGTCTGAAATCCAGACGTCTCCCAGTTTTCCTGTTTGTGACCCGCCGCTCGCCGGCCTACGCCCATCATCAATGCTGCACGGGCATATACTTATGCGCACGTGTCCTGGTTCCCTGGTGACAAGAAATTGAAGAACGAAGCGAAAGTCGACTGAAGTAGCGCAAGGACACTTCTTAATTACATAAAATTGTATAAGTAAGTAAGAAGGACATATCAGAGGACTCCAACCCAACTCAAATTATGTCTCTTAAAGGAATACAACTACTTAGTGCTGCGCAGGGGTGCTATGATGAAGTGGCGAAAGCGGCCAAAATCGGACCGTTTTGGATTCCCAAACGAGTTTCGCGAAGAAGACCAGAAGTTTGCCAGAGATATATCCGAGCGGAATGTGGCACTCGGTGCCGAAGCTGAAGCCTGAAACGTCTCAAAATGCCAAACATGGTATGCAGACGCGATCCGGTTCTGAATGCCAAGGACCGCCCTGCAGTATTCACTTCAAATTTGGGATTCTTTATTCAACATCATCTGGTTCAATTTTCCGACTCTGAATTCAACCTGCATCATGTGGTTCTAAGAGAGTATCCAAACTCAATACACTAATACCCCGCTGCTCTTTCAGCTGATTTTTCGTGTTTATCCTTGGATCCGACGTGAAGCCCATATCCTTGGACTTAAAAGCGCCCGTGGCCTGTCATACATAGTCGACATGGCGAAATTCAGCTCCCTCGTTTTTTCCCTTCTTACTGTTCTCACCGTCGTGCGTGGTCATGGGTACGTTCAACAGATTACCGCTGGGTCAGCGGTATATACAGGGTACCTCCCGTACACCGACCCATACTACAAGCAAGTCTTTTTCGTTGCTCGCAGACGATACTTACTGTTCTTGATTGTTCCACACTTCACCCAGCCCACCGGTGTGTATCGACTATTTCTTATCGCATCCAACTGCTCAGATCTTCTAGCCCCAGCGAATTGTCCGCGCCATTCCTGGAAACGGTGAGTTGCACGTTGACCGTCTATCTTTATTCACTTCGTTATCAGGTCCCATTACCGACCTCTCTCTCATTGAGTAATACCTGCGGAGATAATTTCACTTTGCCGCAATTTAACGAACCGCAGTGTCCAGTGCAACGGCTGGAGCGAGGGTGGAGTAATCGGCTCTATCCCCGGTATGCAACCGAAGCCGGAAACTGTCCGTTGGATTGACCATACTCTTCTCAGCACCATTGTACGCAACCGTCGCTGCTGGAACAGCCCTGGGCTTGAACTGGACCACCTGGCCAGACAGCCACATGGTCAGTCTTATCATGATCCACCTTTCATAAATTATTGCCTACTCTGCGGCAGGGTCCAATGATCACATATATGGCCCTCGCGCCCACCAACATCACTGGCTGGCAGCCCGGAAAGGCGTGCGTCGTTTCCACTCCCACCAATTTCACCAACTCAATATTCTCCAGAGCAGTGTGGTTCAAAGTCGCTCAGTCTGGCAAGAACGCGGCAGGACTCTGGGCGGCAACCGACCTACTCACGGCCTCGAATAGCGTCTACTCATTCACTATCCCTCAGAAGCTCAAGCCAGGCCAGTATATTATACGCCATGAAATGTTCGTACTTCTCATTGCTTCCGCGGACTCGGAGTCTGATAGTTGATTAAATCCCCCCCAGTATTGCACTCCATTCGGGTAAGAAACTATTACCAATGCAGACACATTGAGTAGAAGGTTGAACCCCGCTAGCCTACACCTACCCCGGAGCGCAAGTCTACCCCTCCTGTATCCAAGTTCAAGTGACGGGCTCTGGTACGGCTGTCCCACCCGCCTCGTCTCTCGTTGCGTTCCCAGGTTTATTCAAACACCTATCCGGTCTCGAAGACGTCTGATGTTATTTCCGCAGGAGCGTACACTGCGACGACCCCTGGTAAGCAATCGCTTGAAGCTCTAGCGACTTGACGCTGAGATTGCCCTGGCTCCTGATTCCAGGGATCGTTTACAATGCATACACTGGTGAGTTGGCTCGTCCCCCTTGTCGACCAATTATCTGATGAATCCGACTCACAGATACTGGCGTGCGTTCCAGCTGCACCAAATACTGAACAATTCACTTACAGCGGTTCATATTTCAGGCCTACCCGATTCCCGGTCCCGCCGTGTAAGTGGAATATCACCGACTGAAGTCGCAGAGCGCTGATTTAAATTTTTGGAGCAGATGGACTCCATAAGAATGAATTCCAATCACTCAGAGCGGTGCGCATGCGCAGACCGTGAAAGGAAGATGAATGCGATGGAAATGTTCTCAGTTCTGATTTCTTTTTGTACTTACAACTCTTATCCGAATTTCAATATGCGATTCCATCTGACTCTGTGACACTCTCTCGTAGATAGACACTACAGACGTCTGAGACAGCTGAAGCTCCGAGTACCTCGCTTGTTTGTACCCCCTTGTTGATTTTTTTGATGTTGTTACTTTTGGCGGCGGCTTCCCTATCGGCATCCAACTCTCGACGTAGAGTCTCGGACCGTATCGCTCGAGGCAGCAACTTCCCGAGCTAATTAATAGTCGCACTTGGTGAGTGCACATACAACGCGTAGGCAACGAAACACACCTTTTGGACTAAGGATCTCTCAGCGTCGAAGACATCCAACGCCCTCTGGCATATACGTTGATCGAAGCTGGAGAGTGAGGTGGTGACCACCGACCCGGTGGACGCCGGATACTGCTGCGGGAGGCCCGAGATTTCGCTTCTCGGCGCGGCCCGGCAAAGCACTCACTTAAAGGAGTGCCGAAGGAATTTGGAAGGGAGACAGGCGTCCTTGGCAGGGGTGGGCTGGCAATGGGCTGGAAGTAAGCGAGAAAAGTGACTTCGGGTGGGTGACTGCGAGGCTGCATGGCGGCCGGAGCTACCCGGTCGACGAAATACCCACGATAGTAATACGCCTTTTAAAGACCGAACTTACATTTACTGCACTATTTCGACCAAGCGCTCAGTCACGCGTCACACTCAAGATTTTTTGATGTGTGCAAAAATCGTCTTAATTCAAAAGAAATTTTTTCGGCCTTCTCGGATGAGAAATTACATAATTTTGATGAACACCGAAATAGTACAGTAATCAGGGTAGGGTCAAGTTTCGAGTCAGAATGGCGCTTGATGCTTGTGCAGAACGATGACCAGACAGTCAACGGCCACTGGGCTGAGTCGAAGACGGGATGGCTTGAATCATGGAGAAACGACCAAACTTGCCACGTTTGTTGACATTGCGACACATGTTCAACGTTCAACTTCCACCCGGACAGGCCAGTGCATTTCAGCGGAGCAGAACGCTCAGATTCCGGATTGCTCCTGAGATAATGGTGCCCACTGTATGATAGTTTGCATAATTTCAGCTGAAATCCCGCTCTTCATTCTGTACCGATTAAGTATTGACTGCATGAGAATAATATATGAGTCCTGTAACGCACGGAAATCCACTTGGTCATCCAACGGCTGATTCAACGAATCGGATGCCCCCACTCCTCTGGAGTTCAGCGGAATCCACGAACTTTAGTTATCGGCCGAGGATGACTATTTCAAACCTCATTGCGAACCCCGACAATCGCAGTCGCGGAAATTACTCTCCCCGACGTTCGCGCACACGTGGGTGCATTCTCTCCTTCCCGGCGATCGCCTACACGTACGCGCGGATCACGTTGGGGACACATATCGTATATGTTGTTCGGGTGCCCATTGAGGTTTTATTCCTGACTGCGAATATCGAGGGGTTGATCGCGGGTTGTAAACCTTATTTTCATTGGCCTCCTCCAGCATTCTGTGCTTCGTTGGCTCGATTTATGCAAAACTGCCGTTGTAAGCCGGGAAACGAGGACACAAAATGTGGTAGAGGTATTGTGAAATATTTTGAGTCCTGTTAGAGTTCGGCTGTTTACGCAGGTGAAACCTTGAACTTCTATTAAGTACGTACAACCTTGATAGTGCGGGCATCAGGGAAGCAGTAAAGGTAATAGATGTTTGGGAAGTCATTAGGATCACGTCTTCTCGGCGAGTGCAGAAAACGTCTCTTCGTCTTCAGGCGAGTCTCTGGGATTGGGGACTGTTTCTTTTACCGAAGTTTCGTCTCTTGCGGCTTCGCAAATGGGAACATTCATGCTACCTATCATCCTGTTTTGCAAGAGCATAGATTCTCATGGCCTTCCAAGTCAGGTGCTCAAAATTTCAGAATCATTTTCTTGGCAGTCAGCTCTCCAAAAGTGTCTAAAATCTGCCATACATTGCTGCCGGTACAGATCTTTATCTTGAGATCAGAAAGTTTCACTCTTGATAGCAGCTGTAGCCTATTAGGTCCGGGCCTGCCGGTTCCGAGCACTTGACTATGGGTGGATGGGCAAAGGAAGTGGTGCCAGTGTTACTTGACGGTTTCAGCTCACTACCTGCACCGTATTCGCCTCAGCTTGAGAACAAGTAGGTGTCGCGGGGTCTTCCGATTATTCCAACCTGCCGAGGTCTGCCTTTTTTTGATACTGCCGAGCTACGGCAAATCACAGCAACTCCCGGCGGACTTCGTGATGGGCTGATCGGCAGTGTTCGGCAATGGTTCCACTTTGTCTTTCAACCCATTCCAATGTTCCGTTGATTCTGGATGGCTTTCGGCAAGAGTCTATATGATTGAACGGCTTAGTATTCGATTCCTCCCCCGCAAGTAGTGCTTGATTTCGGGGTTGGACGGTTCTGAAAAGTTCATGTAGCGATGGAGAAAATGGATGTGTTGCAGAGATTCAGGACTGTACTCCGTTTTAAAAAAAGAATTGTAGGAATGATCTGACGGCAAACGAAGTTTGATCAACCCCGCGCGGGAGAAGTCAGTTGAACTCACTGCCAGTGGAAGCTTGGTTCGGTTCGATTGCAGTCCACTTTCTCGTTTTGTTCTCTCTCCTTGTCCCTCTCTCTCTCGCTTCCGTCTCTCCCATTTGCTTCTTTTCTTCTATTTCTGTTCACTGTCTACTTCGGAGCCCCAACCTGCAAAAAACCAGGGCTCGATCCAGCCCGGAAGGGCACCCCCGCAGACACACGTGCGTTGGGCGACGACGATCACCCGCGCGGATCGCCCAACTGGGGATAGACAGATATGAATTATATTGCTCGGGTGCCCCGAAATGCCCAAGGACATTGGAGGCCTGTTCATTCCCTTTCCTGTGACTGGAGCGGGAATACCGCGGAGCCGGACGCGGACTGTTCTGAACTCTATTTCTTGAGGGAAACCTTGCGCCGTCGTTGTCGTTTCCGCCGCCGGTTTGACTGGCATGAGGGAAAGAATTGGCAAGCTGGAAACGAACTGAAATTGGGTAGGGATAAAGCAAAATATACCTGGAGGCCGCTGCAATTTGGGCCTTTACGCAAAACAGCTGAAACACTGAGCTTCTGTGACGAGCGACGTTGATAGCGCGGCCATCAGTACAGGGACAGAGAGAGTAATAGAAGATTGGAGCGCGCGCGACAAGAAGTCGGTGCGCATCACATCTTTCTGAGGCGGGATCGGAGCGAGAGAGGAGAAAAATTAAAATTGCGTGTCAAGGCAGAATCTCTCAGCTTCAAGAACAATTTGAGGATTACTTTGGGCCTTGGCAAGGTCTTCGCCGTTTGTTTCTTCTCCGATTTCAAGCGAGAAAAAAAGAGAAGACAAAAAATCACGATGGCGTAATAGCGCTGGAAGTCCAAGCACCGGTCAGGATCAAACCTTGACTGACGTTTCTGTGGAATGTTCTAAGTTTGAACCAAGTTTGAACTTGGATTGAACTTGTGCGATCACTTTCGGCCGAATCGGGTATGTTTGTTCTGTGTTTCGAGATCAATCCTCCTTGCTCTCAACCACCCACCTGAAGAAAATCAAGCTCTTTCTCCAGGTAAAAAAATGACTTCCTGCACAACTGAAAATGGACTAGACTCGGTGGATCGGACCGAGTGACGGGTTCCGCGGTATTCTAATTGCTCAAAGAAGAGAAGAACGGTCAATGTTAGCTCGCAAAACACCAGTTTCTCGTCGATATGGCTAGATTGCTTCTGTTCAGTATCACGAGGCAAATTCTGGGTTATATAAACTGGCTTTGAATTTGCCGTTTGCTCGTTCGTTCGTTTCCCCGCCACTTATTCTTAACAACCACATTATAGCCACTAGCTTTTACACGTACTGCCCGAGCATCGGTTACGCCGCACACTTTCTCTGCACGTTCTGCACCACTCTGTACTCCGGTCCTTTTAGAGGACAAATCGCGTTCTCTGCTATTTTCCGAGCATTTCTACCATCATCATGTCGACCCCACATTCGTCGCCTTCATCGCCCGCGCCTGGCGACACAGCTCAGACTCAGATTTCTCTCCCGCCTTGCGCACCTCTGACGCCCCCCTCCCGACGTGGATATCTCTTCTCCTTCTTCTTTTCTTCGCACTTCACCGACGACAACAACAACAACGACAACGACATCTGAATCTCCATCGCAGTCTAGTATTACTTTAACGCAGCCCACTTTAGTGCTGCTCGCATCGCCGCCCCTTCCCTCTCTGCCCACCTCAGTCTCTTCTCCTGCATGGTTTCCTCCTTTCGACACGTCGCCCATGGTCTCCTCTTTATCTGCCGTCACCCTTGTTGACCGCTCCACGTCCCCGCCTCCGTTCAAGTCGACTTCCCCGCAGCTGTCCCCAGTCGTGCACCAGATCACCTCGTCCGCGCTCGAGGAGGGCGAGATCGTCCAAGTTCGCGTGGAGGACCTAGTCGCGCTCGGACTCGGTCTTACGCTTCACGACTCTGCTACTTCCGCTGCCACTTCCACTTCCGTCTCCGAGCCCGTTCTGTCCGTGTCCGTATCCGTGCCCAAACGTTCGTCTTCCTTCTCTTGTTTTGTTTTGTTTCGTTCGATCCATCTCCTCTCGTCTCGTCTCCTTGTCACGCTATGCTAATTTATCTTCTCTTCTTTCGTTGCGTATACACAGAACACCTCGAACCCGGCCAAATCGACGAGACCCCCGTGCAGCGCCCCGCGCTCGCCCTCGCCGCCGCGCGCCCCGTCCGTCACCACCATCCCCCTCCCGCCCGCCGACGCGCCCTCCCCGTACCCGCTGTCGTCGCCCCCGTCGCCTCCCACTTCTGCTGCTGTTACTTCCTCTCCTCCTACTACCTCTGCTGTTTCCACTCCTTCCGCACCCGTGCCTGTACCCACGACCCGCCCGTCTGCCGCCATCCCGATCCGTGCCCCCGGCTCCTCGTCTTTGTCTGCGCCTGCTCAGCCTCAATCCGCCCCCAACGCTCCCCACCGCGGCAGACAAGGCCGACAAGGATCGGGCATCCGCAGAGAAGGATAAAACCGCCGCAGAGAAGGACAAAGTCGTCGCCGCCGCAGACAAGGACAAGACGCCGAACGTGTACATCAACGGGCTGCCGCCGAACTTCCCCGAGGACCAGCTGTTTGCGCTTGCGAAGCCGTTTGGGGATGTACGGAGGTCGGTGGTGGTTCTTCCTGTCTTCCTGTTTTCCCTCTTTCTCTTCCTTTCCATCGCGTAATGTACTCCTCGTTTGAACAAGAGGAGAGGAGAGGAGATTTCGTCTTTTGTCTGCACGCCGTGCCCGTCTTTTCATTGCATTGCTGACTTTGACTTTGCGTTATTTCAGTGTCCGGAGTTTCACGCGGCACGTCGGCGATGCGGAGACGGGGTATGGGTTCGTTCTGTGAGTGTTTTGTTTTCCCCTTTCGTTCTCGTTCTCGTTCCTTCGTTCTTCCAACTCGGTTTTGGTCTCGGTCTTCGTTCAGTTCTGTTTTGTGTCGGGCATTACTTGGTTTGAAATTGGACTTGATCGCGCTCTGTTGGTTTGTATACTCCTTCTCCGTTCGATTCACTCCGTTTTCGAACCACTCTTTTCTTCGTTCTATTTGTTCAAACAGTCGGTACGGGCAAGCCAACCCCGCGGACCAGATCGGCTCGTTTTTTCGGCTCCATTCTCCTTCGCTTTGAACATGGTCCCCTCCTTCGCTCTCGGTCGTTTCTGTCATTTTCGGCCACTTCGCTCTCGGTCGCGTTTCGCGTCGTCTCATTCCACTGTTCTTCTACACGTTCCGACTCACTGACGGAATCCGATTCTAGGTTCGACAGCATCGCGTCGGCGGAGCGTTGCATCAACTCGTTGAGGCGTTACCGCAACCTGCATCCGACGTTTTCCAAGGTGTGTAACCATCCATACCCCTGAACTACGTGTTGTATACCACACACCTTTTCTACCTTACTTCAACCTTACGCTCCTGCGCCGAACCATCGAATTCCCCGGACCCTTCCATCCCGGGCTTCCATCATTCGCTGGATACCTTAACTACTTCATCGGCCTCCTCCTTCTCCTTCTCTCGATTGCGATACCCTTCTGTCCCTTCTCCTTCTTTTCGCTCGCTCGCGTTCCCCTCGAATTTCTTGCGTTTTCTATTTCGTTTTATTTTATTTTTGCAACGAGCTAACGCTCTTTTACCTTACAGCAAGTGCACAAGATCCCCGGGACGATGTACGCCCACCGCCCCTTCCGCGCCCTCCGCGTACCCCGCCTCCTCTGCGCACTCCCACTCCCACCCTGACGCAGGCTCAGCCGACCTCGAGCTCAACGGGCACGGGCACGAGAACCGGAACGGGAACGGAAGCAGCAGAAACGGCGACGGCACGGTGGACGGCGGCGCGTCCTCGCTCGCGGGCTGGGAGCAGGAGAGCGCGGGCGCGGGGAGCGGCGACTCGAATTTCAAGGCGCGGATGGAGCGGCTCGCGGATAAGGCGAGCACGAATTTATATGTCGAGGGGTGAGTCGCGCGTTTGTTTCATTTCTTTGTCTAACCCCAACCCCGCAGGCTCCCTCTGAGCATCGACGAAGCCGTGCGTCGTTTTTTTTCTTCCCCTGCCTGACGCTTACGATTATCAACTAATGCGTCGCATAGACCCTCTCCGCGCTCGTCTCGCCCTACGCCATCCGCAGCAGCCGCTTCTTCCAGACCAAGCTCAGCAGCCCGCCGAGGATCATCGCGTTTGTCCGGTAAGTGCTCTCGCGTTTTCCTTCAAGACAACTTAATTTAAAATCGAAACCGCAGACTCGAAACGCGCGCGGCGGCGGAGGAGATCATCGAGCGACTGCACGGGCGGATGGTGCGCGGGTGGAATGACCCCGGGAGCCGTATTTCGGTGCGGTTTGCGGATACGAGCGAGCAGCGCGAGTTGCGGGTGAGTCGGGGCTCCTTCGTCTCTCTTTCATCGTTCCACCTCACATCGTCTCCATAACTCTCCCCTTTTTCTGTTCATTGCCTTGCCCTGTCATCCCCCCGCCCTGTTCCCTTCCTTCGATTTGCCCCGTCTCATTATTCCCTTCTCTTCGCTTCGATCAAACTGATTGACTGACGCTTCTCCTCGCAGCGAACGGAGCGTCTCACCCGCGAAGGCGACCACGCGTCGGGCCAACTCAGCATCGCGCAGGCAACCTTGCTCAACCTCCGCGGGAAAGACCTCCACGCCCCCGTGCAGCGCCATCCAGTTCCGGTTTCGATCCCGAGCGCGGTGGACGACGTGTACAGCGACTTTGAGGTGGACTACTCGCGCGGCGCAGCATTCAATCTCGACGGTCCGTACCAGCAGCAGCCCGCGGCGCACATGAACGTGAACCCGGCGATGAACATGAACCCCTCGAACGTGAACATGAACATGAACCCCGCGATGGCGTCGCTGCTCGAGTCGCTCCAGGCACAGGCACATGCGCAGGCTGGGCGCGGACGCGAACGCGACAGCAACCTGTACGCCGGTGTCGACTATCGCGGTGACGGCGGCATCGACTATCGCGGCGGACAGCAACAGCATCTCGGTCCCCATTCCCTCGCCGGCACGCATCCCTCCTTCGCGCGCGGTCTTGGCTTGTATCCGGCGCAGACGGCGACGGAAGAGTTCATCCTGCGCGCGCGGTCGAACTCGCTGCCGCAGCCGCAGAACGTGGGCGTCAATGTCGGCATGAAGCGCCGCCCCGTCCCGCTCGAGCTCGGCGGGCGGTACGGGCAGCGCGAGATGGATTCGGATTCGCTCATGGGCAACGCGAACATCGGCATGGGCGTGCGTGGGTATCGCGCGCACGCGGCGACGCTCGCAGTTCCACAGCACGACATGAGCATGGACGAGGAGGAGTTCCACGCGGCGGCGGCTCTCTCCCCTCTTCCCCGCCACCAGCAGCAGACGCAGAACTTCGACTTGAACGGGATGGACCACTTCCAGCACACGAACAACGCTCGCATTCCTCGCACCCAGCAGACTCAGCACCTTGCATCGCTCCGCGGCCCCAGCCAAACGCAGGACTTCATCCGCGCGCATCCGAACAGCAGCAATCAACAGCAACATTACCAGCACGCTAGAAACATGAACCCGAACCCGAACCTTCGTCCCGCACAACCGCACGCTAATAACATGATGAATACGCACAACACCAGCAGTCTCGGCAGCATCTCCAACTCCAACCACGGTATTTATGAGCGCACCAACGCGCGCGAGATGGCCCCGCCGCGGGGCACGAATCGCCATAATGGCACCAGCGCCAGCTATAACGGCAGCTCGCACTCGCACTCGCATTCGCATTCGCATTCCCACATTTATTCCACCCAACACCAGTCCGATCTCGGCGACCAGTCTTCCCCGCCGCTCGTATCGCCCGCGCTCACCTACTCGTCCCGCTCGTCTGCGTCCGCGGCGGCGTTCAGCCCTACCACGCCATTCTTTGGCTCGTTCGACGAAGACGAGACGACTTTCCGGGCGGACGTCGGCGTCGGGAAGCCGAAGAAGAACTCGCGCACCGCGACTCGATGAATTCACATTTGCTGCGATCGTTTTACAGTAACATAACAATTATAGCTCATCCCAGCATTTTCGAACAAACAATCGTACCGTCTAGCTAGCTCTGTATCCACTTGATCGTGAATTCTTATTCTTAGTTGCATTGCAATAAAACGTTTATTATCACGAATAATTCAACACGAGTGAGATCTTTCGACGAGCATTTAGTTGTACCCGCCCGTTGAGATTGACGGCGGCAGCGCAGCCTTGCCCGTTCCACAAGTAACATTGATGTCGTCCGTCAATTCCAGTTCCACCGTAGATCCTGTGGTGAAGACATCCCACTCGAGATAGCAGTTCGACTTGTACGGCTTGCCGTTCACTTTCACGCTCTGTGCAAAATTTTCAGCGCCGGGGTTTCATTTCGGGGACATTGAAGATAAAGTAGAATTAAACTCTCCCGTACCTTGACGAAAACGTTTCCCCCAGTCCCATCCTCTGGGTTGCCGGTAAAGTTGATGCTTTTAATCGTTGTCGTCTTCTTGAACAGCGGGTTGTAAATCGAGATCTGGGGGAAGTACGGCGACGACAGTAGGAACTGCTTGGTCGCAGGCAAGGGATACAGCCC
This sequence comes from Mycena olivaceomarginata, assembly GCA_029378375.1. Classification (NCBI taxonomy): domain Eukaryota; kingdom Fungi; phylum Basidiomycota; class Agaricomycetes; order Agaricales; family Mycenaceae; genus Mycena; species Mycena olivaceomarginata. The sequence continues at coordinate 203,522 of JARKIC010000020.1, read as the reverse complement.
GGCGAGGTAGAAAAATGCGTAACTGCCCATAGCGCCTGTAACATCGCCGGCTCAGTGAGTTGGCGGCGCTACAGAAAGAATAGAAGCACTTTCCCGAATCTAACGCAAGCCCGTCGAATTGGAGTAAGCTTCCCGCGAAGGCTGGCTAATTGATTAATTGCGCTCGACGCACCGTCATTGCCCGGCAGCCCGGTTAGCGAAGTATTGAACCACGTCGAGATGATCTGTCTCGAGCGCTGGGTGCTCAGCCCAGGGGCGTTGGCGTAATGGTACATAAACGGAATCTGCTGAGACGGTTCGTCCGTGGAGTCGAAGTAGTTCTGGGCAAAAATTAGCTCCACAGGTTCTTGGACGCGTAGACTAGAAACACACTTGATCGAAGATCCAGTCCAACCGGTCGATGAACTCGGTGTTGCCGCCCTGCAGAGTAATCAAGTGAGCGGTATCTTGAGGCACATACTGAATATACTGTTAGTAGACGGCAGTGAACAACCGTTCAAACGTGAAGGTACCTGGGAATACTAGAAGGAATTAGGGTTAACAATAATCAAACTCTCGGAGACAGGGCAAATAGTATTTACGACGATAGGAGAGGACTCGTAGAATCCGTCACGGCGGATAGCATTCAGGAAGCAGGTAGCTTTGAGAGGGTCGTTGACACTGCAGTGGCGGGGATCGGTGAAGTTCCAGGTTCCGTTGGCAAATTTGGGCTAAGGCCGCGCCGCTCGGTGAGTTGAACTTTCACCGAGACGTAAGAGATTCGGGCACCTGCATGAAACCGGAGAAACCGGACCCGTCCGCGACGGTGATATTGGGATTCCAGTTGTTGAAGTAATTTTGCGCGCGGGAGACATACTGAAGCAAGTCAGAATTTCAATCAGCATTGAAGCTGACCAGGCAGAGGGAACGGCGACCTCACCTTTTTGGCGTCCGAAGTCTTGCCGAGAATCTTCGCAACCTGCGAGATGGCGAAGTCGTCGAACGCGTACTAATTTAGTTTGACAATTAGGGTGCGTTCAATCACGATAGAGCAAGCTAGACTTCTGACTTCAAGCGCGCGCGAAACCTGCTTAGTGTTGGCTCCGCCGGGGTACGTGGTGTCTAATGAAGTAGGGTGAGCTCAAATATCTCCTCGGCATTTGGCCTGTACCTGACGGGATGTAGCCTATGGGAGATATTAGCGCGGAGGAAGCGACATCTCCGAAGACGCGTACCCTTCTCTTTCCAAACGTCTGCCTGCCGTCCCTGCAGATTCCAGTTCGATGGTTGATCCTCGGCATCGGCGAGTAGCGCATTGTAGAGGTCCGCGACGGAGACGCCCAATTGTGTGGTGTGGTCAGAAAATCTTGAGACTATGTTGGGGAGTTTTGATGTCAGATGCTCCAGACTTACTTGACAAAGAACTCGGCCAAGATTGGATCGCCGTCTGAATATTGCCTCAGTCGCGATATGTGACTGGAAAGAGATCAAACGTACTGCTGCCTCCCTGGATGAATCTGACAACCAATAGTAAGATCCTGAAAAGAAGATTTTGAAAATGTCCTACTGAGGTTTCCCGGCCTCACGCGCTTCGGGGAGCCATCCTGGCGATGTGTCGAGCCAAGTGAAAGATAAAACACAGCATATAACTCACCTTCGTGCTTTTGAATGTTAATCATACCGCGCACAATACGCGCGAAATTTTCTGGATCATGCAGTGACATCTACCAGAAGGTATGTAAATGAGTGCAGCCTTTGCAATATGCGAGCTGGAGTACCAAAGGAAATAATGTCCTGTACGTGTCCCCTGGAAGGTTGAATCAATTCCAGTGGCCAAGCAGACGTCCATAACAGCTCACAGTTGCAGTAGAATGCGTCGTAGTAAGGCTCAGACGATTTCCACCCGGGATTCTCTCCGCTATCTGTCCAGAAATGCATCAACACGAGACGGAGATATACGGGCGACGTACAGTCTCCAGGGACGATGTGTGTTCGATATAGCTGCGGCAATATCAGTGAGAGTCCAAGACATACGCGTATACTCGTTTGCACACCGAGGAGTAGAGCAGGGTCACCGTGTCGGGATCCACGTTCTCAATACCGACTTCGACACGGCTGAGAATGTCGCGCCACTGTTTTTGGCTGTCGGAAACGACGCGGGAGAAGTCCCAGTCGGGGATCTCCTCCTCCGCATTGCTGCATGCCTGTGCGGTGGAGATGAACGAGATCCCGATGCGGGCCAGGATGGTCGTTGTGTCGGATGCAGTGTCTTGAGGGAAGGAAAGCAAGCCGCCATGCTCGGATCCCCAGCCTGTATATCATTCGGTTCGGAATCACGGGTGGTTTAACATTCGGGGCGCACTGTAGTAGTGTTGGGAGAGATCCACCCCATTTTTGTCCGGGTAGTTAATCTTATACGGGCCCCATTCCGACGGCCCGTTGAACGTGTACCCCTCGCCTTTAAAGTCGACACAGGCATAGGCGTCGTAACGACCCGGGCCAAATGAAGTCGCGAAATTCGCGCTCGCTGAAGAATAATGGGCGTTCAGTTGAGGCTCTGGACGGATAAGAAGTCCCCCTGCCTGTCATGCGACCCGTTTTGGGATTGATATTGAGCTCAGGGCTGATTGCGCTGAGTTGCCCGTCATTGGTGATGTCAAGAAGGATCCGGGGCGTGGTGGAGGTGGACGGGAAGGTGTATCGGTGCAACCCGGTCCGTCGTGTTGCGGCGAGTTCAACGCGTACATCCGTTGACTACAAATTTCATTCACAGATAGTTGATGGACGGATGGAAACACTCGCCAGATTAGTCGCGAAATACCCAGGCGAGGCAAAGTCGTCCGGAGAACCTAGCCAAAGTTGATGTCAGAGGAATTTGTTTAACGAGGAAGGCAAACCGTCTGGTAGAAGTTTGCGAAGGGTTTTGCGCGAGGCAATGGTCGTCAAGCATTGCTCGAATACAGGGCACTCGGGGACAGGAAACAATTTGAAGTTCGAGAGCGGTACGGCCTAGACATTCTCGGTGAAACTGACCGGTGAAATGAACAGAAACTCACCCCTCCAGTCCCGGATTGGTGCAACTGCGAGAAACCCGTTACATTGAACTCTGGGCGCCCGTCGTACCCCGCAAACTAGGCACGATGGTCAGTGGAGGTCCCTGCTTTATTGAAAAGCGCGTACATTGTCACCATCGGTGTCCATGCCAACCTTGACCATCCCATGAGGAATCGTAGCACCTATGGAGTCGGCATTAACGCGACTCTAACGCGAGATAGCTGTCCGCCTACCGGGGAAGGTATTCCCACCGTTCACCGTCCCGATGAACAAGTTGACGTGGCTGAGGGGATCAAATGTGGCGGCAGAGACCACGGCTGCAGCTGCTAGCAGACCCAAACACGTCTTCATGGCGGGGGCTTGTGGATGTACGACAGCCGAAGCTTTATAACGGTGTGACCATCGAAGTATCTGGTGATCAAGTTCAAGCGAGATCAATGGCGGGCAGCGGCGGGCCGAATGATGGGAACCGCACAATCTGCGCGATAAGGTCAGGGAGGAATTCAAGCAGTTGAGCATTGAGAACTTGGTCAAAGAAACTCGAGCATAGGGTCAAGAAAAAAGAAACGGCCCTATTCGGCCCTAAAGTCGGGAATATTGTGATGGCGGTGATGCGCTGGGTCATGTGTTGACAAAACGCATCACAAGGTAGGCCGCATCACGTGTCCAGCTACTTCCTCCTCGGTCCCACCACATGGCATCTTCTCCCCGACGCGCTTCTCTCGTTTTTTCCCGGCTGTCCTCTCGCGCCGATTTCCCGCGGATTATGATCCTTGACATTTTTCTCCCCGGTATGATCAACCCTCAAATTCAATTGGCGCGCCTTTGCACCAACAACTATCCAAGTATGCGGGACCTGGGTTTCCTAATCCTCACTTCCTTCGGAGATGCTATCTCTCCACGTCTCAATCTCGTACTTTCGACCTCAAGTTATCCGCGCGCATGAATGCCGGCATCTGCATCCTCGGCCATCCGCTTTGTCGCCGCCGCACTGAACCCACGAGTTTGTGTGCTAAATTAATTGCAACATGTCCTACTGGCCGCCGGCCTGATTGGACTTGGCTTCGGGAAGCCGAACCTAATATAAGTAAGGGATGGTCGTACTGATAAGCTTCAAGTCGCGCTCTTCATGGGTATTTCTCACTCCTCAGTCTACCTTACTTCCACCGCGTTCGCATTGCTCGGATCAGGCATCGTCTGGCAGAAAGTCTGCTCATCCCCGCCCGAATGGATCAAGGAGCTGGATATGATGGGTCAGCCGAGGAAGCAGAAACGGTTTGGGACCGCAGTTGTGTGTGGTGGAAGGTACATTCCACTGTGGTCTATCTCTCAGTTCTTTCATCCACTGCAAAAGTATCGCAGGAACCGTCGCCGCTCGAATCCTTGCTGATCATTTCGAGCGGGTCATTCTCGTGGATCCTGAACTCCATGATATCGAGAAACCCAGGACTCGGATCATGCAATACAACGCTACTCACGGTGGGTCGCTCAACTGTTCTCTTCCCCGCAGGCTCACAAGTCTCTCCCAGCTCTACTGAGTCTGTTCACTGATGGCGCCAGACGGCTGTGGCCCAATTTTGACACGGAACTCAAGGCCGCGGGCGGACGGTAAGCGAGGCAACTCTTAATTCCGTCAACTAATGGACTACTGCTAGACTAGTATATGCTGACCTCCAATTACACTACTCTGGAATCACTGTTCCGGCTCCTTATTGGGACTACCCTGGTGGCCATCTTCCGGACACTCTGGCGATGAGGCGATCTACGACGCAGCCGACGCTATATAAACTCCTCATGCAGCATCCCTCCGCGAATATTACGGTTTGGCCTGGTACCGTGCGTAGTGTGACGGCCTCAGACAACAAAACTTTTATTCGGTCCGTCCTCATCCGCAAGCTGGACGGAACGGAAATAGCTGTCAACGACGTCAATCTTGCCGTGGGTGGGTATCCATTCCTACTAGATATTCGGGGACTCACCTCGTTTCGCAGACTGCACCGGAAGAATGCAAGCAGGGATGAAGTGGCTCGAAACCGCCGGATTCTCCCTCCCCGGGAACTTGCGCGTGTCTTACAAGCCCAATATCCGCTACGCTACCTTGTGCTTCACCGTTTCTCCAGAGCTCGAATCCAGGCTTCCCATCCCCGAATACGCACTCAACTCGGTATGTGCATATATCCACAGCCAGCACTTCACCCACGGCCTGTCCGTAACTGCTCTTCTGAAAACCGACAACAACACAAGTAGGCACCTCTGTCGCCTCTTGATTTATGTTTTCTCATCTCACTGTCGATAGTGCAAGTGATGCTGACATCTTGTGAGGATAACCTACCACGGAGTGTGCCCGAAATCCTCCCATTTATGGCGACGATTCGTGGACACGAACCCCTCGCTCCATGGTTTGTCGAGACTGTTGAAATGCTCTGCGAACACTGTGAGAGCCCGTCGTTCGATATCATCAAAATACGTGCGTACCAAGCTATGCTTGCTCTAAAGCCTCATTCAGACCATAATCAGCCGAACAATCCTACGTCAAGTACCATTCCGTCCCTCCAGGGGACCTGCCATCTAACTTCATTGCGGTTGGCGACGCTCATATTCAGCTGAATCCTGTTCATGGGTGAATACTGGGAGATTTCTCTCGCTTCACAATCTGAATATCGATCCCAGACAAGGCGTCGCGAAGATCATGCTGAACGCCATCACGCTCAATTCTCTTCTCCATTCTATCGATTCTCCTGCCCTTCCTCGGGACTTCTCCGCGCGCTTCTTCAAGAAGAACGCTGATCGTACTGAAGGCTTATGGTGAGTCACCAAGTCGATTCTCTCACCACCGTACCTTGACCATTGTGGTATTCCAGGGACGCCACACGGCTACATGGTAAGCTTGTTGCACAGTCCCCGTGTCTTCCCCTCAACCATCAGTAGACTACGGATCCTCTGATTGCGAACCAATGGTGGGCGAGACAAGAGATGACGGGCGCTTCGCCCGCTGGTTCGAGCTCAAATTGATTTCCGCTGCCATGCAGGTAGGCTTATTCATTTATACACCTTCGAGCTGGCCTGTTGAGCTCAACGCACTTCAGCACCAAGAGGTTGCGTCGGTATTGTGGCGTGTGCGCAATATGATCGCTGCAGAGCGAGCCCTGCTTGCGCCGACGGTGTTGTGGAAGGCGTTGTGGACTCGGTCGCGCTTCTAGTTTGATTGACACTCCGCCCACGTACATGTTATGTCTGTCATGAAATTCGACCTTCTGTAATACTCTCCTTTTGGTCCGACCCTTTGCAGCATGCGAATTGAATTCTTCGATCGTGTAAATCTTGTGCTCCTCCACTCCCCTGATGCTGTCCGGAAGTTGGAACTATCCCAGCAGGTTTGCCCGGCCGTTGGCGACAACGCATCCAAAAGCCGGGATGGAGGTTGATTCTGCCAAAAAACATCGGTGCTCTCGGCAGTGTCTTCCCCCCCGCTTGTGAGATGTCAGCTCCTTTGTTCATCCTCCTGCTCCATCGCATTCCCGACATTGCCCGGCTTGCATGCAAAGCGACTGTCGAATCCGTCACTTTCTTTCGGGAGGATCGCACGGACCGGCGGACCGCGCCCCTCTCATCTGTTATCTGCGCCACCCTGCCTTCCCAGACATACGGGTTTCATTGTTGCTGGAGAGATCTCCCCCGACTGGCGGGGATACACCAACCACCGAGACGAGGGATCGTCGATTCGTTTCAAGAATGCACTCGGACGCTAAAATCATCGGCCACCATCACGATGTCCGGTTGGTCGAGACGCTGACATTTGGAAGCGAAAAACCGATCTTCCTCGATGTACTCACCCTGGCGGAGCTGCTGAGCCAGAAATACCCGGTTTACGGTGCAAATGACCATTGCTCCGGCTTTTACGCGTTGGCGGTGTGTAGCACACTGGAGAAGAGGTTCAACGGTTGCCTGGAACGGGATGCAGGTTATAGTCCGGCGCTCCCCTGCATCCTCTCCATCGCGGATCAATATGAAGGCGAGCTCAAAGAGGTTTTGAGGCCTTCGGGAGTCAGAGGTCTGCGCTTGAGGGGCAGTTTGATTTATGCGTGTCTGTGAGCTATAACTCATTTGTGCACTAACCAAGGAATTAGGGCGCAGAGAAGAGGCAAACGCTTGCCGAAATAACTGCCTCGAAGGGTCTAAACTTGAGGTACAGAATGCGGCGGCGCAGATGGCAGTGCTAGAGGCGCGAACCGCAGTTCTGGAGGCTACGCTTGGAAGCACATCGAAGGAACTTCGAAGTATTCTTCCGGAGTGGAGAATATAGGGAGACACGCAGTGGCTCCTGGGTTCTCTCGGCCTTTCCTATTTTCATTGTGCGTAGTTCGAATCATCTGTGCCTCTTCAAGTTTCTACACTTATTTGTCAAAACTCCAATGGAGTCCCGGGACTGGCAGTGATCGTCGGACGAGCCCACAACGTATTATCACAATTTCCCAAGGCCCTAAACTCCAGAGCTATTTGGATGTCAGTGCGACTCTGATGAGTACGGTCTGCTACATTTCTATCGATAATTATCTGAAATACAATAATATATACAACATCGCACCCTCTCACGGTGAAGCGGGAATCGCCGTTCTCTGCATCTCCAAATCCAACCCGCCGAGTCGCGAATTTGGAGTGATGGGCGAGGGATTCTGCGCAAACACCACATTCGACTCTTCCCGGGACGAACAGTCGAGATCCGTGAGGAAGCCGCGTTTATCATTTGCATGCAGATTCAGCATCAGGCGCGCCGCCATCGTCACCGACATGCTGTACAAATAGGCAAGCGAGCTGAATTCGGACAGCGCGCAGTTGAGAGTTGAAAGACATGCGTACCAGCTCGTGAACGTAGATAGTGAGCCCGCGAGGATAGGCTACAGGCTGTCAGCGGCCATGAAGACGATACACACGGAGGCTTACCCCGGCGAAATAAAACGTCGCAATGTTGCAGAAGTTGACAAAAGCAATTGCACTGCAACGGGGAGTTCGATCAGCAACCAAGGAGGATTGGCTCCGAGAAGCCCACTCGCCCAAAATACAGCACACCTGGCACCAATTTGAGCACAAGTTGAAGTTGATTGCGAACCAACAAAACAAAAAAAAAAGAATAACGCACCGTCCCGGAGTAGGAGGGCATGAATCGGCAGATTCGTCTTGAATGCCGCATCGCGCCAAGTTGTGTACGTTCTGCGGAGAACGAGCAAGAACAAAAGCGTGTCGTATACGAAAAGTGCCTCCCAAGAAGCGACGAGATCTGCTGAACAAGTAGGGATTTATGGTCCAAAGGAGGCAGCAAATACACACGGTATGCCCTAACGGATGAACGGATAAGGTTTCGCTATCTATTTGCCAGAGAAATGAAATACGCACGTCGATTGGGAGATGCTGACATGGCACCCGGGAAAGTCGTCGATTGGCGTTGCTTGCTGACCTTGCGTCGACCACTGAAGAAGTGAGTCTTGGACGCGATGCTGTTGCCTATACGCTGGAAACATACCACGACAATGCCGAGGAGGGGCAACCCCACAGCGAGCAAAGCTGCGAAGAGCCGGAGGTTCCGGCCATAGAGCGCATGCGTCCGAAGAGTCATGACAACTGTCCGCCCAACCGTCAGCGGAGCCTCGAAATATCAAACACAGTGCATACTGGACACAATGATCTGCGTGCCCACAAGCAACACCTGGTGTCCGATATGGTAGATGTGGCACCTATATAGCTTTTATCATCGGGAAGTGAGGGAAAGAATACCCCGACATACCACTGCTGCAAGTCAACGAAGGCCATCAATAATGTATTGTGCTTACCTTCGGCGCCAGTGCGTAGAATGAGAACACGGTGACGGGAATATTGCCAGCAAATCCCGCATACCGGATGATATAGAACCAGTATGCCGCCCCCAGGCCCTTCCACATATAGTCGATTTCGGTGTCCAGCGTTAAGAGATGGTCATAGTACAGCACACCTTCAAGGAGGGTGAGGAGACGCTCTAAGGGCGAGAGAGGGTAGCATACATATTCCGAGGAGGTGCAGGCAGTCATGGATTCGACTGCGCAACATCAGCTCTGTGTAAGTAGCGGAGGCGGGACTGCTCACATTTGGAAAGCCACTTCAGCCATTACATTGGTCATTACCGAGAGTGAGAACCGCGAAGATGAGGGGAGAGATAAAGGGCCAGCCGCTGGTGCTTAGTTTCCCATCATTCGGGTGATTGTGTGGGTACAGCCGCAGAGTCAAGGCGATCAACACATTGAAGATCAGTATTATCGTGTTGCAACATGCGGTTGGCACTGGTTGGCATGTGGCAAGCAGACGGAAAAAAAAGCAAATCAGTACCAATCGTGCTTTAGAACGAAGAGACTGGAGGTCCGAAGTTCACCTTTGAGTATCCGTCTCAGAGAGAAAACGAATGTTAACTTACATTAACGCTGGAATATGTGGGCATATCGGCGAGGGGGGCTTCAAGGCAACCGATAGAGAATCTTCAATTGCAATTGAGAGTTCAAGTCAACGCCACCGACTCGAATGCTGAAAAAACTGGTCTGCTGCAAACTTTATTATCAGGGTTACCGCATGTTACCGGATCAGTCCATCGTGGATCGTTGTTTTAAACTGGATGCAGTTGGAAAGCATCGGAAATGGGCGCGCAAGACAGTACTTCACAGAACGTGCGGGATGGGGGTTCCAGGCGTTTTTTTTTTTTTTGTTCTGTGGCAGGAATCCGACAGAAGAGGGACTTGGAAGCAGATGTGTGGCGACCCGGAGGCTCTGCACATCTCTGCGCGCGTATGACGGTTGTTAATCTGCGTCAGGACTTCGGGTCGGGTTGGTACGACAATCTTGGCACTCCCCAACCCTTAGTAACCTGGACGAGATTTCAAAGCACCTAGGAACTTTATTCCGCGAGCAGGCGCCAAAAATCGGTGAATCACATAATAAAGGAAGAGAGAGACTCGGATGCAGTGCGAAACGTTGCATGATGCGGTACTTGTTGACGCGTGTTTTCTTCAACAGTTTGTTCTGCAACCTCAATGTCCACAAAACCGCAAGGAAGCAGTGGCCGGTGCGAGTGTTTTTCAACGATCGGATCCACCGTGAATGTTTCAGCTCAATTCAATGGCCAGTGTTTCTCAATTTCACGCGATGGTTTTGGCATGTGCATTGTGGTCATACAACTCCCAGTCAGAAGTAGGCTTCAAGTAGCGGGCGCCGCAAAGCATCTTCTGGAGTCAATTCCCCATGTCAAGAACCGTCTTGGCCTGGCATTTTTCCACCGACATCTGACCGACTTTGCCGCGTACAAATTACTCTGTTCCAAGATTTGCCCCATGGGGAACTTGATCTGTTGAACCGCGGCATGTCCAGAGCTTGTACCACTTGTCGTCAATATTCAGCTCTGATGTAACTCTTTTATTTTTGGCGGGCAGTGTCCTTTTTCGTATCTCGGCCCGTCGCGTTTTCCTCCATCGGACCGCGCACCTTGTGATCAATGCTGGAGCTCATCGAAGTCTTCTACAGGCGATACAAAACCCAGCGCATCTCAATCATTGGGGTGCCATACTATCCTGCAGACTAAAATGCTTTGCGCATTTCTGTATCTCCTTGTACCGCTCAGCGCTGCAGGGCAACTGACTTCGAATCTCGGACCCGTCGTGAACCTAGGATATGCCGCGTATGCGGGGAACACGACGTCGCCGGCGGGCCTTCTCGACGGCCCTGTCGCATTCTACGGCAACATACGATACGTCCAGCCCCCGTTGGGAGACCTGCGGTTCAGGTCTCCTGCGATGCTTGACGAGAACACAACAGCAACACAAGTTTTGGATGCGCGGGGCTGGGGCCCGCCGTGTATTCAGCGCCCCGCTGTGGTGGGAGTTGGAAGCGAAGGCAAGTGGCCGAGTCGTTTATTATTGCTTTCAGCTGATGCCGACCCAGATTGTTTAACTTTGAACGTCTGGAAGCCAACAAATGCCTCCGCTGAGGATGGCCTGCCCGTTGCTGTCTATATTCACGTAAGACCTTCTCGCTCTGGCTCCCTATAACTAAGGGAATCCAATCCCTACATTTTAGGGCGGAGGATTTTATGCCAATGTACGTGTTTAGTTTAGTCCCGAAGAAGACTCTGACACACACAAAATAAAGACAACCGCAAGGATTCCCGCTGTACGACTGGGTGGCTCAACACCCTGGGGGAATCATCGGTGTATCAATCACATATCGATTAAACATGCTCGGGTTCCTCGGAGGACCCGTCGTCGCTGCCGACGGAGACCTGAACACAGGGCTCCTGGATCAGCGCGCCGGACTCGAATGGGTTCAGCGGCACATCGCCAAGTTCGGGGGCGATCCCCGCAATGTCACGATTTACGGCGAAAGCGCGGGCGGGGCAAGTGTCGTTATGCAGATCGCAGCATACGGAGGCAAGGCTATACCATACGCCCAATGATTATTGGCTGATAAATAATTTTTCAAAGGCTCTAAACCTGTTCCTTTCAAACGGGCGACGGCGCAATCCATCGGGTTTGGGCCGACTAACACCCAGGACCAGGTCAATGCGTTCTTCAGTATGTCCAGGAGCTTTTTGCGGTTGGAATTCTGAAATAACTATGTTCCAGCGAGTGCGGCCGAATTTATCGGGTGTCCCTCGTCCGGGAGCGATGCCATGCCATGCTTGCGCAACGCCTCTCTTGGTACGAGTAGCTGGTCCACCGGATTGAACGAATTCTGATTATATATTGCAGGTGCCATTGTCGGCGCAATCAACCACATCCAAAACGGGGCCTTCGCCCCCGTCATTGAGGACGCCAACGGATTCCTTCCCGACCTTCCTTCCAGATTGATAGCGGCCGGAAAGATCGCATCCGATGTGGAGTTCGTCGGCGGGCACTGCACTGGCGATGGCAAAACATTCGCAGTTGGCAAACCCGAAGATTTTAAAACGGACGACGACATCCGGAGACTTGTCTTTTCACGTTGGCCGGGCGTGGGTGAGTCGGCCTTGGGCAGCTACGACACGAAAGCCGATTAATTTTAGTCCAATGCGACAATCGACAAAGCTTTGGCACTGTACCCCGAGCCAGACGCGCCGGGAAGTCCCTTCCAAACTCAGTGGGATAGGGCCTGGACCATGGCCGGGGAGGCCATCTTCACCTGCATGTTCGTATACGTCCTATTTGAACCCAGGACAAAGCTGACTCCTCAAAAATTCAGGGATTGGTACCTCGCAGAGAAGCTGTCTGCGAGCGGAGTGAAGAATGTTTTTTCCTACAGGTTCGGATCCTCCATTCTTGGCGTCTGAAATCGCTACATTCTACCCCAGTTGGAACGCGCCAGATACCGTGATATTCAACGCAACGCCATATCGTGGAGCCGCACATACTTCAGATCTCTATTACCTATTTGATGGTAAGCATAGACACTCGATAACGAGAGCCCCCATACTGACTGTTTTCTAGGCACCAAGTAAGAAAGATATAATTGAGGCTATCTTGCATTCTCAATATGCTACCTAGCACCATTGCAAATGCGGGGAACACTTTCACGCCCTTCAACACGGTCAGACATTTATTACGTATTGCATTATTTTCGTTGATAGTATCTCAGAGCGAGGTTGTTCTCTCCAAGGAGGCGATTGCCTACTGGACATCCTTCGCCGCAGCAGGCAACCCATCCACCGACAAGGAGTCTATCTCTCCCGCCTGGGAATCTTTCATCGCGCCCGATTCGTCGCGCCGCCGTTGGTGCTTAACCGTGGAAACAATACCGCGACGAATTCGACTATGGAAACTCTCACCGACCCGGAAATGGCGCGGTGTCGGTTTTGGATGAGTGAAGAGGTGACGGCGGAGACGAGGGTTTGAGTGCTCGAGCGTTATGTAAAACGTAAAATCAAATGAACCGTACTTTGGCTTTATTTGGGCACACGCACCTAGCGTGTTTGATCACATGCCTTATTGCTCGTAATACTTAGTTATTTATTCCCGGTTAAACCACCGCTACTTGACTGGATGAATCAACTGGATGAGAAAATAACGAACCGAAGCTGACATTGACCGAAGCGCTCACAATCCTATATACAGATACATCTTGATCGTCATCTGTATATCGGTTCTGTAACAGAGACTATCACAATCCCCGCTGGGATTCACAAAATCAAAGCAGTGTTCCAAAAGCTTAAACAATACAGAGTGGGCTAAGCTAAAGAATAGCCCGGGAAGTTTGAAGTGCTGAGCTCGGCAAGTGGAAATAAGTGCGGAGTTTCAGAGTTTAGATACTTCAGACAGATGGACAGCCATGCATAATTTTAATAAAGAGGGTGACATATATGTACTATGCTACTGTAGCGATTGCTCCAACTTTTTTATTTCTTCCCCATATTGGTTGCGCAAATTCTGCCAATATTTTCCATTCTGTTCTGGCTGATCAAGGTCTTTCAACAAGTGTAGCATTTCACGGGCTGTATCTTCGAGGATTTTGGCAAAGAGTTCCAGTGCTTGTTTGGCACGTTTCGCTATAGACATGTATTCCCCATCACCTGAAGTGTCTTGCACTAGCAGAGCATGCAGTTTGAAGTCTGTTGACATATGGACTAAAGTGTCATGGAGGGGCTGAGAGAATGCTGTGATAATGGTGGAGAAATCCCGGCTTGCTCCTTCCCCGTTTTATCCGTCCCCGTTTTGTACCCTCCTCGCAACACAACTAAGTTGATACAGTGCAATATTGTCACGCAGTTGAACTGGTCTCTCAAAATTGTCTTGAATAAGTCAAAGTTGAAGTGGTCCTTCAAAAGGGTTGACAATGGGGCAAAGTTAAACCGTTCCTTCAAAAGTGTCTTCAATGCCAAAAATGTCAGCCCGAGAGCCCTTTGACTGGCATTGGAGAATTGGTAATCGCCAGGATCTGTTCTCCAAACAGTAGCAAGCACAAAGTTATATTTTTGAACCAGATCCTGATCCCAGTTATGTTTACCACCAAAGTATATTGTGATCCAGGAGCAGAGTTCTTTCTGTATATGAGGGTACCAGTCGGGGATGCCTGCAAGCAGGTGGCCTACCCTGATGGCATCCTCTCCGAGGTCAAGATTGTTGCAGCAAACATGCATCAAGGCGGCCCACGCAGACTGGTCTGACTGGAGTTTGAATTTCAATTTCTCATTCTGAAACCAGTTGGCTTTTTGGTCCAGGAGAATCTGGGCAATGCTGCTGGAGTATTGACATGGATTTTTGAGGGTTTGTAGAAGAAGGTCAATGTGTCTGGCATTAGGAAGTGCATGATAATGGAGGAGGGTGTTGAACAGCCCTGCAGCCCCAACAATTGTTGTCCGGTCCTTGTCACAACTATTGATACCATCCAGTGCTTTAAATACCCACCCAGAATCAGATGGTCCAGGGGTTTGGGGCATAGTTTTATGATATTTTTCTGTCAGCAGGCAAGCTGCCAACACCATCCGGTCCCATTCATCTGATTGAGCAAGAGACCAGCAAAAGTCATTTATGATCACTTGTCGACTCCCTGGTGGAGATGAATCGCTGTGGTCCCAAACATTATTTCCTTCTTTGCCTGCTAATTGACCTATAGCTTGCAATATCTGAATGGTAGTATCTGACAATATTCTTTTGTCTTTGAGATGTTTTTTTAGGGTCTTGAGAAGGGATTTCAACACTTTCAACTGGACCGTGCTTGAAAAAGGTTAGACACTTGTCATGTGATTGTTTACACTGTGCTCACCTTTTGTCCATCCAAGCCATGTCATGACTGCTACAGGAATCATCGGACAGATAACTGTTTATGCAGAACAGATAATCTGTAAAGCTTGAAGGATCCAGAGTGATTGTGGGATCAAAGTCTTTGAGAAATTTCTTGAAAGCATCCTTCTTCTGCTCTGAATCTTCTGGATAGCGGAATGATGGGATAACCCTCAAGGACCATGTAATCAATTTTGGGGCCAGGGGTAGACCAGACTTGCTAAACATCTTCCAGTTTGGATGTTCCCCAGTTCGAATTCGAACCATGTTTATAAGCTCCCAATCAAACCCCAGTGCACTGGGCTCATTTTCCCAGGAAAACAATTCCTCTCTATACCCGTGGGGTAGGGGGATCCAACGTAGTGCACAATATGCCATTCCCAGATGAATGGCACGTCGAGCCATTCTGTCATGAACCCGCTTCAAATGGTAGGTTTTGGGGGTTACTCTCCCCTCCACAGTCACCTCAGGCTTCACATCAAAGTCAAAGCATGTTAGGAGGATATCATGCAACCTCTCAAGTTGTGGCCAGAGATCCAGAGTGCTTGGCCATTGCAGATTTACAGCTGTTTCTGCTGCCATGTTTTGGAATCGGGGATCAGTTGAGCTTTCTAGTATCCAAGAGACTGCAGGGACCTCGGGAGATGTGTCGGGAAATGTGGGGCCAAAGATGGGGTCTGAGTGAGTCTGTTTTGGCTGATCTCTTTGTGGGCATTTGCCAAAGAGGGGTAGGCCGTCACTTGATTTGGATTTACACCCGGGTGGAGAGCATGCAGCTAAATGATGAGCCTTGATAAATACACGGAGGGGAGTCAGGTAGCCACTGAGGGATTTGCTCAGTTTTTTCACCCAATTTGTTTCAAGGATGTGGAAAATGAATCGTGCCAGCGGGGTTTGGAAGGGACAATGTGGGGCAGCAACTGCAGAGATGATGAGGGCCACATAAAAAATGAATCCAAATAGGGAGAAGAAGATAGCGATTATTGCATGGACAAGGTGGGTGTTTGACAGATACACAGAGAGGGCAACCGAGAATAGCAGCAGACCGAACTGAAGGAGTAAGGGGAATGTCTGCATGACCATGTCAAACTTCCATTTCCGAAGGCCATCTAATTTCTCCTGGCGAGAACAGCCGTGCACTGCGATGGATCCTCTCTCCTCCGTGGCGGAATAATATCCCAGCCATTGCATGCCCAGAACTCCAAGGAGTGCTGCCAATAAGGTTGTACCCAGGCTAATGTAGAGCAAGCTTTGGGCTACAATGGTGATGGTGTCTGCACCCTGATCCTGGACTTGGGGTTGAATTTGAATGATAAAGGCAGAATCCACCGCTGAGAAGAGGCCGGCCTTTAAATAAATGTATTGGTTGATTAGAGAGAGAGAACTTGGGAATTGGGGATGCTACATACAAAAACCAAACCCGTGTTGAGGTCGGTGCTGTAGCGGGTCCTTGAACTATTTGTCGTGCTCATCCATGAGAATTTTGTGTGCATTCCAAAATTCAATTGTCTTGTCGCTCTTGGCCTTGGGGCGAACAGTTCCGATTGCCTTGTATAGCCTTGGGTAGGCATGTTTATTGGAAATTGACTGGAGACACTGAAAGGCATACCTCTGAGCTTGTTCCTTCTGTTCCCTTAACTGCTCTTTTTGATTCCTCGCGAGATCATCAAAACCCAGTTGTAAGACTTGTATCAGTCTACACCCGGATCATCAGCCCAACTCGATTCAGCAAAGCCGAGTCGTATGTACCTGTCGGTAGCTGGAGCATCCAAAATTCCGGTGGGGGTCTTCATGGTCGATGAGAAATATAAATTGTTGCACTGCATCCTCGTGAAGGGAGTGCTTATAAGACCGGAGCATATTTTTGAACACTCCCCGGAAGCTGTATGTAGACGTAACAGGTTGGCGCCGGCCGCCGGCAAGAACTTTACAGCGCTACTGTGCTTCGAATTGGTCAGTTTCCCAACTCGGAGTTCGGAGCTTTGGTGGCTCTCCGAGGAATAGTAGGGGGCTGGCGACGAGATGCCGATGAGACAACGAGCGCCCAGAAGTTGAATCGTGCAAGGGAACTCGGGATTCGAAATAAGTACATAGGGTCGAAAAGTTTTTTTCGACCCTCGGCGGACCCCCCCTCCCCCCCCCCCTCCTTCCATATAGGGAAGGAGTTTCCCACCCCTAGCGCCGGGCCGTCGCCGCAGCTTAGGGCCGCAGCTTAGGATACCACTGGGGGCAGGCTTGACGGGCAGTTTGACTATCTTACAGTGTAGTAGCAGCTTCCTGGCCATCTAATATACCTCTGGTGTGCTCTTCCTTACACCCCTGTACTATACTGGTCTATCACCCCCACTTTAGCACTGGGCACCAAATTATCATAACCTAGGTGTATATTGGCAGCAAAAATAGTGGGACTGTATATCCATGATAGTGAGTCTCAAGTTTTTTTTTTTTTGAACATCGGGGAAGGTGGTTGAGCCAACGGAAGGCAAAATCTACGCGTCGTACGTGATCCGGCATTCCATATTAGGAAATTGACCTCCAAGATGGTTCGGGCATCGTACAAACCCTACCTGACATTGTCCAAACGGTAAATTGAGGGTTTTCAACCCCTTCCAACAAAAGTATCAGAAAGTTTTTTTCAGCCTCCCCCGGGACCCCCCCCCCCCCTCCCCACGTACGAAATTTTAATCCCGAGGTCCCCTTGGAATCGTGAGTCGGATTGGAGCGCGTGGGACTGCAACTATTTGAAATGAGCCGGACTGTACAAACTTCCATGGTTCACGGGTAAAGTCATTTTTATAATGCTTAGGGTTGGTTGGGTGAGCTCCAGGCTCTTTCGAAGAACTATCATTCAACGTATGATTGGTTCCTCAGTGAGCAAGCTCGCCCTTGAAATAATCAAGAATCCTCCTACCTAGGATCCACCTTCTGATGAAGCACCACAATCATGTGCGCAAGAAGCTTTTTCGGTTTATGTACGGCGAAGAAAACTTGGTGTCCTCGTCGGAGCTCATACTGTGCCGTGAACCTGTTTTATCGCCATTTCATCTTGGTCGATTATTTGGTTGCCAGTATCAGGCATCTTGGGCATCACCCACATTAAGTTTCTGCTGCCCAAAAAAACGGTTCTCTGAATTTTCGCAAGTGTATGGCATCGATCCAATGCTGGAAGCCCGCTATGTCTTTCTCAACCTGACTCGGTCTGCAAAATGAACATAAACAGGAACCAGCTTGCATCAGAGAAAACATGTTTTTGAACTGTGGAACTTGATAAGCCGGAAATATGGTTCGGTTCCAGGAGGATGAAGAGATATTTTACTGATGTGGTCCCAGTATCGGAACAAGTAGCATAAGGTCTGGCACAGGTTCAGTTTTCCGGAAATTAATCAGAGCGAAGGAAACGGACAGAGCTCGGGACCAAGCCGAAGGGTTCCGACCAATCAGACACCCAGAACAGTGCCTACGCAAAAATGAATGACAAACAATGTAGTTTAACGTAAGTTGCGAAAAATCGTCGGGCTCATATAGAAACCCTTACCTAAAGGTAACGGGAATATTTTCAGGCCCTGACCCCGCTCAGACCCGACCCAAGCCCGGGCTTTCGAGCCCGACTGGACCTGAATAACACTAATGAGGTATATTGCCTGAGATTCAACGCTTTCCACAGTTAAAGCCTCCGACATCGAGGCAAATGTCATATTATTCTTTACATCTAATAAAGTGTTACATGGAATTTTCGTCCATCTGTAGGAGGATGGCTCCGCGCGATAATGCGATCTGTACATGTTCGAAACTTACCCCCAAGCGCCGGCCATCGCTCGGCAGTTGATTACCATCATTTGTTTCGGAGCTCTAGCTTTCCTCTACCACCGACGCGCGCCCAAGCTGAATCGTGGCAACCCTGTCAATAACTGTACTTGGGATTCGAATCAAGAAACGGCGGTTTGATTGGACGACGTCTGGGACCTGTGCTGAGGATAGCGACAATCTGATAGAATCCAGGCTTTTGCGAGGTTTCTGGACGACGGTCAAGCCGGTGGGCTCTTATAACGACTGAGCAATAGAATCTGCAGTGAACAATTCTGTTGCAGGAGTACCTGTTGCAATTGGCGGTTACGGATAACTCATATTGCTACTGGTGAAATTATACACTCTGCTCCCTCAATCGCCAGAAACGCGGGCTTCCACGTAGGTCAACCTGGCTCGCCATTCAGCTGCGTTTGACTTTCTGGACAGGTTTTCCATCCACATTCGCCCATAGGAACAGTTTCGGTTCCCAAATAGGCCATCTGACTCGACATTCCTACTGGCGACGATATAACTCTGCTCGTCTGTTAGAAATCTCGAATCGCTTGTCAGTAAACTATCGTCCGCCCCCCGCTGATCACTTCTCATTTCTTGACAGGTTCCCATCTACCTGTGCCTGGATTCGAAAGGAACACTTTTCGACTCGCACCCCTTGACAGACGCGAACTTGCATGTAAGCCAACTAGCCTGCATGTTGTTCAATATTTCACTGATCCTGATGCTTCTGACAAGCCTTCTGTCCACGTATACACACAGACATACGACCAATCCATCCGTCCAATAGGCACGGCTTCGATTCCATCGATTCGCACACTTGGCAGTTGTCGGAGATAGCACTTTCCAGCGTCTCTCCGCCTCTCCGCTCTCTGCTTCAGTTCTACTCCTTGCAATTCAAGTCTCTGCCAGCCAGCCTCAGAGATGCCTGCGACTCGGCACGTCCGCCGCGAGGGCCGGGGGTCCTACAACCCCATCGCGCTCCCCTCCCTCCCCTCCCTGCCCGCAATGTCTCTCCCATCGTTCTTTTCCTTCTCCAACTCCAACTCCAACAACTCCAATTCCAACTCTACCGCCGCCTCGACGACCGACAGCGGTGCAAGCAGGACCAACACCTGGGCCTCCACCTCCTCCTCCAGCACCGCCGTCTCCTCCTCCTCCGCCACCACCGCCGTCTCCTCCTCCTCGGCCACCACCGCCGTCTCTCCCTCTCCCCAGAAAAAGCACTCCGACGCCTCCTCGACCTTCGATTTCGACAGCAAGTTGCCGTTCGGCCTGGGCGAGGAAGACAAAGGCGAAGGCAAAGGCTATAGCACCGCGACGACGCCGTTCTTCCTCCGTCGCTCCGCCGGCGCGCGGCGCGCGGACGACCTCCTGCAGCGCGGGCTCGACTCGTCGCGGCTGCTGCAGAGCATCAGCTCGTCGATGGATTTGGAAACGATCCAGGTCGTGGCGGGGAGCTGTGCATTGTTGTTTGATACGGTGCTGGTGGGTTTCTCTCCACTGTTCTTCTTGCATTTTCTTTTGGTGGGCGGAGATGGGACGCGATTGGGATTTGGGTCGCGGGCGTGGTCGCTTACTGCTGCACGAGCGTATCCGATGCGCTGGCGACTGCCTCGTCAATAGGAAAAGTCACCCAGGGCACCTACAGCGTGCGAGAACCCTGCCACGACCGCGGTGGTGTATTCGCCGTGGCCCGCAACGGCTGCTGCGACTTGTTCTGTTTTCATTCGATCGCTCCGATCCTGCTCTTGCACCGATATCCTTCCTCTTCCAATCCTTCTCCTTCTCCCGACTCCGCACCTCCATGCGTGCTAACCCACACCTTCGCAGACCGTCCGCACGAACCGCACCCAGACGCGCATGCTCCTCGAGCGCGTGCACCAGATCGTGCAGGCGCTCATCAACCTCTGCGGGGACGCCCAAGTGCAGCGCAACGGCGGCTACATGAACACCACCGGCGTGGGCCTCGCTCCCGCGATGGCGCGTGCGATCGAGCGCTTCACGCAGACGCTGACGGCGCTGCACACGCTGCTGCAGGCGCAGTCCGAGGCGGGGATGCTATCGCGCATCTTGCGGCACGCGGAGACGCGGGATGAGCTGAGAAGGTGCGACGAGGCGCTGGGGGAGGCGTTGGCGTTGTTTTCGGTGAGCTTTTGTCTTGTTTTCAGGCGTTGGGCGGGCGAGGGCGTCGGCGAGGGCGTAGCCGACGTTGCTGCGGATCACGCGCGTCGGGCCCGGCTATCGTCCGCACCATAGCTTCCCGTCGTCTTCTGCCCCCGCGTGTTGCTTGCGCCCGTTGTTTCTCCCGTAGTCTCGTCTTTCTCCGTTTCTAATGCATCCACTCTCCTATTCTCCCTCCTCCCTTCTTGGCTTCCTCTTTCCCTCCTTCTCCCTCGCCTGGCATCTGCCCCGCTGCTCCTCTCTTCACGCCCCATGCTCCCCCTCCCTCTCTCCACCTCTTCACCCTCTCTCCCATATCACCTCCCCTGCTCTCTTCACCCTCGCTGACCGATGCACGCAGGTAAAAACCGGCCTCCTCACACACGCGGCCCTGGGCGGGGCGCGGCGCTCGGCGACGCAGCGGCACGACGAGCTCGTCGCTACGCTGCGGGCGAAGGGATACAAGCGGGGGGCGGGGGCGGCATGAAAAGACGAAGGATACGATGGGGGGATGGGGGGGGGAGGCAGCTTGGAGGATGAGTGGAGAGCGGGGAGAGAAGAGGAAACAATACTGCGCCGCGCGATGAGAATGGGAAGTCCACGGCACGCCGACACTCCATGACATACCACGCCCACCACGCCCGATCGCCCCGCCATTGGGGCCTATCGTCCCCCCACACATACTCCACAAGTTTCGCCGCGTGAAATCTCTGTCTCCCTGGTCCTCGATCTCTCTCCATCCATCCTGGTCGTCCTTTTGGACGAGCACCCATCGCCCTCCCCGCTTACCCCCGCGACGAGGATCGGGGGATCGACGACGTCGGAATTTATGGGCGTATCGTTCTACATGCGACGCCGTTCCCGCTACGGCGCGCGCTCACACTGTGCGGTGGGCCCGCTCTGGATCTACTACCTTCTTTTCTTTCAAGTCTGGAGGCTGGAGACCACACGACGAAAGAATCCATCTATTCAGGACGCATCGCCCGCACTTGCTGGGCTGAGCTACAACCCCATCGTCTGCTCTGCGCCCCCGAACTTTCTTCGCACGACATTCGAGTGGCCGAAGAAGAAAGTATCCTTCAATCGTATCTCCCAGTCCCACACCTTCGGCGTGCGCTCCGAATATCTTCCTGCGTATCCCCACATTTTCTCCCTTCCGAGTCCGGAGGCGAAGACACCGTTCAGCGTGCCCTCCCTCGTTCGCCACACGAGCTTCTGCAGCGGCTCTCAACGATCCTCCCAATCCCTCCAGGTTCCGCACTAGAGCTAACAGCGTTTTACGCCCGGCTCCCTTCCTGTTTTACCGCCAGGGAATCTTTGTGTATACACGTAGTACCATGGACTGTACACGCAGCGCGGCACATGGTCCTGCTATTATCTGCCCCCCCACTGCACACACTCTGCCACCTTCTGCGGCTCCGGGCATCTCTGCACTATTTCTCGTACATCGTCGGGATGGCGCCCGATATATCGGCGTCTCGCTATCCCCTCCCCGCCCACTGTGATAAAGGTGGTGAACTCGAGTGCACAGCGACCACTTCCTCGCCAAATCAACAATCTTTCGCACCGCTGTGGTGCCTTTGAATGAATGGGAGATTCCCTGCACGCGCTTCCGCCCATGTTAGGACGGCGTCGGATCTTTGGCATTCTATCTCTTTCCCTCGACTTTTCCTCTGTACAAAAAATCAGATCCGCAAGACCTCATCCTTCCGACAGCACTCTCGCCAACATTGCACCGGGATTTCCCTCTCCCTCATGCCATTCCCACGGCAACACACCTTCAAATTCCCCATTCCGCACCGCCTTGCCGTGTGCCGTCAGGCGCGCGTCTGTTGTCCCGCTCGCGGCGCTGACGACAATCCCGCCCGTCAGCGCGGAGGAGGTTGCAGACATAAAAGACTGGATGGCTGTGGATCGCTCGTACGAGGGCGTCTATCGTAATATTCGCCGCGATTTACCCTACCTCACCGATGACACACTTCCCTCGCCACATTTGGGTGTTGCCGTGCTGTGTCTGTGGGCGTGCCATCCCCCGCGTCGTCGCGTGCCAGGCGGGCTGTGTTCGCATCTCGTCTCATCCTCCGCACCCTGAAGAGTGAAGCGAAGTGCGGCCAGCCCTCTCCTGCCACTCCCGCCCCTCGTCTCCCCATCTCCCATCCGCCGTCCTCCGACTCCCGAGTCCCTCGCGTGTTTCGTGTTTCGTCCCAACGCCACTGAACGCCGTTTCACTCACTCTCTCGCGTCCGTCGCTCTGTCGTTGCCAGACGGATTAGGAATGGATGGTGTCTTCGCCGTAGGCAGCTGCCGTGTCTGGTCTGCTCTGTGCGACCGTCACATTGATAGTTGTGGCGAGGGTGGGATGTTCTCTAAAAATCCCCTTCATCGGTAACGGGACAACGCCCGAGCTCTGCGCCACGCCTCGCGCCATTTGTTGCGGCTTTGCTCCGCGTGCAGAATAAGACTGAGGACTTCGATTCAGTCCGTTCTCAATGGATTCAAGGAAATTGCTTGCGATATTTATATTTATTCCGTTCGATGAAACTTTCCATAAAGAGATTTTGTACAAAATAGCAAAGAAATCTGTACTGTACACATGTGTATTTATCTATTGTTCTTTTACGATCAGCAAGCGCTCAGTCTCGACATATCATCGGGACCATAATCGCAATCATCCCAGCGACCTTCTCCTCCACCTCCTGTACTGTCTCCTTCGCACCAAGGTCCCGCAAAGCCGCCTCCACCCACGCACGCGTTTTCTCGTATATCCCCGCCCATGCGTCTTCCTCGGCATCATTATTGACTCGCATCCTCTCCCCCATGGATGCCAACGCAAGCACGCTCGCTACCAGCTCGTCCGTCGCACCGGTGGGCAGCGCGTCCCGTACGTCCGTGAGTTCCTTCCCAGCCTTGAGCGGGACGAGCGCGAGGACAGCGGAGGGCGAGGCGAAGGCGCCGTCGAAGGATTGTAGACGCGCGAGCCGCTCCAGCCCGTCGTCGGGCTTGTAGGGAGGGAGCGCCTCGGCCGCACTGGGTTTCTTGCCGGCCAGCGGGGGACTGCCTCCCCCGGCGGATTTCCCTAGCGGCGGACCGGATCGGTAATACATCGGCTGGGGCTGGACCCAGGAGAGGATGCGGGCCGACAGCCTCTTTGAAGGGCTTTGGCGCAGTCGCCGGGTGCAAGTACTGCTGCATCCCGGCGGGTACATAGCGGGCAAATCCGGCATCAATCGTCGAGTTCGTCGTGCTCAATCGAGGCGGGGTACGCGATCCCGTCGGAGGTCGGTGATTCACTTTCCGGAGGAGGCCGCACGTAGCGCGGGGCGCCATGTCTGCGACTCGTCGACAGCGACGAACGAGGTGTGCGTGGAGGTGATCTGGTAGGTCGTCCCGAGGCGTACGATGTGTGCGCGCACGGTGCGTTCCAGCAGGTCTGCGTCGCCGGAATCCGGAATCTCGTGGTGCCTGTCCTCCAGATCCTGGATGATCTTGCGTGCGGCGAGCGCATGGAGTGCGGGAGGAGCGCCCGGCGCATTGGGGAGGCGGCTTAGTGTTACCGGGATGGGGAGCTCGATGACAGCGCCGTTGGGGCCTTCGCCGCGTAAGGTGACGGTCTCAGGAACGGTTTGGCCTGAATATGCGTCACGGGTCAGACTCAGTCAATCTAATATTTAATGCAGAGAATAATACCTTGGAGAATGGCATATATGTTCACGCGGCTGCCGGGGAAGAGGTTGCGAATCCGGAATGGTGATTGCTGTACTGGAGCAGGAGGGGGCAGGATGACCGATGGCGCAGGAGGCGGATTCGAGTCATCGAGGAGAGTGGGGTCGACGTCCACGTCGAATACATTCAGGGTCTTGTTCTGAGGTGTCGTTTCACCAGCTTCCACTACAACCTCAGACTTGTCTTGTGGGTTTGCGGTCTCGACAGTCTGAAGTGGGCGCCCCCAATCGACGGTGATATTCGAAATGACGGGCGTCCTGGCTGCCTTCAAAAGCCGGGCGACCTTCCCCGCAAAACTCCTCTCCTGCTCGTCGACAAGCATGAACGTCCCATGCCCCACCCGCGCAATGCCCTCGCACATCGCCGTCGACACGCTGTTCCCGATCCCGAGCACCGACACGTGCAGCGGCGCCCCATCCGGCGCCCCCTCAACCGCTTCCTTCACAGTGTCGAGCACCCCGCTGAGGTCCCACGCCTCCCCATCGGTGAGCACCAGGACGCTCGTCGGCCGGTCGCGCGCCCGGTGCGCAAACGCGTGAGCCAGCGCGTCGCGGATCTCTGTCCCGCCGTAGTCCGCGGCCATCCCGTCGACGTGGCGCGTCGCCTCCGCGAGCGTCGCGGCGTTGTACGGCCGGCTACCGCTCGACCAGAGAGAGGTGGCGCGGAACCCGAAGGACACGAGCTGGAAGAGGGTGTCCTTGTGCGGCAGAGCGCGGAGGAGGACGACGAGGGCCTTGCGGGCAGCGGCGATGCGGGGGCCCTCCATGGAGCCGCTGCGGTCGACGACGAGGAATGAATTCCTGCCGCTCGAGATCGGGGAGGGTGAAGCGCGGGACGAAGGTGAGTGCGAGGGCGGCGGTGTTGTTTGTCGGATGGAGCTCGGCGACGCAGCGCGGGGAGTCGAGGCCGGCGGATTTGAAGGTAAGTACAAAATCCTTGTCCAGCGCGGTGTCTGAGGATAGGGAGACGCGGGCATAGTGGGAGGATGGAAGGTCTTTGAAATTGGGGAGGGAAGGGTCAGGGCCCAGTTCTGTCGTGACTTTGTGAGATGGGGAGTCGATATTGGAGATGGGAGCCAGCGCTTCGACAGTTTGTCGAGATGGTCAAAAAGGGAGACGAAGACGGTGCAGGTTTGAAATCATCAGGTGTCTGTCCATAGCGGGCACTAATATGAACAGGCAAGTGGAAGCGGACGGAGTCGTTCTCTTCATCTTCGGCGAGTTCAGTGGAGTATATTAATTCGATCTGCACTTGCTCATGGGGAGGAATGTTTCCAAGCGCAACCCGAAATACTGCGACCTAGTTAGAGCCAACGAAGACCCGAACCAGGAGACGTACCATCCGGAGTTTGCTGTTCCATCAAAGAGGCTTGCTGTCCCTGAGACACCGCGGCATCGTAGGTTTTTCTGGCCTCGAATTTTTCCACAACCGAGCCGACGACACGAGTACCATCCTGCTTGATCATCGCGAAGCTCGAGACGGCTGCCCGGGCGGGTATTGGAAAGGAATACTTCGCTTCGATGGGAAAGGCCGCGTCATTGCGATAGGTTTGTGTGAGGTTCACCTGAGCCGCAAGTTCCTTGATAGTCGCCGCCGCATGAACTGACAGCAAAGGCAGAGACAGGAGCGCCTTTTCGTAGGCGTAGTAAAGACCATACATCGTGGTGGTCTTGCCTATAGCTGTGTGGCGCAGATATTTATTGTCGTCACATAGCCTCGCTTCTCGTGTCATTGGAACACGTTCACCGTACGTGGTCAATATTCTGTCCGCAGCGACTAATCAACCAACAATCTGAATTGAATGGATATCACCTACATACAATTGCCACGGCTTGACGAAATGTTGCGGGTAAAATAACGACTGCATCGCCAAGCATTGCTCTCGAGGGATCATTGGAACACGTTCTCCGTACGTGGACAAGCTTCCTGCTCCACCCTTCAACAAGACAATCCCACTCGCAACAATGGTGCCCCTTACAATTACCGTGTTCCCAGAGATTTGGCAACGCTTTGTCTTGACAAAAAACAATGGAAGCCATCTTGAGGTAGATTTCAATCCGGGCGAATCAAATGACGGAAGTGGAATCCTGCAAGCCGATGCATTTCCCCACTCGCGGTTGTCGTTTGAGACGGAGGAAACAGCAAGAAGGCGGGAGAGCAAAGAAATTCCTGGTTCGGTGGCTGTGTTGATCAAACGTTTCATTCTTATTTGATGCCTACCCTTTGGCATCAACCACGATTCGACGAACGGAATCTACTCTTCCTGGCCTTCTCTGCCCTTCCACCGCTTCTTATTTCAGGCTTCCAATGTTCCATGTGCTACCTGGCAGCTGCTTATTCGCCCACAAAAACTAGCCGAACATCCTATTTTGGCTTGGAGTTCAATGGACTTGCTGCTAGCGCTTCGGCAACTGGAGTCGGTGTTCTCTCAAAGTCTTTCTCGTGTTCTGCTGGCTCATTCTTCAATTCTCTCGCTCGAACTGGAGGCCTTCAGGATGAATATGTGCATCGCTCTGAACTTCTGATTACCGGACGTCAAGATAATTGGGATGTCGTGGCGGGAGACTATGTACACACAAAACCCCTCGGCTCACGCTCCGTATGCGCGCCCCGCGAGGGATCGCATTCATTATTATCCTGCCGCGGATCTCTGGCCGACATCTACGGCGGTACAGTTCGTACGGAGCGTCTGGCCGACCTGGATCATTGAAGCTCCTTGGCCTTCGTGTGCTTTTCCTTTCCAGGCTTTTGGTTCATGAGGCTTGCGCACACGTCGACTCGGAGTCGTACCATTGTATTCACCGGGATATGGACTTGCTGGGTACTGAAACGCTAAAAGTGTATCATTTCTGCTCTCCATCTCGTTTTCTTCGCGTTCGAATGGAAAGCTGTCGGAATGACTTGGGACCGGGAATAACGCCCAGTGGTTCGTCTGCTCAGAGTACGTCACGACAGTGATTGGGGCCAAATTTCAATGGTACTGAAAGTATGTACACAGGGTTTCGGCTTGTATTCGAGCACGCACCGGCACGGCGAATCCCATCCATTTACAGTATGGTCGCATCGCGGAATTGCTCCCGAGAGACACCGCATTGTTAATGCTGGTATACTACAATTTATTTTTATTCCTGGCATCTTGCAATTCCTCGCCAGGGACGCCGAGAGCGAGATAGACCGTTGATTTCTTCGAGCATATCTCAGTCCTCTATTTATAGGTTGATTCGCGCGTCGGCGACTGAGCCCCAAATCCTGCTTGTACACACTGCATTGGACATTTGATGGAAATGAATTGAATCGGCGTCTGTCAAGAGTTTCGGCCTACAATCTTTGTTTGCCCCGGCCAACAGATAATTCAACCCAGGTTCTAAATAATAAAGTATGTGTGGTGTACGCAGCTACTTTTAGTAAATTCAGGATAGCTGACTCCATATGCGTTGTGCAGTTATTTCAGGTCGTTATCTGGTTCCGTTTGTGGTCCATTACGAGGTGGGGAGGCTCGTTAAGACGGGTTCAGGCTCATCAGCCGCTGTGCCACGCTATGCCCATCCGTCAAGAACAAAAGCGTCCGCATTGGACGACCGACGCAAACATCTTGGCTTCGGAGCTCATTCATTCCTCCGGCAGTCAAAGGAGTCACAGAACGCCCACTCTATTATCTCCACGGAAGCACTGGCGTAGGTGAATCCGACGAGCGTTACCTGGTCCTCGGACGAAGAGTCTTGCACCTTTATTTTCATGCAGAGCAGTTCACCCTCTTTAGGTTTAATGTCTGTCGGCACACTGCCATATGGTTGCCGACCTCAATCCACCTTGTTGATGAGCGCTCCTGCAGCCTTGGACAGCCCAGCTCGTCGCGCACGCCTTGGTTACGCGGCTACGTCCCCCGCTTTCCTCTCGGCAAACATACCATTGCGAGGTCCATCCTCGACGTTGTACCCCGCGCCCTGCGTCCCATGTGCGCCCACCGACGACGAATTGATTCCTCCGCTTAAAATCAGTTTCATTGACCATCAATCTCTGCCTTTCTTCGGTGGGGACCTACTGGCACAAACAAACATACAACACCGTCAGTTTCATTCCGATCCGGACTATTGGATACAGGGAAACCGCATCCAATTCATCTCGGACTTAGCGCGTCCGCCGATGTTGGGGTCGGTATAAAGGACGCGTAGAAGGCAGCTTCGGGAACATTAACCACAGATCGCTATAGCATGATGTCCAACCCCACTCCCTATGGTTCCGTCGCTCGCGCAACCACACCTACCCCCCGGCGCCGCGCCGTGCAGCCACCCACGCCCGACTCGTACGAGGAAATCCTGGAGCTGGGATTCGTGTGCCGGCGCAAGTCGCGCAGTATTCTGAACTCGACGGTCGTCGGCCGCGACGGCTACACGCCGTACTTCCACATCATGACCGGGCCGGAAAGCACCCTATTCCGAACAAACGACGGACGCACCGTCGCCACAATCGAGTGGCGCGGCAAAGGAGGCGAGGCGTTCGTTGAGGTGCGAGGCGCGGTTAGCAAGCAGCGCGTGTCGCAGTGGCTCGGAGTGGCCGAGGACGCGAGGCGAGTCCATGCTTGTGTTCACCCGTGGTCGAAATTTAAAAGATTGTTGCTCAGCTACCGCATGATGATAGCGCATCGAGAACGATATGTCTGGGTGCCGCAGAACAATTCCATATGCGTAAGCTTCGAAGTCTATCCCATGTTCTGAAGCTGATTGACTTCTATCTCGGCAGATGTATCATTGGAACCCAGCGGCAGCCGGAAATGTTCCCCAGCTCCTCGCTCGAATTGAGAAGGAGGGCCGAACGGTCACGTTAGAGATAACGGTTGAGGCGATAAACCGGGGGCTGTTGGAGATGGCCGTCGTTGCAGCGACAGTGTTCCAGTCTGGGTGTAGTATTGATTAGTGCCAACTGGAGTGGCCATTTAATTTTGTACTGTTTATCTTGCTGTAATTCTGTAACCCTCAACCATAATATAATACTACTACCGTCGAACGACCAATGAATGCACTAAGCGCCGACGAGTCTGTGGACCAGTCTATGTTTTGTTTTCGCAGATTTTTTCTGAGTGTCATGAACATTTTTCACGGTCAGTGGACGATTCAAGCTCCAAAACCAAGTCCGACACGGAAAAGAGAATGGACCAGCTGGGTGCACGGACCAAGCGTCGGTATCTTCCGCGATCGGCGTTGATCAAATTTTCTTTGTCGCGCGCACTCATGTCGGCGACGTCGCACATCCAGTTCTTCAGGCTCACGCCCGTGATCACCGAGAAGGAGAAGAACAAAGGACCCTCTCCAGAAGAAATTCGAGCCAATATTCCTCCCGAAATCTGCTCGGGGTGTGGTGAATCATATTCAGGCGCAGAGAAACTCAAGAATTGCGCTGGAGTAGGTCCAAATACTTGTATGAACTCAAACCCCCCCACTCACATTAATTTTCTTTCTTTCAAGTGCCGTGCTGCGCGATATTGCTCCAGACATGTGTGTCTTGAAACTCTGATAAAAAGCTGTTCGCTGATCTTCGTTTATTTCGTAGTGTCAAGTTTCTGACTGGTAGGTCGCCCATCTGAATAACGTTTCTTTCGACCTTGGAGCTCTTCGTCCAGGCCCACGCACAAACCCCTCTGTGGCGGAAGCGTATCTTCAACCGATATTCGCCTGAAACTCGCCAAAAAGCTCATGGCAAACGTTGACCTGATGTTCTTACCTCAAAGTCTACACTGTGCTGGCCCTCGACCTACTCACCACGCCGGAGAACGCACTGAACACCTGCCTTATTGTCAAACTCACCACCAGGGACGCCGACCATATGGCGGCTCTGCGTGCAATGATGAACGGAGAGGAGCGCGGACCAGGTACCCCCATCATGCTCCAGATCGCAGGCATCGAAAAGAAACCTCTCTTGTCGCACACGACGGCAGCAATGCGCACCTCAATCGATAAAACGAGGGCAGGCATCCCCAGTCCTGATTGGCCCATTGTGATGATTCTGTTCACCGGCGACGACGTGAACTGTCCCGCGACGCCATGTGTGATTGACCCCCAGGCGCTGCAGCAAGGGCGCGAGCGGAATCCCTTCGTGATCCAGTCGGCAATGATGGGTAGGCAGGAAATTCCGGTGGAGGAAAAGACCATCATCGAGTAAGTACTTGTTGGTCATCTCATTTACAACTGACGTGCGTTGCAGGCAGTTTAATAACAAGATTTATATGGACAAGCAGAATCGCTACCTGCTCCATACGGTGAGCGTTGTTCGACGCGATGGCTTTGCTTTCTCATGGCATCATAGAAATCGAAGTAGTAACGAGTCGACGGTGGTTCCTCATGTGGGAGAGGCTGAGATTGTCCTGAAACGACTCCCATTTTTCCTCCTGGTATTCGGTCACCGACTTTGCTGGGTAGATACTCCGTGTCTAGAACTGTGCTGCGCTGAATTGGTGCGCATCCATTTGTGGAAACGGCCGGGAATATCCGGCGTTGATGTGGTTGAATTTTCCTTTCTATTTTCTGCTCTTCGTACCTGCATTGCTCGGCGCTAGGTCAGCTGTGCTTGACTTGATTAGCGACACAGACCACAAGTCGATTGCGTAGGCTCCACCGCCCATTGTCCTTTCTTGCATTGGACAGTTCCACCTTGGGGATCGATGTTGCAAGTATTGAAATTCTCCGTTGAAGCTTTTCCGAGCCTCAAAGAAACCAGTAGTGGATATCGGCCGGTGGCCACCAAAACCCTCAAGCCAAAATACTTTGCGTGTTTCTCTCTTGTCGCTTACCCGGCTAGCGTTGCCGAGCGATTAACTTTAGACCTCAGTCCCTTGGGGTATGCTGCGTACCAGCGTCTGCGGGGAATAACACGTCATCGACAGGCATTCACCGCGGGTAGATCTATTTCCTCCATAACAACTGGAAGAAAATATCACCGATCAGCATCTCTTGCATCCTTTTTGCAACTCGAAAATAAGCAGGTTATTCATGGCATGTGAACGCCGGTGTCCCCGCGCGACTTCTTTTCCCTCCAGCCTGGTCTAGTCCAGCCTGGGCGAGGAGGAAATCGTGACCTGAATGAGATTCAAAACGCTAGGTTGAAATAGACTAGGTGTTGTTTGAATCCACTGTGATGTTGAGCTCAATGGTTCAGTAACTCCGGCTCAACAAAGGGGACAGCCCAGTCGGTGTAGTTTTCCGTCCGTCTTCATCCCATTGAGCGGATTGGGTATTGAAGACGACCTTGATGAGGCCGGATAATGCGGGGCAGGGAGTTCAAGACCAGTCGTGAGTATAACCGTTCTGGAACTTGAATCCATCGCGCCGCTCATCAACGCCCGGTATTGGCATCGAAACTCCCGGCACCGACGAGATGGCCGGAAGCCCACTCGGAGGTGTTTCGATGAGAAACATATCCTGGAACATATCTGCCGACAAACAAGAACAAGAAGCGCCGATGGCGATGCGTGGCATCGGTCGTCCAGATTTGTTGTATGCCGTAGCAAAACGTCGCATGCCGCTCACCGACACTGACCAGGCACAAGGGAGGGTTTCCCAGGAACGCTATGATACTCGAGGACTTGATAACAATCGGGCTTCGCGCCTAATTTAAAATAATGCTGATCCCCGCCCGCTGGATAAATCCCGGGTTCCGCGTTCGCAAGTGTTATAAGACGACAGATATTGCGTCCGAGTAACCTCTTGCGAATCCGCAAACAGCAACCGGGCCAATTTAGGAGATTAGACAACGAGAAGTCGGACTGTCATGTATTATAATTAGCAAGTAGGGAAAATAATTTTAGATGCGGCTCCCGCAACTCCGGGCTGGCTTCGGTTCATGCGTTTCAATCATCAGGAGTCAATGAAGGCGCTGGCATTTTTCACATCATACGTCCGGATATGAACAGGATCCATCAGGATCCATCCAGGCCGGCCCACCAAGCAGCAAGAATTCTTCTGCAAGACAGCGGTTGAAGGTTGACATACTCGATGTTTGTTCCTCCAGGGCAGCGACTCTGCATTTCGGCCGATAAGATCGAATGCTAGGAGAGATCTTCCAGGCTGTCAGATACGATTCTTTTTTTGAGGTTGTCGTGGAAGAAAAAGTTGGCCGGCTTCTGGAAGTTCAACTTCCCGTTCCGATCCGTTCTTTGTTCAACTTCCTTGCGGTTTTCCTTTTTGTTGTCCTGTTCGTTTTTGAACGCAGAAAAAGGCTTCAACGTCTCAAATAAGCATTAGCTGTTGTTTACGATTCGTAAGTCCCCAATTATCATCAAAAGCGGCGCGTCTATTTCAATTTGTTCTGGCTTGTTTCACAAACAGTACGTTAGTACTGTTGTGCACTAGACGTCCAAGAATACGATCAAAACGTGACACAATTTGAAATCAAGCTGACGTGGAAAAAGTCTCGGGCCGCGAGGAGTCGACCGAAGGTCGACGACGAGCGGCGTCACCACTCTGCTCCTTGTGTAAATTTATTTACTTATTGTAATTTACAAAATGTGTACTTCAACTGTTTGTGCCCGCCGCTTGCCGGCCTCTTACAATCATGTCGAAAATGTCCACGTGATGGGAATCGTCGCGTACATAATTATCTATTCTGATCTCCGTGTCTGCCGCGGCCACCTTCCGCATACCAATCGTCCAAGCTGCCTGTCCTAGCGCGGCCATCGGTTCCTTCAACGAGAAGTCTTGCCAAAAGCTAAGGGCCCGAGAAACCCGCAGCTCGCTGAAGTGGATCTGGCCTAAATTCTACCGGCGGTGGCTGGCGCTTCTCGAAGCATCTTTCACGGTGTATGGTCATCTTCGCGCCAGTCAGAATTTCTGTTTCAATCCCGCTCCGAAACAAAAACTGGGGAGATTGTTCGGCCTGCAATCTTCCCTGTCACAATTCGACGTTCGATGATGATGAGCTGAAGTTCTGCCCATACATCGCTCCGCAAGATCCTTTCTTCCACTCACTCGAGAGGCCGGCGTTAATCATCCAGAAGGCGAAATCAACGGACATGGGCGTTACTCGGAACCAAATCTGCCAAAGAAGCTCGCAGCCTCGCACTGACACAACGGACAATCTCGGGGAGCAAACTCTGAGCCTCGACGGTACACGCGTCTCGCTAGCATGCACCCTCTAGTAGTGCTTAATATCGGTCTGGCTCGGCGTCGCCACCACTGTGGGTCCGGATTAACAAGGCGTCCGATGAAGTAAGGCCCAAACTGCTCCACACGGACCACGTGTGCAGAAAGGCAATTCTATCCCGCACCGTGGGTGAGTCTGGGTCTTTTCTGGAACAAGACGCGATTTTGCGGTGCGTTCTGGATGTGTGTCAATAGCCAAGGCATCGACCCCCGTCATCGAGATGCTGCGCCCCCAGACCTCCCTTTCGCTCATTTGCGGTCGCATGCTGTGTCCACAATCACCGGCTGCCCGGGTATGGGTTAATTCTCATGCGGAGGCTTTTAATTACCGAGTCCACGAAGGGGTAAGGGCAGTTACGAACTGTTGGAGCTGCTGGGCAAACCGTTAATTATAGGTCTCTCCGGCCGTGATCGAAGGTTCATCTTTTGCGAATCCGGGCATAGGCGCGTATAAGCTGTTATGGCATGGGAATCCTTATAAGACCTGTGATCACTCCCCGCGCCCACTTACGCTCCCCCCCCTTCAGCGGTGTCCAAGCTGCCCTCTCCCTGGCTCTCGCCATGGCGCTTGCCAATCTAATCAACAATGGTCTGCGCGATATTGAGGTGACGCGCTATTCACAACGTGCGTGTCCAATGTTCTTCTCAGAGGATAATTTTTTTGCTGACCAAAAAACCGAATCATCCAGTGGCTTCCAGTGCGATAATCATCTTCGACCACAGTCTGTCTTGGTCTCTACTTCAAATGAATCAATAACACTCATCCATCTACTAGTCATCACGCTCGATGAAGAGGTCCGTGATAGGCTTTCCCCTCACTGGTTTTTGTTGACTTGTCGCTACAGGTGGAATTAATATGGGTTAGTCCTCCCAACTGGTTCTACCGCGCAGGCGCTGAATTTGTGCAGAAAAGCCACTGGTCGATGGGGAAAGCTTTATTCATAATTGTGCGTAAATCTTCTGCGGCCCGCGGAATACACCCAACTCACCTGCCCATAGAATCGTTACTACATCTTGACTTCGGTCATGTACGTTCCTATTGTGTCTATCTTGCATTCTGTTCAGCTGACACTCGAGCTCAGTATCAATAACTACGGTTCGCGTGTCTGTCTTATCCGGCCACGCAGCTGCTCACTCGCCACATTACGTAGCTCTTTTCAGTCCCTCCCTCACAGATTCGGTGCGTCCTTTGTGCTATCATCCTTGGTGCTATGCTAATACAAACCCCGATAGTTGTAAGTTCATCGATCTTCCCCCACCAGTATGCGTCTATTCACAGCCGTGCTCCTCTCCTGTACAGCTGTATGTTTTGCACTTTACTTGATTCACTCTTCCCTCGCTTATCAGGTCTCGCGCTAGGTCTCCATTTCTTTCACTGGCAAGGTTGGACGGGCCTAATTGCTTGTATGATAGCAGAAGGTGAGCTTGGGTCCCCCACCGTACCTCTATCCTCACATGAGCACACAGTAATATTGCAAATGCGTCTCTACGCACTGTATTTTTTAAACAAGAAGGTCCTTGCCCTCATGGTGGCCACTTTCGTCGTGTCGTCGGCATCCTCGGCGGTCATAATGGGAACTGTTCTTCAGGGGATCAAAGGTTCGCACCCCCTGGCCTGAGCCTGAGAAACATAAAAGCTAACTCCATGCACAAACAGCTCATTCTCATCCGATTCTAGGCACGACGTTCTGTGTTCCTGATGGCGTGCCCGACTATTTCTTTGCGTTTTGGCTGCCAATAATTCTGTTTGAGAGCCTCCTGTGTGGGCTGGCGCTGTACCGCGGGTTCCAGACGTTCCGCGCCGCAGGCACGCTGTTCCAATCCGGCAGGCATCTTGTTGCCATTCTCATCCGCGACTCGGTCCTCTACTTCCTCGTGTGAGTAGCCTTACACGTCCGTGTAATCACCCTCTAAAATCTACGTAGCATGTTCGCGACATACCTCACAAACATGCTCGTCTGGGCTAGCGCTTCGGTACGTGGCCTATTCATACACTTTTATGATTTGTATTAAATCCTTAGTAGACCAACTTCCTCGAAATCCCGATCGCATTTTCCGTAGCCCTGTCATGCTGTCTCGGCAACCGCATAATCCTCAACGTACGCGAGGTGAATCGGGAAATTGTGGAGACTAAAGAGCCGAGCGGCGAATCAATCAAACACCAGGCGCGGGAGACACGGTCAAGTTTCTTCGGGCCCTCGGAGCAGCTCACGGATATCGAGATGGCGCAGTTGAGGTCAATGAGGGTCGACCAGAGCTATGGGCAGTTCATTGTCCTGTAGCGATATACAGAGGGAACGAGCGGACACAGTAAAATGAGGACTTTGCTTTGTCGGTCGGTTCCTGGATTCTGCTTCAGGATGACAGGATATCTCGCGTCTGTTCGGACTTTGGAGCTCACAGGGGGTGACGTAGGCACGATGCTGTCAACGAGACAGCCCCAATGTTGTACAGGACTGATTGTCACCTTTTTAAGAAGATTGTACACGGGAAGACCATCCCGTTTTACCCGATCGTGGTTGCAAAAAACGAGTATGAAAGAGTTTGAGCATGGTGAAGTTTGAAGGTAACAAGATCTCTGGTCCGTCCCAGGTTGAAGTTCTGTCGGCTCATTTCTCACTGCCACACACCAAAGAGAGAACAGTGAATACGGCGCGATTATTCAACTTCGGTTGTTGACATACAGTTTTTTGTGCTCTACTTCGCCAGAGGCACAGACGATCCCGCGTTTTGTGTGTAGCCGGACAAAGTAAGTTTCCTCCGTTATAAATTTATGTATTTCCTTTTCTTTCTTTCTTTCCCACCGCATACGGTTCTTCCCTCCTGGCACTTCTTGCTTCCAAACATTCTCTTACATACGGCAGACAGTGCTCATGAAGCGCGCCCGAGCTGTAGCACTACGCCTCTCGCGATCAAGGAACGGACGTCTCCGATAACCCCTCCGGGTACTGGACGAAGGAACAGCTTGCTGTGCGAGTGAACCGCCAGCCTCCGACTGAGAGAAAACCGGTCGTCGATCTCCAGGACTGCGATGATCATGTCGTCCAAAGTCGGTCGGTCCGCGGCCTGTGCTGCGAGACACCGACGGAAGAAAGCAGGGGCGGCGGAAGTGATTTGGAAGGTCTCGATGAAGTGGTTCTCCTCGTCGGCACGGAAGGCGGCGTAGCTTTCGTCAGAGGGCTAGGGGACCAACCTGGGCCGGCTGCCGGTGACGATATTGAAGAGGATGACGGCCAGCACCGAGAGGTCGGATTGGCGGGGGGAGTACGAGGCGCCTGCACCTGTCGAGTTCGCACACTCTGCGGAAGGTGGTCAGTGTCGATAAACTGGAATGAAGAACGGGAAACGACATACCAGGGCTGATATATGCGAGATCCCCCCACCGGAAATCACCAGACTGCTCCTCCCTCCGAGTCCCTCGTCGCCTTCTCAAAATTCGTAATCCACAAACTCCCCCCTTCTGAATCACACCAAATATTTCGAGGACGGAGGTCGCGGTGGTGCCCGCGTTGTGGCACTCCGCCACCGCATCTGCCAGCATCAAGAACAACTCCTTCACGAGCCTCGGCCGGTCGAAGTACCTCTGACGCTGCAAAATCGAGTTGCTGGGGTCGCCCGTTGCCGGGTTCAGAACTAAACACAGGTATTCGTTGTCGCCGCCCGCCCGCGGGTCATCGGCGAAGCTAAAATTCAGGGTGGCGACCCCGCGCTGGGCGGCAACGGATTGGTGTAGGTCGAGCTCGCGCTAGAGGTCCGCGGCCTGCAGGGACCCAGGCGCGGGGTTGCGCATGCGCTTGTAGGCGTAGGGCATGTGGGTTGTGGTATCGAAGGCGTAATAGACCTGAGATGAATTGTCCGCCTCGGTGGTGAGGAGTTCGACCTGGGATGGCGAGTTAGAATACATACAATTTTTGAGAGCGAGAAATGAGACATACGATTTCGAGGTATCCTTCGTCGACGAAGGAACCGGTGAGGTTGAGGAGAGGAGAAGCAGCGCTGGCGCCGCGAGTGGAAGTCACTGCTGGGCGTTAGCGTTACTAACACTAGAAACACAGAGCTCACAAGTGAGATGAGGCGGGGTGAAAAGATGAAAATGGGGTGGCGGGTGGCTAGAAGCAGGGGATACGAGGGTTATGAGTGGGGGTAGAGAAGTCTCCAGCGAGTAGTAGATGATGCAGCAGAATGAAAGGGAAAAGTAATCGAGCGCGGCTCGAGATGGTGGTGGTAAGAATGAAAGAAAGGTGAGGACTAGTCTCTTGTAGACAGACGCTATAACAATATTTGTGCTCGTAA
This sequence comes from Mycena olivaceomarginata, assembly GCA_029378375.1. Classification (NCBI taxonomy): domain Eukaryota; kingdom Fungi; phylum Basidiomycota; class Agaricomycetes; order Agaricales; family Mycenaceae; genus Mycena; species Mycena olivaceomarginata. Next base: position 165,619 of record JARKIC010000020.1, on the reverse strand, counting down.
ACTCGCATGTTATAGGTGACTACAGGGGAAGTGAGAAATAGCGAACCAAATATGCACCCCCTAAGTCTCGGAGGAAACATATATGATGTCTTCGACTCGGAGCGGAAGCAAATTAATTATAACTATCATCATACGGAGAGAGACTTGAGGTTACGTCGTCCAAGAATTGGAGCAGAGATATAGTCCGTCGCGGAGAGATTCAGGTTCGAGCTGAACCAGCAAGGCGGGTGACTCGGAAGTGAGGTGGCACTGTTCGGTATCGTTTCCGTTAGACATAATTTGTTTGAAAATATGTGTCAATTTATCCTGCTCGAGTGGCTCCAGCAAAGCTAAAGCAACACACCCGGGGAGTCCTGAGAATATTCATTTGCGTATTCGCTTGTCAACAACTCTCCGATTCTCGCAGCTTCCTGGATATCTGCCAAAGAGAGTTTTCTGTGACTAGGTGGTGCCGGTGGGCACAGATTTTGGCCAAAAGACACGGTCGAAATACCGCCGACGTCGGACGGAAACAGCCAATGATGACAAGGCTGAGTCTGTGCATGCCTGCCACACGTCACGCAGTGGTTAGAGGGGAGAATAGGTGTGATACGAAAGGGTCGATCCGAGAATTGAAAAGGAGATATAGCCTGTCGCAGAGGGATGGCGCCAGCGGTGTCAACTGTCGAGGACAAGCAGGGCGAAGTGAATGGCGGATATCGGCGATTCCCGTGATTGCCGCGCATTGCCAAGTTCAACGTTCAACCCAAGCTCAACTACATCTGTGAATTAGGCTTTCCCCTTTGCTCGACTCCGGTCCTTCGAAAAACTGGGATTTCATCGAATCAATGTAAAAGTAATACAATAAGGATCGACATGTTGAACACATGTACAATGTTCAACTGTCCAAGAAGCCTCTGTCCTCGAAATCAATGAGTTTCACTTTCCATAGCCAAATTTCCCCGCATTGCAAGGACAGAGAAGGTGCTTCTGCGAATACCAGGGCTATGTACGTCTTCTATGCGACACGTTCAATAGCACCTCGCGATTCAGGCCTGAATCGTGAAAGCTGGTGAACAATTGGATGCAACATGCGGTGATTGATGGCGGACTCACTTCCGAATTGATGAATCATTTTCGCTCCGCTTTTGGAAGACCATTCCGGACACAGCGACTATGACAAAACTACACCGGGACGAGCGGAAAACCTCTGGTTCCTGCATATTCGGAACCCTTTCCGGGTCGTACGCAGAGACTTTATCCAATATGCCGATGATGACGCAACTCAACTTGATGGCGGCGCCTTGCCACGAGCCCTATAAAGTCGGCGGCCTTAAGTGCGCCTCTCTCACAAATCTCCAACAATGTCGACTCAGCAAGCCCTCATCATTCCGTCCGCTAAAGCGCCCTTCATCCTGGGTCCGCTTCCCATCCCCGTCCCCAACAAGGGCGAAGTCCGCCTCAAGATCGTGTCAGTCGCACTAAATCCCATGTCCTACGCTCAACACGATTACGACTTTTTCATCCCCGAATATCCGGCAGTAGTTGGTTCTGACATCGCCGGGGTGGTCGACGAGGTCGGAGAAGGCGTCGAGGGGTTCGCGAAGGGCGACGAAGTGTGAGTGCTTGTCTCCATGAGAGGGTTTGAATGATACTGAAGCTTCAACAAGATTCGCCGGGGTCTTGATCGGCGGTTTCCAGCAATACACCACACTTCCAGCGGGATTACTCATTCGCGTACGCGTTCAAACGTAGTTTTCGCTGGATCTATGACTGATTTATAATATGCAGAAACCTAAAAACGCGAGCTTTGACGAGGTGGCCACTTTCCCCATCACATTTACAACGGCGTTGGTCGGTCTGTTTGCACCGGCGCCAATCGGCCTCGCCCTCAATCCCTCATACTCTTGGAACAAACCTCAGCAGGGTGAATCTGGGCTCGTTATCGGAGGAGGGACTTCCGTCGGCCAATTTGGTGCGTGGTTCACGCAACTGATTATTTAAATGCGCAGTTTAAATGTGTCCCAGCCGTCCAACTGTTGAAATTCCTCGGATTTACGCGGATCGTCGTGTATGCGTCGAAAGTGCACTTCGACTATCTTAAAATACTTGGCGCGACGGAGTGCATCGATCGCGGGGAGGTCCCTATCGAGAAGCTGGCCGTAACGCCGCCAGTTAAAGTCGTGTACGACGCCACGCCCACGGGCGCCCTGGACGCCGCGTACGATTCGGTCGTCGATGGCGGGAAGGTGACCACCGCGTGCCCGCAAGCGCAGACCGACAGGGAATCCCGCGGCATCACAGTCGTGCGCTGCTTTGGGTTCTACGCCGGTCCCGACGTCCTTCCCCCGATCGGCGATCCCGCACACTATCCTGGGGTTCCGGAGCACACGTCTTTCGGGAAGCTCATGATCGAAGAGCTGCCCAAGATGATAGAGCAGGGTGCCGTTGTGGTATGTGTTTCTTTTGAATACCCTTGCCTGCGGCTCACACACGCCAGCCAAACCGGGTCGAAGTCCTGCCCAACGGGCTTGCAAGCGTCCCCGATGCCTTGGAGCGGATGAAGGCGGGAGGTGTTAGCGGGGTCAAGCTCGTGGCGCACCCGCAAGAATCGAGTGCTTAGGATCAGATATTCGGTCAAGATCGTCTGAATACCGTGCTGTACATTCATCCTTTATAACTTTGAGACTTGTTTCTTTAATTGACGTGTCGAACTACACCAGACTGAAGTCGGATGACCGCGTTGACGTTGACATCATCTCCGCTCCCTCTGGGCTAAGGAATGCGGAGACGGTATCAATATTCACAAGAAGGATTCGACATCGCGTCGAGGCAAAGTTCAAACCAAAGATCCAGTTTTAATCAACCCAAGTTCTATCAAGTATACCGTCTAATTCAAAACAATCACAGCACAAGTAGCGCCACAAGTACATACTGAAGCGCAAAATCAGTACCTGCTATTACTGAAATTTAGTATTACAAGGGTCTACAATCCTCGAGCTCATCCAAAAGAGAAAAAAAAAAGAATGATCAGAAGAACAACCCCAGAACATCAGAGCCACGACAGGCTGCCCTCCAAGTATGGCACGCAGATCGTCTATGAGACCAGGCGTTGAGAAAGTCGAGGTCCAGCCTGAAAGATGAGGGTATCATACATCAGTGGAAAGAGGGGACGCCTTAAGCAAGGCTGCGGCCTTCTCGCCGATCCCGTAGATGATGGACGAGGGATGCGAGCCGGGCTGGTGGGGTATAATCGACCCGTCCGCGACGAACACGTTGGTCGTTCCTGCACAGAGTGGGGGTGGGGTTTCAACCAAATTTAAATCAGTACTCGTCCTCATCGCCGCACGACGCAAGGAAAAAGACGCACCCTTCACCCGCAACTTCGCATCCACCACACTCCCAATGGCCGCCGTCCCAAGCGGGTGGTATGCCACCCCCATATTGTCCTTCACGAACTGCGCGAATTGCGCGTCGGTGGTAACGGCCACGCCGGGCGAGAGTTCGCCGGCGACGTAGGGTGTCAAAGACGACTGGGTGCCGAAGCGGCGCGCACGCTGGGCAGCCTTGGTGAGGATGTAGAGGTCGAAGGGTGATTGGACGCTGAGGAAGGTAAGTTATACAATACGTGTACAGACTGCGAAGGAAAGGCGTACAGCGCAAGGTCGAATGATGGGGCCGTCGTCGCAGTCGCAGAGACAATGTGCTGTAAATCGAGTATCAAACAATGGGACCTAAAGCATAAAAACCAACACGTACCGAGGACCCACGAGACAAAGGGTGCAGCAGGATCGGGAGGAAGATGAGGTTCGCGGGGTTGGGGAAGCCCATGAACTCGACGATCACGGTGTCAGCTACGAACATTGCGATGAGCGCCTTGTGTGCCGCGGCGCTCAGGCCCGGCGGTGCGGTCTGCAGGAGCTTGTACGCGGTGTTCCACTCCGTAGTGTTCAGGAGGGTGCGGGGGGGTTTCGACTATGGAGGCGTTAGATTAGAACAGAGTGTTAGATAGGGGGGGAAGTTACTGACAGTTCAGAGTAAGCTGGAGGCCGGAGTTGGTGATACCTGGAACGATGGGTTGAATTACGAGAACCCTTGATATTGGTTGGAAACGTACCGGAGGCAAGAGCGGCGAGATATTTAGTCGTAGGCTCTGCGAAACGATGTTGGCTAATGAACCGTTTTGACAATAGGAACCAAGACCCACGTTCGCTCAGATTTTCACCGACGGCAGGGAGGTTCACAACCGTCGAAATGCCCAGGGGGTTAATGATCTTCATTTCATTTCAATTCAACCAAATCAGACACGTCGGGCAAAGCACCATACAATCGACTGACCTTAGGATTGCCGACGCCGCTGAGCTCCAGAACCTGGGGTGTCCCAAAGACACCTGCACTCAGAATAACGCGGTCACCCGACTAATAGATACGCCGTGTTAGCCTGACGATAAACGACGGGAGAGGTACGCACAACAGTGGCTTTAGTCCCAGCAGCGTTGATGTACTCAACCCCCGTGGCAACCGCCTTCCCGTTGATGGACTTCCCCCAGATAATCCGCGAGACCGTCACGTTGAGCTTCACCTGCAGGTTCGCCCGCCCGGCGTTGGGCTCGTCTTCATGTGCAATAACGGCAGTTAGCGAAACATGAACCCAGACGCAAGCTTCAAAAGCAAACACGTACAGTAGGAGTTGGCCGAGTAAGACCGGGTTGAGTTGGGGAACATCGCCTTCGGGGTGTACCATATCCCACTCGGGTCGCCGCCGTTCTGGTCCACGCTCTCCTTTCCACCAGTCGCTAAGACTGCAGGGATGACGCCTTTGGCCCACACACTGAAACGTGAGAAAAAAGTTAGGTTAGGTACAAAGTGGAGTGAAGATTATTGCCGTAGTGTACGTACTCGCCGACAGGGGTGCGCTGCGAGTTGCAGATGGGGCCGCTGGTGCCGTGGAAGGACAGAGTACTGGTCAGCCCGGAGGTCGCCGAGAAATGCTCCGCCTAAAATCGAGTGCAGTGTTAACTGACCACACTACCAAGACACGATAGAAAATACGGACCGTCTTGATGGATGCGGAAATGGAGTTCCAGTTCCTATACGTCGCCGTTGAAGTCAATGATCAATCCAACTGAAGATGAAATGATAAGATGAAATGAAATACAACGTACCATCCGGTCGCACCGAACGCAGACTCCCAGAGATCCAGATCCAGCTTATTAGGACGCGTAAACAACGCGCCATTCACTGCAGACGAGCCCCTATCATAGGTCGGAATGCGTCATCAATCCACCGTTTCTCCGAGATCTCCGTGTGATAGACGTACCCCAGAACTTTGCCCCGGGTCATAGCGATGGTCTGGTTCGACGCGAACTTCAGGGGCTGGGACTTGTAATTCCAGTCGACGGAGCTTCCGGGGAGGGCCTGAATCGAAGGGCCGCTAAGGTTGCCGATGTTGGGGCTAATAATTCGCGTCAGACTCAGACAAAAGATGGACGGCAGGTATGGACTTGTTGAATCCACTGGGAAAGGAAAGGTCAGTTAGTGTGTAGCCGTTGTCATGACTCAATGATACGCACTCAGAGCCCGCTTCTAAGACAATTACAGTGTTTGTGGCAATCTCCGAAACTGGGCAGAACAAGTCAGTTGCGCATCGAAAGGTGTAAAAACAAGGGCGTACGCCGCGTTGCAACAGCCAGACCTAGGAAATGAATCAGCCAACTTGTCCGTCCAAGACCCCTGCCGCTTACCAGCGGTCCCGCCACCAACGACCACATAAGTGGTTTTCGCCGCGACAGCTGCTCCAGATGCGAGTGGAGCCAAATAAGATAGTAACAGGAAAGGAACAGAAAAAAGAGTGAGTTGAGGCGTCATTGGGAGCGAGGAGAAGAAAAGGAGGTTTCTTTCGGAGCGGTCGACCGATTGATCCAATATATCTTGTTCGGAGGCGGCCGGTTAGCCGTGAAATTTGCAACCTGCGATTGATACCATCATTTCTGCAATGCCGGATGCTGCCGGATGGCGCAGAAGCGTTTGACTTTGCGTTTGGACAATTTCGCTCAATCACATTAAGCTCGAAAGAGCATAGATGCAGACTGCTTGCGTTTGTGTCTTCTCCTCCCTGCCAAGAACGACGTTCTCTTCTCTAAAAAACCTCGTCGCGCTATAACTATTCCCATCAGAAGATTGCATCCGAAGCGAGGCAATATTCTCGGCAGAAAGCTGCATGATGGAGGGAAAGGGGAACGATTTTAGAACGATTTGCCAGGACGTGAAGAGCGAAAAGTTCGCCGAGCACAAGGATACCTCCGAAACATGTTCTCGTTGGCTCTCACTGAAACGGAACACTGAAAAAGAGAGGGGACAGACTCCTAATGCGGATGAGATCACAATCATGGGGATCACGATTCCCGATCGATTGTTTCTTCGCGGCTACACTTTGAGCAACAGCCAACATAGCAGAATCGTCTCATGTAACTCCACCTCCTCAGCGTACTGGCGCCGGACGTTTCATCACATCGCGTTGGTAATTATAGAGGCCCCAAGTGCACGTAAAAAAACGAACACAGACCTGAGCAGGCAGCATAAGTAGAGACCGGAAAGTCAGTATACCGCCGGTGCCTGTACCTCGACGGACTCTGACATGGGGCTTCGGTTAACAGCTATAACTTACGGGTTTGTGGAGCCAATGAGCGTCGAGAGCGACTTAAGACCACCAGAGCAAGCGACGACAAAGAGTTTACCCGCCTGGGCGCAAACAATATATCTTCCTCATCCTCCCCCGCCGGCGGATTTGAAATTTTTTCGGTGGTCGTCACATCAACCAAAGCCCGGGGCTAATTCGGCCCTTCATGTGAGCCAAGCGAGCCAGCTGTCTGCCGCCGCCAGCTGCTGTCTAGACTCTGACGACCCTTCTTGCGCCCCTTCGAGACCAAAAGACGATCCAAGATTCTTTGTCGCCAACGAAGAAGTGGTTTAGACCAGTAAGCGGCTGATGGGAGCGCGTCACGAACCGCGCGCGCGAGCACACGACTCGGGCCCCTATTTGAACTTATTACTTATAATTCGCATGACCGAAGGAGGATCGTCGTCCTTATTTTTCCGGCCCCACCCCAAGAGCATTCATGCCTGCCGTCGAAGTCCTGCCCGCCATCACCCACGCAGACCCGCTGTTCGGGCTGATTTATTATGTGTTGGGCGGCTGGGTACACCCTCTGCTCGGCGTCCTAGCTAAGCTAATTTTTCGCGCAGCTCATTGGCTCGAGTGTGGTCCTCCTGCTCGAAGGGATCTTGATATCCCAGGTTTGTTCACTCATTTCATTCCCTGCGCACACGGCCTCACAATCTGACGACTGCTCGATAGGTCAGCAACTATTTTTCATGGTACACCGACGACCCGATCCGCCTCAAAATCTCCGTCGGCGTCCTCTTCATCCTCACGATACTAAAATCCATACAATCCTTGTACGCACGCCTCTATTGTTTCTTATATTCGAACAGTTGAACTGAACCCGTTAAAGTGCAATCACCTGGATCAACAGCATCCTGTTCATGCGGGACCCTGCTGGAACAATCGCCCTCAACCGTGAGTGGTACCAAATCATCAACATTCCCTTGGTGTGTCCTCTCTTGCCTCTCACCTCTGAAATATTCTGACCTGGTTTGCGTCGCCTCGTAGGGCGCTGTGATCGCAGCTTACGTCCAGAGCTACTACTGCTACCGGTTGTATGTCCCCCCAATAAGCCCGCTGGCCTGAACTTGTCCTCACTCCTTGCAGATGGAAACTGAGCGGGAGGTGGTTTCTACGTCGCGCCTCTGGTCACGGTTATGCTGCTCGGGCTCATCTCGGCCATCATAACCGGGATCATCATTGCGCGGAGCGGCAAATCCAGCAACTGGTGTGAGTCGCACCCGCCGCAAACTTCTGGCAACCTCGACTGACTTATAATTTCTCCGAATGTCAGTCGCAATCCACGTCTCGTGCACATTCGGTACGTCATGTTTCAGCGACTTCAAACTGAGACTGAATTTAATTATAGCGACGGACATCCTCATCACCGCCTCGTCGACCTTCTTCCTGCTCCGCGCGCGCCAAAAGGCGCTGTCGCACACGCGGAAGCTTATCAGCGGGCTCATTAAAATATGCTGCCAGACTGCGCTGCCGGCTACCACTGCGTGCGTTCGGGTTGTTTTTATTTCAACTCATATTTCGTACTTACTGGATACTGCTTGCGCACTATTCTAGAACCCTAATTGAGCTAATCTGCTCGCGTATCGGCGGGAAGTCGCTCAAGCCGCAAGCGTCCAACTCGATCATTCTAGTGCTGCTGGACGCCGTCCCCATCATCTATGCGTGCGTCTACTTGTTTTATACCTCGCCAAGAAATATATTACATATGCTGACTCGGAGCCGCAGCAACTGCATGCTCTATATCCTTAACACACGCCGCTCCCTGCGCAACGCTGGGTCGTCCGCCGGGCTGGGTAACAGCAATACGAATCAGCCTCCCAGCGGCAGCCGCACGCGGGGCCAGTGGCGCAGCGGCGCGGGGCCCGTGGAGCTGTCGTCGCTGGGTGGCGTGCAGGTGCGCACGCAGATCGAGACGGCGGATACAGATGGGCATTATCCGGTGCGTCTTTTTTTTTGATATGCTTTCTCCCTTCCTTGCTCCTCCAAAACTCCGTCCTTCTACACCCCAAATGCGCGCGCGATCAATCTGACACAACAACAGATCGAGTTCGACTCGAAGACAAGCCCGATGTAGGGTGTCCGTGGCCGACTTTGACTTATCGACTATCAAACTTTGGTGTATTCCGCCATGCAGTGTATCATTAGCTTCTTGTCATCGTTCTCGCTTTCGTTTCGCTTTGTTTGCGTTCTCGTTCCCGTTGTTGATGTTGGCACATGCATGGCATTTAGAGCCGATTTGTGTTTGCGGATGAACGCAATAGCAAAAGAATGCTACGTGCCCGGGGTTGCGCATGACGATTGGAATGGGTTGATTGGGCCACTTGAACTGAATATAGTACGACTTGTATACGTATGTACTCATAGTACTGTAGGCAGCGCGCATGTGCGGAATATTATGTTCGAGGCGCGCAGCATACTTTCGACTGTGCTACATTCGCTTGCCGGACGAGTACTTCGATTGATGCTAATACCCATGCGGATATCGGATATGGTTCGGCAGCCGGCCCCCTGCGATGAGATTTCGCTCGCGCTTAGCAGATCCGAGTCGGCTCGGCCTAGCCTTATTAGTCTTTTCGTGTCGCATTCGCACATCAGAGCACCCGATTTTTCTTGAAGTTGAACATTTGACAATCGAGAGTTGGTTGTGACTATGGGCCCCGGGCGGAATCTGATTCCTAGACCGGACGAGACTAGTCCATACAAGGTGAAGTATTGCTTACAGCTGTTCCCGAAAAGCTTGACACTGACGAATTTTTTTTGCTCTCAACCAACTTTTGATGGAGGGCTAAGGGCTAGCCGAGCTGCTGCCGAGCTGCGCCGCAAATGCAAACTTGTAGTCAACTCGACAATCCGCTGGTTTGGTTATTGAACTTAGAGAGGATTTGGGTGCGTAGAAGAACTGACTTGTTCATAGTAAGGCTACGGTTTAAATACAAAAGCTGAGAACCATAATAAAGGAAGAAGACAAGTAAACACGAGACAAGTAAACACGACGAACAGTGCACATAAGGGTTCGGAACAGGTAGCATAGGAGTGAATAAATAGGGGGCAGTCCAATCCATAGGAACTGTCGCGCACCGGCGCGGCAGTTGAGCCCGACTGAGTGCAACTATTGAGTTGGACTCGGACACGTCGGGTTGTACATCCAACATTGGTTACCAGGCTTCACGCAGACATCTTTCTGGGTGTTCTGACCACTTCCCAGGCAAGCAAAATATTTTGAGGACAATTTTGAGGTAGGCTGCGACCGGCAGCGAGAGCATTGCTGAGGGCAGCGCACCACATGACTGATCGGAATCCTAAACCAGGTAATCCTCAGCACTCCATCAAAAGTTGGTTGTGAGCGAAAAAAAAAGTGAGCGTCAAGCTTTTCGGAAACAGCTGTAACAAGGGACCGGAAGTAGACACTGAAATGGTGTACTGCGTATTGCCGCGGCGCGTGTCGGCGACGACAATGTTCCTGGTCAGTCCTGTCACGGGTAGGTGCGGGTGCGTACGCGTGCGGGCAGACGGACCCGCTCGGTTCCGCAGGACGCCTCTCAACATTACATAGTACCCGCGGGTTTGTCATGATAAGTAACTTGAATATCGGTTGACCAGGGATAATCGGCAAGCACAAACAACCTCACCTGTCTGTAGTGCATTTCTACGAGATACTAATCGGCAAGCATTGAGCTAAAATTAAGTATCCAGAAGCTCGAGAAGTGAGGCAACAGGTCAACAGGTTAGTGAAATTATTTTCTCGTATATTTGTTGAAAACGCTGTACTACGAACTCTCATGAACCGACTGGGGGTTGTTGGAGAGCCCGCGCCATCTTTGTCACTTCGTCAGGTCGCTTAAAACTGAGGAAGTTCGTCGCATTGATGTATTCCGTAGACAGCTCGTCGGCCCAGATTTCTTTTGGCGAACCTTCGTTATTCCAGCTTGTACAGTCGGAATTCGTGTCTTGTGAGAAGCCTGTGACTCGCTGGACAGCCCGCATTTTACCTTTGCAATACTAGGCACTCAACAGGGATGTTGTCTTAAGATCCAAATCAATTGGACCGTGGTAATTGTGTCTTCTGGGATGTCCCGCGCGCTCTGGATCTGCCGCGACCCAACCGCAACCGCGATATCGATAGCGCCAACTTGAAGGCGGATGATCGCGGCGCAGTAGTCAGCGATGTTCCGCTCTGGCTTCCACTCTCCGGTTCCTCTGCCTCTCCCTGGCTCAAGCTCACTCCATACTTCTGCGTGCCCTTCACTCTGGCCCAGCAAACATGGTCGGTTGAAAATTGCCACGCGGTTCGTTTGATCCCGAAGTGACGAGTTTGCGCCGGAAGGCTTTTCAACTGACAAATCTTGCCCCGAAATTGCCGGAGCAATCAAAGCGACGAACTTCCTCAATTTTAAGCGACTTGGCCAAGTGACGAGGGTGGCATAGACGGACGCTCATGGAAGATTTGTAACCACGGGTCTGCACGGGTTGAAAGTCAACTCGCGGGTGGACCACTCGGGTTTTGGACCCTACTTGTACCTGGTACGGGTGCGGGCTCGCGCGGATTGACCCACGTCCAACCCTACCGGCGGTAGGCCTCGCTCAACCCACGGTACCGGTCGCCAGGCACGGATACAACTCCAAGGGCCCAATCTACGGAATTTATGGACGCCGGACTATTGTTGCCCAGGGGACAGAATCCAGATCGTTTCATTTCGGTGTTCGTTGAGATTTGAAGCTACTTACATTTTGAAGCCTCATTGTAGTTGGATTTGATGTTCCCTGAGGCCAAAACTGTAATGTTACCACCTTCACGACCACATACTTCCACCTAACGTCTGTCTAGGTAGAATCTCGGATCATTCAGGTCTTCCCAAATGAAATGCTAGTTGAACGGACCAAGTAAGCGCTGCCCCTGGTTTTGCTTTGTTTCTTGACGCGTTTGAGCCGTTCCTGTAGGTTCCGGCATGGTATACGGTCGTCCCATCGTGAAGCGGTTCGAAGCGGACGCTAAATCCGAGACGGCGTCCATGCCCGGCAACTGCCGCGCATCTGATGGAGTCGCTGCCAAGCAGCACCCTCGTTTTTTTTCTCTTCACACGGCCACTCGCCCGCTGGCACTCACCGTCCCTCAACGCCCCTTAGTGGCCTAGACAAAGATAGAGCCAATCCCACTCATCGCAATGAGCTGCAAGTCTTGAAAGGTGAGAATCCGATTCCCCTCGTTTTCCGAGTCCTCGCACCCCGGCTGCGATGATTATATTTCAGAATCGCAACGAACTCTTTGTTATGAAATTACCTATTTGTATCTGAGCCACCGCCTTCTACGCCCCGCTTCGAATTCGTTCTTGCAGTGCTAATTGTTCTGATCCAGATCGCCTGGCCATTCCACACCGGAAGAGGAGGACGTATCACCAGGGCGGTCCCTATACGCTAAGGTAAGGATCCAATTCTTCTTCCGTCGCCGCATCCTTTTGGCCGCGATGATTATATTTCAGAATCGCAACGAACCTTTGTTATGAAATTATCTACTGTATCTGAGCCATCCTTTGCGCACTTTTTCTCGTTCGCATCATTTTTGAAATACTAATTACCGTGCCCCAGATCTTCGATGACGCTGCCCACCGTGCCGATCTTCCACTGCTCTTGATGCCTCGGCAAACCTAGGGTGAATCCAGTTTACCTTTTTCTCGCTTCCGTCGCCGCATGCATGAGTTTGGCCGCGATGATTATATTTCAGAATCGCAACGAACTTCTGTTATGAACTTACCTACTGTATCTGAGCCATCCTTTTATTCTTTCCGCGCACGTTCAGTTCAAGTGCTAATTGCCTCTCCCAGGTCTTCGTCTGCCAGGCGTGCGTGCTTCGGCACTCCAATTCGTGCTGGCGCATGTACCCACGCACCTCTTGGTCGCTGCGGCATGGAGTCTAGTATTTCGCAATACATACCAGCCCTGTTGTCCCTTTCTCGTTCGCCTGGTGCAGAGTGCTGAAGTCGAAATACACTACTCATCTGTGCACGTTCCTAGCAATTACAATTATTGTGAAGCTGCGCTCGGACTGTTTTTCTGAAGACATACAACTCCTGCGAACCTGCATTAACGGGGGTCTAAAGTAGATGGGATTTGGCTTTTTCTCAAGGCAATATGCGTGCCGTACTGGGAGGGCGGCGTTTTGTGCTTGTTCTTCGATGGTTTTTTCTTTGCTCTGAAGGTCGGTAAGATTGTATGCCCTTGTAATCCAGGTACTGATTTTTTCCGTTTTAGTAAGTACTTGGGGTGCCAAGTCGTAGCGGAAACATTAGATTAGTGAAATTACTAGAATTGACTGTGCGCTGAATGGCACTGGGTGTTCAACTTTCGATTTTTTTTCGCCAAGACTGATGATACCCCTCCAAACTTGTCTTCCAACGCAAATTTCCGTTACAAAAGACTGGTGTGGGGGAACAGAGATTCGACCAAGATTCGACGTCGACGCGGTGACCTGACGCTATGGTGTAATTTGTTTCGTCAAGAAAACGAAGTGCCCAAGGTATTCAGACGATCTTATTTCTAAGCACTCAATTCTTGCGGGTGCGCCACGAGTTTGACCCCGCTCACACCTCCCGCCTTCATCCGCTCCAAGGCATCAGGGACGCTTGCAAGCCCGTTGGGCAGGACTTCGACCCGGTTCGGCTGGCGTGTGTGGGCCGCAGGCAAGGATAATCAAAAGAAACACATACCACGAGGGCACCCTGCTCTATCATCTTGGGCAGCTCTTCGATCATGAGCTTCCCGAAAGACGTATGCTCCGGAACCCCAGGATAGTGCGCGGGATCGCCGGTCGGGGGGAGGACGTCGGGACCGGCGTAGAGCCCGGCGCAGCGAACGACTGTGATGCCGCGGGACTCCCTGTCGGTCTGCGCTTGCGGGCGCACGGTGGTCACCTTCCCGCCGTCGACAACCGAATCGTACGCGGCGTTCAGTGCGCCCGCGAGCACCGGGGAGGCGTCGTACACGACTTTGACTGGCGGCGTGACAACGAGCTTCTCGAGAGGGACCTCCCCACGATCGATGTACTCCGTCGCACCGAGTTCTTTGAGATAGTCGAACTGAACCTTCGACGCATACACGACGATGCGCGTGAATCCGAGGAATTTCAACAGCTGGACCGCTGCCTCGATATAAGCTATATGGTATGATTCGGTGTTTGAACCACCCACCGAATTGGCCGGTTGAGGTTCCTGCCCCAATGACGAGCGCAGATTCACCCTGCTGAGGCTTGTCCCAGGAGTAGGAGGGATTGAGGGCAAGGCCGATTGGCGCTGGTGCAAACAGACCAACAACGGCCGTTGTGAATGTCATGGGGAAGGTGACCGCCTCGTCAAAGCTCAGATTCTTTGGTTTCTGTGTCGGGTAGTTCAGTTATAAATCCATCACAAACTAATCTAGCGCTTGAGCACGTACGTGGATGAGAATTGCCGCTGGGAGCGTGGTGTATTGCTGGAAACCGCCGAATAGGACCCCGGCAAATCTTATTCAAGTTGAAACTTCGGCATCAAACTCAGTCCCGCGGAGAGCAGTACGCACACCTCGTCGCCCTTCGCGAACCCCTCGACGCCATCCCCGACCTCGTCGACCACCCCGGCGATGTCAGAACCGATAACCGCTGGGTATTCGGGCATGAAAATGTCGTAGTCGTGTTGTGCGCAAGTCAGGGGGTTCAGTGCAACAGACACGATCTTGAGGCGGACTTCGCCCTTGTTAGGGGCGGGGATGGGAAGCGGACCCAGCACGAAGGGCGCTTTAGCGGAGGGAATGATCAGGGCTTGTTGAGTCGACATTGTTGAAGATTTGTGAGAGACAAGAGAGGACTTTATACTGCTCGCGGCCAGGCGCCGCCATTAAGTTTATCTTTCTCCGTTCCTCAGGATTCCGAATATGCAGTCTCGTAACAGGTTGCGTCGTTGGCCCGTCGCGGGCCAGCTTGCTGTCATAGTTGCTGTGTCATGCACGCAAATGTGGAAAGCAATTCATCCAAGAAATGATTCAACTCGGAAGGGAGCCCGCCATCAATCACCGCATGCTGTATCCAATTGTGCACCAGTTCAGGTTCCACGATTCGGGCGAGGTGTTATTTAATGTGCCGCATAGAACACGTAGACCTGGCATTAGCAGAAGCCGCCTTCACTCCGTTATTAACTTATTGTTGTAGTTTGCCGTGAATACCGGCAACTTGAATATATCTTATTCTTTTGATCTCAAAGACTCGCTAAGTCAATCCCAAACAAAGTCAGTTCAATTGCCTTTGACCAGTAATCTAATAGGTAAGCAGGGCTTAAGCTTCTACTTACTTCACAGCAATAAACAATCTTCTACTCAAGCAATTGCTTCAAGTAGTTGATTGGTGGCGTCAAACAGCACAAGCATTGAGTGCTGCATTGAGGGAGCTTAATTCATACTAAGTGGGTTCGGGGGTCAAGTCATGGTATTGGGTAAAGATAGATTGACCCACTGTGAGTCTACAGATGGTTTATATACTAACTACGGGGACTCGAGTTATCGAACCGAAACCGAAGGCCGAACACGATCACGTGTTCTTGATCTTGATGACTCGAGCGCGTCCTCAAGGTGTAACAAGTGGCATACACATAGTATTGGGCATAAAGTCTTAATAGTCGTAATTTTAAAGGTCGTAAGCATAAGTCTCTGAGTGATGCTAATCCGGATAACAGTCATCCAACCATCATCTGCGGACTGGTGCGTATCTCCACAGTGATTCGCCCCTGCAAGCATCTTCCTTTACTGAATACCCCCCACTTCGAGTATAACTGTTACCATAACAATATCAACTCCCCCACAGATGCAGCAATCGCCGGTCTGGCAGTAGTAGGTATCAGGATTACCCTCCGCTGCTTACTTAACGCCATCGGTGAGTCCTTTCCCCTTCACCGAATTTGCCTCTTGATCACGCAAGCGAGTGGCCTCCATTTCACGTTGCTGCAACGCCGGAAATGTGGCTATGGAAACCCATTGATTTTCGAGGACAGACGGCTTCTTGGACAGTTGAACACTGTTCAACATGTCGACCCTTATTGTGTTACTTTACATTGATTCAACGAAATCCTAGTTTCTCTGAAGGGCTGGAGTTGAGCGAAGGGGAAAGCCGAATTCACAGGTGTAGTACATACTGGTTGAACTTGAACTTGTGGCAATGCACGGCAATCACGGCAATCGCCGATATCCGCCATCACTTCGTCCTCCTTGTCCTCGATCCCGCTGGCGCCATCTCTCTGCGATGGGCTATATCTCCTCCTCGAATCTCGGATCGACCCTTTCACATCACAACTATTCTCACCTCCACCACTGCGTCGCAGGCATGCACAGGCTCAGCCTTGTCATTTTTGGCTGTTTCCGTTTGACGTTGGCGGTAATATTCGACCGGGTCCTTTGGCCAAATTCTGTGTCCACCGGCACCACCTGGTTACAGACCACTCTCTTTGGCAGGCATCCAGAAGAAGCTGCGAGAATCGGAGAGTCGTTGGCAAGCGAATACGCAAATGAATATTCCCAGGACTCCCCGGACGTGTTGCTTTAGCTTTGCTGGAGCCACTCGAGCAGGGATACATATATTTTCAAACAAATTATATGTCTAACGGAAACTATATCGAACAGTGCAACCTCACCTGCGAGTCGCGCGTCTTACTGGCGGCTCGAACCTGAACCTCTCCGCGGCGGACTATATCTCTGCTCCAATTCTTGGGCGACTCAGCCTCAAGCCCCTCTGTGTATGAGAATGAGTTATAATTAATTTGCTTCCGCTCCGAGTAGAAGACATCATACATGTTTGCTTCCGCTCCGAGACTTAGGGGTATTTGGTTCGCTGTTTCCCACCTCCCCTGTCTTCACCTTTCTTTCATTCCTACCACCACCATCTCGAGCCGCGCTCGATTTATTTTCGCTTGCTGCATCCTCTGCTACTTCTAATCACTTCAGACTTCTCTACCTCACTTATAACCCTCTCTCCTCGTCGTATCCCCTGCTTCATAACCGCCGTCTCCCCCTTTCGTCTCCTTATCGTCATTTTGTGAGTCGCTTCATTCTAGTTTCCACCAACGCTCACACCCACCAACCAGCATGTCTCGTTCTTACACCTCTACTCGCGGCGCCGGCGCTGCTTATCCTCTCCCCAATCTCAGCGGCTCCTTCGTTGATGAAGGATACCTCGAACTCGTATGTCCTTTTTCTCGCTCTCCTCTCAGGTATCGTATGCATTCTAAGCCATTCCAGGTCGAACTCCTCACCACCGAGGCGGACAACTCATCCCAGGTCTACCATGCCTTCGATACCACAACCCACATATCCTACGCCGTCAAGTGCATGCGCAATGCCGCGCCTGGGTCCCCGCGGGCCGCGGACCTCCAGCGCGAGCTCGACATACACCAATCCGTCGCCGCTCAGCGCGGGGTCGCCACCCTGAATTTTAGCTTCGTCGACAACCCCCGGGCGGGCGGCGACCACGAATACCTGTTTCTAGTGCTGAACCCGGCAGCGGGCGACCTCAGCAACTTGATCCTGCAGCGCCAGATGTACGTCGACCGCCCGAGGCTCGTGAAGGAGTCGTTCCTAATGCTGGCGGATGCGGTGGCGGAGTGCCACAACGCGGGCGTGTATCACCGCGACCTGCGTCCGCGGAATGTTTGGTGTGATGCGGAAGGAGGTAGCTTGCGGATTGCAAACTTTGAGAAGGCGACGAGGGAGGAGCGGTCTGTTAATTTCCGGTGTGGGGATCTCGCATACATGAGCCCTGGTATGTCGTTTCCCGTTCTCCATTCCAGTTTACCGACGCTTATCACCTTCTACAGAATGTGCAGATTCCACAGGTGCAGGCGCCTCGTACTCCCCCCGCGAATCAGACATCTGGGCGCTGGCCGTCATCCTCTTCAACATCGTCACCGGCAGCCGGCCCTGGTCGGTCCCTCACCCCTCCGACGAAAGCTACGCCGCCTACCGCGCCGACGAGGAGAATCACTTTGTTGAGACCTTCCACATCACCCCCGCCGCCAACGGTTTCTTCCGTCGGTGTTTCGCAGCGCAGGCCGCGGATCGACCGACTCTCGATGACATGACAGTCGCCGTTCTGGACATCGACGACAGGTTCTCGCTCAGTCAGAGGCTGGTGGCTCATTCGCGGGCGAGCAAGTTGTTCTTTCGCCCAGATTCGAGAGAGGTTATCGGAGACGTCCGGTTCCTTGATCGCGAGCGGCGGAGTGTTACGGCTCGTGCGCGCTTCATGAACACGATTCGTCGGATGTAGGACGACGTCCGGAAGAAGAAGGGCTAGGCGGGAAGGGCGGGGCAAAACAGAAAAGCAAATACAAAAGCGTATAATGGAGCGAAATCACTTGCCAGATATATCGCTGGTTCGTTTGTATAGAGCACAAAAAATTGTATAAGGGGATGCTGTAGCTGAACAAATGCACTATGTCCCTCTTCCTGAATCGCACTACACCGCCAATCGAACATTTCATTTCACCAATTTTGCCGGCACGCGATCTCAAAATAGTTTGCTCAACATTTAAACATCGTCCCCTCAAGGTTTTAACAATGTTTGGGGCAAAACATGTACTACTCAGTGTGTCTAAGTATTTCATCGTCCGTGGACTATTCATCTTGGATCATTAAATACAGTACTGATTTTTAGTACGGACAGGAGCTTAAGATGATGCGGATTTTGTTAAAGGAAGTTGAACATTTGATTTGGGATCGCTTCTCTTCTGTTCTCTTCTCCGTCATGTTCGAGGCCTTAATCTCCGCTCTGGGAAGGTCAGTTGCTTCAGGGTCTCAGTGATCTGACTCCGTATCAGCTCCACCGGTGGTTCTGGAACTGCCTCGGCGAAGGCGATACTGCTGTGGTGGGAGGCACTCATCTAAGCCATTCATCCTTCGAATTCATTTCAAGCTCGTCCCCCTCAACTCGCGAGCAAAAGCGGAAGTGTGCGAGGCCAGCACTGCACACTCAGCTGTCTGTGTGTTGCCGTGAAGCAAAGCGACGCCCTCTCGCAGTTAGCCATGGAACTTAAGGAGCATCTAGTCTCTTGTACTGACTTCCCACTCGCAACTCGTTCCGAAGCGTCATGCGCCCGCCAAAGTCGATGGATGACGTGGTAGATGCCGTGTACCCTGCTCCCTGGTCGCTCTACGAAGGCCGTCCTTCCGTACAATGTGACGTCGCAGCCTTTCCGGCATCACACGAAATGAATGCTAGCGGGCAACCCAGGCCGCGTGACCGCGTTTGGTGGGAGTATATAGGAGACGTGGGGGTGCATGGAAGACCCAGTCAACACATCTTCCATCGACCCATATTCCTCCACATAACCGCATCTTTGCCGCCATGTTTGCTAAAGCTGCCTCCTTCCTCACTGTGGTCGTCACCTCGGCTGCCGCCCTGTATGTTGTCATCCACACATATTCATCGAATCACTTCTGAGAGCTGCTTCAGCACCACAGTATCCGTCTTCAACAACTGTACGCAGCAGGTCGATCCCGCCTTCACCCCGCAAGTTCTCCTCGGCGGCGTGCTGACCGGCGGCTTCCCACTCGCGGCACATCTCACGCAGGTTGTTATCTTCCCGGCGAACTACTCTGGACGTGCATGGGGCCGTACAGGGTGTAACGCACAGGGTGTATGCGCGACGGGCCAGTGCTTCACCGGTGGCGAGAACTGCACCAGTCCCGCGCCAGCTGGCCCAACGCTGGCGCAGTTCACGATCAACGGATTCTCGTCTCTTGACTTTTTCAACCCGACGAGCGGCGAGGGATTCAACCTCCCGGTCACTATCAAGCCTGGCTCGGGCTGTGAGTTCATCTTTACAATTGGTGTTTTCGTTTTGGATGCATCGTATTGACCTTGCCTGTCACTTAGGCTCGACTGCGCCGGTCGGTTGCACGGCTGCGAACAATGTCGGTCCTGGTTGTGGTGATACCACGACCTGCCCTACTGGTAGTCTCTGTAACAGAACCGATATCCTAGTGACGATCAAGATGTACTAGTATATGGTCTGTTAGTAATCACGGTGCGCTTGTTGGCAGACCGTCAAATTACGTAAAAGCGTGGCTGTGCCGCAAGCGCTTGCCTTCCGACGCGCCCTCGTCGCGTCTCCCGTACGCTGCACCACGCGTTCTTCGGTCCCTCAAGCTGCCATAAGCTCCGGTACAACTCATCTGATGATTCTGAGCACCATTGTAACTCTCCTCGGGCTTCTAGATTTAATTCTCGTTCTGATTACCTTGTGTCCCTCGATACCACGCATTCTCGGGCCTCGGATGGCTGGATCTCCCACTTGGCGGTCTCCCGAAGGGCAACGAGCCTTGAAATCCATCGTCGCGGCGAAGATTCCCATTTGGAAAGATGGCCTTCGGGAACGTCAAGTACAGCCCATTCTGCACATTCTGGACGGCCAGGATGTCATTCTGTGCACTGCTACGGGCGACGGAAAGTCTGCCCTTTTCACAGTGCCGATAATTTGTCACTTGGCAGTGAGTGAAGCACCGACAGATTTCCCAAAATTTCGAGGAATCCGAGAGCAGCCTGTCGGGGTAGTCATTACTCCAACCAAGGGTCTGGCTCGAAACATTGTTTGACCCTTCTCTCTACTCGTCCAAGATCATCTCAGATTTTTTTCTAGGTCGAAACCTTGGCCAGCTACGGCATCTCCGCGCTAGCGTATGACCGCGAGAATATTATTCATGCATCCTCTCAGCGGCGCAATCTCGTCCAAGAAGTCAGCTCCTGCCAATTTCGCGTGGTCTGTGTCGATCCAGAGCACCTCAAATCACCGTCTTGGTTCAAGATCTTCGATGCTCCGATGTTTCAGCTGAATCTCATCTTTGTCTGCGTCGAGGAGGCGCATGTCGTGCGCGAATGGCTCACCTTTCGACATTCCTATGGATACATCGGCCAATTATTGCGCGGTCGACTCCGTCCTGAAATCTCTGTTTTTGGACTCTCCGCTACCCTTGAACCTGGCGCTCCAACGGCCGAAGTCTGTCAATCTCTAGGCTTCCGTAATTTCACATTATTTCGTTTTTCTAACGAGCGCCGAGACATCCAATTTGTCATACAGCCTTTAAAGCATGCCATCACAAGCCGCTCCTACCCTCAGCTCCTCCCATACCTCAACACCGGGCGTAAGGTGGTCATCTACGTTCCCTCCCTCGAAATTTCAACACGAGTTTACATCTACCTAATTCGACTGGACGGTAGCGGCCTTGCGGGACGTCGGGTGCGCCAATATAACGCTCTCTGTCACCCAGATTTCAACAGCGAAACCTTGCGTCTGATGGAAACTGACTCCCATCTTCAAATCATCATCGCCACTGTTTGCGCTCGCGAATGGAGTCCATTGTTCCACAATCCAAGATGTACTCTCTATTGGAATGCCGAAAACGCTCTCGCAGACTGAACAGCAGGGCGGTCGAGCAGCGCGGCTCCCCGATGCGACTGGAAGGAGCGTAATCTTTGTACAGAAGAGTGATATTACCCAAGCGAAGAAATTCATCGCATGTGGGTTTCCTTTCCAAGCTTTGCTTCAGTTACTCACAAAGAGCTCAGCATTGGAAACCTCTACCACTGCAAGTTCAGTTCCCGCTCCTCATCCTGTCCCTGGGCGAAAGAAAAAATCCAAATCAGCACCGGAAAATATGGACCCTGCCAAGGCTGGGATCCTGGTCGAAGCGACGTGCCTTAATGCTGCTAGGAATCGAATTTGGCAAAACGAACCGCTAAGCGAAACAGATAACGACTGCATCGCGGCAAAACGACCATTGCCTTGCTCTCTCTGTGCTCAGCGCACAGGTATTTCTGTGATGTTTCCCACGCGCATATCTCCTCATCCCCCATTTCCAACACCGCCTGGCGCTTCTAAACGATCCCCGATCCCATGTGCGTTGAAGGTGAAGAAGAAGGAGCGAGTGATTGCGATAGACCTACTAGCAGAATTCGGGACGCAGGTCTTTCAAAGCGAAATTTACACGCAAACCTATTCACGGCGCGTCAAATCTTGGTTTTTCCCACCATCGCTTCAGGAGAAGCTAGCGGATTCAGCTTTACAATTAACGACTTCTGCCGACCTCGATACCGTCCTAGGTGCTCACGGGTGGCCCTTCCGTGCCTCTTCCCACCGGGATGACCTTTGGCTTACCATGACGAAAATCCGCACGGTGATCCAAGCCGCACGCGCTGCAGAGGTGCCGCGTCGTAAAGGCCGAGCTCAGCCCAAGGCGACCGAGGTCGAAGACATGGAGGAAATCGTGTCCCCAGCTGTTGAAATGACACAAGAACATCCAAGTACCCGCCGCACACGAGCTTCACGTGCACCCGTCGCTTCACCTCCACCCTCCCGTGCTTCGTCACCGGCCCCTCCTCCCACTGCACAATCCTCCTCCGGCTCTTCCCTGCGCAAACGTGCTCTTGACGATGTTACCAACGAGCGCGTCGCCAAAACCCGTGTTGTCGATAAAAGAAACCCTGAAGGAGATTCAAGCTGAATTTGGGCCCGTCCGCACAAGTTACAGACGTGAGAGAGCACGTTGAATTCGGTCTTTTTATTCTAGTACGTCATTCTCTCCAGACCATCCGTCGATATCAACGTCCTGGTCCACCGCTTCATCTTCCTCATCATCCTCTTCATCACCTTCGTTCTCCCACTCGGGATCCTCCCCCTCGTCCATGCGGAATGCCCAATCTGAAACCCCAACAACAGGCTCTTCATCGTCGATCTGGCTGTCTCCAGAATGCCGGTCATCGCAATCGTCGCTGTTCGGATCTGATGTCTCAGTATCGGTGCTCTCGTTGTCGCTGCTATCGCCGTCTCCATGCATAATGTCTCGATCAGGTGCGTCTCTGTGCGATTCGGGAACAGAACCATGCTGACGATGCCGCCGTATCATCGCCAGGACTTCCGCACGTTCCGTCGATGTTCGGAGCAGATCTGCCAGTTTAGTTTTCTCTAATGTTGTGTATCCGTTGTCGATGAAATCCTTCGCTTGGTGATCCCGGATTCGTCCTGCGCAAAAGAGATGAACACTTTCCCGCTTGTACATCGCCGTCAAAGCACGAATTTCACTGGTAATACCGGCCGAGGTGTGACTCTTGCGATGGGCCTTCAACCCAAACGCCTCCTCCATTTCTTCCTTCAGTCGCTGGAAGAAGTTGACGTTGGGTGAGATAGTTTCACGGAAGAATGGGTCGTCGAATGAGCCTCCGTGCCGCGGGACCATGGCCTCGTGAAATTTATTATGCCATTCCTGGAGTTGGTCGTCTGGCACATTCTTCCTTGGCTCGCCGGTGAGATTCACAACCCAGTTGTTCCAAATTGCTTCCTTGAGCCCTTCTGTCGCCTCGAATTTGAACAAGCAATAAAGGTCCAGCAGAATACCGGCGTAGTTGTACTTTGAAGCACCCGCAAAGAAGAATGTGAGGAGCTGCAAAGAATTCAGTGAATATTCGGTCTGGCTAAGAATAAATTGTACCTTTAAAACTTCACACACCCGGCCAATATCTCCCTCCAGAATCGCGTCGGACAGCTCGAGATAAAGCAAATAGTCGCGGCGGAAGGCAATAGTATTGGCCAACACACGGTCTCCGGTGAATTCGGAGTCGCCAACCAATGAGTCAGGATCGGCTGGTGTACCAATTTTGAACTTGTATAGATCAGGAGATTTGTTGAATGCCGTCGACGAAAGCGCAGTCTGGTACGCATGGTCCGAGGAATAGCGGTTTACGAGTTTATTTGCCTCCGTAAGCAAGTCGTCCAAGGAAGGCAGTTCATTCTGTATATTCAGCTGCTCAAAATGAGTGAGCAAACCACGATGTTGCGTAATTTCTAAATCCCAGATGTCGAGGAATTGGGCGCGGCATATTGTGTCCATAGTTCGGGTTGTTGGGTAGTATTCGCAGCTATTCGGCTTCGATGGGATATACAAAGAAGCAAGAGAGGCGGCGCGGGAAAGCGAGGAAGGGTCAGATGTGGCTTTTGCACCAAAATGGTTCTCTGCGACCCCATTGATCATGTTCATCTGGACATGAAACAGACCGGGGGTCCAGAATCGGTTCTCGAAGGACTCGTACGCGTTAAGACTGAGCCCCTGCGGAAGAAGATGGCGTGCAACTCGGCCACCGGACAACACAGAACCTCCGTCCCCTGCTTCCCAGATCAAAATCCGAGCAGCGGACACATTCTCCGGTGTGTAGCCCGCCTGCCGGTCGAAATCCTGCACGGCCTCCTTCATCTCATGTGTCTCCATCTCTGCGCGGCTGTTGCATGAGAGAGGAACGATCCGCGTTGCCGGCCGATCCACTGGGAGCAAGTACAACGCAATGGGCTGCGACCGGAAACGCTCAGCGATGAGAGGGAGGTAGGCGTTGAGGCACGGTACATGCTCGCAAAGGATGCGGACAACATGGAGGGCAAAGACACTATCCATGTGATCGAAATCTATGTCGTCCAAAAGAGCATTGACGGTAAGGCTTGCGCGCTCGTTGCGAATTACACGATCTTGGTATGTGTCGAGATCAAATGCGTGTTCAGCGCAGTTATCGAGCATAATTGCGGTGGCGGCAGTACCAGTAATGAGCTGGGATTGTTTGCATAGACCATGCTCGCGCACAATCTGGTACTGTTGTATATTGTCGAGTGTTTTTCTCGCGGCTGGTTCTTTTTTCTCCAGTGCGGCGATTGTGTCAGCTTGAAGCGCCTCCTTCCTCTTTGCTCCCATAGAGATGAGGGCTTTGCGAGCAGTTGTATCGTGAACTGAAAGCCCGAGCTTGCAAAACATTCGCTTGACGTCCGTATGCGCTTTCGTTGCAAAGAGATACGTGCCGACAGGGAGCGCGAAGTATGCATTTGCAGAACGGTTGCGAGCCATTGCGAAAGAGCTCAATGCAGCGACTTGGATCTGCAAGACGAAATTAAACAAGAAACAAGAAAACCAAGGTATAGTCATACAAAAGGATGTGGGCGCCGCGTCTTTGCAATTATCTCGCCGTTTTTCCGCGTAGCGGACATGGACTCAGTCAAGAACCACGACAGTGGTGCTCGAGATTGAAGGATATCAGCGGAACGTTGCATTGAAAACTGGAATACGTCTTCTTGTGAGACCGTTTTCCGTTTTTCTGCCATCCGGCTGTTGGCGGACGACTGAAGGAAGACGTGGAAATTCGGATGAGCTGGGTCGTTGTAGCCCAGCCGTCCAACTTCCAGCGCGCACCGTTTTCCAACAAGTTGAGTCGCCCATGTGGAAAGACCAGGACGTGCGTAATGATATTCCTTTGGGTCGCGTGTGCCGTGGAATGATTGGGAAAGTTCTTTGGCTTGAACGGATTTCGAAGATGGAACACTGTAGCGATTGCGATAGATCGCCTCAACGAGATGAACAGGCCGAAAGGCAGTGCGTCCTCCTAGCCATGAGGAGAGGACTCGTTTATGGTATTCCGAGCGTGGGTCGAGGTCATCTCGTGGGACATTTTCCGTCAGCGCCTCGAAGAAATGACCTAAAGTTTTGAACTGGTCATCGATGCAGCGGAGGACGATCTCAAGACGCTCGGATTTTGTGGTATATTTCCTCTTCTCTTGCAAGACATCCATCCTACCCAGACTTTCAGTCAGGAGGTTCATTTGTGGCTCGGATGTGTCGAGACTTTCTAGCGGTGCCAGGGAGAGCAATGGAGAGAGAGAGAGGTGAGACAAGGCAGGGGAAGGGGAAGGGAAGGGTGAATTCATATCGCTGGGGGTCGAGGATGTGCTGGAGAGCAGTAATGTTTGTCTCATTTCCGAAGGAGACAGACGGTATTGAGCTGCATGCTCAGGCACTCCTGGAATGACAGGTAGAGGCTTCACGTCGTAGTTCCGGCGCCTCGCACGTGGTTTTGGGTTATGCACATTGGGTTCCATTAAATGAGACTTGGACTCTACAGGGAAACACGTCCTAGTGACTGGAAGAGAAAGAATTTTACTGCACAGTCAAGACGGATTAGATCGTGATCAGAGGTGCAAGTAGAGATGGGTGACGCGCCTATAGTATACTTTGACGTATAACTGCCACGACCCGGGTTTGAGAGCTGAAAACGCGCCGCTGGAGGCTTGGGCGGGGACGCGTTGTGGCGAAGCGAATAAGTAGCGAGAGCACGTGCGGAGCACCGCCACGCTTTTACGTAATTTGACGGTCTGCCAACAAGCGCACCGTGATTACTATCAGACTACCCTACTGGTGTTGGATACACCATTCAGTTCTGCTGAGTATATCGCTCGCCCGGACATGAGCGTCATAGCTATTGTCTCCTCTGATTAACCCATATACACGGACTTGTAATCATGGACTTTCAATATTAATTTGACTTGATCCTTCCAACCCCCGCCCTCGTGCCCCGTGCTATTAGAGCATTCGGCTCGATGTTCGCCGATGTTCGCCGGCTTGCCGTCGCCCGCGGCTGCAGTTTTTTATGTACTAGATAGTGCGGAATGGATATGGATTTTGCGAGAAATTGATATTTTTTGTCCTTGATTAAATGTTGAAGAAACGTTCGAGAAACGTTGCCGACAATGTTGGTCAAATATGATGTTGTAGAAGGCTTGAGGTATTGACATTTTTTTATCTCAGAAATGTCCATGGTATCTGTCAGGCATCTGGCAACGAAACATTTTTAAAACATTCCTGCCAAATGGCGGTGTACTAAGGTCTTGCCCTCTTCTGGGGTTGCGATCTTTTGCCGATCAAGAGACCTGTTCCAGAACAGCAAGAAGTTTCCCGATGGCGATTTCTTTTTGTAGCTCGTACATACTTAATATCGTGGTTCGGAACAGGCGCAGACAAGCGCCCAACAAGCGCCGGCGGTGACGAATTGCTGACAATCAAACCGCTGCCGTAATCGTAACGAGAACTTTTAGCCTCTTCCAAGTGCTTCACTGTGGTTCCTCCAGTCGCACAGGCAATGCTTCGGAAGGACGAGAGAACGATTTGCAAAATATCGGACTCTGTGTCCGCCAGTGCTCCTCACTCTCTCCGGGTCCATTTACAACTCGACTGGCGCTAGCGTCAAGATTCCTCTCTGGTCCAGTCGAGATTGTGGCAACAACGCGGGGACTCGCAAGACATGTATCGGAGAGGTCTGGTGCTGTGTTTCTGGAGGCCGTACTTGACTAGGATCCTCAGGCCAACTGCAAGGAAAGAAAAAAACCCGCTTCCAGAGTCCAGACTGCGGTCCTCCGAGCCGTCCGCAGATCCATACCACATTTTTCTGCCCCACACATGAGCGGCCCTAAGTGTGTTCAAGACTGCGCAAGCACATATCGGCACTTCTGGCTGAGCTTTGCACTACGCGGCCAAGAACATCGAATTTCTTGCCAACGGGTCAGCTCGCTTTCTTTCTCATGCGTGGGACATACCTCGACCCTAGCACAGTTCCTCGTCTCGATCAGCTGGATATCCCACAATAACCACCCTTTTGTTTTCCGGCCAGTGCCACGTCGCCTCCTCTAGCCTCACGTGACCCGACCATCGCACCCTCTTCCTCGTCGACCTCCACCAGAATCGATGTTCCTTCCTGCGGACGCCCCGGAATGCACTGTAGAACATGCTCCACTGATCTTCCCGATATCTCTGTCCGTTACTCCTTGTATTCCATCCGTTATACGATAGCCGGGACTGAAGGGTCTTCAGATTATCTTCATTATAACTGTTGAGCTACTGCAACTCGACATACTACATGATGACTGCTCCGCTCGGCGTCCGGTAGCATGACTTGAATCTCACTTCGTCTGCAGCGCGTCCCCCTACCGTTCTCCCACAACCTCTTGGCGGAAAGGTATCAGCAAGAACGACAGGACATTCCTATACTCCCGTAATCCAATCAAGGCGAAGCCCATCCAATATCAAGACTGGCCCAAGACCCTGCTCCTGCGCGGTCTCGCAGGGAGTCCAGCCACCATGCCAAAATGTGGTTTTCGGTCGTGTGCACGCAGCAGCGGTCCAGCCTTGTCATCACGCGGCTTCCTGTTTGCGAGGTACTTCATTGTATTCGTCCACAGCACCGCTTCTGCCTCGTGGTTTCAATGAGTTAGCGTCATTCTTCCCGTCGGCAAAACATGCGCTTACCGGTTATCTTTAATAATAGTCTCAATCCAACCCTCGTCGAAAAGGCTTAGCACTGAACTGAATCTTTATCGCACTGCTTAATGATACGCTGCCCCTATGCTGGCGTCGGGGACCCGCGAATCAACCCGACATCTTCACAAACCCTCGCGTATCACACGTGTATTCCGTATTCAAGCTCCCGGAAGCCTTGCGAGATTATCGTGGTGTTTGATCACTCCACCGTGCCGTCCACCTCGATGCAACCTCTAGGCATCTCGCAGCCTCTATTAAGGCTACTTTCCGCGCGTCCTCTCCATCCCACAACTCACTCTAGTCTTCTTATCTTCTTTGTCGTCGCTCACCTCCTTATTCCTCTATCTGGTACCCGAGCAACACGATGAGCAGCCCAGGCACCCCAGGCACTCCCAGCAAATCCTTGCGGTCCCGCATGGGCGGCGTCATGCGCCGCACGTCGTCCATCCTCGCGATATCCGGCTCGCGCCCATCGACGCCGACGCCATCGACGACGCCCCAGCTCCCCTCGGACGACACGCGGCGCTCTTCCGTGTCCAAATCCATCGAAGGGCGCAGGTCCACGTCGTCGCTCGTTCCGTCTGGAACGAAGACACCGCCCACGCAGGTCTCCCCACCAGAGCCCGCTGCCGTTCCCGCTCCAGCACCAGCACCAGCACCGGCGCCGCCCCCCGTCGCGCAGCTGCCTCCAGTCGTCATCGCTTCCCCGATGTAATGGGACTGATCCCCGAGCCCGCAGTGCCTGTAGCTGCACCTGCGCCCGCGCCTGAACCCATCATCACTGCACCGGAACCCGCCCCGCCCGTTCCAGTTCCTGCCGAGGAGCCGGCTCCGCCTGCGGTTGTACCCGCAACTCACAAGGCTGTCAAGCGCCTGCTCCCGATCGCGGCGCAGTATCAGATGTATCCGAGTCCGATCGCAGAGTCGCCGGCGCGCGAAGCGGAGGAGACGGAGGGGGAGAGGCGGAGCGCGGCGGACGGCGGTCCTCCGGCCCCGGCTCCGACCGTGGCTCCCGTTGCGGCGGCCGAAGAAGAAGCAGAAGGAGGAGACTATGTCCCTCCACCCCCAATGCTCGACAGCAGCAACCCCGGCGCTTTCACGGACGAGCCGCTCGGTATGGACGAGGCGCCTGCGGAGGCTGTACCCTCAGTTGAAGCCTTCCCAGAGCCTCAGCCCGCTCCCGTTCCCGAAGCCGCACCTGCACCCGCCCCTGTACCCACAGAACCCATCCCCATACCGGCAGCCCCTGCTCCTGCTCCCGCCCTCGACGACCCGTCGTACTTCGACCTCGTGTCCGTCCCCACCGCCCTGCCGGTGCAAGAGATCCCCATCGAGGACGCGTCGCCCGCGAGCGGGAGCGAGACTGTCGTTGGGAGAGATGACCACGAGCACGAGCATGCAGTGCATGTGTCACCATACCCATACGAGCTCAGGCCTGGGGTGCCCGCGCCTGCGATCGAAAGTGACGCTGTTGTCGAAGGGTCCATGCCCGAGCCCGAGCATGCATCTGCCATGCCTGAGCTCGAGCCACAGTCCGAGACCGAGCCAAGACCGTACGATCTCGATGTCGCGCGCGCCCCGCCACAGCCGGTGCAGTGGGACTCGGAGGCGGGTGGATGGGTCACCGATACAATGGTCATGCCCACAACGGGGGCGGCGGTGATACAGCCTGCTCGTCACGCCGAGAACCCGTTCGCCGCTCCAGCACACAACGAAGATCCCTTTGCGGACCCACCGCATGCCCGCGCGCAGCCGCTGGCGCGAGGGGAAAACGTGAGCACCGACTCGGGTGTGTTCGTGTACGTCTCATTCGTCGCTCGCAACTTCTTCTTTGCATTTCTTCGCTTGTTCGCATTCTTTCTCGTGTTCTTCACCCTTTCTCTTTAACCTGTCTTAACCTGAGCTGAGCTTTGGTGCTAATATATCTTCTTTTATCCTATTCTTCCGTCTCTTGGGTGAAATGTGATTTAATTCAATTCGATCCAGGCCGATCGCTGTGGTGGATTATGCATTGCCACCTCCGCGCGCGCGTGAGGAAGAGGGAGCGACAGGCTACGACGTCGGGGGGATTTCGAGTATCCCGATGCCGATACCCGCTAATAAGGGATTGGCGCCGCCTTTCGGGTGCGTGGTTTCTGCTATTCAGTCTGGTAGTCCTCCTGATGGACGGATGAGTAGCTCCATACACACCATGCCCTCGGCCGAGAATCTGTCCCGGAGCAGCCAAGGACACTTCCAGCCTACCGAGTACGTCTTTCCCTCTTATATGCCTAGTTCCGAGCTGAATCCGCCCCGCCAGCGAACGCCGCCCACTCCTCCCGCGCGCACCCACGCCCGACAGCTACCACCAACCGTCGCACACGCACGAGAACTACCGCGCCGTCGATGCAAGCACGGAGGATCCGAGCTTCCACGATCTCGGCTGGATTGGGTACGTGCTCCCAGACGTGTCGACGACGTACTACGTGCACCCGACGCTGCGTGCGACGACGGACGCGGACTTGCGGGACGCGCGGACGCTTGGGAGTATGTCGCGCGCCTTAGGGCTAGGGACAGGTTACGAGGGTGGGTATGGGAGAGGGGGCGGGGCGGGGCGGAACGCGGGGATGGAGCTTTGGGTGAGGCAGGTGCAGAATAAGGCCGGCGGGAGGCGTGTGCACTGGGGAAATGGAAGTGCCGGTGCGAGCGCGAGGGGCAAGGGCAAAGTGAATGGTAACGGGAATGCGAATGGGAATGGGAATGCCCATGGGAAGGGGAAGGGCAAATGGCGCGGCAACCTAGAGGACGTTGGGCTGGCACGTTGGTGGGTCGACCACGAAAAACGTGAGGTGTCGGCCGCGGACGATGTGGTGGGGCTCGAGGACCGTGAGTCTTCCTTCCCGTTTGGCCTCGATTCTATTTATTAATGCCTGGATGCCCACAGACTTGGACATGGAGTATCGCTACTGGGCATTTATGGAGTCGCACCCCGCACACGCGGCGCTCCCGTTTTCGGCGCGCCGCGAGGCGACGGACGTGTTGACTTGGGCGTGGACGGGTGCGTGCTTGTTTCAAGCAACGAACGTTCTTGTATGATTTAAAATTAACAATTGTCAGATCGCGTGCTTCCGCCACAGCAGCTGCCTCTCCCTCCGCCGTTTACGCAAAACGAATGTCAAGAGCTGCTGGGTCTGCTACGTTCGATTGGTGGTGAGCTATGATCAGAAATCGCTCTGCGTGGATCTCATATTCCTTCAAGACATGCCGCAGACAGAGGCAGGCATCCAAAACATTGTGCTCACCCGAATTGTTTCTCGTATCTTGCTACGCGTCGGCAAGTCATTTCCCTGCACAATTACTCGACTTCCACTGCTAATTCTAATTCTTCTTTCTGCAGCTCATTGGCGCCAGCATCACTTCCGCCCGCACAAGGCACTTCCTGTGGAGAGCACGGGGCACCACCATCTCCGCCATTATAACCACTCGCCCGGCTTCATGCGCAGAGCCGCTGATGTCCTTGTCTCATGTCTCCTGCTCGGCGTCCCGTACCTGTTCTACACTCGTGGCTATCACAGAGGCGACGCCGAGGGCGGCACTAGCGCGCGCAGCGTGCTTCCAATCCTCCTCATCGGCGCGTGCACCTGCCTACTGGTGAGTCCCATCCTTCCCCCGCCTTGCATACGTGTTGTTGATTCCGTTTGCAAGGCGGCGGTCCTGCTCAGCGCCTCAATAACGTTCTTGTCGTTGCCAGGGCTGGACCACATTGCGCGCGTTGTTGCGCTCGTCGTCGTCCTCCTCGCAGCGGGAGCCATGGCGTCGGGCCTGGTGGCGCTTTTTCGATATAAATCCGAATTGGTGGACGCGGCGCGGCCAGTGGCAGTCTCGTCACTGAATCCTAGGGTTATCGGGGGAGAGGGCGTGATGATCATCTCGGTGGGTGCCATGTTCCTTCAATGGTTCTCGACGCGGTTTTTCATTCATCTCTGTGCAGACGCGGAGTGTGATCATGTCGCTGCCGCTGGTCCTCCTGATTTACGCGGTGATTGGGTTTGTGACGGCCGTGGTGCTGTATTCATTCCTCGGGGTGGATGCTGGCGCGGGCAGGTTTGAGGACTATACGCGATGGGTGGTGCTGGGTGTCCTGGGCGGGCTGGGTGGCATATTGACGATGTCAGTGGTGCTTCTGCGGGGATGATGATATATATGTCTGTTACGTTTATTCACGATACTGCACTCAACTTACTGCATGTATTTATTGTCCACAACGAATTATGACACACACAATGCGACGAATCTACTCAGTATGAATAGCCACCGGACCGAATGCGAAGCAGAAACTCTGCGCTGGTACATATGGTAGGCAAAAGCTGGCGCGGTTTGGGGAGAGAACACAGTGCATTTGTTCAGTTACGGTGTCCACATTATACAATTTTTTCTGTTCTACTTGTCCAGACATCTACAAACGGGCCCGCGTCTTGTACATTTGTCTACCAAGTGATTTTCCTCCATTATACACTTTTTTCTTTTCTGCCCCACCGCCCTTCCCGCTTAGTCCTGCCTTCTTCTGAAAGTCGTCTTACATGCGGCGGATGGTGCTCATGAAGCGCGCGCGAGCCGTAACACTCCGCCTCTGGCGATCAAGGAACCGGACGTCTCCGATAACCTCTCCCGATACTGGGCGAAGGAACAGCTTGCTGTGCGAGTGGGCCACCAGCCTCCGACTGAGCGAGAACCGGTCGTCGATCTCCAGGACGGCGACGGTCATATCATCCAGAGTCGGCCGATCCGCAGCCTGCGCTGCGAAACACCGACGGAAGAAACTGTTGGCGGCGGGGGTGATGTGGAAAGTGTCAATGAAGTGGTGCTCCTCGTCGGCGCGGTAGGCAGCGTAGCTTTCGTCAGATGCGTCGGGGACCAACCAGGGCCGGCTGCCGGTGACAATATTGAAAAGGATGACGGCCAGCGCCCACAAGTCTGATTCGCGGGGGGAGTACGAGGCGCCTGCACCTGTCGAGTTCGCACATTCTGTGGAAAGTGATAAGCGTCGGTAGACTGGAATGGAGAACGGGAAACGACATACCAGGGCTCATATATGTGCTATCCCCACACCGGAAATCCTCAGACTTCTCCTCTCTCGTCGCCTTCTCAAAATTCGCAATCCGCAAGCTACCCCCTTCTGCATCGCACCAAACATTCCGCGGGCGCAGGTCGCGGTGGTACACGCCCGCGTTGTGGCACTCCGCCACCGCATCCGCCAGCATCAAGAACGACTCTTTTACGAGCCTCGGGCGGTCGACGTACATCTGGCGCTGTAGAATCGAGTTGCTGAGATGCCCCCTGCCGGGTTTAGCACTAGAAACAGGTATTCGTGGTCGCCGCCCGCCCGCGGGTTGTCTACGAGACTGAAATTCAGGGTGGCGACCCCGCGCTGAGCGGCGACGGATTGGTGTAGGTCGAGCTCGCGCTGGAGGTCTGCGGCCCGCGGGGACCCAGGCGCGGCATTGCGCATGCACTTGACGGCGTAGGATATGTGGGTTGTGGTATCGAAGGCATGGTAGACTTGGGATGAGTTGTCCGCCTCGGTAGTGAGGAGCTCGACCTACGAGGAAGCGAGAGTTGGTCAGAGTCGATTAGGAGGGGAGCGAGAAAGGACATACGAGTTTGAGGTATCCTTCGTCGATGAAGGAGCCGGTGAGGTTGGGGAGAGGAGAAGCAGCACCGGCGCCGCGAGTGGAAGTGTAAAAACGAAACATGCTATGAGTGGGCGTGAGCGTTACTCGAAATCACGAGAGACGACTCACAAGATGAAGGGAGGTGAGGAGATGAAAGGGGGAACAGCGGCTATGAGGAGGGATGCAGTGACGAGATGGTCTGAAGCGGGGTAGATTTGAACCAGCAAAGAAGTCTGAAGCAAGTAGTAGCAATAGCAAAAGTGCAATGAGGTCAAGATGAAGAGCAATAGATATCGAGCGCAGCCCGATGTGGTGGTAAGAGTGAAAGAAAGGTCAAGCCAGGAGAAGTGAGAGCCGCCTTTTATCTTCCGCAAACCAAACACCCCTAAGTCTCAGAGCGGAAGCAAACATGGGTCTCAGAGCGGAAGCAAAATCAAGGATGTCTCCAGTGTCCACGTCAGCTACACCGAGTCAAAGCCATGGCAGGGACGCTTGCGCCAACTTTGAGCTTGAATTGTAAGAGTTCAAACCAGATATATCGTTCATCGCTGTAGCGGTAGCCAGCGGCATTGGTGACTGAGGAGGAAAGGCGAAGTGATCACTGATCGGTGATATCGATGATTGCCGTGCACGGCCGCGGGTGATTCAACCGGCCTTCAACTTTGGTTCAATCCCAACTTTTGGGCTCGAGACTTCTTGGAGCTAACCACAAACCGCCAGGGATTCATTTATTTTCCATTTTGACCCAATTTGACCCAAATACCAGCGCCCCGAGAAAGTTCTGAATGTCGCGTTGGGAGAAACTTCCAAGAATGAGTTCAATTCTACCCAAATTCAATCACTGTAACTGACCCGTCGAAGTCAACCAAGTCGTGTTTCTCGTTGTCCCAAAATATTTTGTCCACTCCCCACAAGCTCTCATCCAGGATGAGTCAAACCAGCGTAAGTCCATGTAGGTGGAAGACCGCGTCGTACCGAAACATTTCAAAGTAAGCCTTCAGAGCGACTGATTTACAGGCGAAGATGAATGAACAAATTGTCTAAGCCGTCAGAGGTGATAAAGGATCGAAGTGAGTCCGTTGAGAACCGGAGACAACGTGCGGCGATCAATGACCGTTTATAACTTCGTGTTGAATGCACTGTAATTGATGGCGGAATGTCTTCCGAGTAGCCTCATTTATTGCGGTCCCTCCTCATCCGGAAGCTTTACCGGGTCGGGCACAGCAACGATGATAAGCAAGATTTACCTAGACATGATGATCGCCCCATATCCAACTTCATTTGATCAGGCGGGAGGAGTATAAAGCGTCGTGGAGTGTCTCTCCCAGGTCAACTCGAGCAACCATGTCGATTCAACAAGCTCTCCTCATCCCATCCCCCAAAGTGCCCTTTGTGGTGGGTCCACTGCCCATTCCTGTTCCCGGCAAGGGCGAGGTTCGCGTCAAAATCATGTCCGTCGGTCTGAATGTCTTCAACCAAGCTCAACACGAGTTCGATTTCTTCATCCCCGCATATCCCGCAGTCATCGGTTCTGACATCGCCGGCGTGGTGGAAGAGCTCGGGGAAGGTGTCGAGGGCTTTGCGAAGGGCGATGAAGTGTGAGTGTTGTACTTCATGTGGCGGCCCTCGAATGCTGCAACTGGAGGTTCTGCAGATTCGCGGGGCCCTTAGTCGGGGGCTTCCAGCAGCATACCACACTCTCAGCGGGATTACTTATTCGCGTATGCGATCGAACGTCGTTTCGGCAGATAAATGGCTGATTTATACGATCTAGAAACCTAAAAATGTGAGCTTTGACGAGGTGGCCACTTTCCCAATCACATTCACCACGGCGTTGGTCGGTCTGTTCGCACCGGCGCCGATCGGCCTCGCCCTCAATTCTTCATTCTCCTGGAACAAACCTCAGCAGGGCGAATCTGGGCTCGTTATCGGAGGAGGGACTTCCGTCGGCCAATTTGGTGCGTGGTTCATGCAACTAATTATTTAAATACACCGGCTTAAATGTGCGGCAGCCGTCCAACTGTTGAAATTCCTCGGATTCACGCGGATCGTCGTGTATGCGTCGAAAGTGCACTTCGACTATCTTAAAACACTCGGCGCGACGGAGTGCATCGATCGCGGGGAGGTCCCCATCGAGAAGCTGGCCGTAACGCCGCCAGTTAAAGTCGTGTACGACGCCACGCCCACGGGCGCCCTGGACGCCGCGTACGATTCGGTCGTCGATGGGGGGGAAGGTGACGACCGCGCGCCCGCAGTCGCAGACCGAGAGGGAACCCCGAGGCATCACCCTCGTTCGCTGCTGGGGATTCTACGCTGGGCCCGACGTCATGAAGCCTATCGGTGACCCTGCGCATTATCCTGCGGTTGAGGCACACACGTCGTTTGGTAAACTCATGATCGAAGAACTGCCGAAGATGTTGGAGAAGGGTGTCATTGTGGTAAGTGTCCATTTGCATTATGCGCCAATACGATGCTCACAGATCATAGGCCAACCGAATCGAAGTTCTGCCTACCGGGCTTGCAGCTATCCCAGATGCATTGGATCGATTGAAGGCAGGGGGTGTGAGCGGAGTCAAACTCGTGGCGCACCCGCAGGAGACTGCTTAGACTGCCTCACCTCGGTTGAATACTATACATGTATTATATCGACATTGCGTCGACGAATTTAGTGCCAGTAGTTCATACTGTACAGACCTGGTAAACCGCGACTGGAATCAGGTGACCGCGTCGACTCAGATGGAAACAAATTTGATCCTGCCATTATGATTTGCTCGTCTCAGCGGCTCATGAGTCCTATGGAACTCTGAGTCCGAGTCAGATGGTAGATCATCCATATGCTAAGCTTCCTAATTTGCTGCTGAAAGCGAGCCCTCTGAAGTTCCCGATGCTGATCCTCCAGATGGCCGAGTATTTGGGCACGCTTCGATTGGCGGTGTTTGCCACTGCCCCGAGCAGTCGACATGAGCTGCGGCAGAAGATGACGTAGCGGGAAAGTAGCTGAGTTTGAATTCAGAAGTGGCAGAGACTTGCCGAAGTAGGATGTCAAGCAGGAAAGTTCTCCTACTTGTCTTCCACCTCAGGGTGCACCGCCAAATTTACGTAAAGGGCCTTTAAGGTGGGTTATTTTGTAGTAAGATAACCCACCTTAAAGGCCCTGTCCGCCAGGCGGACGTTGCAT
Organism: Mycena olivaceomarginata; assembly: GCA_029378375.1. NCBI lineage: Eukaryota > Fungi > Basidiomycota > Agaricomycetes > Agaricales > Mycenaceae > Mycena > Mycena olivaceomarginata. Next base: position 129,003 of record JARKIC010000020.1, on the reverse strand, counting down.
AGCTATGATGTCATGTCCGCTTTGGGAAACATGTGGCTGGCGGACGGCACCCGCCCCGCCCTACACCGGCTACACCTACTGCCGTACTGCCCGACGGCGCTTCCCCTCGCGTCTGGCTATCCTACCCATTATTTCCAAGCCATCTAGGTTCAATTTGAGTCGAAATTCAATACGTGGCACGCTGCGCCGCGCATGTCTGCTCACCACCTGCCTCGCCCTTGCTTAGCCCGCCCACCGCTCCTTCCTTGCGCTTCTGGCTCCACCTCCCTTCTCTGCATCCACTATAATTTGTTCATTCCCTCTAGGTTTAATTCGGCTCGAAATTCACCACACGGAACATTGTGCGGACACATCCGCTCATCGAATGTAAGGCCAATTATTGCTTGAATTTTCGTGCTCTGGTACTTCGGTTTGCATGGTTAATTTCCAACTGATGCATTGATTTCCTCCAGGTGCAAAATGATGGGTTTCTGGCCCATGGAGTATGGCAGCGGATTTGTCCGCCAATCAAATGTAACTCCAGCCTTTGCCTTGTCTTCATTGATTTAGGCCTGCACTTCAAGTTGGAGCAGCTGTCTTCTACCCGACACCTGGCTTCCACTTCCTTCTACGGTCAATTTGACTCAGAACTCGACTGTGTGGACGCGTCCACTCATCGATTGTAACTCTACTTCGAGTTTGAAACTTTGTGCACAAGGAATTCGGTTGAAATCCCTACATCACAACTGATATATGGCTTACATCCAGGACCAGACTGGCCTAATCTCGAGTTGTTCAGCATTGCGGCGGACGTGTCCGCCACTTGATTGTACGGATGTCCCTTGCCCAGCTTTAATTGCCTCAGTACTTTACTTGAAGGAGCTGGGTTTCATCCCCCTCTGTCTTCTGTGCCCAAATAATCCGGTTTCGCCTTTCTGGGAATAGCGGCGGACACATCCGCCACTTCGGGGTATTTACAAATCTCCTTTGGATGGGTCTTGCAATTTGAACAATATATTCCTTTTGAACATCCACCTTCCTTCTAGATCTAAATTCCAGGTGTTGCCCCTTTTGACCTCTCGAACATAGTGACAGACACATCTGCTCCGCAATTGAACCGCAGGTTCGGGCTTCAATCATTCCTGGAATCCTTTGTTTTGGCATTACAGGTTCAAGACTTTCTTTTCGTTCAGTGATTTCTTTCCCGGGTCCTGTTGACCAGCATTTTTAAACTGCCTGACTTGATATGTAAATGTTTTCGATTTGTGGGCACAAAAAAATGCACCTGTTTCTGCGCCTAATGTGCACAAACTATGAACTGATTTGCCCTCGCAGACATTCATTTATGGCCCAGGGTTCCTTATTTGAATCCACATGTTCAACCTCTTTAATTCAGTTTCCTTGGCTTCGAACAACTTTCAAAAGTCCCCAGTACATTGGTGATTACCAGAACTCCGAGTGGTGATTCGAGTCCGTATCATTAATTGGACGGGATGTTCACACTCTTTTTGATGTGGTGGCGGACACGTCCGCCAGCCCGGCAGATGTATCTATGAACATGGTTTGCTGAGTTTTGAATAAACTTCAGTTGAAAAACAGGCTCAGACACACCTTTGATGTTGGGTCCAGAGATGGTAACCGTGTCCGCTACCTGAGCGCCATTGGCGGACGCGTCCGCACACCTTCAACGTAAGCGGCGGCGGTGTTTTACCTCACCTGCTCAACCAATCAACAGCCGTATAAACCTCCATCTAATTTGATCTTTTTCTACTGGACTCATTTCTAATGGATCAAACACTTCTGTGGGATGCAATATGATTCTGAATGTCCTCTGGTGTCAGTCTGATTTATTTAGATTTTTTTGCCAGGTATGATATTGGGTGCATGAAACTGTCCAAAAGGTGGCCAAGGTTTACGGTTGAATGTAGGGCAAGCATGTACCAACCTGGTGCACGAGTGTTTCATAGGTGATACAGAAATCTGAAATAAATCAGACCTGATCTGGAATGCATTCAAAATGATATGCCATATTTCAAAAGCCCTCAAAGCATTATAAATGAGCACAGTGCAAAACAAAAGGATTCGTCCAATGTTTATTCGCATGCTGATTGGTCGACCCGGTGAGATCAAACGCCACCGGAGTTTACGTTGCCGGTATGCGGACGCGTCCGCCAACGGCGCAGACGAGTCCGCCGAGCGGTAGTCATCGTCCGAAGACGTGTCTGAGCCGCTGGGATTGGAAAGCACCGAGCAGCAAAAAAATGCTAGGTCCAACTAGCATTCAACATAGGCGGACACGTCCGCCACATCAGCGAGAACGAACATATACCTGCTTCAGGCAGAAAAGAAGGTTCTTTCTCGAGATTATAAATCTAAGTGGTTGTACAAATCCGGGGTTCGGTAGATTTTTGACTTCAAAGCCAACTGCGACTGCTGTGTATCCGGCGGTTAGTAACAATGTTCTACATACCAAAACTGCATCATGGATCACACCGTAGATGAAAGCAAGTTGAAAGACAAAAAGACTCAATCAGATTCACTCTGTTTGGAACACAGATATTAGCATATTGGGATTTATTTCAACAAGTTTCAGGATAACTGAGCTGGGTGGTTGAATGAGTTCTCCCAGTAATGTAAGTTGAAAATGGGAATTACCGTTTGATCTGATAAGACATTACTGCTTGGAATGTAAGACAGATTAAGACCAAGTCAACAAAACCGAGTTAAGGGTGAGGTGTGCAATGAAGGGGCGGCCGTGTCCGCCGTTACACCCGAGGGGGTCGAATCAGCCCTCAGTGGAAGGAATGTGGATAAAAACAGCTACTCCAAGGAGGGATGGAGCAGGGGCAGAATAACACAGGGAAGGGAAAGAAGGGTAAAAAGGCGAAGCCTGAAAAGGTCTTTATGCCGGTTGACAAGGTAAAGATCTCATTCTGAATTGTTCCTTCCATTCTCTTGCTCTTTCCAGATCCATTCAAGTGTAGTTCACATCCTGCGCTCGGAATGTGAGAAAAAACCAGCAGATTTGAACCAACAGGTGGGGTGGTCATTTGGGGGGCGGACGTGTCCGCCGGGACACCCAAGGAGAGAAAATGTGGGAGTGGGGTGAGATGAAAGAAAATCGTGGGATTATAAGGAAGCTGCAGTACAGAGGCAGAAGAGCTGGGCAACATACAGTCATACAATCGAGCGGCGGACACGTCCGCCTGGGGTCTACACAAGTTAAATTCGAGTTAGATTGAACCGATAATTGAGGGAGACACCATTGCAAGCTCACCATTCAAAACAAACTCCGGGGGCCTGAGTGCTCAGGCAATAACGGGACTTGCAATAAATGGGCGGATGCATCCGCGCGTCGTTGCATACACCGGATTCCCCAAATTCGGAGTCAAATATGACCTAGACAAAGTGAGGAGATCATCTGTGATCCATCTGTGATGGATGAACAGGAGGGCAAGCTACCGGCGTGACAGAGGGGTAGGCGGACCAATCAAGACCCCGCTCAGCGGGGTGGTGGTGAGACACCCGCGGGTCCACGTGCCGAGTCCCGCCGCAGATTGAACCTACAGGGATTGAGGACAATAGCTTGGATGCTGGTGCAAGAGGGCCAGCGGTGGTGCGTGGTACAGCGGCAGGTACAGCGTGCTGAGGGTGGGGGCGGGGCGGGGCGGGGCGGGCGGTACCGTGCCGTAAGGCTGTTGAAAGTTTCCCAATTGGGCTATTACACATAGTTGACTACCCATCCGCGCGGCGGACATGGGCCTTTAAGGTGGGTTATTTGACTACAAAATAACCCACCTTAAAGGCCCTTTACGTAAATTTGGCGGTGCACCCTGAGGTGTTGTCTTCCTGGTTCGAAAATCACTAGTCTGAATCTACTGGCAGCTGTCAACAAGGACCTCGCTTTTTGATGCAAAACGTGACCGTTTCCCACGCCCAAATTGGGTCGAGCTTCACAGTTCACCCTCCTCAGGGTGTCATCCTGTTAATTTGAAGTCCGGAAACCCATGATATTATTTGAATGAGTATGTTGCGTAGATTCCACAATTTTTGAATCAATATTTGGGGTACAGTTTGCTGTTATGCAAGAAACACAAATATTGATCCTACTTTCGCATTTTCTGCCAATTTTGTTGTGGAAAAAGACTAAAGGGCAGGGAAATGCTATATGTATGCAATGGAGACCGTTTCTGGTGCCCAAGGTTGTGGTGAGACGAGATCGTCCGAATTTGTGCGTGGGGAAGTAATCACGTGTTGCATCAAAACCGAGGTCCTTGTTGACAGGTGCCAACGAAATCAGACTCCATATAAAAGATTCATCGACTATCATGAATCTCGTCACCTGTACGGCCTAACAACCGCCGCTAGTTAGCGGGGGAGCCATATATGGTATCCCCCGCTAACTAGCGGCGTTTTGAGAAAACAACCTGTAGCGGCTGAAATACGGGTTAATTCGCCCTCGGCTCGCCCTCCCGGCACCATCTCTGGGCCGTCCTGCCATCAGCTGGCCGTTGCGCCATCAAACATGGGCGGCGCTGTCGTCCCGCGCCCTCCCGAACATCAATCCCTCATCAATCCCATCAATCCCATCAGACTCCCCGCCCCCGCCCCCGAACTCGCGCGTTCCCGCCCCAAAATGGAGGTAAATTCGTAGAAAAAATAGGGCATGCCCTCATCTTCAATATCCTCCTGTTTCTATCACAAATTTTCACCAGCTGTAGGGACTATATCTTATAATCCATGCGCAAGTAGCTCCTCACAAGTCAATTAAGATACACAAAATATATTCAGGCAAGGGTGTAAAAAATATAAGGTCAGAGGCCATGGAACAACGTCACAAGTGCAGGGCACGGAGCATACCTAGGAATGGCGTATCTAAGGTCCAAGCGAGTGCACGCTAAAGTGCCACAGACGCGGGCGCCCTGCCTGTTGCCCCCCTCGCCCTCCCCAGCCGCCCTTTTGGGCGCCCGCTTCGTCACCTTCTTCCCCGCGCCCCCCCCCCACCTCGCCCTCCGCCCTCGTTCTCTTCCTCGCCGTCGTGGTGTTTGTGGAGACTGAAAAGACCGACATGAAGGGGCCGGCCGCGGCGGCGTAGGAGTTGTGTGAGGCGCCTCCAGGCACGCCGCTCTGCGTGTGCAGCGGGGTGTCTGCGTATATATTGCCTTGCACGCCGTGTGCGTTGCCCTGCACGTACGGGGCGCCTTGCAAGTACCCCTGCATGTAAGGGGTATGCCCTTGCGTGTACGGGGTGCCAGGGGAGGGGCCAGTGCCACCGCTGGCACGGAGGGCGGCGCTGGAGATGCCGCCATCGACGCCAGAGCCATCGCGATTCGATGTATTGAGGCGCCAGCTGGGGCGGCTGAGATCGTCGGTGCTGTTGTCGGGCCGGGCGACGAAGGCGGCCATGGTAAGGTCCATGCTGTCGAAGTCCAAGGCGAAGGGGTCGTTGTAAGAAGGCAACAGGGAAGTTGCACCGGGGATGGAGGCAGGGGTAAGGTTTTGGTCGTGTATATCAGAGGCCAATGCACCGCCAAATGGCACGGGTGCCGCGGTGGTGGGAAATGGAGTAGCAGTGGGGATCGGCAGGGGTGCAGGCCAGCCTCCACCGGCAGATGGTACAGGGGCGGGCAATGAAATAGCGGCGGGGAAGGGCGAGGGCGCGGGGGTTGGCGAGGGCACGGGGATTGACGAGGGTGCGGGGATTTGCGACGGCGCGGGGATTGGCGAGGGCGCGGGGATTCCCGAGAGCGCGGGGATTCTCGAGGGCGCGGGAATTGACGAGGGCGTGGGGATTCGCGAGGGTGTGGGGACCGGCGAGGACGCGGTCCCAAATGGCGCGCCTACGGGTGGGACGGCGATGAAAGGTGAGACAGTGGGTGGGCTGCCGGCACCACTCTTATCGGACTCGTCACCGCTGCCATCGTCCTCGCTGGACTCGTCGTCGCTGTCGTCCGCGTCAGCATCAGCGGCTGCGGCCTTCTTCGTGCGCGGGCCTCGGGGCTGGTTCTTGTCGGAACGCTCCCGGCGCGGCTTCGCAGCCCCAGACTCGCGAAGCTTCTCCACCTCGGCGGCAACCTCGTTGCGCTGCGTCTTGGTGAGTCCAACCCATCGCATCGTCCCGTTCCTCAGCCGCTCCACAACGAGGCGGACGTCCTGGCCACGAAGCTGCGAGGGGCGGACCATGGCGACCTTCGCGGGCCAACCCGCCAGCTCCACGCCGTATTTGTGGACGATATCTATCATGTAATTAACCCACACCATTTTTAATGTCTTGATGCCGGTGGCTTTGCCTAGTAGGCACCATTAGTTGAGCATTTCAGATGTAATATAATCCACACCACGTACGCAAGGCTTCCTCGACGCTGCTAGAGATGAACTTGCAGAGTTCCGCCTTCTCTCTGCCTTGTCGAACGGCTTAGGGCTTGTAAGCATCTCTGCTTGGCATGGAGGAGCTACGAATTACTTACGTTTGTCTTGGTTTATGCACCACAACTCATACTTGCGTACGAGATCATACACAGACGTGTCGAGGACATCTTGGAAGAACTGGCGTGCGTTGTCGGAGTCGACGAAGCAAGGCAGGGCCGGGTCGTCGGGGTGCCCGCGAGAGAACATCGAGAACGCGCGTGAAGATTGCTAATCTGGGCGCAAAAGAAGAGGTATGAAATAATGGTAGATCGAGTCAAACCAAAGACGTACCCTCTCACCAATCTGACTCGTGTTTTGCACGGCGTCCAAGGCCACGGCCTTGTTGGTCGCGCGGATTCCGTGCTCCTTGAGGCCCTTGTACTCCACGAGCTGAGCTATGAGATCTGCTCTCTCTTCTTTGGAGAGGGAGTCTTTGTAGTCCTCGTACTCCTCGCCCTTGAGATCGATGTCGAGAACGTTGCTGCTCTCACCGTCTGTAAAACGTGTCAAATATGAATTTTGGCGCAGTAATGATCAGCCACTCACTTTCTCTGGCCTTTTTCGAGAGGTGGTGCCTGATCGCGTTCTTGAGACTGGGCGCGCGCTTCCCCGTGTAATGGACAACCGTTTTCGAGGACCTGGCGAATGTACTTGGCTGACTTCTTGTATTTCTCGGAGAGGTGGGCGATCTGCTCTTCGCGCTTGGTGAAGATCTGCGAGAATTCTTCTTCTAGGGCAGCATTTGATTGCTTCCGGGTCTCGGCGGCGGCAGCACGCGAGGCCTTGGCTGCGTCGGACAGTGTTTTCGTGGATCCTTTCGACTTGCGCTTTCGTGGTTGTTGGACGAAGTCAAGAGGGTTACGTTCGGAGATGGCCGAGCGCTGTGCTTTCGGCATCGTTGTTGACGTTGACGGTGCTGTAAGAGAACGCTGCTGTAAGAGAAGTCGAAGGCGGCGGGAGAAGAGCGGTCAATCAATCTATAAACAGGTTAACGTGACTTTTTGACAGAAGCTGTCGGAACGTGAGCGCTGACCATACCTAACTCTTAATATTGCGTCCCACCTCGACCCTTGATGCCTCAGAGGTTGGGGCGCCTGGATTGCAGAGATAGCATGATCTCTTCAACTTATCATCCCAACCCTTGAGGCATCGAGAGGTCTTTTGTTCGACCCCCTGCCTAGGTTTTTTTTTTTTTCGCATTTTCCCATTCACTCATAAATTCTTTCACTCTTATTGATTTGTTCCATTTCTTGGTCCATTTCCTTATATTCGGCTCAATGCTCTTGAATTGAAATCCGATTTATCCAGGCATGCATACGGCGTGTGTGTGAAGCACAAAAACAGGTACATAAGCACAGTCGAATAAAAAGTACGGGCATGTAAGTAGGTGAGCGGCAGGCTAGATTTTCATGCCATGAACATCTTCAGCAAGGAAATCAAAGATTTCCTTCTCATCGCGGGTAAAGAGGAGGCTGGCAGAGGGAGTGTCCTTGAAGACAGCAACCGCACGATCCCTGGTAGAAGAAAAGTCAGCACGAAGACATACGTCGCGGCAGGGCAGTCACCTATCTTTGAAGATACGGTTCTGGCCGCTCACGGCATACATCGTGCCGTCGAAGGACTTCCCGACATGTCTTGAGGCTGGGTGATTCAAGGTGTGAGGGCTCTGCGCAGCTTCATGGCTCGACTCCCTGCGCTCCGTCTGCAGCGTGCGAGGTGGGGTCTGGGGCTGCTCGAGATCCGCCGAGGGCTTGCGTCCAGCACGAACTCGCCCACCTGCACGCAACGTCGCCTCGACCGTCGCCCGCGCTATGCGCAAGTTTTCGCTGGGGTGATACTCCTCCTGTGCAGTGGGCTGGGATGGAGGGGAGATCACAACTGCCCTCGGCCCCAGAACTCGCTCAAACTGTTGCTTGAGTCTCTGGGGGCTGATGGACCCCGGCCCGGGCCTAAAGCTGGCGAGCAATGCAAGGTCGTCCTTGGTAAGCTTTTCCCGGCTCTTGCTGGGAGAGGGAGGCGGGGACAAGATGGGGGCGTGCAGTGGAGACAAGAGGGCAGACGAGGTGACGGAGGACTGGTGTGAAGCCACTGAATCACTCAGCGAGGAGGGCGAAGACGGGGGGCTAGAGTCGGGAGTGATGGGGATGAATGGAGCGGGGTCGCCACCATGCTCATGATATTCCGTGCAGTCCAGATCCCACATCCGCTGAAAGGTAGACCAAGGCGCAGCCTGCCAGGTACGCGCGCCGGGGTAACGTTTGAGCATTCTTCTCAGCGATGTGCTGCCCCCACGCTGAGTGATGGAGGGAAAATAAAATCAAAAGCGGCGCACCGTGAAGTCACAGCGCCAACCCATTCCTGCGAAACCACGGCATAAAATGGTCCAGGGTGAACCCATCTATCTTCATGGCCGGCATCGGGGACGTATTCGGGCGTGCACAGGAGTGCGCCGGGGAGTGGGTGCCCAGGACACATGGTATGAGGAGAAGAGGGCACGAATCATCATACGCGATCACGCGTGATGGTGGACTCAAGCTCACAACAAGATTCAAAATAAAATAAATAAATTCATTCACAGCTGTGGTATGCATTTATTCAGCGGGACTTTAGTAGAGGATATTTCTGGCCTAGGTGCCCGCCGTGCTCTGTCCAGACCTCGCTCTTGGGGCACATACACCTACACCCCGGACATTCGCCCCCGCACCATGCGCACGTCGGAAAGAAATGTCCATCGGGGTGCTCGAACCATTCATTGGAGTCGGAGCACATACAAGCGCAACCAATACACTCCTCCGTGTAACAGTGAGGGCACCGCAGTGGCCGATCGGGCGGCTTTGCGATGGCGGCAGGCTTGGTGATTGAAGGCGGCACGCTCGGGGCGGATTTGCACGAAGGGGTGCGCGGAGATGGCTTTGCGGTGGAAGTGTGCCTCTGGCGCAATGCCCGCGACTCACGGTTCCTGAGTAACGCGGAAGTGAGCGATTGGAATGAAAATGAAAGGTGCGCCGCACCTAACATCCTTTCTGGCAGCATCGGCGGCTCGCTGGTTTGCACGGTCCTTCTCAATTTTCCTGTTGTACAGGAGTGGGTTGGAGGACGTCTGTGGAAGCAAATAGAAAATCTAGTACCTGTCGCGATAATTTTCGGAATCTTCAGCGACTTTGCGAGCATGTTTTCGTCTGGTGAAAATATCTGAGCTAGCAATGGCGGCGCGACGACTGATTGGGTGTGAGGCTTGCCAAAGGGCGGGACTTTAAAGCTGACGCACCGCTGCATCCTTAGGCGGGCAGCCTCGCGGCGCTGGACGGTGTTTCTGGGGCGGATATCTTGAGCTGCGCTGTTTAGCACATTTTGTATTTTGAGGCGTACTTTTCCTCATAGCGTCGGCGGGACTCTCGGAGACGTTGTTTCTTGAGGTCCGGGTCCAGTGGTGGCCGACCGGAGGCCATGTTGGAAAGAGTGTCGACAGCTAGTGGTGGTGGTGGAAGAGGAAAGGCAATCACGTACTAAATCGAGAATGGATTCCACCTGTGATATCAGTTCGCGATCGATACAAAATAACATTTAATTCATAGCTCCAGTAGCACCTACTCAATGGCTCCAAATATTTAACTGTGGATTTTTAGACCCTGAAAGAGTATGAAAATAAATAATGAAGATGAAATGCTCAGGCCCACATTTTTAATTTTTAATTTCGTGGACCAAAAAAATTAAAACTTCTAGAAGCTCATGAACTGAGGCATAGTTACATTTCCCCAAGTTTGAGCCCGAACAAACGAGTGGAAGTGTATGAACTGCTCGAGGTAATCAGTTCGCGATCAAAATTACTTGCCATCATTCCTAACCCAAATCTCTCGAGCAAGTCGCACAAAAAATGCTTTCAAGGGTGTTTATTGCGTGCTAAGTAGTTCGTCCATCGTGCTAAGTAGGCTAAGACCCTCCTCCCATCGCGCCGCCCTGAGTGCCATAAGGCGCTCATATTCTTCGGGGTCGTCCTCTGCCAGCTCCTTGACAGTCTGGCACCCATTATCTACAAAGCGAAATATTCCGCCGGCGCTGAATTGGGTGAAGGAGGCCCGTTCCTCTCCTCGCTGCACCGGAATGTTGGAGTGGGCGACGGTGGCGGAGGGGAGGAGGATTAGGGCGCCGGGCGGAAACTCAATGGCCAGCTTCAAGTCCCACAAGACGAGATGCCCGCCCATCTTGGGGTTGAAGTGCCCGAGGGCTTGAACAGCGCACCAGCCGAATGCCAGATTTAAAACGTCGCGATGCTTGAAGGTCCATACGTTGGGGCCGAAATTGAAAGCAGCCGCAAAAAAAACTGAGTGCTTGAAAGGGCGCCGGAGGTTCTCATTGAAGGTGCGCAGCTTGGCGTTGCACTCACGGTAGCGCTGGTAAAGGCGAGGTGCCCATACAGCGAAGGCGGCTGCGGGCAGGAGGTCAGCGGGTGGTGTACAGGTGGGGTGGGTAACAGACCGTCCGCAAATCCAGCCATGCGCCCCACATCCTCGTTCGCGAGCAAATCCTCTGCGATGGGGGTGTACTCCTTGGCGTTCAACCAGCAAGGGGACGTTTGGCCTTTCCCGTAAGAAAGGCCAACCGTTATTGCAGCGAAAAGGCCGCGGCGATGTCGGCGCATCGACGCTGGGAACTGGGCCACGCTGCCTGCATGGCGGATTGCCTGGAATGCATGCTCGACGGCGGTTTGATAAGTGGGGTTGCGAGGTTGGCCGGCGAGTACGGCGACGATGCGACCCATTTTATCGAGGATTGGCCGTGGGGTACTGAGATAAAAGCAAGTTAAGGCGGCGTATGGCAGGTAGAGGGAAAAAAAGGCATACAATCCGTCCCATTCTATCACCTGGAACCCAAGCCCGAGAAAATATGCAACAGAGCGGCGCACTTTGCTGCCGTACTTCTTGTCGGGATCCTTCGCTTTGGCGGTGTAGCCTCCAAGCGCAGACGGCAGGGAGGAGGCATCAATGTGAGCCTCAAGTGGCTCAGCTGGCTGAACTTGTTCGTTGATGGTGGAGGCAGCGGGGATATGGCCGCGCTCCTCCTTTTGCTTATCGCGTTTAGCCTTGCGGCGGGCGCTATCCCGGGCATGGCTTTTGGCCACCCGATGGGGCTTAGCAGGTCGCTGGCGGTGGGGCCCGGTGTGCGGGGGTTGCGCGCTGGCGACGACCTCCGGGAAGGCGGGCGATCGAGAGCAGCGGTGTTTGCCAGGGTGAGGCGGCGAATTCTCGTGCTTCATATCGGCGAAGAGGTCAGGAGGAGGGGGAAGCGGCCAGGTGTCGTCCACGCTGTTGAGGGGATCGGCAGGTGGCCATTCCTCGTCGACATCATTGAGCGCATCTTCATCTGCATCATGCAGGTCCCCCTCCTCGTGATCCTCCTGGTCGACGCTCTCGGCAGCCACAGCACGCCTGACAAGAGGCGACAAGTCAAAATCGTAGGATTGGAGCGCCGTTACGTGGGGTGGGAGGCTGAGAGCGGAGAACTCTTTCCCGCTTCGTGTCTGTAAAGAATTGAGGATGTGCATTCACCGAACGAGATTTCATCTACCCTGCGTGCGAGCGGAAACCACAACATTTGATTCTAGCAAAAGAATGCACGGTCAGAATTTCGGGTGGCAAGAGGGGCGAGTGGAGTCAGCGCAGGTTTGGCCTGCTGTGCGGACGCGCCGGTTACCAAGTGCTGATTCCAGCGCGCGAGCAGGACCTTCCAAGCGAGACCCCACTCGAATTTAAAAACTCACCATTATATACGACGCGTCTTGGTTTGCGGAGAGCGTAACTGAGGTCAGGTGATTACAGTCACATCACTCTCGCGCTCACCTGCTCACAGCTGAGCGCGCACGGCATCCGGGTACTTGCTCGTGCACTCAACACCCAGCATGCCTTCTGTTCGATTCTCTGGCGGCGGACGCAATACGGTCAGCTCAATGTCGAGCCGACTTCACACCAACACGAGCGACCGCCAGCATGGGCGTAGACAGATCCGCACTTCGTTAACCGCCGCAAAAATTAGGGAAGCGAAGGCAGAGGATGCGCTCAAGGAGGCTGAGCGCCGTGAAGGTAGAATTTTGAGATGAAAGTAAGCCGGAGTGCTCACCTGATTTTTTTTAAATACATAGCCATGACGAGGGACGAGCGTCGCGAGCTCAACAACCTTCGCGACCTCGCAGACCCCTTTGACGACGACGACGGCGGGTGGGAGGACGATGTCCTCCACGGCAGAGCTGCGGCTGAAATCAGCCATGCAGGAGAGGCCCTGCCAGAAGAAGAAAGTGCAGACGCGGACCTCTTCGAAGGTCTGCGCGAGAATAGCAGGTTTGTCCATCTTACATTGCAATGGTTTTTCTGCTTTGTTGAAGAACCCTTCGCAGACGACTGTGGCGTCACAGCCGCTACCCTGACCTGCGCAAGCGAAGGGACCGAACACAGCTGCAGGTGGACGGGTTTGCCAAGCAGTTGGAGCGCATGGCAGACGCCTACATCGAGCTGGGAGTTGCTGTGGCGGAGGGGGGTGGGCTCGAGGCGGCGTACGACATCCCAGCCGGTGCCGACATACAGGAAACGAGGGATATGACGGTTGTCGACGTCTTCTGTACATCGAGTCTTTCATCCCATTCCCTACTCAAATTGCTTATTTATTATTTATAGCGACCTCTCATCAAGCTCTACATCTCATACGCGGCGATGCCTACATTGCCTCGGCCTGCGTGCGTCGAGGCTGGATGCCCGCGTCACCTTGGAGCCCCACCGTAGTCGTGACCATCCGCGCGCTTGAAGTCTATCGTGTAGCGCATCTACGCTGCCCGCGGCTCGGAATTCAAGCATTTGTGCGCGCCCTGTGCGATATCCACGGCGTTGCGCCGCGCCCGTGGCTTGGCGCCCAATTTTCTGTCGCATTCGATGCCTACCTCGCGATTCAGGCAGAGGTAGACAGGCGCGTACAAGTCGCGCTCGGCCGTGATACTCCACACTGGCGCCTTAAAAACGCTTGCCCCTGCTGCCTTTACAAGCTCGAGGGGGAACCGGTGCTGAAGATCCCCATTATGGGAACCTTCGACGGCAACAACTCACTGTCCCGTTTCGAGAGGCGCGAGAGGGTGGAGATCGACGAGGAGGGCGGTACATGTGCCCCGGGCGCGTCGAAGGAGCGGCTCGACGACCGTGTCGCGCCTGGGGATTTTTATTTATGCCGGGAGGAGGTGGATGTCTGGAAGAAGGATGGGGTGCAGGAGCTGATGAAGAGCTTCTCAGTGGATGACGAGGAGGAGGAGGAAGGGGGATGTAGCGAGGGGTGGCAGAATATGAAGGAAAATGTCACATCGCGGGCGTACGGAATGTACGACGAGACAGGCTTTTTCCCCGCCCTTTGTCGACACGGGTTCGTACTGAAGGTGGTGGACATGGTTAAAAGTGGCGAGCTGTGGGTTTTTCCGTCTATTTCTCTTCTTTGTTTGCTGACATGTTCTCTCTAGATCTAAATACCCCTTGTCCCTCACGCATCACATCCTCAACGTGCTGGGACAGGTCGCCCTGGGCTACGACATCGGCTGCAAATTCGGGAAGCTCGTGTTTGCCCACCCAGCGCTCAAGGAGCTGGCCCGCGACAAGAACTTCCGCGCGTTGGTCGGCGCATTCCACGGGCATGGCCACAACCGCCTCTGTGGCATCCAGAACTTGATGATGTACGTTGAGGGCGTTGGCCTCGAGGCCCTGGAGGGCTGCGAGTCGTTCTTTTCCAAGTCGAACGCACTCGCCTCCACCATTCGCTATGCGAGCCGATTCCATCGCCAACAAGCAATAGCGACGTACCTGAAGCACACAGATGCGTTCGAGACGTACCATGGCCTAAGTGGGGCATTTTCTCTTCAAATGGCGCCGCGTACTGACCAGAATCCTACCACAGCGACCTTGCTTTGCAACAAGTACCGACGCACCCTGGAAATCAAAGCAACGTACGCTGCACTGCGCGAGGCGATGCGGGAGCTGGGTGTCGAGTCCCGGGCCGAGTTCGAGCAGTGGCGGGCGAAGGAGAAAGCGCACCTGCTCACGCTCTCAAAGGAGCCGCTGCAGGAGACCCTGGAGATGGAGTATCTCCAGAAACTCATCAACCTGCAGGACACCGAGTATGTCCATCTTCATCCTCGCTGTAGTATATTCTGACCCTTTGCTGCAGGAAACGTATCACCGCTATTCGCGGGGTGGAGCTGCGCGTTGTCGCCGAACCAGGCACTGCAGCCTACGCAGAGGCAGCGAAGGCGACGCGGCGCCTCGAGACCCAGCTTCGGCATGCAAACGAGCTTCAGATGAAGATCTTGGCGGCCGTGCAGGATCTCGAGGTGCGGCTGGAAGTGGTACGGCGGTGGGTGCCGGAGGATGAGAAGTGGAGCGAGGTCTCGGAGATGGTGCGGAGGCGACGCTACCAGCGCGCTCTTGACCACCTCCAAGGCCTCATCATCTCACGGATGTTCGAGCTGGCCAAGTGCAATATGTCCGGCACAGGTGGGGAGTCTATGGGTGGGAATATGTCAATAACTGATTCATCTCGCCATAGGCTACAAGTTGCGGAAGCACATCGCGAAGGCGCTCCAAGCGCGCTCCAAGGCCGTGAAGAACGCCATCACCAGATACAACGAGGTTGCCCAGACTATGACGCCCCCTCGACCGACGCTCACCTGGGAGGAGGTCGTCGAGTACGCTTTCCTCGCAGACTTCGACCTCCTTCGCGAAGGCAGGGAGGACATTCGTGGGGAAGTGTGGGCGCAGCCCGCTGGGCGAGCCGCAATGGACCAGCATTACAGGCTGCTCCGTGCCGACGAGGAGATCCAGCGCCTCAACGTGGAGATCCGTCGCCTCGTCACCCACATGGGGGACGAGGCGAGGTTCCTCGCTGTCGAGGAAGGCCGTCTCCGGGAGGAAGGGGAGGAGGGACTTGCCCTGCAGGTTAGGCTCCTGCGCATGGAGCGCGCCAGATTCACCGACGTCCACATGGAGCGGCTGACGAAGCTGAGCAAGGAGCCTGGGTTCACGGGCGACCTCGTGCCCGGTGTCAGCGTTTGCCGGGACCGCCATACCCATGTGGACAGGGCGCGAAGGGACGAGGATGTCGACATGCGCGCGCCTTCACCGCCACTGCAGGAGGATGGGGCGCCGGCGGATGGTGAAGAGGAGGTGGAGAGTGACGATGACGATGGGGAGCTAGCAGAGGCGTTTCTGACCGTCGTGCGCATCACCCATGACAATACCACTGACTGAGGACTCTTAGCAGCATGTATCGGTGAATTTATTATATTGGACACATAATTGTATGGTGTTTTGTAGATATATCGAGTGTAACAGACCTCCTAACTGTCCTGTATTTTTTCCACGAATTTATCTTCATTTCTGGGCGGGAACGCGCGAGTTCGGGGGCGGGGGCGGGGAGTCTGATGGGATTGATGGGATTGATGAGGGATTGATGTTCGGGAGGGCGCGGGACGACAGCGCTGCCCATGTTTGATGGCGCAACGGCCAGCTGATGGCAGGACGGCCCAGAGATGGTGCCGGGAGGGCGAGCCGAGGGCGAATTAACCCGTATTTCAGCTGCTACAGGTTGTTTTCTCAAAACGCCGCTAGTTAGCGGGGGATACCATATATGGCTCCCCCGCTAACTAGCGGCGGTTGTTAGGCCGTACAGGTGAATCTCGTGGAGTCTGACTATAAGTGAGACTAGAAAATCACGAACCCGTTTCAAAGTTGCTCCTTTTTGGGCTCCTACTCGCCTTTCTACTTAGTCCCTTTCGACCACTTTTGGCCGTAAAATGGCAAAAAGGAATCGAGTAGGAGATCAAACAGGAAAACGAAAAGGGCCAGCTTTGAACGGCACTATCGTCCATCAAATATACCAGTAGTCTCTTGCACTGACTTCCCACTCGCAACCTCGTTCTGAAATATACCAGTAGTATGTACAATATGCAAATTAAAGGAAGGTTTCAACGCACGAGTGAAATAAGTCTCAAACCAAGCACACCTTGTTTTCCACTTATGGCATGTCCCAACCTGAAGCGCAGAACCTTGACGCAACAAACTACTGACACCATCACTTCAGTAACTCAAGTCAGGTGATCGCGTCGACACTTGCGCAACTGACATGACTCATACTAGCGCAAATCTTGTGACTCGCATCTTGTCCTCGCCGATGTCTCCGCCAGAGAGCTCGCCCATCAAAATAATTCCCCCCGAGATCCTCTGCCACATAAAGCGGGTAAGGCCGACGAGCGGCAGGGCCCGCTACCGATAAATGTCCTTGGCCTCCCCCACTACGCCTTCCCAAAAAGGAAGGTGCCATCAAACAACGAATGGACGAGCCCTGTGGACTCCTCGGACTGTCTATCAGTATATTTGCCCTCTGAGAGGGGATGGAGGATCTCAAATAAATTATTTCATGTTTTGAGTCTGTTTTTCCTCTGTCAATACATGTTCTAGGGCATTTATAACAAAATTACTGGAATAGATGAAGGGGGCTGAATGTTCTGGCACAGACGTAGTAAACAGGATGTAGCCTAAAATTTAGTTTCAGCTGGAAAAACAAGAAATCACAGCTTTAAGGCCTTGCCATTATTTGTGCAGGCTGGACTGAGCTGTGTGCACTGTACTGGCCATTGAGAGTTGCAGTGAAATAAAGCAATTGATATATATAGTGGATTACATCCCGGGCGACATACAACAGATATAGGCAGTCGGGGCGGGGAAGGAACGGAAGAAAGTAAGAAAAAAAAGGATTGCGCCCCAAAAGAATCGAACGCGGACGCATCATCGTACTAATGATGCAATCATTGCACCAAAGCGCATACATAACAGCTAGACTAAAGTAGCACTTCCAGAGGTGTGAACCAGTATGGCTATGGCTGGCGGGCGGAGGGATTTCCTTTTATGGGAATGGCGTAGTGGGGGAGGGTAGGTCAGCTCTACCGATTCTTAGGGTTCTCAACAATTCCTGCCACATTAAAAAAGCATTGAATTAGGTTGTTCATAGGACTACGTATACATAAAACTATATTTATCTTGGCCTCAGTTCTGTGGGCAGATCGGTGGTTGTACATGCACAGAACTGAGGCCAAGATAAATAGGCAGAACGGTTGATTGATTTTGCTCATTCGGCGGTGCTCATCAATTTGTACCTGTTGGTTCATTTCTCCATATAGCTCGACTGCTCTTGGCTCTCTCCTGGCGCCCGCTTGCGCAATTGTAACCGTTCTTTCACGATTTGCTCCCTCGGCGGTGCGATTGCCCCATAAGCGTTATCCTCATTTTTTGGCTCTGCCCAGGTCCTGCACTCCGTACGAAGTATGTTCCCATGGTTTTTCAATTGAAATTCTTCAGCTGACCAGTCACAGCAAATTTCTCGCTGCGCCGCGGCTATTTCTCCCACTGCGCCACAAATTGTTCAATCTTTCTCACTGCGGCCGCATCACCGTGGCGTGGATAAAAGCCGAACCTCCTCGCCCCTTCCCCGCTACTGCTTTCATCTGCTCCCACTTCGATTTTACGCTCACCTCGCTCGCAAGAATCTAGCCTTCTTGACTGTTGAATCTTTCCTTTTAATCAATCATCTTACCCCTTCCTATCTAGCTTCCCGTTTGTACGCCGGCTTGCTCAACTATAGATTAACTGCTTTTAAACGATCTACTCGTTCGGCGGCGCAATCGCTCCATGTAAGCTGTATCCTGTTTGTCTTTCCCTCTCTTTTCGTCCTCGAGAGCCCCTCTCCTATCCTATTTGTGTACACATAGCATTTAAGCACAATTACTCGGTTGATGATATGCAACTCCATTCAGCAGACCCGCAGCGGATTTCTCACCGCGCCGTTCGATCTTTCTCGCTTCGGCCGAATCACCACAGTGTTAGGGTTCCGTGAAAACTTGAGTGCCCAATGCGGTAGGACCGCCCAGGACTTAAGTTCGGCTGGCCTTATTTCATTTGCATGCTGCGTTGGATATCAGTACGTAGACTTTCTTCCGCCTGCTTGAACACATTTTACCTTCGGAAACCTCTGCATTAAAATTCAGATCACATATATGGGCTTGTGTGTTGAAACCAACCATCACCAAGAAGTGCTGACGACAGTATCGATTGAGCGTGCAACGAACGGCGGAATTTGGAAGTCAATTTGTCATCCCAGTCTGTTTTGGAGGAGGTTGTTGTCGCCTGGATTGAAGGCCCTACCAGTTGCTCGAAAACTTGGACTGCTGTTGGACGCTTCTTCGCTTGCCCATCCCAGCATTTTTGTAGCAGCTCCCAAAGAGTGTCAAGCGCAATTGTGCCAGAGCAGGACAATGATCGTGAGGGACGTTTCCCTGCACTAACCTCGGACATAATCCTGAAGTCATTCGCAAATTCGTGGAACGGAAGCATTCCCGTCAATATCTTTGGAATTATATATTTTAAGATCGGCAGGAAACTGCATGGACGTGTCTAGCGCACCTCGTAACAAACACAAGCGAAGCCGTAAACATCTGATTTGAAAGTCTTGGTGGTTTCTTTTTCTCCAGGTTGGAATAATTCGGGTGCTTGGTAGCGTACTGTCCCTCGGTTTGTAGGTGCGGTGGAAGTTTTCAATCGCAACGTCATAGCATTTACGATGGATGAAAGCCCAAAGTCAGCAATGCACGCTCTCCGCGATGGCGTTACAAGAATATTGATCTATGCATTCGATCAGGAAAGTATTCAAATGTAATTGTCCTTTTTTGCAAAAGGGCGTTGCTTACGCACCCCCTTTAAATCTCCGTGCACTATCCTTTGTTCGTGCAGATATTCAAGCCCAAGGGCTACATCCAAAATCTACGCATGCATTAGCGATAGAATTGACAGCCATAGTCGAACGCACGAGCGAAAGGCGGTCTATGTTGGGGGGGTTCTTTCTTAAGAAATTCCATTACGTTTCCGTTTTCCATCCACGGCGAGACGAGACAAAGTCTATTCTCCAGATGGTACATCCCAAAGAAGGGAAGTAAGTTCGGGTGACAAAGCTGGCGCCAGATGACGGCCTCTCGACCAAATTCCTGGACAAATGTCAACACCGGAATCATCTGGGTCAAGACAAGATGTAGGAACAAACTTTGAGTACAGCCTGAACATCGTGATCCTGAAAAAATGCGCATGATTTTAACGCAAACAGTTTGTCCGCCAACCAAGCCTTTCCAGATATCTCCAAATCCTCCACCCGCCATTTGTTGACCAACTTTCTCCACCTTGGTAAGAGCAAAGCATCGAGGATGGAGACCGGAAACGCGGGAGAGACGACATAAGGCTTTGAATATCAATGGCTTGACGACCGAAAAGGAATCGAGATCCAGAAACTGATCATTCCTTGGGTAAAATAAATTTGCATCGGAAGTGAGGTGCTTACATCTTGCAAGAGATCTAAAAGCGTTTGCGCATCCGTGCCTCGATACGTCAAAAACTCTTCATATGACCGGGGGTCTTGCAGGAAAAATACCAGTCCTACGACACCGACAGAGAGGTATAGGTTCATATCCTTGAACACATCGGCTGAAGTTATGTGGGTTGTTGCAACATCCTGGAAGGATTAATGAGTGAAGTAGCAGTAGTGGAAGGGTTATACACACTTCCATCGACTGCTTGCGAGCGTTCAAAAGCGTGAACAGCCTCTTGAAATCTGACTGATAATCTAGGAGAGATTTCAAGAATCCGCCGTGCTTTAGCGATGCTTTGACATCCTGAAATTGGCTGAATCGCCATAAATGTAAAGACCTAGCGGGGCTGAGAAAGACATACATATCGCGGCGGGCAGATTGCTTCAGACCGAGAAAATATGTATACATCGGTAAAAAGTTCTGTTCATAGTGAAAGTAAGGCGGTGCAGATTGAGGACACGATAAACATGCTGACCTCGGGGGAACCAGTTGGAATGAGGTATATGGATTGGACCCTCTCCAAAATAGTCATATCTGAGGAAGTGTGCCAGATGGCATGGCAAAGGTCGCGACTTGCGCGTCAAGAGCCAATTTTCCAAGTTAGAACTGGCCCAAAATTCTTCGCACTCGAAGTTTTCCAAGGCAGGATATTTCTGGTGGTCAGGGTTTCCGAGATGAGCCATGACAGCAAAGGGAAATTCATCGGGGGTTATGTGGAGCGGTGCAAGAATATTTACGCCTTTGAAGAGATCCGCGACACCGATAACCATGATCATGATGCTCCCTTCGGCACCGCAACTGATAGCGAAATCGCGCAGCTTCTGGCCGCGACCATCGGCTCGGTTTGCTGGGCGATGTCCACGGCGGTCTGGTAAGAAACGTAGTCCCATAGGCCACGGTTGGCGATGATGACGCACTCGTCGAATTCAGTGAGATCATACGTGAAAATATCAGGGCGAGCGTTGACGATGGGCATGAGGTAGTAGTAGAAGCCAAAGGAGCGCGAGATATCAATCTCGTCGCTGACCAGGCCTGGAGGCGAGATCCACCCCTCAGCGGCACGGATGCGGGCAATCTCGGCGCGGTCGTAAGGATCATGCTTCCTCGACATCAGAACCGCGCTCCCCCCCTTCGAGACGACAGCCAACGCATTGCCCACATTTGCGACGTACATCGTCTTGTCCCATATGTACACCACGATGCCCGACGCACCACTGCGAACGATCGAAGGGTCGGTGATGACAGGATTCGTCCCTGTGCTCGTCTCGGACATTTTCCGCGTAAAGCTCATGAGCTTGTCGTAGAACTCCTGGTTCAACTTGAGGAAGGAGCGGCGGAGCGCATCTGGAACGCCTTCGCGGCGCCCAGGGTTGAGGGTGTTGATCTGTGAGATGAACACGGGGACAAAGTTCTCCTGTAAGTACTTGGCGAGGTGATTGGAAGTAGTCGCTGTGGGCAATTGCTTGGGAGGATACGCACGGCCGAACATGGCGAACACTGCGTCCTTCTTTACGCCGCCGAACTCGTGCACGAGATCCAGCATGTTGAGATGCTCGTTCTTCCCGAGTGTATCCGCGATGCCGTACGACATGCCGCTGGCGACCGAGGACGAGGTGCGTACCCGGCGATCGTCGTTCACGTCGGGAGTATCGCCCGTATCGGTGCTCGTCGTCGAGATCGTGACATCCATGAGGTCTAGCACGCGAAGCTGCGTGAGCTCCGAGAATCCTGCGAGGGCGCTCCCGATTCACGGTCGACCTGCTCCGGTGCCCAGGCGTGGAGACATTCGATTTGATCTGGAGTCGCTTATTGCCCGACAAGTTAAGATACCGTAGGTTCTTGTTGAAGTTCCTATACAAAAATGAGTCAATGACAATTCACGAGGACAGGCAACCCAACCGATTCCAATCAAACTCCCGATTGTTGGTGTTGTACTCAAGCCGATTGCTCCCAATGTCGAGGATCGTCAGGCTCTTGACTTTGCCGAGCTCCTGCGGCAGCGTCTGAAGCCGATTCCCGTTCAAAAACAGGGTAGACAGCCGCGTGAGGTTGGGGAGGTCTTGGCTGGGGAAATCTGTCAGCCCGTTTCCACTGAAGTACACCTCCTCCAGCTTGGTCAGATCGCGGAAGAAATCAAAAAGAATGGTCCGAATGTTGTTAAACGACAGGTTGAGCACGCGCAGCTCCTTGAGAATCATGAGCGGACGCAGAACGTCGTCCGTAAACAAGTTCTGGCCGAGGTAAAGCAGCTCGAGCGAATATGCGAGCGGTGGGATATCGGATATGGTAGAGGTTGAGGCTTTGCGGTTGTTCAGAAAGGTCGGGCCTCCGACAACGGTGTTATCTGACAAGGAGGAAACCTCGCTGTGAAGGACGGAAGGGGGAGGGTCGTGCCACACCACCAGCAGGTTCGACGTGACATTGAGCTGAGACAATGAGGCGCAATTCCACAGCGAAGCCGGCAGCTCAGTGAGACGGTTTCTATGCACGTCTAGCGTCTCGAGCCTCTGCAGTTCCCCGATGCTCTGCGGGAGCATACTGAGCCAGTTGTCCGCGCACGACAACGTCTCGAGCGACTTGAGGTCGCCGAGTGAGTCTGGGATGGCCTGAAAGTTGTTGTTGTCAAGATTCAGCCTTTGCAAGAACGTGAGTTGCGAGAGGGTGCAGTCATCCAGAACAGAAAGCTTCGCGTTCGAAATGTCCAGCGATGTTAGCGCAGTGGGGCTCCGCCCTACCGGCCCCGGCACTAGCGTGAGCCGTGTTATCTCGTTGTGCGAAGCATCGAGCTTCGTCAAGCAAGGCCCCATCAACAGAACGAGGTCGTTGCAGCGCGTTGTGGTCGGCGCTCAGCGTCTCGATCTGGGGCAGCATACGTGCCACCGTCATGTCCAAGATCTGGTTCCTCCTGCAGTCGAGGGCGCGCAGCCGCCCTAACCTACTAAATTCGTCCGGCAGTCGCGAGACCTGGTTGCCGACGATGACGAGCCGCTCGAGGTTTCTCAGCTTGCCAATCTCCTCGGGGAGCTCCGAGATCGTGTTGAATGAGATGTCGAGGTCGCACAGGTTGAGCAGCTGGCTCAAAACCGTGGGGAACGTACGGAACTTATTGTTCGAGAGATTAAGCGCTACGAGCCCCTGCAGGCGCGAGAAGCTCCACGGCAGCGTTTCGAGGCGGTTGTTCTGCATGTGCAGCCTGGTCAGCCCGGGGAGGTCGTCGAAGTATGCTTCGTCGAGGGTGACAATGCGGTTGCAAGATAGATCGAGGCGGGTGAGGGTGGCGCTATGCCGCAGGCCGCGGGGAGCCTGCTTCATTGCCATGTGAGACAGACGCAGCTCGCGGAGGGCGGTACATGACTGGATGAAATCGAGCGGGATTCGATCATAGGGTTGCGGGATAGTCGTAGAGACACGATGGAATCAGCATTTTGGTATAAGGCAACGGGGATGGTGCGAAGACTGCGGTCGGTGAGATCGATGTCGCTGAAATTGTCAAATTTCAAGTCTTCCTCCTGAGCAGACAGTCAGTACCTCGTAAAGATAAATAAGAACAGATACGCGCAGCAGGACCGAGAAACCAACTCTTGTACACAAATTTGAGCAAAAACGACAACCCCGCGTTGCCAAGCAAATCCTGCCCATCAGTTTCGTCGTAGCCCGCCTGCTCCAGCCGCCGTCGCACGATATCCGCTGGCCGCTCCGTCTGCGCCAAAATCCGTTCTACAAAAGCTACATCAGTGTACCGTCTCACACCCTCACATACTCGCAAAGAAGGAAGGTAACTCACCCCGCCCGCGCTCCTTCAAATACAGCTGATTGCATCTCGCGCTCCTCCCCCGCCGGCAGCTTCTTGTCCAGCTTCGGCGTGAGCGCCGCAACGGTCGCGTTCACTGGCACCCACACGTCATGGTACGTGTTGTCCGCCTTGTATATCCATATCCGGATCTTGTGCTGCGCTGCCATCCGAATCGCCCCCCGCGCGATCCGTTTGGGCCGCCGCCTCCTCCCCAGCACCTAGCTGCGAAACGCTGACCCCGTTCCCTCCCGTGCCGTAGCCCAACCTCGACTCCGTTCCGCCGACAGGGTCTTTTCCATCCTCGCCCACAACGCTCCAGCTCTCCGGCGCGGTGAAGCCGCTGGGTGGCGAGCTCGCGTCGTTCGAAAGCATGGCAGGGTCGATGATGCCGTCCATCTCGGAAAGGTCAGTGTCGAGCACGAATTCCTCCTCTCCTCGGTCTGACGGCTCGATGGAAGGCAACGGCTGCATCCCGTCCTGCTGGCTGCTATCCTTCCCCTGGCGCGATGTCTTTCGCGAGGAGACAGAGAGAAGGAAAGACGCTAAACTCGAACTTGTTGGCAGTGGCGGTGGGTGCTTGGACTCGTCGTTGGCTCCGAAGCCCGCGAGGAGATTCTTATTGGACTTTTTCACGCGGAGGGATTTCATCCACGACTTGCTCTTGCGGAGCTCTGGCGAGGGGGTGGACATCGAAATTGAGATCGACGCGGTCCTCGAACTTGTCCTCTCGGCGATGCTGAGATTATTGAAGGGCGGGAGCTAGTGATAGAAGAGGCTCGGTGAGCTTTCGGGCGTTCATGCGACGATCTCGTCTTTGATGTGGTTAAGAGACGCTCAGCACAAGAATAGCACGGCGCTGGACCAAGTGGGGTATAGTATTGAGGCAAAGAGATATGTAGATCGATCAATGTTCCCGGGGCGGGAGGACGGCCAAGCGGAGAAAATGTCAACTGAGGGGACCTCGTCGAGAGCTTCCAATCATTGTGAAATGGAGACTCAGGCTATTGCATCTGCAGGGATGTGGAACTGATACTCGTATCAGTGATAGTCGAGATACGTGGCCACGGGCAGTGCAGTGATGTGACGCACGTATATCGGCCTTTTATGTGGGGACTCCGGCAATGCAAAGGGTTTTGATGTCCGGCCACCATCAGTCCAGCGTCCTGCTACAAACCGTCGACATTTTTGCCTGACCTTTGGTGAGGGACTGTTCCGGTTTCTCATTTTACACAGAGTGTCCCGGACACAATTTTTATTTCGGCCCCCCTGCCTTCATAATGTCTTATGAACACGTTTGATCACTGTTTGATGTGATTCTTTGGACCCGCATAACACACCCAATTCTGGGCCTTTTTTTCTGAAAAAAAATTGCAATGAACTTGTAATGTAAATCTACACAGAGTGTCCCGCAGAATTTTTTAATTTTTCCTCAGGACTTGTGCAAAGTCATGGCATCAACATGTGCAAACAGACATTTACTTGGCAGGCGTTGCCAATCCCCATTTTATTTTTTTTTTTTTTTTTTTTTTTTTGTGGAACGTTTGGGTAGGAGGAGCAGGAAACGCATTGCGTTTTCCTACCGGGCTGTTTCTAACGTCTCCAGAAAACCCGCCGCCCGGTCATCGGACCGACCAAGTCGGCCTGTCCTCCCCGTTTATTGGTAGCTAGGGATAAATATAACCTAGCCGACAGAGTGCCACCCGGGGAAATGCGCAAACGCACACGCACCCGAACTAGTCGCCGTGCGCCGTGTGGGGCTTGAGTACGCAGAAGCATGGGGGGAGCAAGCCATCTGAGGATCGGCCCTACCCGCTCACGCCGGGCAGTGCTGCGGTGGGCTCGGGGGAATGCCACCAGTGCGGCCAAATCGGCCACTTCTTCGACAAGTGCAACGCAGCAGCGGAGCGGCGCGTTCCCGAAGTGGAAATGAGGTGGCGCAGGATAGTGCAATCGATCATCAGCCGCATCGCACGCGAACAGCACAACCCGACGGCCGTCAACATTGTGGCAGACGTGAGCGACGATGGGCAGGGTGACGTCTTCAGTGTGTTCGGGTCAGCGGAGTACGACCAGAACGTCATCGAGGAGTTCCTCGCCCAGGGAAAAGGCCAGGGGTCGTCCGCTTGAGCGCACGCGAGACGGCCCCAGATCAGCGAGAAGGAGGAGGAGCAGGGGTCCCTGCGCGCGAGGAGGAATCGCGCGGGGACGTAGCGCCCGAATCTCACACGCATACCCCGGGTCGCGGGGAAGGAGCGCCACCGCCAGGAGACAGCGCGGGCAGTTACCCCAGATATCCATGTACACAGCTACTCTCAATCTCAAATTATTGACCTGTATAGCGTGGGCGAGCGTGAGGGAAAGCAGAAGAGTGTGCCATTCATCCAGGATGTGCTACTACAGGGGGATAGGGGGGAGAAGGCGGGGATGAGAGCGGTGGTAGATGATGGTGCGATGGCGAACGCGCTCGATGTGGACGCGTACAAGGCGGCTAAGGCAATGCTCGGCGAGCTAGCTTGGTCCTCCCGCGTGCTCCGCATGGCGAACGGGGACCTCGTGCCGTCAATAGGGTCATGGAGCGGGGAGGTCAGCCTGGGGGGCGTCTGGAGACGCGGGCTGCTGGAGGTGTTCCTGAGCGGCGGCGCGTGGGCAATGCTGCTCGGGAAACCTCTGCTCGAGTCATTCGGAGCGTGGCATGGCTACGAAGAGGACGTCATCGTGCTACGTGCCGACGATGGCGGAACGGTGCAGGTCAGGAATGCACACCATGGAGCGGCCCGGAACTACGCAGACTCTGTCATGGTGGTGACAGAGGCTGCATCGCGCGAAACCTTCACGGGAGGCAGTCGCGCGCCTCCCGCGAGGCAAGCACCCTCTCTAGCGGCGAACGCGTGCGAGGAATGGATTGACCAGCCCTTGTTAACAGAGATCGGCACGCAGGTGGCAGGGGGAGACGATTCACGCACGAGCGAATGGTGGAGGGCACCGAGCCCAAAATCGGCCAGCGTAGTGGCCATGCACGGAACCATCATGGGGGGAGACGGCGCACCCCCCACGAGGCAAGTACCCGATTCCGCTAAGCCCGCCCTTGAAAACGCGGATAAGCACTCTACCACAGGCACGAAGACGGCCGTTACGCACGGAGAAGCAACACCGGACACCAGCGACGGCAGCACCACGGTGCCGGAGTGCAGGACCGGCGGTGGCAAGAGAAAGCAACGAGAAGGCCGCCGCGAACGCGCAAGGAAGCGGGCGACGGCTCGGCTCCAGCCCATGCTGTAATATAATAGGGTAATATCTGGACAGTAGTCCAGGGGCCGAATTACAAATATCTCGAGACTTGTTGGGGCGTGGGAATATGGTGAGATTACTTGCTGGGCGGCTTTTCGGCATCTCTCACTTGGCCTCGCTTGGCTCAAAAAACGGTATTGATCACCCTGGCAGCGCGGCATTCCATGTTTAGGATGCCAACACCCAGAACAACGGTATTGATCACCCCGGCAGCGCGGCATTCCATGATTTGGATGCCAACAGTCGGACCTTAAATTGCATGCGGGGTTACCATCCACACTCAGTTCCTCCATCAATCCTCCCACTAGGCGCCCGTTAGGCGCCCACCGCTAAGGTCGGCCGAAAGTATGTATGTCCGCCCAAAAGAGCACACCATCAATTCTCACACACTAGGCGCCCGTTCGGCGCCTACCGGTAAGGGGGATAACAGCCTCCGTAGTAAATAAGGTAGCGGACAGACAAGTGCGGTTGCCCCACGTGATGCATTAGCCTTATTGGGAAGATTGTTAAAGATTCACTGTAATCGACCTGTTCTCAGATTAAATTCAAAATTCTGGCTCAACAGTTCTGTGTGAATGTATAAGAAGACTGCTCCTAAATATTTTGAGAAATTTCGGTTGAGAAATGGAGGACGAGTTCCCAAATGATCAGACATTGATGGTATTCTCCGCCCACATTGATGGCACTTCCCAGCCACATCAATTTAGGAACTCGTCCCCCATTTCTTAACCAAAATTCCTCAAATATTTAGGAGCAGTCTTCTTATACATTCACACAGAACTGTTGAGCCAGAATTTTTAATTCAATCTGAGAACAGGTTGATTACAGTGAATCTTTAACGATCTTCCCGATAAGGCTAATGCATCACGTGGGGCAACCGTACTTGTCTGTCCGCTACCTTAGATATATCATCAGGTAATTAAATAATTTGTTCAATACTTCTAGGCGCATTAGATGTGACGCGCGCGCTTGGGCAGCCGTTCCTCTGAATCCATCCCAGCCTTGCGCTTGCTGTTTGGCAATGACAGCGGGCATCAGCTGTCGTTCGGTGATAGCGTGAGAAACAAATACTCACCCTTTCGCCGCTGCCAGCAGGCCCTGAAGCACCCACCTCACATCTCAGACGGCGGTGACCCACTCGTCAGTCACCAGCTCGCTCCTTTCCGCCCGCCTCCACCAAACCAACGGCAACAGAACCGTCAAGATTCTGTTTGCTCCCGGATGCGCTAGCGTGCCCCATTCGCCCGTGTTTTCTCCGATCTTCAGTTTACCACTCTTGTCTTTCTCGCGCCATTCTGGCGCCAGGCTGGTCCACCACTCCCACCACTGCGTGCTCAGCTTCCGGTGGTCTTCTACCTGTGTTTCCCTTGTCGTCGACCGACCATACTTGATCCATTGCCCAACTTCCGCTGGTCTCAAGCCCGGCTTCAATGGCAACACTGCACTCTTCACAATTGTAAGTTTCATCTCCTTTTTTTTCCGAGGCCGTAGACTCACGGAGGATCGGAATCCGTAGGCTTCCTCCAGCCGCGCCCAAATCTCCACCGCTGCATCCCACTCTTCAACCCCTCCCACAGGACATGTGTCAAGCAGGGTAAAGCCGTCCTTCATCCACTTTGGCCAGCTCTCCCTGCTTGGCCCTGCCGGTTCATCTTGGATGGCATGGCGAGCGTCGGCATCTTCCAGCGGCTCGGGATTGTCTGCACCCCGTTCCTTGCCCGCCGCTTCATTTCCTTGTTCCTGCCCCCCGCGCTCTCCTTCGTCTCCTGCCTCCCGCGTCTCCCCCGGCTGTCCTTCCGCCCCTTCTAGGCCTCCCTGCAGCTCGTTCCCCGCGCCCCCATTTCCTCTCTCACGATCGTCGCCCGCTGGCCCAGTGGCAATGCTACCCTCTTCCTCCGTGGTCATGTGGGTGTGCGCGAGGCGTGAGGATTTCCGGGTCGGCCCTGCCGCCACTGCTTTCGAGGGTTGTCCACGGGGGCGGGGGTGTCGGCCTGGGCGGCCCCAGCACCTCCCGCGTCGCCTGGCGGAGCTTGAGCGCATCGAGCAGCAACTCATTTCACATGACATTGGCGGTGCGCTCGAAGTCCGGCATGCGCACTT
The DNA here is from genome assembly GCA_029378375.1 of Mycena olivaceomarginata. NCBI lineage: Eukaryota > Fungi > Basidiomycota > Agaricomycetes > Agaricales > Mycenaceae > Mycena > Mycena olivaceomarginata. The sequence goes on along the minus strand of JARKIC010000020.1, from coordinate 100,006 downwards.
GCGATAACTGGGACATGCGCTCCCAGCGCTCGTTCGTCGGCAGCGGCAACAATAGTTCCCGAAGTGTGTTGTTGATGGACCGGCCTGCGGGTAGCGTGGGCGTCATCGGCAACTGGTACATCGTGGCCGATGTAGGGGTGCGTGGCGCTCAGGACTCGGTGTGCGTGACCCTTCTGGTGATGGGGTTCGTGATACAGAGGGTGAAGGGGTCTCCTCAGGCGCTGACGACCTGCGACGCCGACCCCTCGACTTCTCTTTCCCGTTCCACGTCTCTGGCGTAGGCTCCCTCGTTTCCGCCGGCGGTGACATCACAGCATCGCTGGAAACCACGACGGTCCCAGCGCTAGTTTCGGCCAGTGAAGCGTCTGCGACCACTGACGTTGGCGCAGCCCACCTCGCCCCGCATGCGCCCGGTACCACATATGTAGCAGTATCTGCAGAATATTCCAGTCAGTTCACCGACAATCTATTTCCTTGGCTCGGAAACTGACGTTCCGCTGTCTCGGCCAGAAATTTCATCCACTGCACCATCACGTTTTTCTTGAAGCCCTGCGTATCCCACTCGTGGAACTTGTACCCAGGCGAGGTTCCTATGTCCAAGGTACGTCCGGAATGAAGCCCACATCGTACTCAGTATCTTACGCTCTCTCCGCGGTCTAGTTACTTACGCTGTCATGATGTATTTGTCGCTCCCCGCAGGTGGTGCCGCTCCTGCCAAAAGTATCAAATGGAGGCCCGTCAACTTGGTGACGCCGTCGAGGAAGGGCTGCGCCACCTGCGCAAGGTTTGCACGGCAACTATGAGCACAATGTAAGTCGCTTTTTCGGTCATCGCTAGCTCAGCACTTACGCCTCGCGTTTAGCAGCGTCTGGTTCCTCGGGTGTGGCAGCCCCGTTCATGCGGGCAGTATACTGCGCCATCGCCGCCTCGTGCTGCGCCTCCAGCTCCGCCGTCAGCTTCGCACGCGTCGCCTCGTCTTCTTCAGCTACCAGATCTCGCGCGCACTTGCACCGAAAGTCCAACACGTATTTTGTCTCCATGTTCGCCTTGGGCCACTCCCTGTTGAAACGTGCCTCCACCGCCTCCGCGTAGTCTGTGTGCTGCATGTAGAATTTATTCAGCGGCAGTTTGCGGGGCGCTGACGCAGGGACCTCCGCCCTCTCTAGCCACTCGAGGAACGGGTTTTTAAGGGCACGGTGCGCCACGGTTTTTCTATGCGAAAACCACCCTTTCACTTGCTAGACACGATATAAGATTCAGCGTTATTTTGTGTACGGGCGGAACATGCGCACCAAATTAACCTCCGTCACAATTTTAATCTTGAACGCTGGGTCCACGCCTCCTGTGGTTGACCACGGCCCTTCTGCACCTTGGGTAGCGGCCCCTTGGGTAGCAGGTGATGCCGAGCGCGTCGGTCGCGCCCATCGCGTCGGTCTCTCCCCGTGCGCGTCGTCCGCAGCAGCAATGGGTCCTGGATCCCCCACGTCGCGCTCCTCCACATCGCGCTTTTCCATGGCGGAGGCCTCCTCCCCATCATCCCCAAGCGATGCGACCGCCTGGCGCTTTGAGAGCGTGTTCCCGTCCGGGCCGTAGCCTTCCCACCACGGAAATTTCTCCCCCCACAGCTCGAGCGTCTTCTTGAAAAAATCAATCACTTCCTCCCTATTTTTCTTCGAGAGATAGATCGGTAACTGGGATTCCAAGAACACCAGTCGCGCTCCCTGGAAGTTCCCGGGGTTTCCCACTTTTTTACCGTCCCCTTGGATTTTCGATTTGCCCTTGCCTCCTTTGCTGGTTTTAGCGTTCGAGGCTTTCGAGACGGAAGGAGTAGCGGAGAATGCAGAGGACATTCTTGTGGTTTTTGTCGGGAGTGGTGCGAGGAATGGTTTAGCCAAATAAAGCGGCATTCTCCTTACTCCCTCCATGTGTAAGCACGCTTTCTCCGATTTTCATTCGCCCAGGTTTATTATCTTTGCCTTTACTCACACCATCCCAGGTCAACGACCGTCACCTTCTACTTCCGACACCTGGGGGACCGGCCTTACCTGGGGTGAGGGCGACTGGGGCACGACCTCCAGCGGTACATCGAGTGACTGGGGCCAAGGTGCCTCGCCCCCCCGTCGCTGATGGGTCGGAACCTCCGTGCGTATTCATGTTGTTATCTGCCATCCCCGTCGCTCAAACCTGTACGCCAGCGTCGACACCCCGCTGCCCCCTCCGCCCCTCTCACCTGGCAAGAGCTCAGTAGTGGCGCTCTTGACGCCAATCAGGTGCGTGCCGCGTGGGCAGCCTTCTTCCGCTATCGCCAACAGCTCGTCCTCGAGCGTCCCAAGTCTCAGCCGTTCAGGCGGCCGCGTCGTTGCTGGATATTCTCTGGAGAGGACAGCCCCAGTGACCTCCCTTATTTGTAGTTTGCATTTGGCTTGTGAAGGGAATGAATTTTTTTTTTTCATTGCAGAATCGCGAGAGAAACAGGAAATGCGGCAATACACAATACAATTCCGACGACGATTCCACCATCACTCGACCATGTCCCTCAAGGATCTTCCCACCAGCAAGCCGTTGGCTCCCGTTGCGACCAGTTCTGCCAACGCATCATCTCTGTTATCGGGCAATCATTAATCAGGGGCGAGGGGAGCGCCAATCCAAACGCACCGGTTGTTGCGCACGCGCGGACTACCTAGCACACGATAGAAATGACGCCTACCACTGGGGGTATCGTCGTCGTCGTCCTCCACCTCAGAGAGCGACTGGCCAATGAGTAGACTTGCCGTCTCGCCCGCTTCGCGAAACTCGATCTCGGCGGCGGCCCTGCAGAATAAATCAGTCACTATAAGAATACGAGGATCAATCATTGCACGCGCTGATCAGCACACGCGGACTCCCCGCCACGCGGTAGAACTCGGAGGGGGTCCGTGGTGTGGCTGCCGTCAGAAGAGGAGGGCGAGCAGGACGGCGAGGAGTTGCGGGAGTCGCTGGGGACAGTACCGGCGGCGAACGCGCAATTATTACTGGCGGGGGCGGCGAACGCGGGGGCGTGGCAGGTGTGTACGTCGGGGGACGACATTGCGGGTGGTTGTCATGACAGTACTGTGCCCAGATCTGTCGCGCCTCGTTTGCGGTGCGGCACGAGATGTAAAGTGCGTCGGAAATTCCAGAGACTTTGGGCTGAGCCATATCCCTGCCAGCCAGTATTGTAGATTAATTGGGTACCCGGGAATATGATGACACACCAGCCAGAATAAATCCCTTCAGATCCACGAGCGCCTTTCTTCACGACATAAAACTTGCGCCGCGCCAGAGCAGAAATCGTTTCCTCTGTGGGATCCCCATTCCGGAAGAAAAACCGAGGTTCGCAACAGGAATCGCAACAGTGGAATGTGAGGTGAATATTTGCTGTGGCACGGACTAGGTCGTCCATGAGAACCAAAAGGATGAGGCAAGAAACAGGAGAGTGATGCTAACCGGCGTTACTTTCCGTGACACTTGCCTAATTCGGCCTAATCACCTCCCCCCTCGTACTCTCTCTCTGCAGCGCAGGTATGTTCCAGAGCCACTCGGGACATCCGGTACTTGTTCCTAGGTATGTAATACACAACATATGAACTGGGTATCACTCCATGCTGCCTACAGCAGCGGATTTTAATGGTTTACCTCCCGAATGTCTGTGAGTCCGAATCTTTTTCAGTTTAACCCTTACATGACGAAGCATGCGTGTTTTAGCATGTCCTTTATGTGGGTTCCTCAAAACCCACTCCCTGAATCTAGATATATTCACAGCAGGTCACTGGAAAATCCGACATTATATTCATTTGCACCCCGGCAGGCCCAGGAGCGTCAACCCGCGCACTTAATGCAATTTCTGTAGTTGCTCAAAAATTTTGCTTGCCTATCGGTATAACATACGTCGAAATGAAGAAAATTGGATCTGAAAGGTTAGTTTCCATGTTTTGCCAAATCCATGTTGAACTTGACTTGCAAACTGCCCTTTCATCAACACCATTCCAGACAGGTCCAAGGTTCTTTTTATATTTTGTCTGCATACATCCCTACTACTCATCTGCACTCTTCCTAGTCGCTTCCTACCACTTGGGCGGTCAGAACTCGACATGCAACAAATGCAACTCCGTGCAAGATCAACCATGACATTCGAAGCCGTGTCCCTTCGCTCCCAGCGGCCCGGGTTCCGTATTTTCTGACCCAGAAGGTTCCCAGCACTCTTAACTCGGCATTCACCCTGTTTTCAGATGTTCCTGGCCTCTCTGGGTGGTCAGGAATCGATTCCAAACGCGAAATCAGGGGTGCTACCGCATGTTCCAGTATGTTCAGCTCACGCTGGGCTGCGCCGTAGTGGTACAGAGTGTAAAGCTCATCTGTAAGACTTTTAAACTCTTCCTCCTCCTCCACAAAATTTTATGAACATACACAGGCAGTTCTGCGCGTGGTACAAATTTTTTCTTTCCAAACCGGCTCTGTGGGCCGGGCCGGGCCGCAGTCTCCGGACCTGCTTCCGTCGTTCAACTTCGACTCTGTTAGCTTTGCCACAAGATTTAGGGGCACGTTTATGGCTCCAGCTCCTCGGCAGGATCTCTATACACATCATCCGCCCGAAAACCTCTGCAGGTGCCTTACCATTATGGCGTGCGAGCCCAAATTTCCCTCGCTCTGGCGTAGTACTGACTACAGGTCCGCAGACGGCGCTGGTTGGTCTTCGGCGCACGTAACTCAGAGTGTCTAGCTCACAGCGCGATAGTTTTTGCCATTGTAGACCAAGAAATAATACATGGCTTCAAATTTTGAGTCTATTATCGAGTCACTACGTCTGCCTACGCGGAAACGCTAAACCATCCCAGGAACAGGTAACTTGAGTGCCGTCCTCCCGCGCAGGAAAGTAATATCTAATGCAGTCGTCTTCCGATCGCGCTACGGTCGGCGCACGCTCCATGGTTTGCCTGCAGTCAGGGCAATTCCAGCTTTCTTCCAACCACATACGGATGCAAACGTAACAATAACTGTGGCCACACTGGCATCTTGCACCGCACAAGTCAGTATGTATATCAAGATGTTGACAGCATAAATTTTAAAATGGGGCGTACATGACAGGGTGAGACTTGACTTGTAGGCACACCGAGCAAGTGTGATGCGCGCGGTCGTCGGAGGTCGTCAGGTCGACAGGGCGCGCTCCTCCGATGTACAAATCATCCATTGTGAGCCGGTGGTCGGTATCACGCCACCCGTCGTGCTCGTCATCCGAGGCGAAAATGTCCTCGTCATCCGAAGGTTCGTTGTCGGATGGCGGCGTGCGAGCCGACGAGCTGAGCACCAAACGGATTGCTTCGGTATCCAGCCTCTCGCCACGATTCGGATCCACAGGCGCAATGTGTGGGAGGTGGTGCGTCTCCGTCTCGGGCGCTCGGTCGTTCATACCGATAGGCCGCGAGATTCGGTGCCACTGCTGTAATTCTTGGTCCGCTGGCACAGCAAAGTACGTCAGTTCCGTTCCATTGACTGACGTGTGAAGGTACTTACTCCAGGAAGCCATCCAAGCCAGACGCAGCCGGCGAGAAACCATGTTCAGTGTTACTTGGGACGGATCGGTGCCAGGGACCAGCTCGGTCGACATAGTGGGTGAGTCTCAAAACAAATATGCTAATACAGGATTTGCGTTTTGCGGCTCGGCTAGCTGCTTGAGATCTCATTCTATGTCACTCTGAAAATGTCCTCAAGGCAGCGAAAAAGGCGGGCGACGGACACTCAGTTCGAAGAGTACAGCCTTGCTGAGCTATTGGGAGAGACGACAGCTACGTTCACCGCCCAGTCGGTTTCCAGCGACCACCGACGTACTCATGAGACCGTCCACGCGTTCGACCTGCCATCACCGCTGAAGAAAGCACGAAGAGTTCGGGGCGAGCTGAACCCAGTCGACCCACTCGCGTTCGGGGACATCGGGGATGATTTCGAGAATGTGTTCGAGGACCCTACTGTGCCTTCTGCAACGCCAGCACCAGTGAAAAAGCCGCGCGCAAAGCGGTACCTTTCCTCGGTAAATATTACGTGTCCATGCGCTTCCATGATGCTGATGCGCATCACAGGATCAGCCTATGCGGGGATGGATCCCTTTGCAGGACGAGTACCTCGCCGAACTCATCCGCCTGGAAGGCCGCGGCGACGTTTGTCTCACTCACTGCCCGACATGTCCGGAGAACACGACGCGCAAACCGCCGCGCTACCGCTGCCAGGACTGCATGGTCCCCGATCTGTTTTGTCACGAATGTTGCGTGAGGGCTCATGAGCGACAACCGTTGGATCGCATTGAGGTGCGTTTTGATTTGATTCTCAATTTACGGGTGATGGACTGAGGGAATGACGCTTCAGCGATGGGACGGTACCGAATTCAAGCCCGTCACTCTCAAGTCGATGGGCGTCCGTGTTCAATTGGGCCACCACATCGGCGAGGCGTGCCCGCGACTGATCACAGGGCACAAGAATTTCACCGTGATTCACACGAACGGCATCCACGACGTCGCTGTCGACTTTTGTGGCTGCCGAGATGAAATATTTGTGGGGTCGCGCCGGCAGCAACTGCTGCGTCGATCGTGGTATCCGGCCACCCATAGAGAACCTCAAACGTGCAGCACGCTAGTCGCGTTGGAAATGTTTCACATCATGACGCTGCAGGGGAAAGTCACGACGTACGACTACTATTCGGGCTTGGAAAAGTTAACGGACAATACAGGGTTAACAAAAGTTAGGGTAAGTCTTTCCGCACGCGTTGTTCGCGGAGGGCTGATCAACGATGGTTCATCAGGATCGCTACAAGGCTTTCATGTGCACGATGCGACAATGGCGACATTTAGCGATGCTCAAGCGGGGAGGTCGCGGGAATGACGGGACGCAGTTGATCGCAGAGACGCGGCCGGGAGAGCTGGCGGTAGCATGCCCGGCGTGTCCACGGCCTGGGGTTAATCTACCTGACGACTGGCAGTCGGCGCCGCCGGAGCTGAGGTGAGTTGTTGCACGTTAAAGTAATGGAGGCTGACGGCATGACAGAGGGCTGTACATTATGTTTATAGCAATAGACGCCTGCTTTCGGCTGAAGCGCCGTTTAGTGTCGAGTGAGGCCAAAGACCCGGGCCTAGGGACCGGATGGTCTTATTTTGTAGAAGATGCTCCATTCCGGAAGTATCTGCTATCGGTAACGGACCAGCAGGAGGTATGCAAGTCCACAAATCCTAATGAGACTTGCTTGAGCTTACAGCGCGTAGATGAGCACTTGCAGCGGCTTAGCGGCGCTTGATTACGCCAACACCAAATTTTCCCGGGGCTACGCTAGCACCGGCGTGGGTCTGGGGTTTGCGCTCGGCACGAGTTTGTACTGCCGAATTCAGCCGTTGATTTACAGAGGGGGGAGAGGTCGGTGTTCGGTTGTCGAGATGCGAGATGAATTTGCTAACCAGTTTGATTGCAGATATGCCAATATGGATTATTGCGCGGCGTCCCTGCTACGCCACATCTGCCTACTCCTACAGTTCGCGTCACCACCTTCTTGCAAGCGGTCTACCACAAAAACTACTTGATAGATTTTTGTAAAATTACGATTTTTGGAAGGAAACCGGTCAAAAGAATGCGATTGGCACACTTTTTGTGTTTTTTTCCCACGGTCGGTCACTTTTCTGGCGGCTGAAACTTTTTTTTGTGTGTATCTCCGTCGGGGTTTGGCCGAGCATCACAGCAGAACTACTCCCTCTCAATGGCCAAGCTCAGTCGCATGGCGGCTGCTGCCCGCAAGCGTCACCGTATCAAGCGTGGAGAAGTTGATCCCAAAGAAGCCGCCGAGCTCAAGCAAGATGATACTTACGACGGGACGTCTGATTGCTCACACAACGCCTCTGGGTCTGATGTAGAAAGTGTCGGATCTGCCGTTCTCCGGCGTGCTGGCACTTCTGTGAAGAAGTTCTTTGTTGGGAAAGTCCGTGACACTGCACCTTCTCCTGCTCCGGAACCGGATTTGCGGCCCGAATGGGAAATCGAAGAGGTAGGTCGCATCGCGTCGACCCCGTCGTTGGGCCACCGGGTTTGACAGCCCGAATTCCATAGGAAAAGGTTGATTTGAAGCAAAGGAAACGAGAAAACTTGGATCTTACCAGCAATACCGCACCGGGCCAGAGTGCTTCCACACTTTACCGCGAGAAGTATGGGAAAACCAAGAAGTCGAAGGCCAAAAAATTGCAGAAAAGTGTCTCGGCATATTTCAAGGTATTTGGATCTGCAGCTTTGACTTATGGTTGTTGAGAGTTGAATAGGTTCTCCCTCCGCCCGCTAAAAAATCAAAAACCACTCCAATGGATACTCAAGACTCGGACGTCGAGGTAAAAAGTATTTGTTCACGATTTTTGACATTTCTCAGACCTTTCACATAGATCCTTGGACACACACCGTCCAGTAGCGACATGGGACAGGCGGTGCGGATGGATATTGACTCGGAGATTGAGGTAAGTGAATGTACATTGTCGCAAATGCTTTTGCTGAGGTTCTCTCAGTGTCTCGCCGGCATGCCTTCTGTTATTCCTTTCAAACGGACACCTACCCCTGACTTAAACATCGACATTGAAATGGATGCTCCCGCAATGCCCGAACCTTCACCGGTGGCGCCACAGCCATCATTTCCCACTGTCTGCTCTTCTCCCAAGCCTTTGCTTCCCCTTCCTGATCCGACCGAGCCGTCGCCGGAGCACCCTGCTCTCTCAGCAGAATCATCTGCTCCCACCGACAATTTGGGAGGCATTTCGGATGCTGCGGCATCTGTCGACGACCTCAAAACACCGAAAGAAACTCATGCACACCTCAGCAAGCTCATTGAGAAACACCTCCGAGAGCTTCGGAAACCAAAGACCATCCTCACCGACAAAGCAGCAGCAAACAAAATTCTGGACCTCGAGGCGCTGAAACGATTTAATGACCTGCGCCTCGAGTACACGCTCAAGATCCAGGCCGCACGTCAACAAGTTCGGGATGCCCCCTCTCGCACAAAGGCTCAAATGCAGGCGAAGATCCCTAAAATTCGTCCGACCATAGATGCGAGTGAGAAAGTCGCATTCGCGTATGCAAAGGGTCCTAGTTTTGCACGACGTCTCCGCAGGACTGCAGCATTTCTGGCTGAGAATGGCACCCTTCCAGATTCGAACCAGGGCAAAGGCGCATTTCATGCGTCTGCGTTAAACAATCCCGATGTGATCGCTACGCTGCGCCACTGGGCCACCGGTGCTCTGGATGTGAAGGACGGTGGTTTTGACGGTGGGGTAAGTGTCGGCAATTATTTCTTTACACAATTCTCACTAGTTCCCAGATTAAACCGGAAAAGCTTCGCCGATACGTGAATAACTTCTTGTTCCCATCGCTGGACATTGAAGACACAATTTCTGAGTCAACTTCCGTTCGGTGGCTCAAGAAACTGGGGTTTACCCTCGCCCGTGTTCAAAAGGGTGTTTATGTCGACGGTCATGAGCGGGAAGATGTGGTTGAGGCTCGGAACATCTTCATTAATTATCTTTATCATTCTGTCTTGCCGTGAGTGCCTCCTATTCAGCGGTATTTCATCTCATTGCGCAAAAGGTTCTGTCACGAATATGACGGCGACAACATGCAGCCTATTCCACCCAAAGATATGCCGCCAGGTGAAAAGGTTCATTACTGCATTTTCCACGACGAATCTTGCTTTCACGCCAATGACCAGTCCAACTTCGTGTGGATGCGGGAGGGTGAACAGCCACTTCGGAATAAAAGCCGCGGGCGCATTGTCCATGTTTCTGATTTCATCATTGAGAGCACGGACAGCAGCCGGCTTTGCCTCACCGCAGATCAAGTCCTTGCTCAGATGGAACTCCCCATTGCACCACAGAAACCTGGCGCACCTCCCTCTCCTTCTGCAGATTCTCCAGTTGTCTCAGTTCATTCCTCAAATGCTACGCCAGGGGCAGAATGCAAGAAGGCAGCAAAATCGAAAAAACCGCCAAAGGAGAAGAACTCACGCAAGGCACGCGCCACTGGAAGAACCGAGGCTGACCATAGCTGGGAGCCTCCCCCTGCACCTGAAGGCACTAAATATCGCCTCCCGAGTTTCGACGCCCGCCGAATAATTTACCCAGGTGCAAATTACGATCCCTGGTGGGATATGCCACAACTTATTGCTCAGGCCTGTCTTCTTCGCCTCCAATGATTTTCTTATTGATGTTTTTTTCAGACTCGGGATGCCATTAAAATCTTTGAGTTCCTCCACCCAGATGGGATCGCTGTTTTCATCTTCGACTGTTCCTCAGCACACGAGGCGTTCGCATCGGATGCTCTTCTTGCACACAAGATGAATCGCGGGCCAGGCGGAGCTCAACCTAAAATGCATGACACCACCAATCCGGCCACCGGCGAACCACAACAAATGGTTTGGCCTTCTGACTCGACTGCAGTGGATGCCGAGGGTAAATCTCTTGCTGGCCAGGCAAAAGGTATGGAGCAGGTATTGCAAGAACGCCAGCTTCTCGGCACGCTCGATACCAAGAATGGACAATATGTTGGTGTCTGCGCTGATTGCAAGAAGTCTCAGGCCGCCCGTGATAAAGCCGCAAAAGAGGCAAAAGCACGGGAAGATGAGATCGAGGGCTCTGGTGTTGAGGGTTTCGGGGAGCGTGGGGTATCTGAAACGGAAGTTGAAGACCTGACCCGCAGCAGGACTTGCTGCATGCAGCGTGTTCTATCTCTTCAACCGGATTTTGTTGCGGAAAAGCCGTTGCTTCAAGTCATCATTGAGAAGGCTGGGCACAAATGCCTCTTCCTTCCCAAATTCCACTGCGAGTTGAACCCAATCGAGATGGTTTGGGGCCAGGCAAAGCGATGTAAGTGCCGTTTAAAATACATTCTTCTTGGCTGTCTCACAATGTTCTGTTTAGATTTCCGAGAGCGCGCCGACGGCACATTTCCGAAAGCACAAAAACTTGTTGTGGAGGCACTGGACCGTATAACTGCACCGAATGTTCGCTGGTACTTCAGGCATTGTTTTCAGTACATGGACGCGTACAAGTGCGTTGTTTTTCCGTTTTTTCTGGGGTCTTACTCACATTTTATCAAGAACTGGGTTAAATATTCGTCAAGCGGCGTATGCAGTGAAAAAATACCCATCCCACCGACGTATTCCCGCTTCTATAACAAAGGATGCAGAGGTAATTAGGCGTGCAACACCCAAATAGCGTGTTTTTGGTGTGTTTTGGGGCAACATAAGCATGATTACGTCAGATCGGTCACTTTTTAGGCGGTGGAAAAATAAAAAATTACTCCTGTCCTTAACCGTTTACAATTCTAATAGATACATCCATTTACCATCGTTTTTTCACATTTCCGAGTCGGAGTAAAGTTTAGCGAAGGGGCTGAATCATTTTGAGAGTTTGCGGCTATTGACGCCTAATCGGGTAACCGGGAAGTGATGACGCGAACTGTATCCATCGTTTTTTCCTACGACATCTGCTGCCAGTGGAGCAAGCATCTTATCGAGCGGCTCAAGAAACTTCCAGCGAATGTCAGATTGACTATCGTGCAGGCGCTCGTGCGGTTCGTTATCCCCAAACTCCACATCTACGGCCACAAGCTGCTTTGTCAGCTTCTGTTCTCCCTCAACTACTTACTCCATGCGGCGCGCACCGATGGCGAGGGCATCGAACGTTCTTGGGCAAACATCGGCCCCGTGGCGACGAGCACGCGGGAGATGGGGCCGGGCGCCCGTCACGATACGCTTGACGACCATTGGGGTCATTGGAACTGGCAGAAGTTGGTTGGGTTGGGAGACCTCTTGAAGAAGCGGCTGCTTCGGGCTATTCCGGAGAGGAACCTTCAGCGGGATTCGCTCGCGACTTTCACCGAGAACCAGGGAGAGCATGTGGCCGGGTGGAAGATCATGGTAGAGGAGTTCGAGAAGGACCAGGAAATGCCCCTCGACGCGCGAACCAAGCCAAACCCTTACAAGTTACCCAAGTCAGGTATGTTCGTGTCTCGAATGGGGATAATTATTATTGAGGTGACTGAATGTATGGTGTACTAGGGTTGTTGGAAAACGACGTGCGTTTGGAATTGGCGCGCGAGGAGGCTGCTGAGCAAGAGCGCGGCGTGCTCCCCATCAACAACGTCAGCCCCAGCGCGTTCATTCTCGCCGGGCTGGATTTGGAAGAGCAGCAGTATGTTATGTTGATCGAGAGTCCTGTCAGCACTAATGTCATCGCAGGCGTCGCATCAGAGTCGCCGCCAAGGTCCACAAGAACGATGCCACCAGCAAGCAATCGGCTGAGCTGATCGAAAAACGCACGAAGCTCGCGCGGTACGTCGCGCAATTTCGGAAACTTCAAGCCGTGTACATGCCAGGCGCGTTGCAGGCACTGGCGGACTGTCCCCCTGGTGCCGAGGCAGGGGCGGCGTTGGCAGAGAACGTACCGCTGTTCCTGCCCTCCGCTCTGTCTGAGGACCTTCACGCTACCGGCTGCAATAAGGGGGTGGAGGGAATCGAGTTACGCTTCCGGGACGCGCAATGTCGTAGCGCGCTCGATCAAATCCGAAACCACCTGTACGTCAAGTCGCGTTTTCGGACGTACAAAGGGGCGCAGGTGCGGCACCAGGGGGCGACGACGAGGGCACGGGGGCTGATGGACAGGAATGATAAGAAAATTCAAATGCACAGTGAGAGGTACGTCGCGGCCTGGGAAGCTACGCGGGCGCTTGTAGGGGAGGCGAATGTCAGCTGGCATCGCCTGAATCCCAACACGGATCTCCGATGCATGGATAGCGAGGAGGATAGGGCTCTGGGGAACTTACGCAAGCAGCGAGGGCGGAAACACGGGAGGGGGGAGCCGGCGACGGAGGCAGACGTAGCGGAGGGAGTCGCGGAGGGGCAAAGACGACGAGACCCCACGGGCGAAGGCGGGCGTCGCATCTCCTGGATCTGGATGGGAGCAGACACCAGCGCATCAGCTACGAATGATGTGGTGCTCGTCGGTGGGTGATTTTTAATTTCTATTGTTTCTGAGCTAATTGACTTGCAGGACTGCGTGAGGAGTGGGCCAAGGCTTGGGCTCGGACGCGCCGATGGACGGAGGAGGTTGATCTGCTTAGGGAGGAGATGCGGCGCGTGCCGATCTCGCTGCGCCACAGGGCAGCGTGGTGGAAGGAACACCGCCAGCCGCTAGGCTTTGAGGGTGAGCATGCCGAGGGTGCGTCGGCATACGCCACGAGACAGGCGGGCCTGCATAACAACCTTGCCGCGTATTTCGGGGCGCTGTGGGCGCCAGTACGAGGTCTAGAGGTTGTGGAAGACCTGAGGCCTGTTCACATTGCCCGAGACGCCGATAGTGACAACGAGCACGATGATGACGATGGCAACGATGGGATTGATGCTGAAGAGGAGGAGCAGGAGGTGGAGGATGACCAGGAGGGCTCAACGGGCCAGTTATCAGAGCAGGAGGAGCCGGACGATTATTAGCGGTGTATTTTTCGTACTTCCATTTTTGGCTGCGTCCATTTTTGGATGAGTCCGTTTTGAGATGAGTCCATACGGGGAAGACAATTTGTGCCGACGTGCCGGAGACCGCTCGCTTCAGAGATAATAAATGGGGAAGACAATTTGTGCTGGTGTGCCGGAGACCGCTCACTTCAGAGATAATAAATGGGGACCAATCGTGATGGATGATGGCTTTGTACGCCTGGAGGAGCACCAGGGAAGAGCGAGGGATGCCGAGAGGCCCGCCTGCAGCCAAAAGAATGATGTTCCCACGCCTGACAAGTCTCGACATATTTTGTAATGCGGGCTGTGAAACTTGTTGGCATATTATGCAAAGGTAGTACAACCGCGGGTGTCGGCTCCTAAAACGACAGCAGGGTGCCGCCACACCCAGCAATAAGTCAAACGGCGACATGGGCACCCAAGTGGCAGCGGGGGAGGAGGAGGTACAGCGGCTGGCACACGAGGAGAGTGCAAGAGCAAAGCCAAGCGCGCTGAGGCGGAAGGAGATAGCGGCGAGGCGTGAGAAACGGCAGCGACGGGGTGAGGAGTTGGAGCGCGAAGAGATGGTGGAGCAGAGGAAGGTAGCGGCGGAGGCGAGAGAGCGAGTCGCAGCGCTGGCGGGCAAGAAGGGCGTGCCAAGGGCGAGGCTCACGAAGGAGCAAAAGAGAGAGTGGAGGAGGATGAAGGGACTCGATGGAGCCGCCGCGAGCGGCCATGTGCTCCTGCGCGCAAGACACTCAGAGGGGGATTCGCGAGCCCCCTCGAGGGAAGTCCCACCCCACATTGATGCAGTCGCGTTTAATGTCACTGACACCAATGGCGACAGGAAACCCCAACGGCCACACAAGCTGGGGAATGCGAGCGGCCGATGGCCGAAGCGCTTCATCGTGACGAACGCAAAGATACTGGAGTCCATGACTCCCCGCGCGCAGACTTCTGAAGGAGCCTCGCGTGCCCCTTCCAGGGAAGTACCATTCACCTATACGCAGAGGCCGGCACCGTTTGTTGACGCCCACATCGACAGCCTACTTCCGCACCTCCGCGATGGAGTGCCAAACCTCGGGGAACCAGCACAAGGCTGGTCGGAGATATGGCAGCTCGATGACGCTGCAGGAGACTCGCGGGACGACCCAGGGGTCGAACAGCCGGAGGCCGCGGGCACCATCGATACGTCCCTCTTCACGAGGAGGACGAACCCTCGCGACTCTCGCCGAATGGCGGAGGTCAAGCGGCGTATCACCGTGGGGAAGGACCTCTCGCCAGGCGAACGGGAGCAGGTGGACGCGCTGCTGGATGAGTTCGTCGATGTCTTTGGACTGTCAATGAGCGAAGTCTACGCAGTCCCCGGGGCGGAGCACCGGCTCGACGTGCCGAAGGGTATGACCTTCAAGACGAAGGTCAACCAGCGTCCTTTGAACCCCCCGCAGCGCGTCTTCTTCAACAGGGTGATTGACAAGATGCTCGGTGTCGGGGTCATACGCCCAATTAACCCTGCAGACGTCAAATGCTGCGGTTCTACAACGCTCGCCCAGAAAGCACACGATGGCGGAGGGCTTTCAATCGAAGAGCTGCAACGGCGTGTTGATGATCAGTGCGTCGCGGCTGGCTTTGAATCAGCGTTCCACACGGAATTCGAGGGTACCGCGCACACCCCGCTATCTGACCCACCCGCAGAACAAAAGTGGCGAGTTTGCCAAAGCTTCAAGGCGCTCAACGACGTGACAAAGGTCGCGGCGCTTCCGCAAGGTGACATTCGGGCGAAGCAACAGCGGCTCAGCGGGCACCGCTGGGTCCACACCTTCGACTTTGTGTCCGGCTTCTACGCGTGCACAATACGCGAGGAGGACCAGCCCTACGTGTGCTTCTACGTAGAGGGCAGAGGATACTTTTGTTACCAACGGATGCCATTTGGGCTTACCGGTGCGCCGTCCACGTTCGCGAACATGACCGCCACCGAACTAGGGGACCTCGTGGGCAACCTCTTCGAGTTGTTCGTGGATGACGGCGGCATGGCCGCTGATGACTTCGGCATGTCGCTGACAGACTTGCGCACGCTGTTCATCCGCTGCCGGGAACGGAAGCTGACGCTTTCTGCGGCAAAATCCCAGTTCTTCGTGACGGAGGCGACGTTTGCG
This sequence comes from Mycena olivaceomarginata, assembly GCA_029378375.1. Classification (NCBI taxonomy): domain Eukaryota; kingdom Fungi; phylum Basidiomycota; class Agaricomycetes; order Agaricales; family Mycenaceae; genus Mycena; species Mycena olivaceomarginata. The sequence continues at coordinate 84,340 of JARKIC010000020.1, read as the reverse complement.
GGCAGGCGCGTCGGTCCAGAAGGCATCAAGCCAGACTTGACGAAGCTCACGGCGGTGGTCGACTGGGAGACACCGAGGGACCTCCAAAACCTCAGCGCCTTTCTCGGTCTGACCGGGTACTTCCGCAACCTCATTAAAGGGTACGCGAAGATAGCCCAGCCGCTGACAGATTTAATTCACGAGGCGGAGATCCCACGGAAGAAGGGCAAGGGTACATACCGGCGCGCGATGAGGGGCCACGTGCTCGCCGCTAAGTGGGGTGCAAAGGAGCACCGCGCCTTCCTTGCTCTAAAAATCGCGCTAACGCAGGAGCCTGTCCTCAAGGGGCCAAAATTCGACGGCACGCCATTCATCATTACCACTGACGGCAGCAAGTACGGCTTCGCCGGGATGCTGTCGCAGTGGCACACAACCACGGACGCAGACGGGAAAACCACGCAGCGCTTGCACCCCGTCGGGTTCGTGTCCAAGTGTACATCTATGTCCGAGGAGAGGTATAAGCCCTTCCTCCTCGAGTTCGCAGCGCTGAAGTACAGCCTCGACAAATTCGCGGACATGGTCTGGGGTTTCCCAGTAGAACTCGAAACCGATTGCCAGGCCCTGCGAGACCACCTACTCAGCGACAGGCTCAACGCTACGCACGTGCGCTGGCGCAAGGTCGTTACAGACTACCAGATCGTCGATGTTCGCCACCGCTCGGGCAAGAGCAACGTCGTCGCCGATGGGCTTAGCCGCAAGTTCGTCGGAGTACCGCTGGTAAAAGGGGATGGCCACGAGTGGACGGTCTGTGAAGACTGGGAGGAACGCACTGGGTTGACCCACGACTTCTTCCACGTCGCCAATGAGCCGCAGTACTCTGATCTGCTCGACAGGTTTCGCGATGAAAATATTTTCAAGCAGGTCATCTCAGCGCTACTCGAGCTCGACCACGGATCGTCCCCACGCGAGCAGAAGCGGGCGCGCCACCGCGCGCTCGACTACTACATCGAGGATGGCAGGCTGTGGAAGCTTGGGCCAAAGAACGTCCGCGCGCGCGCCAAGGTCGAGTGCATGACGAAGCGTGAAGCTGTAGCGCTGGCACGCGAGACTCACGAGAGCAACGGGCACTTCCACCGTGACTTGATAAAGGTGCAGCTGCTCGACCGGATTTACAGCCCGGCACTCGACCAGTCCATCGTTACTGCGATCAACGATTGCGGGCGCTGCAAGAACTTCGGTGCGTGGCACGTACACTCACTCCTCGAGCCGATAACCCGTCGACACCCATTCGAGCTCATGGTGGGCGACACGTTGTCCATGCCGCGAGGGGAAAGGGGGTTACAAAAAGCTGTCCCTAAACATGGATGTGTACTCACAGCGCTTATGGGTGGACAAGCTCACGACGGCCGCTAGCGGCGTAACAACGTGCAAAACACTCGGCCACATTTGGGGCGCGTTTCGACGGCCAGAGACGTACATGTGCGACGGCGGGCCAGAGTTTGACAACTGGCAGCTGAAGAAGCTATGCGAGGAATCAGGTGTCGAGCTGCATATAGTGCCGAAATACTCACCATGGGTAAACGGCCTCCTAGAGGGCATGAATTCCAAGCTGCTCGGGAGGCTGAAGCGCCTCTGTGCGCCGGACCTCGGGGAAGACGATTACGAGAAGATGCACTGGGAGGATCTACCAGAGAATTGGCTGGATCACCTGGACGCCGCAGTCCTTGCGCTAAACAACCGCATTTTACCCACACTGAAATTTTCTCCAGATGAACTCCTATTCGGCCTGGTCATCAACACGGCGAGGACGACACCGGAGGAGGCCGCATCACCAGTCGATGACGTGGACACCGGGCTGCAGATGGCCTACATGGGTCAGCTGCGACTCGACGGGTATGCCGAGATGGTGGACCACGCTGCGCGCCGGAAGGCTAGATTCGACAGGAAAATACTTGCGCGAGCACCCAAGGAGGTCATATTCAGAACCGGGTCGCTCGTTCAGGTGTACAACACCGACTACAAGACGGGTACGACCTTCAAGGTAGAGCGCAAGATGGTGCCAATGTGGTCGGCACCACGGCGCATAACGAGCAGGTCAAGGAACTCTTACAAGATAGAGACGCTCGAAGGCTTGCCCATCGGGGGACGCTTCAGCGCGAGGCTCTTGCGGCAGTTCGTTCCGAGGAGGGGCACAATCCTGCACGAGCTGCAGGCGGAGTGGGCGGCGGGACTGGAAGAGCTCGGGATAGACGACGCGGACGACGATGAAAACATCTACGGAGAAGAAGACACGGGAGCGGACGACGAAGACAAGGGTGAAGCTGCGGGAGGGGACGAGAGGCGGTGACACGACGAGGACGCCACGTCCACCGGGAGGAGGGCACATGTGGCAGTGCAGGCTGCACTTCCCCATACGGAGGCGAGCGGTTGTTTGTCAAAGCATCAGTAGATACGAACATCATCACATCTTTGCTTCCGCCTTCGCGCATCCCGAATCCGTTCCGAGACTCTGCCCGCTGCCAACGCCGTTTCCCGCCGTTCCCCACCGTTCCCAGCCGTCCTTCCCGCCGATTCCGACCAGAGGCTACGCCTCCATCGTAATCCTCAAAAGTTCAATATATCATGCTTGTAAACACATCAGGACAATGAGCAATACACTGCAATCAGGAAATATTGTGAAATTTGAATCCATTGCTGAGGTCTTTGCAAATCTGAATCTATTACAACTTGAAGAATGTATCAGAGCCTTACCTGACAAAGGTCGACATCATTTGGATGTGTTTAGATGCTTGTAAACTGCATTCATCCACAAAATGGCCCATTAAGCCAATGTTGTGGAATATACATCATTTTTGAAAATCTCTTTCTATCACTAATTCGGCATAAACTAGCTGAGTATTTCTATCTAGGTTTCATGTGAATCGGTGCAGAACTCGTTGAGATATCAGGAATTCTTCCAAAACATCACAAAACAGAACTTTTTCAATCCGCGCCTTAGGTACTGCCAATTGCTGTAAGTATCTGCAGCTTTCCAACAGCTGAGTCATACCAGTTCGGGGCTGATTCACTGGAATTCGGAATTCGTTCGGAAATACGAGCGATGACATTTCACCGATTTCCGACGGCAATTTGGTGAGATAAGAGAGCGGACGTATGTAGGACACCAACTTCCACCTTAAAGAGGCTCTGAAGTTGGAGCAAGACAGTGCTTGATATCAAATTTCAGTCCTCGAGGCGTCCGAAGCTGTTCACGCTGAAACCAAGCTCAATTTTTTTCGGTAACGACAACTCGCCGTAGATGTCTAGCCCTTTTGCCTCGTGCCAGATTGGATACCAGGTATCCGTGTTTTTGCACCATGTAATATGTATGCATACAAATAGGAAGTAAGAAGTCCACAGCGTCCGTAGCTGATTAGGCCGAAACAAATGTATGTATGCCATATACATATGTAGGTGGATGTGGGGTGGGATAGTGGGATAAAGATACAAACAATACAGAAAATCCGGAGAGGGCGCGCTGCACGGCAGAGACAGGTATCATCACGGACGGGTAACACGAACTAACGATACAGATACGAGCAGAGCTCCAGTGGGGGTAAAAGAATGTGGACACGAAGGAGTGTGGCCGTGGCATCGCGCAGGCGACGACGGAGGAATTTGGTGGGCTAGGTGGGGGTCTATGGAGGCGAATGGGAGGTCGATTCTGAATCTGTGGCATGGGCGTCAAAAAAGCTCGAGCGCGAGATGGCGAGTACATACCAGATACAAGCATACATCCTGCACGCCCGAGCCTCCTCTGTCTCGGTTTCAGGCGCGGGTTCAGGCTCGCGAGCCACTTCCGAAATGCCAACGAATGCTGCGTGCTCCTGTGGGATCGCGATTCAATCATCAGGATTGGCCGCAGATAGTGAGGAAGGGGAGATGCATACAATTTCGCGGTTGAGGAGATGCAATTTCGCCTCGGGAACGGGTGCAGCAGAGACCGCAATGGCCACTAGTAGTGAAGATGCTCGTTAGTCGCAAGATTTGGCCCAAAAGGAATGCCGACGTACGGAGGGAGGCAACGAGGGCGAAGACGGAGCTGAACTGCATTATGATATGTACAAGGGATGACGAGCGGATTAGGATGAGAGAGTCTTTGAAGTCACAGACGATGGTGTAGAGCGAGTGTTGGGGGTGGAGACAGATTTTTGCGTCTTAATAAACCACAGCCTGATCCGAAAATAGAACTACAAGGAGACCGGTGAGTAGATTTAGGTGGACAAGGGGCCGTCCGTGTTGGGACGTGTGTTTGTTGCTGGGCACCCAGGGTGCCGATGGCAGGCCTTGTACTTTGTACCTCGGGTCAGTGGGAGCGCTGATGGCTCGGTGGAAAGGTGAGTAATTCCCGATTTGGATGAGATTTCCGAATCGGGAAGAAGAGGCGGAGGTTCGACCAGAAATGGCTGATAGGTACAGCCAAAGCACAGGATCTTGAAAGACATCGTGGTTGATAAAGCGCGATCATGGGAAGGATGATTGAGTTCTTCCGCAATGAGAGTACCTGTCGTGGGTCCAAAATGCCGCCCGCCGTTCTGCTGGCTCTCCAATGTTGAATTACCATGTGGCGGCTGCATCGGGCCATCGGTTGACCAAGCAAATTGAAATCACAGCTGACGATACGACTCGGGATCGTTGTTCTTTTGGTCTCCATGTCACGAGGAGGGGTGAATATCTCGATTTCTGTTCAACTCAGCTTGATCTTGTGTTCTCCACGCGCAGCTCTGTTCAATCATCACAGTTACACGCGACGTATACAAGTGGTCCTTGGCCCTTGCTGAGGACTATCCAAGACCCGCCCCTCAAGCCGTCGGCGCCCCGTTGCACTGTGATTTAATGATCAAGATTCCGCTCTTCTTCGGTTATATCGCGAAGGGAACGACTTACGAATGGCACCTTGAACGCATCGGCAATCGTTTGACTGTTCGTACACTGCACACACATCAATTTAATCAGCACATACAAGACAAGCAGCAGCAGCAGGGATCCGAAAATAATAACGCACTTCGAACGGAACTGCTACGCTGCTGCACTGCATTTTAAATTCAGTAAGTACCGATCTAAGCTTGGGGAAGGGGGAAAGACGTACCTGAGGCAAGCCCTCGTCGGGGCTGGGTCCACCGAAGGAAGCGACGGATTGGTCGGTGTTCGTGCACTATTTAGGGTGGTTCAAGTGAGTTTGGACGATGTGGTGCATAGGGACGAGGAAACTTACAGGAGTACCGTTTGCAGCCGCGGCGGTGGCCGGTGCGCCAGCGGACGCGGGAGCAGCAGCGCCAGCCGGGCCACCAGCGCCAGTAGCGCCAGCCGGAACAGTAGCGCCAGACGGGGCAGCAGCGCCAGCCGGGACAGCAGCACCAGCCGGGGCACCAGTGCAGTAGCACCAGGCGGGGCACCAGTGCCAGCAGCGCCAGGCGGGGCACCAGCGCCAGCCGGAGCAGCACCTTTATTGTGCCGGAACTGGCGTGCCTGCATACACATAGGAGATTCAGTGTATGTAATATACCGGGTTAATTCCTACTCACCGCGAATGAGACGTCGGCGGCAATGGGGGCGGCGAGGACGGTTCCAGTCAGGAAAGCGACGAGAGGCAGGAGGAAGAGGAGTTTGAACATTTTGGGAGAGGTGATGGCGCGCTGCGCAATTGAAGATGAAGAAAGAAACGACCCCGGGTCGATTAAGAATGTGCTTGGAGAAGTTTGAACAGAAAGAGCACGATGGAAATGGGGTGAGTTGACCCGCTTTTATATCTCGGCTGCGGTTGAGGGGAATATTTGGGTTTGGCTTTGACAGCATGTTGCAGACGGCAATGCCACCAGCCAAGATTCAGAGGACAGCTCCCGATCGCCCGTTCGGAAGATCAGCTCAGAGTGTCAGAAACAATTCTGTTCGTTGGATTCTTGAGCCGTAGATCCAATTCAAGTGACTTGCTGGCAAGTTGCTGTCGTATTTTTCGTATTGCATTTTGCTGCCGCTATTGAATCTTGACTCAGATTTCTGCGGGTAGCTTTCGGGTAACGTCCAGGTAACGCCAATATGGACCGAGAAACGACCTTTCAAACGCTCACCAAGAGGCGGCCACTGAGCTTGGTGATGGAAGGAGGCAATTGCAAGAAGGGAATATTTGTCATCCCATCCATATCACGTCATACCGCGACCAGATGGCAGCAGCGATGGCGCGTCCGTTCCTTCCTTGCTCCTTACCTCTACCATGGCCAGTGACAGCGGAGAAAGGGAACGTCTCTTGGGTCAACAGCCTCAGTATGCGTCTGTCTTGGTCTCTCCACTAGAAGGCGCTGCTGTCGACCGGAGCGAGGGAAATGGTAAACAGCTTTCGGGCTCAAACACACCAGTCTGAGGGCCTTTCTACGTCTAGCGACGTCCGGAGAGTCATTCGACAATGTTCCTCATGCGCGGCGCCAACTGGGTAACCTCTTCTCCCTGTTCCCAGAGGTACACGATTTCTAATACATTTATTCCCAGGTCTCGCCAGCGCGTCGTTCCTCATTTTCAATCGGGTTATCGGGACGGGGTACGTCGGTCACAGTTGCATTCGTTCAATTCTTACACGGATGACAGAATCTTTGCGACACCGAGTGTGATTTTACTGTCCTCGGGAAGTGTCGGTGTCGCCCTCCTCATGTGGGCCCTCGGGGCCCTCATTGCCATCGCAGGCACGACTGTCTACGTTGAACTCGGCACAGTACGTGTACCAACACGTACCCACCCTTATCTGACTGGTATTAGGGTTGCCGCGCAGCGGAGGCGAGAAGAACTACCTAGAATTCATGTATAGACGGCCCAAGTTTATGGTCACCTGTATGTACAGCGTGTATACCCTAATAGCCGTAGGTCTTTCCTGCGTATATTTTCTCGTTCGACTCACTTACGTATACTCCCAGGGCTCCAGTGCCCCCAACGGACTCGTCTTCGGCGAATGTAAGCGCCTTTCCTTGTTGTTTTTTAATCTGACCAGACCTCAGATACGATCCACGCCCTCGCCCTCCCACCCACGCCCTTCAACATCCGCCTCACTGCCTTCCTCGTACTCACCTTCTCCCTCCTCATGGTCGGCGTCTTCGGCAAATGGGGTGTTCGCCTCCTCAACACCCTCGGCACCTTCAAATTCGGTATCCTCGCCGGAATCGCCACACTCGGGCTCTTCTCCTTGCTCGGCGTCCCTGGATTCGAGGTGGGCGAGGAGTACGAGCAGCCCGCGAACTTTGCCAGCTGGGGCGCGGTGTGGCAGGGGAGCAGGGGGGACCCGAATTCACTGGTTACGGCGCTGTATAACGTTATCTGGTGCGTTGCCCCCTTTCCATTTCGATGTGTGTTTGCTAAGGCACAAATATAGGTCCTTCATCGGGTACTCGAACGCCAACTACGCGCTATCCGAGGTCAAAGACCCCGTGCGGACGATCAAGCGCGCGGCCGCCTCTCGCGATCCTGTCCGTCGCGGCCGTGTACATGCTCGTTAACGTCGCGTATTTCGGGGTCGTGTCGAAGAACGATATTCTGGGCAGCCGACAGATCGTCGCGTGCGTTGCTCGTGTCTTCTTTTGAATTCGATTCACGAATTGATTATAATATGTAGCGCGTTATTTTTCCGGAATCTGTTTGGGCCGGCGACGGAGCGGGTGAGTTTCAACCTTGTTTTTACAAGGAGGAGACATGTTGAATTGATGGGAATACAGGCTCTGAGCGCATGCATCGCGCTCTCCTCGCTCGGGAACGTCCTCTCCGTGCTTTTCACACAGGGCCCGCGGTGCGTTTTATCTTTCCCTCTCTCTTTCTCTACGTTGCTGCATTTCTCTACGTTGCTGCATTATCCAATCTTCCCATACTTACTTGATTTCCAAACTCGCATGTTTACGAACCGAATCTGTATACTAACGAACGAACGCACCTGCCAGTAATCCAAGAGCTCGGGCGCGAGGGCATCCTCCCCTTCTCCGCCTTCTTCACGACGAACAAGCCTTTCGACGCGCCGCTCGCCGGTCTGGCGGTACTGTACTTCATCTCTGTGGCGCTGGTCATCTCGCCCCCGCCTGGCGACGCGTATCTGTTCTTGCTTAGCAGTGCGTCCTCCCTTTCCCCCTCCGCATGTCTTCTCCCCATGCCCAATGCCCAATTACTTGTTGCGTTACTCCCTCTTACGCTCGTGACTCAATACTCAATAGTGTCCTCGTACTCCCTCACGCTCATCAACACGCTCGTGTCCTTCGGCCTCCTCCTGCTGCACACACCCGCGTACCGCGCCGCGTGGGCGTGGGACCCGCCCTTCCGCGCGCCGCGCGCGGTGGTCGTGCTGTTCTTCGTCTCGAACGTGTTCCTGGCGCTCATCCCGCTGATCCCGCCCGCGCCGGGGCAGCGGACGTTCGAGAGCATTCCGTATTATGTGCGTCCTTTCTTCATTTTGTTCCATTCATACGTCCTTTCTTCGTTTTTCTCCACGATACGATCGCTGACATGGATGCAGATGCACGTCGTCGTCACCATCGGCGCGTCGCAGCTCGGCGTTCTCTACTGGGCCATCTGGTGTGTGTGGCTCCCGCGCCGGAAACGGGTACGCGCTCAAGCGCGAGTGGAAGCTGCAGGACGATGGGGTTGTCGCGGTTTGTATTTGTCAAGGTGCCGGTTGCGGGGCCACCGTAGGCCGTTGTTGGCTGCCGCGCGGATGCTGCCGTGCGGATGCTACCGCCGTGATGTGAGGGTTGAGGGTAGCTAGACTGAGTGGAGGTCTGGGCTGGAGGAGTTGGAGATTGATTGGATTGCGCGGACAGGATCGAGATAGTAGAGATAGATCCATCTACATATATACTGTGGATAATTGAGACTGGGATTTTTGCGACAATTGGAGGTGGACAAAATATTTACTCGTTTTCTGTCTTGATTTCTTGTGCACTGCGTTGCAGCCTTTTACAAGGAAACTGAGTTTTTGCATACTATTTAATAGACAGGAGAGCATAATCTCCGTACCGCACTGTAAAGATAGACTCGGGCTCGACGGGTTAATTTCGCAGATTGCCACCTCCTTTGCCGCCGCCTGGGATGGATTCGACTCGTGAGTTCAGATCAGATGAGTTGTAGTTCGGATTGAACACGCACCAAATTCAACTTGCCCTGGACAGCAGATCTCTCAGCATCGAAGGGCTCGAGAACCCCCGCGATCTCGGCTTCGTATTGTTGGGCGATGTTGGCAGAGGGTACTCGGAAGCACCGTCGAATTGCAACCGGGGCCCTCGTGCACGCAACCATTGAAACGCGTCTCCAGTGTCTTCGACACGGCCAATGCGTAGAAGACGACTGGAGGAATAAATGGTCGAATTAAGCTGTTAACAGAAAGTGAGGCTGTGAAGGAGCTCCCCGGCTCGCCGGTCCGACCGACTCTCACGGTTCAGAACTAATTTGACCAAGAACCGAACAACACACACACTCTTACATCCAATGCGTTACTGTCGGCTTTCCGTCGACTCTGTGCCTGGGCCGCGCCGGCTGTCTGCACAATGCGTGCCAAGACAACTTGGCACGTTGACAGACATCGCTCGCTGTATGTTAAATACCACTGCGCGGCACGAACACCCAACACACACACCCACACACCCATCACACATGTCCGCTGGGAATCCAAACACCCTAATCGTTATGGGAAGCTCTCCCGACTCGTACTACGTCGGTTACGGGCGGCGGCATTTCGTACAGGGGATGTCCCCCTCGTTCACCAAGCACGCCGATACGGCCCTCAATATCACGATGACGCTGTGGATCAGGTTGCGGTATTCGTCGAGTATTGAATTCGATAATTACATGAGTCGTATGCAGTACGAGTAGGTCACTGGATAGCTGGGTCGATTACAATGTCGCAAGCGATCAGTGTGCGTTTAATTTGCTCCACACCGGTCGTGGTCAATCTAAGCAATTTCCCTGGTTCAGTCCACTTCAATGCGGACATCGCTCCAGATATCCGAAACCACCTCTCCGGCACGAACGGCAAGTGCGCCGCAGGATTCATAACCTTCCCCGACAGTACCGAGATCGACCACTTCTTCGTCGGCGGGAAGGCGCGCGGCGCGTGGAGTTGCAAGCTCGCGGATCACTTCACACAAGGCCTCAGTCGGCTGCAGCGTGAGACGCCCAACTTCGACACTGAAATCACGGGCGTACTGTTCGGGAAGGGCAAGACGCATATCTTGCTCGCTCGTACAGGATTTGTGCCGGACTTCGACGAGGATGAGATCACGTCGACAGAGCACCCGCTTTATAAGGTGTGTCTGTGCAAATTTTTCCCCCAGCTAGAAATTCGTAACACTTGGAATAGATCTTGGCGGAGTTCATCGACGGCTGGTGTATCGACCGCGGGTCCCAGCTGTGTTTCTACGACAGCCGGTTCTACTTTCTGAAGTTCACGAAACCGGGGGACGGCGGAATCAAGATGCGGTGGAACCTGCCCGTGACGATGACCGCACGGCTTGAGGAACTCAAGGTGATGGCGCAGGATCCGGCGGAGCATGCAGGTGAGTCGATGGCTCGGACGATTGAGTCCGGGTTTGAGCAACGACACAGCGCAGGTGCAGGAGGACGAGGCGTGGCTTGCTGTTGCGCAGAGAAGGATGGTGCGTGGCGCCATTCTATTTATGCAAGCAAGAGCTGACCAGTAAGTATGTTATATCTTCCACAGAACGGCCAACTACAAGCAAACAACCTCTTGGTAAACACGATGAACCATGCGGGGCTCAGCTTCCATGCGGCCGCCAGCGGAGGTACCATTGTGGAGCGAGAGAGGTATTATTGAAGTTGTTGTATGGAGCAAAGAATACTATGATTGTTTGTCTGCTGGAATTACACCTCACGCTGGGCTCAAAATGAACCCACAACTTGCGGTCTTTGGGCTTTCGGCACTTGGGGAGAATTTATCGGACGCCAGCACTCGACAAAGCGCAATCGCTATTCAATTCGGAATCCGGATATCCAATGCACTTGGAGCCCAGGCAAGGCCAGCGTCCAAAGATTTGGTTTTGCAACTTTTTTACTGGTGCGTTAAAGCTTTTCCTTCACCTCTTCCATAGCCTTGAAAACCCCGCACAACCACCTTTCAAACTGGCCGGTAAAATCCGATGAGCATGCGGAAGGGAATGAGAAGAGGATCGAAACGAGGACCAATGGGCGCAGTACAATAATCGTGAAGCGACGCGTCATTCCCGAATAAATGTGGAAAAAAGACACGAAGGGAAGAAACGGCGAACATGCGATAAGAACAAGCAAATTTGAATACTCACTATGCGCCGTCTATTATATCATACACTCATCGTTCAGGTCTTAACCACCGACGCAATTAGCTCCTGAAGCACATTCTTTGCTATCTCCTTTGCCGCCGCCTAAGGGTTACTTTCGTTAGTTCATAAGATGTGTTATGGATCGGGGAAATGCACTAAATTCAATTTGTCCTGGATAGCAGATCTCGCGGTGTTAAAGACATCGAGAACAACACCAAGCTCGACATTGTATTGGTGCGCGATAGAGAGGGTGCTGGGGAGCGGGCAATTGTAACCCAGGCCATCTTACCGGCAACCGAGGAACGTTGTCTCCAGCGTTTTGGACACGGCTAACGCGTAGAAGATGGAGCGATGGATCGTCTTCGAAGACAGGAGGCGGCTTGGGCAAGGGTTTCCTAGTAGTGTGGTGATATAGACGAGCGAATAGACTGCGCCGGGTGGGTGGATGGCTGCGAGGCCGCATCGAGGAGGGGAGAGCTAGGCAAGTAACAATACCCAAGATGTCCCTGTGAAGGAGCTGCGACCGAACTGCATTGATTTCATAGGGGTTGGGTGCATCGCCCAAATTACAAGGGTCAAGGCAGTCTAAGTAAATGCCAAGTGGGCTGACCCAGATCTCGCTCCATATACACTTGGCCGCCGATCAAGACATCCGGGATGTGGGGAATTACGGCCAAGATGGAAGGAACGTTTCGCAGAGCTAGATTTTTGCGTTCGAGCAGGACGTTAAGTTTCTGAATGGGACGAATATGGTAGATCATCGGGATAAGGAAGCAGGCATTCTCGGGGAGGCGTATCGAGCCAGAATGGATTTGAGCCAGTGAGATGTTGTACCGCAGAAACAATGGTAGGGTGACTAGCTGACGAAAGATTTGAGAAGCTTAAGCAAGTAGCTATAGATCATCCTTGTCTAGAAGGGAAGACGATGATGTCTTGCTTGTGTCTTGCAGTTCTCGCGGGAGGTCGAGCATCCTGCTGCCTGCGTCGTTGTACCAATCAGTGGCGTGCGAGAACCTTCGATGGTGCACTTTATACCATTCCCGAGAAGAAAGATCTTTGGGCATGCAGGATTTCCGAAAGAAATGGTTGTGGTCAATGAAAGGGTGTATTATGCGCGGATCGGCAAAGCCGGTCAGCACCACCGGATTTCATCGGCCGAAGTGCCTCCCTTCACCGACTTTCACTGAAGACGACCCTGATGTTCACTAAATTCATCGGCTCTGTTGGCCCTCTAATGAAGGTCACTGAACATAGGTGGTACATTCAGTGGTGTTCATTGAAACCATCCAACTTGTTTCCAACAATCATATCTGAACTGATCTGAGCAACAAATGTGATTCACTGAACATAATCAAAATCCCTGCCTGAAACTCACTGTGCCTCAGTGAACAGCAAGTAGAAGTACACTGAATTTGACTGACCTTTTCTGTCATATTCAGCGAGATCCATTATATTTCCCCAGGGAGTTCACTGGGTTTCACTGCGAATGTCAAAATTTCAGTGTATTTTCACAGGAAGTTCACTGAAATTGACTGTAAATATCAAAATTACAGTATAATTTAGCCTGAGCTCCTTTCATTTATAAGGCCAGTGATGCTACACCCCATAATTTTCTCCAGGGGGGAAGAGCATTGTAGTCAATACAAGGAGGCATGGTAAGACTGGAGTACAGCAGAATCCACCGAAAGTCAGTGGTCATGTGCTTGCCATCTCTGAACACCTATTTGATTTTTGCAAGAAAGGTACACTGAAATTCACTGAACATCTACATAGTGTTCAGTGAAATTCACTGGATAGGCCGAACACTGTAATGATGGCCGCTATTCTAATTGACAGTCAGCTAATGACACTGGCCATCGTTGATATGCAGTGGATGAACACCGATGTAGGTGTTCATCAGTGACCTTTGTAAGTCCGAGCATATAACTCTCAATCACTGAATGAAATCTGACATTTTGCCGTGTCTCCACTCCCGCGAATATGGCCAGCTACAGCGCATGGACTTCTAATCCGCTGGGCCAGAATTACTTTGAAAAAAGCTCAGTGCCACAGAATAGCAGCCACTGAAAGACCTACCCCAAAGCCTGTGTCCAGCACCATGTCAATCACGGGATAGACAGAGCACGGCCTTTGTGAATATTCAGAGCCGGCACATTCTGCAATGTGTACAGCACATGTTGTCAAGGGCGGCACATTCTGTGGGCCCATTTTACCAACCCCAGTTCAAACACGGCACATTCCGCCTCGCCTGTTTCGCAGCGTAACACAGCCACGTTCAGTGTCTTGGATGGCGCATGGTCTTGTCGATGGTTGTGGAAGTCAAATGGTAATAACTCAGAAAGTGTGCTTGGACCTAGCTATTCACATACAATTGACATTCAATGTCCTACAAAACTTCATCGCAAATTGCAAAGGCCACATTCAAATATCATTCTCAGTATTCACGGTCATTAACGGCAAGAGGAACATCACAAAAAATGGATGGAGGCGAAAGACGATGAGGTAAGAGAACATATAATGAGCGTGAAGTCTGTAAAGAGGTTCCGACGCAAACATTAGCGCCGCTTACGGTAGAGTAAAAACAATTGCGCTGTTTTTTGGCTCTCGGCCTAGATACCGGCTCCTCCCCAGCGCGCTTTCGCAACGAGGGAGCCCTGAAACGCGACGATGTGCCTGGAAGGATCAGATTTATGTCAACTTCCGGCGCATGTTTGGCGGGTGGCCGGACAGCAATATTGCAGTCGTTAAATGAATTGTCCGTGACTAGTGATGCGATAGAGGATTCGGGCTGGAGGGTAGGGAGCTTCCGCGGCCAAGGGGACTGATCTCGAGTCAATGCCGAGGGGGGTACTGGAGGATTCAGTGTGGTTTTGGTGAAGAATAAAGTTGAAGTTCGTACCGCGCAACGTACATAGGTTCGGAAGTCGATGAGCCGACGCACCGGAAGCCTGTCAATGAAGAGCTGGTTGGATGGGGTATGTCTCGAGGTAATGCTGCCATTGTTGGACATTCGGGCGCGCGTTCGACGCGTTGTCTATGCGCGGCAGGTGAGCGGGTGGATGGTGGTGGTAGAGGAAAAGAGCGGGACGACATTGCTTACGTTTCATTTCCCGGAATAGGTGCCATGCCAAGCACGGCGTATTCCGAAAATGGAAAGTGCCGCCTTTCGCACTGGGCACGACACATTTTATCCATGTGCCGCGCTTAATCAAGATGTGCCGTGCACCGAGAATGTTCACAAAGGCCGCGCTCTGTATATACCTTGTCAATCGCTAGTAAAATTCAATCTGTTTACCTTCCCCGAGCACCAATTTCGAAATAAGTAATTGGACTGTACCACTGCGCGCAAATGCGTGGGAAATTTCGCCCTAAGGCCTTAAACAGAGGCCTTAGTGGTAAGGCTTAGGCCTTACTAACCCTCAGAACTTTTCAAACCTGCTATTAAGGCCTTATGGAACATCACTGGTTCAAATTGAACGAAATTGTACGGTACTGTTCCTCACTCGTAGTCTTGTCTATTAATCTTCCTTATCTGGGCCACTCAGTGGCACTCTATAATTCACGGCGCCGCCGCGTCCATCTTGCGTCCCTTTGCATCCATCCCAAATTCTATCCTATGCATCCTCGTTCGCAGACTCATTGAAGATCTCTTTTGCCTTGAGTAATTCGCCCACTGACTTCCGATGATAAACTCCCCAAGACACAACAGTTAAAACCGTCAGAGGTACGGTCAGCACAAGCCAAAACCACCAGAAGTTTGTAACTTCTATGGTGCTCGAATTAGCTGCCGCAGGATTGAAGATCCCTGCGCCGAGGATTGTCTAGGTAACTCAGCGAAAATCAACTAGTCTGAAGAGGACAGACGTACCGCGGTGAATGTTGCCGGCAAAAATAGCATCGTCAGCAAGGCAATCGCAGTCATGCTGGCGCTATCCCCGCGCATGTCGGTGGCGATGGAAATGTTGTTAGCGGCGTCATCCTGGGTGACCAGGTTGTACACCAAGCCCATCGAGCTCTGATTGCGACTTTGGTAATTGACGAGCCACATCTTCTGCTACTCAAACGAGTCGAGCAGGTACTCCAACGTCTCCCCCAAAGCATAGGTGACTCCTTTAGAGCTTCCGAGCGCCTCATGCAATTTAAAGTGAGTGTTCCGGATACTTCTGACCGTTATTATGGCCACTTCGGCTGAGGCAATGAGTGAGTCAGCGCTGGATGTTGTAGTTTGAAGCGCGGTTGTTCGCTTCCTTAGTTCTTGGCGGTTAGTGTTGACCGACCCAGTCTGATGGTCTTCTACTGCATTGATCTAGCCATTGGAAATTAGCAATGTTGTGACCACTTCGGATACAGGTTGGAAACTCACATTGTGCCACATAAAACCGCCGAAAACGAACGACGTGATGTTTCATGGCCTCGAAGGAAAGCATAGACACCATAGCGTGAAGGTGCAAAGGCTCATCGAGATACATCCGTTGCCGTTTCTTCTTGCATTTGGAAGCAGCAGTTGAAGTAAGATCCAAGATGGATTTCAGTGCCCGAATAACTGTATCGTCCTCCTTGTAAGAGATAATGTATAAGATGGTATTTTGCTGGCGGTCAAATCGCATGTAGACTGAGACAGGTGCGCCTTGATAGTGAAGATTCCACCTTGGATGCTGGCACCAATGGTCTATTGGAAGCATCGTGAGTAAAATTGTGTTTCACGGCGCCCTTCCAAGAAACGGACCTAATGACTCCAGCGCATCCTGTTCGTCAAAGCGGTGTCGTGTCATTGGAGCCCAATAGTCGGGTCTTCCAAGGAGATTCATCACAAATGCGGGATCTGCATTGAACTTGCTAAATAGCTGTTCGACACCCTCACGGGTCATTTCAATGCTATTTCCAAACGAAGTATTTGCTGTTGGTGCCAATGGTACAAAGCTGAATGAAATGACCAGTTACATTCACGTACGGCCAAATTTATAATTGCGAGCTTACAATGCGTATAGAGCGCGCTCAAAGGAGGCCTCGCAGGCACTAAGAGTGGAGAGGAACGGGAAAGAGCGTCGTGTCGCTAAATGTTAGCCACTCTTTGTTGATGCGGTTAGTTTGGCGAAGATAAAGAGCATGGAGAGAGTTCACCGGGTCGAGCCTCGTTAATTTTGAGACATTGGATTTGTGTCCAGCCTGCGAAATTATTGGGTTTAGCAAGGCATGAGTGGTATTGTACCGCTGGTAAGATGTGGGACATGTATTGGCAACTAGACAGAGCCCAGTCATCTGCCGCTAACCCATAATCCAGGTGCTCGAATTCATCAACCATGACCAAGCCATCTGGGTTTTTATGTCGCGCCAAGTTGTTTGCAATGATGGAATTAGGGCGAGGCACTGGTTTCTCCTAAATGATGGCAGCTTCAAGTTTGGAAAAGTCGTGAACGAAAGGGAGGACCGTGTCTGAGCCCGTAAGACCCATGTTCGAATCGGGAAGGGAGATCAAGTATGGATTCCTGTCTGTTCTCGTCGGAGCCTTATGAATGAGAGAGGCCGTAGTCAAAGAGCGGCCGAGAGCCGTAGTTAGAATAGACTGTGGAACTAAGGTGATAATAGATCAATGTCTGAGATCTGTCTTTCACAATGAGAAGACTACTCACTGATACGTCGCGCTATGGAAGCCGTGCCATTAATGTCAAGACTGTTTTAAAAAGCCTGCGATGGAGTCCTGATGGACAGCGAAATCTGCCAGAAGATTGGATCTGGCGGTCTGGGGAGTATAGACAAATTCCGTCCTCCAGGACGGTACCGCTAGTTTCCAGCGAAATGTGCGGGACTGAAGCAACTTTGAAGGAGAGAATAAATGTTGTTCCGGGGTCGCTCAAGGGCTAATGTATTTCACCTGCTCCAAGGAACACGGCCACACGTGTGACCACCTTCCAAAGCCTCGCTGTTATGTATGTCATGAACGTGTTCCGGGAGGTGAGTAAGGCCGGGGCGCAGTCCCCCTGAGTCTGTCGAGTGCGGACCGGGATGACAGACGCACGTCCTAACCCAGTCGACACATGTTGGACCAATTCGGTCGATCTACACAGATCTAGATCCGCATATGTCTGCAGAGATATGCAGACATGGACCCTGAACAGCAGTGATTCAACAGTTCGACATTCGCCCAAATTCTGTGTGACACCCCTCAAAATATTACCGAAATAGAACATGTCTGGCTGATCTGGCACCAGACCAACCAAGTGTGCCATGCCGCCAGCATTGCATAGTATGGCCATGGCGGCATGCTATATTTGCAGCAAAAGGTAGCTACGACATGAAGGACTGTCCTCCCGTGGACCAAAGGCCTCCACCTGTTCATCTCGTTTAATATTGTTCAGACTAAAACATGCCTTAACACTCCCTCAGCTCATTCCATAACAATTTGGACACTCGACCGCTCTTTTCCTGCATCGAAATAGTCATCTCAATAATCTCAAATCATTTTGGACGATCCAGATATGGTACCGCCTGCCAGCGCCCCATCTGTCCATGACAGCGACCCCGTCCGGCACCACGTCGATCAATGTTCAATAAATGACCAGTAAAAACTAACCATCAGAAAAGACTAAGAGCCCAGTACTTAGTTAGGAACTAGCGAGGCCGTGCTGCACGCATTGAGGGCAGGATTCTCGTCCTGCCCATTGAAAGCTTTTCCTGTAGTTGTTCGTGGGAGGAGGGGGAGTACTGGCAGGGCCGGCGGCGCCGAGCGTAAGTCTTCGGATCTTGGCAGACATTCCCACGGCCCTACCTACCCCCGAAAAAGGAAAGTGTTTGGCAGGACGAACAGCGATCGCTTCCATCAATCCATCATTTTTCTTATCCGCGTCGACGCGTCGCGACGCGTCCCAAACGCAAGTCCTTCGCGCAAACCCACAGCACGAACTCTGGAAACAACATGGGCTCTTTCCCCTCTAAATAATGCACATACTTACCTCTTTGACCGCAAACTCGGCTGGCACTGCACATAACAATTTCAGGCACAGAGTGGACGGGTTTTCAAGCCGGTGTCGAAGCCGGTGTCGGAGGTGTCGGAGGGGCAAGATGTGTTCTCTTGGTGTAGGATGATAATTGTACATTTCAGGGAGCGTGCAGAGTGGGCGAGACGAAAGGAAGAAAACACTGAGACGTACTTAGGGAGTACTTATCAAGGGCATGAGTGCCAACCAATGCTTCCATCAAGTGATGGACGTGGCCACATCAAATCCCAATGAAATCACATGGTCCGGCGTATTGTTCGGCAGCCGGCATCTCTTGCGTCCTGACCGCCAACCACCTCGTCGAGCAATCTTGGAGTCTCATCTGTGCTTTCTCCGTAGAATTCTTGGTCCCATTACATCCAGATACAGAAATGACACTGCAAACCGCCTCCTTCGTCTTCGATTGTCCTCAAAACATCAGAGACCCACCGGGACATGTATTGAAGATGTCTGCAAAGCAATACTACACGCCACAATCGGTTACGAGCTCTCAAGGGCTTGTCTTGCTATTTTCTCACTGTATCGGAGCGCGTAGGTGGATTTTTGCACATTTGACACTGAATTAACGACTTCTAGACAAGGAGCAATGGGAGCCGACGATAGAGCGGATTTTTGCGCTGAGACCTTCAGCGGTACGCGAAGCATGGGCTTTCGACTGGCAGACTCACGGGGAGTCTGCGATTCTGAATCGCGAACTGTTGGAAACGAGCCCAAGTCGGGTGTATGGCGTTTGTGCGTTGCTGCTCTGTACCTTTGCAGCCGTACATTGAATTTCCTCAGCGGCATTTGAATGGTCTGAAGCAATAGCTGCGTTTGTGAACTCCCCTCGGATGCAGGGCAAACGCATAGTACCCATCGGCCATTCTGCAGGCGCCGGAACGATGTCAGTGCTTTCGCCGGCTTGAAATCCATTCATTATTATCGGTTCCAGGGTATTAACGGCGAGAGGCAAACCGCTATCCGACATCCCTTACGCATCGCTCATCCTCATCGAACCTACGGTGATACCCCGCGAACTCTTCTACTTGCACCTCGACGACCGAGTCTCGACGATGGAATTCGTCGTCACAGCCACCACCGCGCGGCGCGAACGGTGGCGCGCACGAAACGAGGCACACGCGTGGCTGGCGCGGCGCGTGCCGTGGGATACCTGGGATCAGCGCGTGCTCCGCAAGCTGAGCGTAAGTCCAGATTCCACCCCTAAATCTTCAAATGTCCTTTGAATTTCGTAATGATTCCCCAGGAACATGGGCTGGCGGACACACCAGACGGCGGCGTGGAGATCAAGGGTGACCGTCTGCAGGAGGCACTCTCGTACGCCGACGTCGAGCCCCACTTTGCTGCCGCGCAGGAGCTAGGCAGGATATCCCGCACGGTGCCCGTGCACTTCATCTGGGGCAGCGGGAGCCCGCTGGTGTGCGTACCTTGCCAGACTCCAGTTCTCAGATTTAATGCATATCTATCCTCAGCCCGGAGTTCGTACAGGATGCGCTGGGCAACGGGTCTGGCGGGCGCGTTGCCGCGTCTGTGACTAGAGTGGACGCAGGCCACATGGTATGTCGTGCTCTCTCCTCATTCTTCTGTCTTTTCTCGATGTATATCTTCCTGTTTCCTGGTTTTTAGGTTGTGCAAGAGCAGCCCGACGACCTGGCGGATGCGATTTGTGCTATTCTGGACACCATCGGAGAGGGAGGTGCCAGGGTTGAGTCCGAGAAAAGTAGATTATGAATTCAAGGAGCTCGATCTGGCCTCTAAATAAATTGGAACGGATCTCGACCCTAGAAAAACCCGCCCAAACGCCAGGACCGAGTTGCTGAATTTCGTTCTCCATCATTCGTGCTGCGGCCACTGTTCGTATAACAGTCTGCTGATTCGGCAAGCCTCCGGGACATTTGTGCTCGCAGAAGATAGGAAGATGAATAACTATGCGAGAACATGTACAGGCAAGTATATTTCTGAGCCAAGCACTACCTCGAACGATGATTCTGAACCTGCGCAACTCAAATGCACTGCGAATAGAAGGCTGTGGGGTATATACCAATCAGTCCTCCTCGACGCCGAAGAATCCCGGAACACTCACGGTTGAGGACCGTGCAGGTGAAGGGCGACACGCTGAATGGTCTCGAGTTAGGCCCTACCCTGAGCTCCGCCGAATAAAACTCACCAGGTTGTGGCTCCTGTGTACCTGTTGAATCGGACAATGAGTACTAACAAAGATGCCGCCGAAGAGAAGACTTGCCCAGATCCGCCGCACTGGGCGAATTGGGCGACTGTGCCGCCGGTGCTAGATCCCGTAGAGCTCGTGGTGGTGGTCGAGGCCTTGGTCGTTGTTGCAACGGTGGTGGTGCTTGTGGCCTTAGTCGTGGTTCCGGCGCCGGTCGACGAAGCGGGCGGGGTCTGGAAGGAACGAGGTGATTGGACGCTCGGGTTGTTAAAGAGAGGCAACTTACAGATCCGCCAGATCCGCTTGCGGGCCAGACTGGAGGACCGGGCTGACGAGAGCGGTAAGTCACAGAAGCTTCAGGTTTGAGACTATTGGTGCAAACCTGGATGTATTCAGTAGGGATGGGCCAGTAGATGTTGATGCTGTGAGTGTATGAATTATTATTCATTCGTCAGGGAGCACGAGGATGAGACGTACAGAATGCCGGGCTCCTGTTCGGTGGAGGAAAATCGTCAGAGGGAAGAATAACTTCGGGCTTTCTGACAACGCACGTTGCCCTAAGATTGGGTCAGTGAAAGAATCACAAAGGCTTGATAATGAAACATACAGTGTATGCTCCAGGGAATGCCACAAGGGGACCAGGGGTTCCGGTTCCGCCTAGATGAGAGGGAATATTAATTTCAACCATCAGGGTGTTGCGTCAGATACTGACCGCCTGTGACCTAGGAATTAAGGTTGTGTATGAGTACGTGGCCCAATGGGATAGAGAATAATACAGACTTGAACTTGTGCACACGAGATGTAGAACTACAACGGTAGTGTTGAGTCATGAAAGCAACTATAAAAGATGAAGAACAAACCTGCGCTCCGGCAAACGTCGTGGCGACGTGCAAGGCGATATGTTCAATACGGATCAGATACCTGAACATCCTTTAGTGCTCCACCGGTGAATAGATGCAATAATACGTACTGGCCAGAGGGAAGCTGGGCCGGGATCGGGAAGTTCACGGTAGCCAATCCTACAAAACGCTGTTAGAACAAAGGATTATTGACAAGGAGTAAATACCTTCGGCCGGGAATGTGATGGAAGTTCCACCGTCAGTAACTGCGGGGATTTCGAAAACCTGGCATAACACATTTACATCGCATGAAATGTTCAGGAGAAAGACACTTACTTTGAACCAGACGGTTCCAGACCCATCCCAAGCAGCCACGTCTGTACCACTTGGCGCCTTTGCCATGTAGACATTTACGACCTGGTTCAAGCATGGTCAATTTCAACTCGGACATAGGCTGAAGACTGGGACCAACCCCGGCGTGGTATAGGTTCGATGGGTTGCCGACGACGGTGAAGCCGACAGTGGCGCCCGCCGCCACAGACACCGTGGACGCGGTACCCGATTCCAGAGAGTCGAAGCATCGGACATCGGTGCTGGTCACATCCGTAACCTGGTGTATTTTTGAGGGCTCAAATCGTCAATGACTATCACCACGAGGAGCTTACGGGGTTCAAGTCTTGCCAGTTGTTCGTTTGACTAATCGGTTTCATTAGAACGTCAACTCCGCGTGTTAAGGGTCCACCCACCGAACATATTGCCAAGTGCTGGTGTTGACCCCGCCAACGATGAGGTTAGGCCAGGTATCTAAAGAGCCTTAGTCTCAACGTCCGAGAACATGAGAAAATAAAAAAAGCATACAATGGGCAGAAGCCTTAGCAGCCAAGGTAGCTACAGCGACGAGGACCGAGAGGAACTTCATAACGCGGTTGGATCTGAGTGATTTTGAAGCGACTCTCACCAGCGAGAGTCTTAAATGGCAACGTGTTGGGAAAGTTTGTCCCAATCCGCTTGCCGACCTCGAGTCGAAGTCACCGGAGGCTCTTTTGCGA
Organism: Mycena olivaceomarginata; assembly: GCA_029378375.1. Lineage (NCBI taxonomy): Eukaryota > Fungi > Basidiomycota > Agaricomycetes > Agaricales > Mycenaceae > Mycena > Mycena olivaceomarginata. The sequence goes on along the minus strand of JARKIC010000020.1, from coordinate 62,002 downwards.
CGGCTGTTTCTCAAAATCCGTCGATTTTTCCGGTCGACGAGTCCTTGCCGCTGATGCGTCTTACGAAGTCGACAGCAATTGGGCAACGATAAACGTCATGTGAATCTGGGATTGGGACAGGGATGAAACTGGGACCGAAAGACACCAGCCGCAACCAATGAAATGACGACCAGCGTTCGGAGCCGCTTCGTCTTCGGTGGTTCTGCGGACCTTCCGTGAAAGCAGGAATCGACTTGGGCCCAAACCTATAGACAAGTCAAAGCACAGGGCAGACTGAGCAGCGGTAGTCACCTCGTTATATATTCCATGATGACCATTGAAGGCAAAGCCAAGTTGAAGTCCCTGAAAAATACCCTTCGATTTGAAACCGACAAGTTTCCGAAAATATATCCGGGATTGAATAGAAGTATTGAATAGATCGGCGTTTTGGGAGTGACATGTGCGAATTTTTCCAAAAGCGGCACACATGACCGACAGTGGTTGAACTCTGCTACAACTCTCGAGTCGGCATAGAAGGGTGTTCAGTTGCTTGAGGCTGAGCGGACGGAGCACATACGGACGACTATACAAAGTGCTTCATTTCAGTATGGATACAGTCCTCAACTAATCATCCACAGCCATGCATACGACCCGACACCTACACCGACAATGTGGCGAGGATCTCGAACTGTGAAGTCATCGAACGCCTGTTTCTCCAGATGGGTAAGCTATGATCCAATATGCCTACCATGGAATCACATACCTTCTCCTTGCATCCCTCCTCAGAGGCATTGAGAATAGTATTCTAGCACGAGGAGTATTCCATGAGCAGCTGAATCAACAATGTCTCGGATTGCTTACGGTTGGTAGCTTTGCAGGTGAACGGAGCGGTGCTGTTGAGATTAATTGAATTAAAGATGCCTGGTTCGTGGGGAAATGGTATCAAACTCACCAAACGGTGGGGCCTGGTGGCGGGGAGAAATGTGAGAGGCGGTCTCAGATAGTACAACAGAAGGAGCTCACCCGTCCAGCCCTGTCCTCCGCACTGCCCGAACTGGGGAGCGGTAGGGCCTGTGCCGCCGCTTGACCCCGTAGACGTCGTGGTGGTTGTCGCGGCAGTCGTCGTCTTCGCCGTCGTAGTCGAGGTCGGTGGCGCGGTCGTGGCGGACTGTTTGGTTTAAGATTATGAAAGATAAAAGGAACAGGAGACGGTCACGTACTCCTCCTCCGGCGCCAGACCACACGGGCGGGCCGGGCTAGATATATGTTAATTGACGATTTCACAGCCAAAAAATTGCTGTTTGTTGACCTGAGTGTAGCTCGTGGGGATGGGATAGTACATGTTTATCCTATGCAATCGCTGCTTAGAAGACTTGCGGCAGAATGAAACGAAGAAGAACGTACAGAATACCAGGCTCCTGTGAAGCGTGAAGAGGCAAATCAACGGGATACTCGGAAGACACTGAATGTGCACAAATTACATTGCCCTAGGACGACGGTGGATAAGTCGAACCAAACAATATGGGGTCCGGGAACGTACAGTGTATGCTCCGGGGAATGCCACAAGGGGTCCGGGGGTTCCCGTTCCACCTACCGTTTAGAAATAAATGAATAGAGTCCTGGATGAGATACCAAACTACAAGTGCTGACTGACCATTAGTTACCTATGAGACCCGTGGGTTCAGCCATCGACAATTGCGAGCATAGAGAGATGTAACCAACCTGAACTTGAGCGCAGGCAATATAAAACTGAGCGCCGCCGTAGTAAGACGCGCTGTGCAGAGCAATATGCTCTGTGCGGATGAGATACTGCCCAGATGGAGTCGCCGAAGGGATGGTGAACGTCACTTGAGCCAGTCCTATATATCGAGAGTTGAGAGGGCATCGGTCGGGTATGGTAAAGCAGACTTATGACTTACCCGTGGCGGGGAAAGTGATCGTCTGTCCACCGTCTGTGACTGCGGAAATCTGGTAAACCTACCAAGACGTTTTGGGACTGAACGCGAGCAAGGGAAAATCGAGCAAGCTGCACCTTGAACCACACGGTCCCCGACCCGTCCCAGGCAGAGACGTCTGTGCCAGCCGGTGCCTTGGCCATGTATACGTTCACTACCTATCGGAAAAGAAAGTCAGAACGGCCCGTGCCTCAGCAAGACAAAAATGACTTACTCCCTATTCGCACAACGGTAAGCATGCACGCATCAGTACAAAACGCCAGCAATCAAAATCGCAGTAGTAAACAAACGAACAGGGTGATACAGGTTCGATGGGTTCCCGCTGACGGTGAACCCGACGGTGGAACCCGCCGCGACCGTCGTCGTCGAGGCCGTCCCGGACTGCGCAGAATCATAGCATCGGACGTCGGCGCTTGTCACGTCAGTGAGCTGTGGGTGGGTGAGGAATAGCATAATGAGGTGCACAAAGACGGGACACACGGGGTTCAAGTCTTGCCAGTTGTTGGTCTGCCTGCGATGGACGAGCGACTTAGTTGTGAGCAAATATCGAGGGCACAGCTTAAAGCATACCGAACATATTGCCAAGTACTGGTGTTGGACCCGCCTACAATCAGCTGGGGCCAGACATCTGTTTGAGGCGGAGAACCATCAGTGGTATCGTGAGCAGCTTTGGGGAAGACAGACAATGGGCGGAGACTTTGGCGACAAGGGTGGTGAGCGTAACCAAAACGCAGAAGGACTTCATGATCGATTTCTTCCGAGAGATAAGGACAAGGATCTTGGCGAACTGCGATTAAATACCTTGAGGTGAGGACGGAGCTATTATATCGCCTGCCGTCCATTATTAACCTTGGCAGAAGGCCGGAGGATCTCTTCTGCGCTGCGAACGGGCGCATCAAGAACTTCCGTCGATTATCCGGGGCTTGAAGTTGCGGCAAAACTGCCGTTCAGAATATAGCGTGAAGTCAATGGAGTATGCGGAGCTAGTTGGGTCATGCGGATGTACACGTCCATGCAGTTACAGGTGAATAAGCCGAGCTTCCTGTGCATCTCTGCTGCAGAAGTAAACAGACAGCGCGAGTCTGAGTCTTCTGGCAGGTATTGACAAGTTACTGAGTCGGAGTATGACGTTGAGGTCTGTAAGCGGCGTCCAGTTGCGGAATGGGCTTCCGGATGGTGCGCACAGGCTCTGTATCCGTATTCGTAAATACGTTGAACGTTATCCAGATTCAAATCGCCAGCTCGTAGGTCCGACCCGCGCCGACAACAAACCGAACTTGACACAGACGGTGAAATGGCCCTTGAAACGATGTCATTCAAAGCCGAGCACCACAACGTCGACCGAGTAATATCCTAGATCTCAGAGATGACGGCAAGAACGAAGGAGCAAGTGCGATCAAGCGGAGATATTCGGGAGTTGCCTTTCCCAGCAACGTGTCTCAGGCGGAGTCCCCTTTTCCTAGCACGTGGCTCGACGCGTGCCATGCTGCGTCACGCGTGTCTGAGAAGCATTTCCCTGTGCCTGGCCGACGTGAATAAGGACAACAGCGAGTTTTAGGGCTAATGGCTCATCATAAAATTGAACCGAAAATTAAGACCAGACTTGCTGGCATGCTGCAGTTGGCATGCTACAAAATTTAGCAGGGTAGCAGAATCCAAATATTGACGAGTTGGAAGGCTGGAAGGGTCAAGAGGAATACATTGGCCTAGTGGGGGTGTCATAGGTTGATTTTTAGGATTGTCATTGATCAGTCAATATAGTTGTAGTTTGCTGTGTGGCTCATAACATATAGCATACCTGCACTTTTATTATGCTCCACTTCATGCATGCACATGGAGTTCTACTCCGAGAACATACTAGTAACTGACTCACTAAATATTTCGGTCTTGACCACCCCACTCACCCTACTCAATCTTACCTGTTTATCATGGGTATGTCACCCAACATGAGTTCACCAAGGTTTACACCAAGCTTCAGCTGCTGCTACGAGGTACTTACAAGATCAGGTTGTATTGTGGTGTCTGTCTCCAAGAGACTAAGCTGCTGCTCCAGTGTATCTATGTATAATCAACACTTATTGTTCAATTCATACTCTTGAATGCACCCAGATTTGACCTAGCTTCAGTGCTCATCCACTGCATTTTGTGCAGAGTGCTGTGTTGTGTATTGTCTCAACACTTGGTTGAAATTACGGTATACAACACAGACAGCACAAATCAACCTCATTTAATGGTAAAAATAAATAAAACTTGAGCATATACATGGCTAGATACACATAGGACACAACTGAGACTAAGGCTACTTCAAAAGTCTCTTGAACTATGTCTCCCATATTTTTAGTATTGTGTATTCAAAGTTCCCGGCTCCAGAAAGGCTATCTGCTGATCTTTTTCCACAGCCAGGAATCTGGAGTCAATTTGGGCTATGTCCTTGGCCTGTGATGACCTCTCAAACAGTGGTTGAGCTGCCTTCCAAAGGGCAATTGCCTTTGAGATATATCCTTGCCCCTTGGCCAGATCTCCAAGGCGTATCATACACTTTGCCCGGCTGCAATGTACATCCATGTGGGTGAATCCATACAGGGCTATCAGGTAGAGATTGCTTGCTGTTTCTTCATCCTTGTCTGCAGAGAACATATCCCCCAGAAAGATAAATGCCTTGTGAATTGCCAATTTATCCTTGGATTTGTAGGCATGCCCCAGGTATATTGCTGGCCACTGGTAGCACCATCCATCAACAGGCCAAGCCCTAATGTCTGCAAGTCTCTCCAAACAAAATGATTCAGCCTCATGGTCTGCTCCCCATACTGAATAGAGGCATTCCTGGAATTTGATTTTGGCCAGAGTAAAATTCTCTTCTCTGAACTCTATAGCTGCCTGAAGCACACTACAGAGCTTGATATTCTGCCCTAAATTACGATCCCTGAAGATCTTTCTTGCTTTGTCCACACCTGAGTTCACATCTTTTGTATCAGCACCAATCATGGTGTCAATCAGTGCAATGTTCAGAAGGGATACAAGTCGTGCTGCTGCTTCGCTCCGGCAACCGAAGGCGAACGGACAATGGTGGATACATTACATGTAAGAAATACAATGCTGGAACAAAAAACAATGTGAATTGAGGATTACCGGCACCCGAAATGTGAACCTTGGATGAATCTTTTCCAGGGAATTAGTTGCTAAAAGAAAATATGTAACCCACACGTATGTACTGGCAATTCACGTCAAGCGCCGGAAAATCCTCTTCCATGACGGGCAAAATCAGGCCGTGAATTGTGCGAACACCTAAGCAAGAAGGGTCTGGGAGCAAAGCAGAAAATGGAAATCCGTGAGTAGTCGAGTCGGTGAAAAGCAGCGTGAACATGAGCATTTCCAAGGAGTGGTAGTGATGGGATCGACCTAGAGAATTCTCGGCCAATACATTGTGCCTCCGAGGATGTTCAACACGAATAACCGACACCAGGAGAGGAGCGAGGCAAGATGAGCAATTTTTCAATCCATTTTACATGGCATCCAGTGAGATAGCATCGCCCCAAGAGCACCAAGATGTGCCGTAAATCCAGAAAGAAGGAATTCGTTTGTGCCTGTGGAGCGAATCGAATAAATTGTTGTCCAGGATGTTTGCGTGTAGATTGGGGATTACTGGGTGAGCAAAGATTTTGCATAATGTGGGAATTGCTTGAGCACAGAGCAAGCCGACAGTGGAAAGCTCATCCAGACGTTGCAAAGGAACAACACATGCGAAACTGTTGAACCCAAGAGGGCAAGAGAAAAGTAGTCAAATTGGGACCAAAGAATTGAGCCAGAACGTTGCAGGCCTGGGGCCGTCAAATCGAAAGGGGAGGGGGAAATGGCAGGGGGAGCGAGGATGCTGACCCTTTATTTACGCCATGGTGATTCGGCTGCAGTGAGAAGATTTTGCGGTGCAGTGGGGGAATAACCGCGGTGCAGCGAGAGATGTGCTGCGAATCTACTAAACAGTTGCTGCGATGAACTGCGACTCGCCAAAAGAGAACTGTGGGCTGGTCTGCTGAGTGAATTTGGACTGTGCATACTGCAGCACAGTTCGGGCAGTGAACAGTCGAAGAAATGGGGAAGTTGAACGGACCTAATGGGGTCCAGAAACACATTGGGGATGGAAATACAACGGTGACTTGGCCAGATGGAGCAACAAAGGTCAGTGGTAAAAGCACAGGAAATTGAGGACAGATGGAGCTAAGCAGAGACGAAGAGCAGAGGAAGAGAGAAAGAGCATGGATATATGGGGAAAGAGCACAGCTGAAGAGCCATTTCGTTAAAGAACAGTTAATTGCATAAGAGACAGCACTTTTCTCAGGAGAAGTAGCTTCAACCATTTGGCTGTATATGTTTCTGGCTTCTGAATATTCCGATTTTAGAAGATGGTTCTCTGCCTGTGCTGTTATCATTCCACTGTAGAGATCACCCCCTGACATTCCACAAATACTAAGAATCTCTTTGCCTCTGTGGAGCTGGTTCATGCTCTGTTCAAAGTCCCCAAGAGATGTAGAACACATAGCTCCAATCCGAAGGCCCCTTGACTCCTGAAACAAATTCCCTGACAATTTTGATAGTCTTTGTGCTTCAGTAGCATATTCTTGGGCAGTGTAGTAATTCCCAGTTCTGTGTTTGGGCAAAGCAATGCTCAGCAAAACACTACTGTACTGATCACTATCTCCACATAACTTGGACAATTCTAGTGCCTTCTGGAAAAACAGCAGAGCTTGAGGTGTGTCCAACCTGAAGTCCAATGAATAGCGTCCTGCAGCATTATAAAATTTGGCTGACATCAATGGCAGTTATATGAGATAAAAAGAAATGTCTCAAACAGTAAAGGGAACTCACATTCAAACAGAGGGTTGCTGATGTGTTTCAAAAGAGCAATTCCTTTGCACTGGTTGGGAGATTCAAGATTTTCAGCACAATTTATGGTGAAAAATGTTGTTTGTTTTTCAGACATTTTTCACTGAAAAAAGTGGTGAAAAATTCAAATCTTTTTCACCTCTTTTGAGCTTCCTTTTGAATTTTTCACCTCGAACTCACAAAATGGTGAAAATGTTTTGAGTTTTTCACTACCTTTTTCAGTGAAAAATGTCTGAAAAACAAACAACATTTTTCACCATAAATTGTGCTGAAAAACTTGAATTTCTCAAGCAGTGTTGGGTAGTAATTGTTCTGGATTGAGGCTGCGGCGATATTGGTACAAGAGCAAAACTTCAGTGATAAATTGGATCTCCAGCTGATATTCACACAGCTCAGCCAAGATAGGTTGGATATTGTCCATCAACACTGTAAGACTGCAGTCCCGTGAGCCTATAGAATAAGTTCAAGGACAATATGCAGTAGATAGTATCTGTAAGACTTGAAGCACTATTGTGTAAACCTTGTCGCAGAACTTCTTGCATATTTCCAAGATTTGAGGTGATTTGGCTGACCAAATACTGCCGCCACTCTCTGGGATATTTTTGGTATAGCTCCAAAAGTGCATGAAAGTGGTTGCGGAGACATTGTATGAGAGACTGCAATGGAGGTAAGAACTGTTGCATATATTCTCGTATTGGCACTAGTGATCGAAGGCGATTGTTACAATCTTGGTATGCCATTGAGGTGGCCAGTAGTGCAGTTTTGCAACTAAGAATGTTGGGAATTGGAAAAGTACTTTGAACTAGTTCAGAATCCGAGAGTCCATCCGGGAGAATTGAGAGGAGACTCAATAATTTCTGGCTATCAGGTGTAATTCGGGGACTAGAGAGAGAGAGCATGATTGATGCATTCATATTGGATTTTCGGTCATAGCCCACTGAAAGCAGAGCCGTCTTTTCTGTTTTCCACCGAGTCAAGACATTTGACAGACCCTCATAGTCCAAAAGATGTGCAATGAGATCTACTGCTAGAGGCATATTATCTGTGAATTGGAGAATTTGGTGTATATCCTCTGGTGCATAGACATTATCTGTAATTTCCAACAATGTTTTTTTTGCAGCTTCATCTGACAGTGGTTGCAGTGGTAATAGAAATGGACGAGTCCAGCGGATTTTGGCTGGTCGCTCAGTCCCTTGCATTGTAATCTGTTCAACATGAGTGACCCAAAATTTAAACTACTGATCACATACTATCAGTGCAAGATGTTCTACATCTGCAAGCAAGGAAAGCAATTCTTCAATCTCACCTCGAGACTGGATTAGTTCCCATGCAGTTTCCAGATTGTCCAAAATCAGAAGACAGGGTGGTTTTCTTGAAAAATACTGGACAACCGGTTTTGTGAGATCTTTACCAGAATTCAGTCCAACATGTAACCCAATTAGTGCAGCAAGCTCGATTCTGGAGGTTGCAGACTCTGCACTGACAAAGAATCTGTCTTCAAATTTTGCTGAAGTATCCAGATGATGCAGGGCTGCTCTAGCAAGGCTTGTCTTTCCCATTCCACCTCCTCCAAGGATAGCTATTCTGGGTGACTGCTGGATGAGCAATTTCATGATACTTTCCAACTCCGCTTCACGGCCATGGAAGATCTTGGGCTTTGAAGGCAACATTGAAAACAAATTTGAACTTGAACTTGAAGAATTATTGTAAGAAGGGACTCATCAACAAACCTGATCTTGTACCTATTTTTTGATTCATTTGCACCCAGATATATCTGACTCTTAATCAGAAACTTATACCAAATGCTAATCCTTCACACATACCGACACTCTTTCGGAGCTTGTACTGGCATCAGAAAGTGTTTGAATCTCTTCAAGGAGTCTTTCATGCATGATCTCAGCTGCTATCTTCATATCTCCAATATTATCACATATTACAGTGAAACGGCAGTAACATAAATGCACCGCATCTAGTGCTAATTTTGCGAATTCCTATGACCAGTATTTATACAACGGGAAGCAGCTAGCACTTCTGTTGTTACTAGCAAACTAGCTAGTACACAGACCACTTGTTAGGTGATACAAAGGAGAGTCAGAGCGAGCCCTAACTGCTGACTGTAGCTGCGAGACTGCACTAGTGTGACGCGCTAGCTGCTAGTTGAGTGTACAAACCACCAGGGGTTAAACCACAGCCTAAACATTCACTGAGACGAGACCTAGGAGACTCTAGTAGTTGAGAGATGATGTGCTAGGGAGCTAGCGATATTCTAGTGGACTGGAATCAACGATGGATGTATAGCTAGGAGACAGTGCTTTGAGCTAGTTCGCTCAGCACAGGTCTAGGCTGTACTATCTAATCTCTAGATAAAGGCCAAAGGCAGTGCCAGGCGGAGAGATCCAGGCTAGGACCAGCTAGGACCGTAAAGATACGATGCTATGGACACATGAGAGATGCAAAACGATAGCTAGGGCCTAATACAGGCAGCTAGCTCGAGTGGAATAGCAGGAAGGCTATTGGTGCGGAGCTACAGGCGATCATCGATGCTCTGACACATAGAGCTGACCTAGGCAACCAGTGGTAACACTGGGTCGTCTAACAGGCGATGGATCGACAGCTCTGACAAACAGGGATGACCTATGATGTTGGTTGCAACCCCAGGTTGTCTAGATGCGATGGATCGACGCTCTGACAAACAGGGATGACCTATGATGTTGGTTGCAACCCCAGGTTGTCTAGAATGCGATGGATCGCCACTCTGACACAGAGAGATGACCCAGAACACCAGCTGTAATGCTGGGTTGTCTAGATGCGATGGATCGGCATTCTGACACAGAAAGATGACCTAGAACACTAGCTGTAAACCCAGGTGACTAGGTGCGATCCTTGGCTATAGATGATGTGCCCAGGATCTGCAATATACCCACGAATAGGCTGCTAGCTCATCAGCGAGGCTGACCTAGCATGTCACAGGATGGCTCTAAAACGAAATGGCAGTCATCCTATTGGCTGTTCATCTTGAATCACCTCATATTGCTTATTATTGTATTATTCAGCTCGCTTTTCACATGTATTTGGAACCTAGTAGTATAAAGGGAGCACAGGAGCGACTAGCACCTTAGATTAGCACTCCCTGGTCGAGTATGAAGCTGGTGCAGGTGGTCTCTGATAGAGATTACACCCCAGTTTTGTGCGACACTAGTGGAGGTAGTCTCAGGTTGCTAGTGAAGTTTGTAATGTGCTTCACTGCATAGTAATCTTTATTGGAATTAGAAACTGTTGGCTCTGGAACATGGAGTGATTAAGTTGAGGATTTCGTGTTGTTGGTTCTAGCAGACCTCCACATATAAAATAAGGGTGTTCTCTTTGAGACCCAGCCTCAGTTGCGCTAGTGACTTTGCCTCACCCCAACAAGACGGAAGCTCTGTTGTAGTGTGTTGGATCGCTTGCTAGGTGATTGTGTGTTGACTTGAGCCCCACTAAGATAAAGATGAACTAGGGTGTTCTCTTTGAGACCCAGCTGCAGTTTGCGCTAGTGACTTTGCCTTCACCCCGACAAGACGGAAGCTCTGTCGTAGTGTGTTGGATCGCTTGCTAGGTGGATTGTGTGTTGACTCGAGCCCTATAAAGAAGAAGACGGACTAGGTGCCCCCACCTCTAGTTTGGCTATAACTTGTCAGTTACTTCGCCTTCACCCCGATATAGACTGGAAGCTCTGTCGTAGTGTGTTGGGTCGTTAGCTGGACGCTTGTAGTGAGCTAGTGCCGAATAAAAGCGGAAAGGTTCCTGTTCTTGGTTAAGGAATAGGTCAATGGTTTAAGGACTCTTCTGGGAAACCCCCAACTTGCCTTGCCGTTTGAGGATTGAAGTCCCTTGTTGTTAGCCTCAGTAGTCTTTGGGATTGCCCTTAGCGAGGATTTTCACAAATCTACATACTCTGCCCTGGTGTGCTCGACCTAGCGGTCCAGCCATCTTGTATCCACCCCATATAAACACACCCCCGGACCATCCCTAGGTTCCTAGCAGTGTTGTTGTTTGCGGTTGCATATTGCTAGTACGTCGTAGAGTGTGTTGTTGGAAGCCTATAAATCAAACTTGTGTTTGTTCAAACCTGCTGGTCGCATACTACGGCCCTGGACCCTGAACTCACAAAGAGAAGCACTTAGATCTTTGGAGGTAGATTGGTTGTGGTTGGTTGTTTTGGGTGTTTGTTCGCAATACCTATCAATTAGCTATTCCTAGTCATATAAGAAGTGCACCGTTTCAACGGGTCTAGTGGTGATCTATGAGCATTCAGTCAGTCCGTTGGAGAATAAAAAACACAAGACATACCAAGAAGACCTCCATTGCTTGGTCCAATCCTTTGCGGCGATCCTTGAGCAGGTTCTGCATCTCACTATTGTGGAATATATGCTTGAGCTTGTTCCCATCTTGTTGTGCTTCAACAAATACATATATCTTATGAAGAGTCCTACAGAGGATTTCTGTCAAAAGCTTGGTGTAAAATGGAAAGGACTTACTCTGTAAACTTTCCGATGTTATCCAGCATTGCAGGAGGCAGGGACCCAGCAGTTTCGGACCTTATGTAGAGGTTGATGATTGCATACAGGACCTGATGGATGTTCTCCATGAGCAGAGAACAGTCATTTTTATTCCGTTTCACATTCTGTGGTATCCAATTAGTTATTTAAATCCAGTTTCATAGTTTATTACCTGAACTGCATTGATCAAGGTCTGGATGATGTTGGAAATCGGTTGAATGAATGGAGGGTCAAATGCATTGTTGATCTCCTTGAGGAGTGTTATGGTAGGAATCAAATTTGCTGTGGTGTTACTAAGCCGGATTTCTGTTGCAGTGAGGGTGGCGGGGCATTTTTGGGATGGAGATCAAAGTTGGAGTGTGCGCTATATGTATTAGAGAGCTTGAGCCCAAGCGGCATGCTGCTTTTAGGTTGTGCAAAAAGCGGCATGCCACTTTTGACTTGCCGCTTCAACGGCCTCTGAATAGTCTGATGACTATTAAACAAGATATACGAAGTCAGAATTGGTACAACCACATTAGGGCCGGCAGAGATATAGCGCTGCTTGATTTTGTGTATAAGTCCAACTGATTAGATTGGGATGAAGACATGTTACTGAGTTAACCATCACTGTGGTTACTGGATCAACACTATAGAATAGCACCGCACTATATTTCTCTGGTCACTATACTGGTCCGCCAGTATAGCGCCACACTATATTGTCAATCTGCTTGATATTTACTATGAGTTCCACTGAGCTTGTGAAGTACGGGACTGATACAGAAGTTGAATAGGAATTGACTAAGACTGACTTGACCAGTCAGCAATGACTAAAGACTGACTTGCTCAATCAGAAAGATGGAAACCAAGACAACTAGGCATGCCTTATGGTGTGCTAGAGAAATAAATGTGGACTAGCCCCGGTAGCAGGTCATAATACCCATGGTTGAGAATGCCTTCTACGCCATTGGCCATTCACTACTTGGGCTCCCACCCTTTATTGTTCCTATTCATTCCGTCTATCTCCTTTACTTCTCTCTGAAATGTATAAAAGCCAGCTGTGTACTCTGTATTAGCCAGTAAACTATCCCCCAGATATACGGGCAATATAGTAGACTCTAGATTTGTGAAAGAAATCAGATAGACTTGCAGACACACAGAAAAGACTAAGAGATACGGGATGTCGAAAAGACTACCAATTGCATTGATATAAGAACCCCCGGTTCAACCTGTACCAACTCATCTCCTATAGCAGCGCTTTAGGCCTCCAGGACTAAGACTTGTTGTGCAAATAGAAGTGAAACTGCCACCTTCAGTGTAACTGTCCGCGCCCTAGCCCAGTGTCCACCTTCTGTGTAACTGCCCCCATTTCATTGATACCGCCGCCATTTGTGCAGTGTTGGTTGATATTGAAGTAGTGTCTGTCTGTTGATAGTCTGCCCTACCTTCTGCTTCTTGGCTAGTTGCCAGGAGTGTTAGGTTCTGCCACTCACAAAGAAACTAAGACTTGAACAGTCGAAGGTCTACTTGAGTCTTGATATTCTGTTGGCGTGAAGTCCCTGCTACCCCAGCATAACTGTGCTTAAACCACATAGTTGCTAGTGAAAAAAAGCCTTATTCCAACCTTGCACACCTTCTTGACAGGTGATACATACCCTACTTCCCCGAACACACACACACACGAGTATTAGGATTAGGATTAGTGATTTGTTTTGGTTTTGGTTGGTTTGAGTAGAGTGACTAGTTTGCTTCTCTCACTAGTCAATCCATTAGATTTCATGGCCGCACCTTAGTGCACTGTTTCAACGGGTAATATATTGAATTGTCATTTCCGAGCTGTAGTTGAGGATTCATATCGGTGTGGCTGGCATGTCAGAAGTGAGTTCTGTGTGGTTTGAGCGCTATTTGAGGGTAACACAGGATGCTGGTGCAGAACAGTGCCTGGGACTCACTTGATTTGTGCAGGTTGAGTTCTGGTAAGCGGAAAGGCATGCAAGGTCAGCTCGAACTGAAAAAGAATCCAGGACAAAGTAAGCTTACTTGGTTTACAGGTACGCAAAAGCATGCCCAGGCAGGAAACTGAGGTGATCTATCATTGCAATTCCTTTCGAGTCCACAAATTAAACTGGCTTGAAGCTGCTGTTTCGCACTCAAGTAAGGGGAATGATTTGCGTAAATTGAAATAAGGGAACTCACCCAGTCTGAGCATTGAGCCAGTCGTTGCACCGGTTCCTCATGCATATTGTTGAGCCAGGCAGTCTGTGAGACACAAGGCATACAGAAAGGACACATTTGAGGTGAGGGATGTGGAAGTAAAATAAAGAAGGGACTTGCCTCATATTACACCACCAACCCGGATGAACATTAAGCAGATGTCTTCAGGCATATATTAAATATTAAATTGATGATCGGCTATTACATCAGGTTGATGTTGAAGTCGAGTCTGAATGATGTTCGGTGAGGGCAGTCAGGGAGATGTCTATTCTCCTTTAGTCTGATATTGGCCTCAACACATTCTGATATCACACCTCAGACATTGATACAATGTTTAACAACTGAGGGCTCAAATAAAAAGAATTGACTTTTAATACAGATACAACATGGAGGGAGAGCCTACACAAGAATACAGTACATAAATACCTTTAAGAAACAGAAATTGAAGACCCACAATTCTTGGGAACTCAGATGATAACCAGATCAAGTTCTGTTTCATCATCTAAATCTTCTTGTTCAGATTTATTATTGAGCTGCTCTAAGCTTCCAGAAGGTGAATGAAGCTCTGCCATACAAGCCAGTTGATTTCGATGTCGCTCCAAAACATCTTGACCAATCCCTGGCCTAGCTGCTCATTGATACAATCAACTTGTTTTGCCTGTGATGCCCGCTCAAATAATGGCTGTGCTGCTTTCCAGAGCTCCACTGCCTTGAGCAAGTCACCATGTCCACTCGAAATGTTCCCAAGCTGGAGCATACATTCAGCTCTGTAACGATGAACATCCATGTAGGTGAATCCCTCCAAGGCAACAGTGAATAAACTAATAGCCGTGTCTTCATCTCCCTCACTAAGGAAGATGCTTCCCAGGAATTCCAAAGCCTGGTGGATTTCCAATTTTTGTTCCATTTTGAGGGAATGCACAAGGAACAAAGTTGTCCAAGATGATGCATGATGTGAAAAATCCCAACGACTGACATCACCGAGGATTGCTAGACATGAGATTGTGAGGGCAGCATCCTTTCCCAAAGACAAACTGAGGCATTTTTGTAACAACGCCTGAGCCGTGGAAAAATCCCTTTCCCTTAGCTGTAAATTTGCCTGCATAACATCAAACCATTGTTTTCTGGGATGTTTTATAGGCATTGAAGACCGATTTCACTGTATTGAGATTCATCTGCACTTCATCGGTTGGCACACCAATCACTGGTATCAATCCAAGTAATATTTAGTAAGGCCCAGGAATGGCGATGAGGATCCTGAGCTATGGAGGCTTTTTGAAAAATCTGATTATAAAGATTGCGTGCCTCAAGATATTCTGATTTTTCATTATGGATCTCTGCCTGAATTGTGATCAGAGTGTTGTCCAAAGCACCACCAGATATGCCACAAAGCGCTACCAGCTCCCTTGTCCTGTTACATTGACAGATGCTTTGTTTGAAGTTACCAAGTGCAAGCAAGCAATAGGCTTCGAGGTATGATGACCCTGCTTCTGTGTAAAAATTTGCACAAATCCTGGCTAGCCTCTGGGCCTCCTGGCAATGTGTTCGAGCTGCAGAATAATCTCCAGCATACCACTTGGACCATGCAAGGCGCGTCACCGCATTAGCCTGTCCCTTGATGTCGCCGTTTGAAAGTGCAAAAGAAAGAGCTGTTTGACCAATGTCTTCAGCCCTGGAAAAGTCTCGATTGTACGATGCATAAAAGTATCCTACAGATGTCATAGAATCGAGCTAGAAAATAGATTTGAGGGTCAATATAGTTTGATTTTAAAAAGCTTACATTTCGGTTCCGGGTCATCAAAGTGTTCAAAGTGGTCTAGAGCCTGGGCAACCAGTTCTTCTGCATTCGAAACTGGATAGGTATTTCCATGAACCAAATATCTCTGTAATAACCAAAACTTCTAATCGATGATCACATGGCTGCGAGAGGATTTCGAAAATCTGGTCCATCGGCAGACCTTTGCCCCATCCAGTAAGCCCGCTGAATCTGGATAGATAGATTGCACAGTAAATGCTATCCATTAGATTTGGATGTTGCTGCTGTAGTCCATTGAGGAGCACATTTTGTATGTTTGAGTAATTTGATGAGATTCGAGCAACAGTCTGTGAACCTAGTTGTTGCCCAAAGTGTTGAACACAAACCTCAAGCAGATCCTGGAAGTATTTCAGAAGTGGACGAATGATTTCGTTACCAGGGGGGTGAATTTTCTGCATGTATTCTCTAATAGGTACCAGTGCTTTCAGTCGTTTTTGCTCATCACTGTAGGCTAAACTGCTACCCATTAATGCTGTTTTGCAACCAAGGATATCATCCATTGGAAGTTTGCTTTGCATCAAATCAACATATGAAAGACCATCTGGGAGTATCGACAATAGGCTCAGAAGCTCCAGTGAACGAGGGTGAGCTTTAATACGGGGACTCGAGAGGGATATTGAGATGGACAAATCCATGTTTGATCCTCGGTCATATCCGTTTGATATCAGAGATGTTTTCTCTTCTTCCCAGCGGGATAATACCTTTGAGCAACCTTCAGTGTCAGCCAAGGGGGCAAGGAGGCTGATGGCAAGGGGCATGTTGTCTGTCAGGGATAGCACTTTGTCAACCTCTTCAAGAGCATGCCTGTCATCTGCAATATCAAGGAACATCTTTCGAGCAGCAACTTGTCCCAATGGTTTCAAAGGCGGCAAAAATCGCCTTGTCCACTGAACTCTGGAAGGTCTTTCTGCCCCCCGCATCGTGATCTGATATAGCATAAGTAAAGCATATGAAATTCGGAATTATCATTACCAGCAATGCCAGGTGAACCACATCTGTAAGCAGCGACAAAAACTCTTCAATCTCGGTGCGTGACTCGGTTGGCTCCCACAGAGTGTCCAGATTATCAAGAATTAAGAGACTAGGTGGGCCAGTGGAGAAATGCTGAACCAATGGTCGAGTAAGGTCCTGGCTGGGCTTCAATCCAAGATGGCCTCCAATCAGAGCAGCAAGTTCCAGTTTAGTTGTTGCAGAGTCGCAGGCAACAAAGTGGCGGTACTGCCCATACTTTCCAGTAATTTGGTCATGATGCAAGACAGCTCTTGCTAGGCTGGTCTTCCCCATTCCACCGGCACCTAAAATTACTATCCTGACAGTTTCCTGGCCGAAAAGATCGAGAATGTGTGCAAGTTCGGATTCCCGGCCATAGAATATTTTAGGCTCCGACGGGAGCAGGGATAATGAGTTGGAACTGTCAAATAATCACACGTGAGTATTTTATTATGGAGGGTTGTAGAAACTGTACCTGTTATGAGCTCCTGAATAAACCCCGGTTATCTGTCAAAAGGTCACTTCTTCATTCTGCTCAAAGTGTGAAAATTGCATACCGAGGACACTGCATCCGTATCAGCCAGAGTTTCAATCATGTCAAGGACCTCCTGGTGTCTTTTCTGGGTCTCCTCTCGCATATCCGCAATGTCTGTCATGATATTAACGGCATTAATCTAGGTATTACATCGTTCAACAACCTGTTGCACTGCAAATGAGATAGCTCACCTGGAAAAAATCAAGCCCCCGTTGCAATCCTACTCTACAGCTCTTGAGCAGAGTGCTCATTTCACCCTGGCGAAAGAACCTTTTGATTTTGTTACCACTCTGTTGGGCCTCGACAAAGGTGTGGATTTTGTGGAGAGTCCTAAATCGGAGTCGTCAATGCCAGGAAAAATTACAGGATTGGTGAAGTACTCTGTGAATATCCCGAGTTGATTCAACACGCTTGGCGGCAATTCTCCCCCAGCATCCGACTTGATGTGAACTGAGAATAATTGCATTGAGCAGTTCGTAGGTTTGCTCCATCAGTTGGGTACAATTATCCTTGTTTTGCTTCACAGTCTAGGGGAGATTCACCGCCTCAGTGTACATAGTCAATTATTTATTAGAAACTTACCTGAATAAATTTCAATAAGGACCGCGTTGTGTTGGAAATAGCCAGTAGGCCCGAGGTCTTAGGGCTGTCTGCGAGTATTTCCAAGGTAGTCACCCCTGCAGTCAAGCATTTTGTGATATTGTTCAAGCGGATTTCTGAGACAGTGGGCTGAAAGGGCATCTTCGGCTTTGTATCATCACGTTGAGAGATGGGGTTTTTATGCTCCACACCTGGGAGTTTCCACGCCCAAAGAGGACTCGTTCACTAGATCTACACCGGCCCGCCATCTAGGGTCAGATGATTCGGCTCTCTGCAGGTCCATTTTCCCACATCTATCATCCCATCTCTTTCTGTCGGGTCTTGTACACACGATGAAGCTATCCTCGTCACTGTGGAAGATGTTTCTCCCTCAATGCGGCAAATGGAGCAACCTATGTATCGGAATTGCCCGGAAAATCATCGGCAACGATACCTCGTGTATTAAGCAGATGCCCCGTATCACCATCACCCATCTCTTTCTCATCATTTCTCATCAACTCCAGCCCTCGCTCTGAGCCCACCCAATTTGCTCCATTTTTCTCACAGCTATTTTGAGACAACGAATTCAAACCCCATTTAGCTCTGGCCGACTGTAACTGCTGCTTAAAGCATGTCACGAATTGAGCCGGATCCGTGGCGCGAGTACCTGTGGTCAAAATAGCTGAACTCGGATCCGCGAGTCAAAACTCGTGAGTCGACGAGTTACTCGTGAGTTATGCAAAATTTGGAGTAAAACCGGGTTCCAAGAGTAAGGTGGTTTTTCGCATGGCCTCTGCTCCCGGCGAACCGCTGACCAGGTCTTGGCACCGCCAATCCGCCCTCTGCATACCGACGTCGGCACCGCCGCGCCGCCAACTTTCTTCGGGCTCTGCTCGCGATCGAGCCACGCTCACCGCCACCGGGATCTCGGCCCCGCGGTCCTTGTTTCACTGCTATTCACCCTCTTTAAGTATAAAATTATGCGTGTCTGTCCGAAGCCTTTTTAAACTCCACCATCAGCTCTATCGTTCTCTCTGTTCAGTGTTCCCACTCATGCCGTGCCTGCCGCGGCCGCGTAACCCCACCTCACTTGACATGTACAGCCTCGGCACGTCCAGAAAATGGGCCGTCGTGAACGCTCAATCATGTGTTGAATTTATTTTCATTAGAATTTGCGGGCTCTATTCAGTTCTTAAAACAGATGCAGTCCACATGAAAGGAAGGGGATGCGAGGCCGCAAAGCGGCCGAGCAGCCGCTTGTGTTGTAGCAGAGTGTGAGACAAGGACGGAACCACTCGGGAAGTGGTCAGAAAGACTGAGGCAAATAGGTGACGTATTGGATCAATAGGGCGTTTCACGCATTCCGATTTCAGCCCCAACTTGACCCCGATTTCGACCCCAACTTGGCCCCAACTTTGACTAATTTGGGGTCAAAGTCGGGACTCAAGTTGGGGACTGATGTGTGAATCCCCATCAGCCCGAGATCAACTTGAGTTGGCATCAAGTTGGGATTCTCGCGTGCGTTAAGCGAAGTTGGGGCACGACATCGGGTGCCAAGTTGGGGTCAAGTTGGATGTCAGATCGTGGGGTTAAGCGCAATTTGACATCCAACTTCGAAATCGGCCTAATTTCAGGTTCCAACTTCGTCTCGAGTTGGGGTCCAAGTTGGGGCTCAAATCGGGCCTCAAGTTGGGATGTGTGAAACACCCTAATGATCCGTCACTGACATTCCTTTTGGGACCACCTCCTCCTGCACACGACGCTCATGTCATGATCGTTGTTTCTTCCACGCCTTGTGGTTCTTCTGCCTTGTTGCGGGGCAATGTTGACGCCTGAAACCTCGTAGGACTCAGAGGTGGTCAAAAAAATTCAACATTCATAAGGAACTCACCACTGTATAGCGCCCCGCTCGCCGGACCTCTAAAATTGAATCAGCATCCTGTGGTACGCGCCGCGCGCGGAGTTGCGCATCAGCGGGCCGCGTGAGCGACTGACGTGAGATGATGAAAAATTGGATTGAAAGTTTCAGGACGCGCCTAGGGCGAAGCAAATCCGAGCAGCGGGTTAGAGGAGGTGAGGGATGAAATTAGAATCTCACACGCGGTAGCGGCACTGAGTGGGGAGAGAATATTGTAAAAATGCTGATTAACCAAGTTAAAACGAACCGAAGTCAAATGGAAGCATATTCGGAGTGGCGTTGATACCAACATCGGTGGCTGTAGTGTAGTTAAAAGGTCGAAAATCAAAGGAAACACTGTCACACGGAATACAGTTGCGCACCGCAATGGAGGGACATTACAACTGACACAAATTATTCAGGCCCAGAATCGCTGAACCCACGAGTCACACTCACTGGGCCGTCCGGACGAGAACCTTCCCATCTTAGATGACGTTCTGACCGATTCTCTGGCGCCATGGTTTAGCTGAGCAAGACAAAGTCAGGGCGGGCGGCTTACCAAGTGCGGGAATGCGGCTCCAACCCGGCCGCCACGCATGCACACATTGGATTGCAAAGGGCCTAACACAGAAATCCGACCCAGAAGGTTAGTTTGCGTCCTAAAGCAGTGCAAGAGCCGCTCGCGGCTCCAGACGACAGGGAACAATGTCCCCGCTATATGCAACTTCGAATTTCGGGCCCCGGTCCTTACCCATCTCGAAGTTCATTGTGCAAGAATCTGAACGCGCAGCTCCCAGCGCGCGCTGTCGCGCACACCTCCCGTTACAAGGTTCGATGCCCAAGCAACCACACCCTCTCAACCCTTTTTAACCCTGCGTACTGACTTCTGAATGGAAGCGGATTGCTGCCGGAATGCGAACATCGCGGGCATACAGCAACGAGTGCCTGCTGTGTGGCCCAAGCAAGTAATAGTCTTTCGGAAGACATACTATATACTCGTATCTCGTTATATGGAAGAGCAAGCAACGTCTTGAATGAAATAGCATCGTGATTTGAGCTTGCAGAATGGATCAAACTTCAAGTCGCGCGCCACGAGAGCCTAAGTCCGGATCAAGTCAAGTTTCAAGCTGGAATGAAAGCGAACCAGACCCGAAATGAAAGGAGCGTCTTCTGGAGTCTGAGAAATACCTTTATCCGTACCAGCGTCGTCACTGGTTCCCTTATACTTGCCACTGGCTACGCTTTTCAGGACTGTTGAACGCTGAACTACGACTTGACCACTGTTCACTCCAAGCAAGCAATTTTCTGGCAGCTGCTGGGCTCAGTGAATTAACAAAACTGGGAATGTCGCCACGCAGTCTGGTCACATTCCGCTGTGTTGGAACGTTGTCCAATGCGCTCGGAGTTATGTTACGTAACAACATGCGAGCGCCCACACGGACCGGACAAAACAACGTCGAGAGCAGAGCCGATATTCGCCAGATGAGTACTCATAATGATATTGTAAGACTGGAGTAAATATGTCATGTACATGCATGGTATTTCGCCGGCTCTTCACCCTCACGCACCCAACAGCCGAGCAAACAACCCTTTGCTCTTCTCCTTCCCAGCATCCCTCGGCTCGACGTCATACTGGATTTTGATACTCCCATTCGACGACTCGAGCTCGATCTCGTCACCTCTCCATCCCGAGCCTTCTTCCCCCTCCGAGTTCAGCGTATCCGACTTTACTCCAGTAGAATTCGTATCCGTCGGCCAATCCGCAAAATCGCCCACGAAACACCGCCTTGTCTTGTCCGCCTCGCTAAACGTCGTTAACTCCGCCTTGAGCGCGTCCGAAAAGCGCACGGAGCCGTTACGCGTGCGGATGGTGAGCGGACCGCGGAAGGAGCGGGGAATGTGCAACGTGATGGGGCCGTTGGAGGAATGCGCGCGGAAGTGGATCGGGGTGCGGAAGGGGGCGGGCCCAGCGTGCTGGTAGCACGAACAAACGATAGATTGGTTAGCGTGGGTTCACAAGTAGCATTGGAAGCAAAGGAAGACAGAGAGGGGAGCAGAAGGAAGGGAAAACTCACCAGCCGCGCGACGGTCGATCCGTTTGACGACTTCAGGGACAGGTTCACTCTTTTCTGCAAGTTCTGCCTGCGACCTCCTTCCGCATCGCCGCCCACGACGAACAGATCCACGTCCATCGAGCCGTTGCTCGTGTGCAGGAATACGTTCCGCCGCGTCGCCTCGGTTTCGTCTGCGGCGAGGGGCGGGAGCATGGGCGCTGGGATTTTGAGGCGTGGGTCGATCACGTAGGTGCCCTTAATAGAGCCGTTGCCGCGGCTCAGAGAGAGAAAATTCGTGGGCTTGACGGAGGGTGGGGGTACGGGGGTGGGTGGCAATGAAGATGAAGATGGAGATGGCGGCGGGGCATCGAGACTCGGAGGTCGTTTGGCAGACGCTTTAGAGTCGGCGGCGCCGGAGTTGGGATTGGAGTATGCGGGGGGTGGGTCGTCCTGGGTTTTTTTTAGTGTCTGTGGCGATTCCGGAGCAGAAGGAGGGTAGCTTACTGAAACAGTCTCAGCCCGATTGACGACGATGTCGGATTGCTCTGCGACCTCCTTCGACTTGTCTGAGTCCGGGATGATAATCATGGTTGTAGAGGGCGATGGGGAGATGAGAGGGAAAGCGGGTGTAGACGGAGGCTGCGGCTTATATGCTAGCGCCACGCGGATGTGCGCAGTGCGAAGTCAACTGCGGATTTTGTAATCGGGCACGACTCGCAGTGTTCGGCGCTTCCAGGTCCCTAGACTAGCAAGCAAGCTCCGAGACAGCTAGATAGACGGAAGACTAGTACTGGAGCCAGAGCTGTGGGATACAGCCCTGCTCTGAAGGATGAAGGTGTTGGCGGGAGCAGAGAACTGCGCATATCACTGCCACATTGATTGCCCTTTGCGGACAGGGGTAACCTCTTGATTGGACTTTGCTTTGATGTTTGTTTGGAAAGCAGATGTCGGGCCCTGACTTTATTGACGATTTTTCAGGGCTTGTTTCAATTAGATCATCAATGGACATATTATAATTATAATTACAGTCCGCCCCGCGTAAAAAAACCACCGCGGAATCTCAACTGGGGCATTCCCCTTGCTTCACACTACTTGTCGCAGTTCACCACTGGGACTGTTTTGGGACAAGCTAGCAAGGACAAGTCGTTCGGGATAATTTTTCCGTCGTTGTCCTACGGACCGTGAGCACGAACTGTTGGCAAATCCAGAGCGCAACTCACATTGTACGTGCAAAACGTCTGCGGTTTCGAATTATTTCGCCCCGCTCCTTGGTATCTAGAGTAGAGCGTAAACCACATGTCCCAAATATGTACAGCATGGATTGGAGAGACAGATGCGAATGCGTACCCGCAGAACATCACATTATCCGCCACGTCGCGGTTGAACACCAGGGACCACGCGACTTCGGCAGGCCCGGGAAGGAGCGTCTTCGGGCAGACGGCAGCGCAGGCTGCGGCAGTTGAGCTAATGGCGGCTAGCACGACAACGGGGGGGGAGATGGAGAGATTGAAGCGCATGTTTCGATTTTGCCGTTTTGACGTTTGAGTCGGGTTGGGTGATTGGTGAACGTTACATCCTGCTTTATAGCGTGCAAGTCTACGCTTATGTTCATCTCCGGGACATCGAGATCACGGAGACGGGGTGACAGCTTGCGGGGTGAAATGGAAACCGTAGAACACCAGTTAGGGCTCGATGTGGCAAGATTTTTATCACTTCAGAGGCTTTTCATTTCAACGAGAACGTGCACCGTCAGCGTGATTCATACCCAAGGCTTGGCAATTGAAGGTATTGAGTTTCTGAACATAGAAAGCGAGCCGTTTTTTTAAATCGTTGACTAGTCAATCAGGCCTGTGGTGCATCAGGTTCTTCGCCCTGACTTGAACTTCAACTAGCTTGCCCGCAAGATAAAAATGGTCAAATTAAAATCTTGAAGGCTCTCCAAATTTGCCAAGGACCACAACTACTCGATGATTGCTATCACTCACTTGCCAGCGGGTATTGTATATGCAAGACCAGATGGTCTTGCATCTTGTTGAAAACTTGAACTTCCGATATGTCAAGCCGATTCGGAAGCCGAACCTACGGTACGACCAGCCGAAAGCTTCGTCGTCCATGATTTCCTAGCAGGGGTGGAATTAAAATTGCTGAATTTATTCCTGACCTTTATTTAGCCGTCCATGATGCAAGCAAGCGTAAGTCGCATCTGACTCGAGGGCCCGGGAACTGGGGCGTAATCAACGGAGCTGCAAATACGTGAACGGCGCCGTAAATCGCGAAGCCGTGACCCAGATCTTTGATAAACCTTTGTACGGGGTCGGACATCTGGGGGAAAACCTAAAGAACTGATGCGTGCTTCTGTCAGACCGATTCGACGAGTAGAAGAAACAATTGGTTTAACATTGGTTCAACATTGCTAGAAGGTCCTCTCAACCTTTGCCATGACCTCCTTCCAGCCCTTGGGAACCATCGCTAGGGCCCCAGTCCGCCTCGTCTCCGTGATCCTCACCACGGGGTACTCCAACCCCGCCGCTTTTCCCTCAAAAATATCACGTTCCCGAGTCCAACTAAACAGCGCCCCATCTGTCGTCTCCTCGAACGGATTGATCTCGATTAGAGTGGCACGCCAAGCTCCACCCGCTGCAGGCGGCGGCGGGATGACCCCGAAATCCAGGACGCAGCTGCTGAATCCCGTCTTCGCGAGGATCGGCCACAAATCATTGTACAGATCTCGGATAGCGGCGATAGCGAGCTGCAACTGGGCAGCGTCGTTCAGGCGGGGAGAATAAAGCTGGTAGGCATATTGCGAAATAGCGGTCAGTCGTCCGTTCGACACGAATGTTCGGAATTCCTGTAGTTAGAATTGATATTGCTACAATTGATTGAAGAAACCAGGCGCCTACCATGTCTATCGGAACCGGCTCCCATTTGCGCAGAATTACGTTCTGCCGCCATGTCTCCGGATGCCTCATCGCCAGAGTCATATCCTGAAAAAAGGCCCATAAATGCTCCGCCACTAGAATCATGTTCAAAAAATGAAAATAGTACCTGCCAAACCCGCTCGCTCAACACAAGCGCCCGAACAACAGACGCAGCGTCCCTAAATCGCAGCGCAGCACCTTCCGACTCACACAATATCCACAGCTTCTGCTCGTCGTCCAGTTCGCGCAGTTTCCCGTGCTCATCCCGCACAGCCCGTGCGTAGTATGACTCGAATACCCCCGACCGCGCCGCAGCATCTTTGGGTGACCGCGAGCTGAGCTTCATGAAACATCCTGTCGCACCATCTCCCGGTGCCAGCTCGTCAATCGCCGCCTGAACCCGCGCGCCGAGCTCTTCGAGCAACTGCGCCTCTTCAGGCACAAGCGGTCCCGAGATGCTAGTCCGCCCCTCTGCTGAAGCTGAGGCTGAGACCGCCACGTACTCCGCAGCAGCAGCACTGACAATATTCTCCCTGTCGTGTTCTAGCTTCTCGTATGCCCGTAGAAGGAGTCTCCCTTGCGCCAGCGTCAGGGGCACCTGAATCGTCTTCGGCGTGAACTCGGCGAGGGCGGAGCCCCAGTTCTCGATGTTGGCTTGGAGGACGATCGCGTCGTATTCGTCTGTGAGTTTCACATTATCTGCATGCGAAGTCAGTCAGTTCGGGGACGATGATGGTCACGAAATGGATACATAAATCCGTAGGGCTTACCGACAAGGCTAGGAGCGCTTGAATCGTGCTGAATACCGACTTTGCGCAATTGGCGGCCGGCTCGTATACCGTCGAGTAATGACATGAGCGAAGGTTGTCGCGGTAGGTGGTAGAGATCAAGGACAACCGTGACGGCACTGCAGGGTGGCAGGCCGCGGTGATCCGATGTTCAAACTTACCACCAACCCATCTCCGTTGAATGAGTATACAACAAACGCTAGGTATGAATTCAACTCAATGCTACAATACAACTATGCTACTGAACTATAGGACAATTATTCACTAAACTAAGCTATTTAATAATACCCAACTAATGCCCAAATTCCTTTCGAGAAAACATCCGAGTCCAATGCACTATGCGAACCGCAACAAAGGGAGATGTACAACATTCTGTGGGCCCAAGAACACCCGCGTCGACGCGGCCGGGCGAGATGTCGTCTGAGGTACGTCGTAGCCGGTGTTCGGACTCCTGATGGTAGGGAGGTTTGGGTTTTGATTTTGCTTCGCATTCACATTCGTGTTCATGGTCGAATTCGTGTTCGTAGTCGATTTCGTGTTCGTCGTCGTGTTCATGTTTTCGTTCGCATTCGTGACAAGTCGTTCCCGGCGCATCGGGGGTATGAGGATATTATCGATGCCGTTGTTATTGTAGGGCTGGCGCGGGACGACAGGCGCGGTGCTCGCGCGCGCGTGCGAGGGAGGGAAGGTAGGCTGGGGCGGTAGATCGCCATTGTTCGTCATATTTTTGATAATGTCAATCGAAGCCGCAGGAAGGTGCGTCGCGGCGAAGCTGGTGGACCGTGAAGAAGGAGTGGTGTCGACAGAAATAAGAGGCCGCGTGTTGGAATTGGAAGGCGGTTTGAAGGAGAGAGGAGCCATGAGACGTGTGTGGGATTGTACGGGGTTGAGATGCGGATGGAAGTGGGGGTGGGAAGAAGGGGTATGGCGTGGCTGCGCTGTAACAGGAGGCGAAGAAAACTGCGGCAGGGCTGCGTGGGGAGTAGCAGCCAACCTCGGGTTCATATTGCCGTTGACGAGCGCCGCCGCGATAGGCCTGGCGTTCAAGTTCAGCATAGAATTCCCACCCCGCACCGGCATCGTGAAATTCTCCGAAGGCACTCGCGAGAACCCGCCCTGCCCGATGTTGATATTCGGCTTGAGACTCTGCACAGGCGGCCTCCGGTTCACATTCGCATTGGTGTTGAAGTGATTGGGGAAGCCGGCCAAGGGAGGGGGTGGATATCCAGGTGCCAATGGCGAACCGCGCTGCTGCTGCATCGCCGCGAGCGAACCGAACAGCGCTGCGACGTTGGGGTGTATACTCATGGGCGACGGGGGCGGAAGCGGGGCTTGGCACGTATACGGGGCGTACAGCGGGTCGTGCGGGAAAGGCGCCGGTCGGAAATTCTGGGCCATGTTGCCCGCCAGAAGGTTATGGATGTTCGCCGCTAGCGGATGCGGGAGTGCGTCTGGGATGGATTGGTTGACCTGCGGGGGAAGGGGGATACGCGGACCGACGCCGGGGTTGCCTGTCAAGAGCTTATGGACAGTAGCAGCGAGGGGATCGGGAAACCGGGGCTCGGCACGTTGATTTGGAAGAGAGATCGGAGGCGACGTTTTACCAGCGCTGCCTTTGGAGGTGAGGTCTTTTGCACGATAATTCAGGAGCGTCGCTTGCGCGATGGTCAAGCGACCGGGTTCGTCCTCCCGAGAGGTAGCTTCGGAGCGCTGGAGAATGATGTTAGGGTAAGAACCAAGATCAGACGGTTGTACACACTCTCAACTCCCTCTGATCGAGGGTGTCCGCAATCCGCAGATAGACCTTATTTTCGTCACCGTCCCATCCGCGTACAGTTTTCCCATTGAGATGCAGAATGACGTCTTCGGCCGCTGCGCGTGTTGCCATTCTTGAACGAATGCTCAACAGAGGTTCGAAAAATGTGAAAGGAGAGCACGGACCTCATGAACGCAATCATCGTCTGCGACCCCGGCAATTTGCTGCGAAGGAAGCGCGTACTCTGGATCACATACGGATACACGAGCTCCATCAAGGTCTGTTTTTTTATTATTAATTTTAGGGTCTCCAACATCACCGTAAACACTGCTTACATTTTTGTCCGCACTCAAGGGAAGTCTAGATCGTTGTCAGGACGCGACGGAGATGAAGGTAGTGTACATACCCCTCAATATACACGTTCGCGCTGTTTTTGTCCTCCAGCTGCGCCATCTTGGCCTTGAAGTTGAGATCGGGGCTGCGCGGGAGCGGGCTATCCTGTTCTGAGCCGAGAGAGGACGATGACGACCGTGCAGGAAAGGAGGGGGAGTTCGGGCAAACGATACGCGGCGGTTTATTGACCTGCCCATTAGAATTAATCAACCAGTTCTGAATTCGTAAGGGACAACTCGGCCCACCTTGGAGAATGACGGATGCAAGTCGCTGCGCTTCAGCGTCACAATGCACTTCTCCGCCGCCGCAATGGTTTTGAATCTACGAGACATGTTGGATTGGATCCGGAGAAGAATATCGGCACGCACAGTACGAATCCATAGCCCGAGGAACTATTCGGACCGTTCCGCGTGAAGCAGCGAACGCTTACAATTTCGCCAAAGGGAGCCGCTATGGCATGGAGCTGATCGTCGCGGAAACCTGCGGGCAATCCGTTGATGTACACGTTTGTCGTTTTTCCCGATTCTTTCGCGTCTGATACCAGCTGAGGCTCGCGGAGAGGCTGAGACCCATGGCGATTTGACGAAAACTCGGGGCTGTTTGGCGGTTTGGACGCAATAGCAGATAGCGAGGAAGCCGACAAAGCGAGGGGCTCGGAAGAAGTGACAATTCCGGACAGATGGTCCAGATCCCCTGAAAATCGAGACTAAATGAGTTTTGGAACGAGAAACCTCTGGGACACCACGAACCTGAAGAAAACGAGATGAGATCCCCGCCCGGAAGCTCTGTTGATAGTTCTGAGGTTTCGCATGGAATGGGACTGTTGAGCGCCGAGTGGTATTGCGTCGTGGTGGAAGCGAGGGATTCCGATGCTGGGATTCCAAGGAACTCGGCGGGATCGTCATCCTCGATGAGCAGAGGGTTCATCGTATTTCCCTGAAGATTGGAAAAGCTCGCCGGGGTCGATACGGACATGGAGGGATCGCAAAATGGGTTTGGGCGAGATAGAGCCCAAAATTGGTGGTACAGTGATGGTAAGGAACAGGAAGGAAAGGCTTGAAAAACAGGAGAAAATGAGAAGAGACAAAAGTGTCGCGATCACGTGCATCGATGATCGACCGTGACTGGACGCGACCGGTCAAGTGGCGTAAAAGCGGATAAAATCAGAATGATATGGGAAAGGGTATATATCAAAAAACTAAAACGAAAACGACACCTACGGGAGAGTCGGTTATACTGAAAATACCCAAGATCCCATTTGGATCAACATACCAACGGGATTTTCTTTTCACATTGCAAGTTGTTCATGTATTTCTGTAGTTCGATTGCAATGGTTGAGTATTGAAAAATCCAACCCTCCCATCCTTCACTCGAAAGTTATATTTTCGTACAAAATACAGATTTAGATGGCACCGAAGGACAGTATGTAAACAATCGGGACAGATTCCAGCTGGTCTAAATCAAATTACTGGCTGGCTGGGCTCGTTGGCGCTCCCGTGCGAGCTCCAACGCCGCACGCTTTTTGTCAAACATCGCCTCCCGCACCGCTGTCCTCTCCTGGTTCCACACAGGTAATACCGAACCCAATTCTGGTCGCACTTGCACCACCTCCGCACGCAGCCCACCGGCGTATTCTTCCTCGAAAGGGCCCAGCACACCGTATGCCACGAGGGACGAAGCCTCCGTCGTTCCTCGCTCGCTATCTCCCGACGTAGAGTCAGTAGATGCTGCTTCCATCTCGATTCGTCCCGCCACAACCGCCGCGAGCCTCTCCGTTTCAAATGCAAGCAGCCCGTCCAGCGTGGTGGGGTACGCAATGGCGCCGGTCCACGCAAGTGCGAGCCACGTGCTGGAGATATCTGCGATAGTGAACGGCGTATAGCTCGCCACGGCGGTGCCGACAAACGCAAGCGTGGGATTGCGTGCGTACAACACATAGCGGTGTAGATCGGGAACTCGGGGAGGGCAAGTATTCGCCGTCACGAAAGGGATAAGTGCTTGGGTGTTGGCGTCAAGCACCCGCACAAAATCGGGGAACGGGTGATACCCGGTGCCGAAGAACACGCCATCGAGGTCAGAAATGGCGGTTCCGTCGGTGAGGTGGGCATCGACCACGCTGCCCTCCTGCACAACGTACTCCTTGACCGGCGCAACCCGTGCGATTCGTGAGTCCGGAAGGCTGGGAAACCCAGGAAAGTTCGGACGACGGATACTTTGAAATACAGCCCCGGCAACAGGCGCGAGCTGTGCGGAAATATCGTTCCCTGAATTTGCGTTTCCGATGACAAGAATGCGCTTCGACAGGTATGCTTTCAGTAGACGAACCAACAGCGGGAGCGCAACATAACGTACTTTGCCTTCGTAGCCATCTGGTCCGCGCCAACTCTGTGCGTGCTGAGCTAGGCCTAGCTCACGGAGCTGCGCAATGCCTGGTGTCTCAGGAAAGACGAGGTGATCGTAAAACGCTGTTGCAACGACCACTGCATCCCAAGTCTCCTTGACTTCTTCCGCTTTTTCATCACCAGCCCATCGCCGCATCCGCACGTGCCACCCTGCCTGCTCTTCTAGTTCCTCCGCAGCGCAGACTTCCGTGCTCAGACGGATCAGGCCTTGGGACAACAAAGGTGCGGCAAACGCCCGGAGATATGTGTGGGTCTCGGAGAGGGATGGAAAAGGTTGACCAGCCGCAGTTGACGAAGGCTCCGGAAAAGGTGGAAAGGCGGAAAAGGATAGAAACTCGGGGAGGACATTGCCAATGAGGCCAGGATAGGCAGGAGAAGGCCAGCGGGGAGCAGCTGATATAGGTCTCTCGTTTGGGGCGTTGGGATCGTCATCCAAATACCTTCGTGATATTGATGTATGTCAACTTGATGAAAGGGAAATAGAGAAACCCACCAGACACCACCAACATCGTCCCGCCGTTCAACCAGCTGCACGTCGTCAAACTCTCCGCGGTCCAGTAGATTCCGCAGCGTCACGAGACCGGAAGCTCCACCGCCAATTATGAGAATTCGTTTGGGGCGCACATTAGGAATATTTGCTGTGTCTGGCATCTTCAAATCCAGTCAGGCGTCGGCGCTTGATTCTAGACTGCGTAGCGGTGCCTTAAGTATAATATCCCCGCTAGATCTAGTCGAAATCGTGGTCAGGTTTCGGAAGGAATACGCAAAGATGAGCAGGCAATTTCAGATGGTTTTCCGTATGTTGTAGTTTGAGACAAGAAGCATCCGCGTGTCATAATCACTGACAGGATGCCTGCAATGACATCAACGTGATGACGGCAGAGGCTTGACTTTCGGCAGAGGGTTCCCTCTTACTATTCTTGAGATCTCCAATAACCGGAAGGTTTTAGATTTCGCTGAGAGGACTCCGTTCTCTACGAAGCGTCCCCCATCCGCAAACCAAATCGCCAGAATTCAGCAGAGCCAGCTGAGCTTTAGCAATCATTTGGCTGAAATTCTGTGGTTCAAATCGTTGACGATGGTTTCTAATCTGGCGCTTCCGTACGTACAGTGAGGATTCGCTTTAGCAGCCACTTTAGTTCCGACAAGGAATGCTTGCCTCATTACTTACGTTGCAGATACTAATACGTGGCCGAAATCGTAACTCGGCTCATATAAAAGGAAGCCCGCCTTCATTCTCCCTCTCACTTTCGCCCCCAATGCCACGATTTTACAGGTGCCCATTGAATTTCTTATTTCTTATCGCAAGCTCACAGCGCTCATTTTGTGAAGGGAGCCTGACTTCGAAACACTTCAGCTCCATGCTGGGCAGCAGTCAGACCCAGTCACGAACTCCCGCGCGGTCCCTGTGTACCAGACTACGAGCTACACATTTGACAACATGGAGGTAAGGTCCATCCTTGGAAATGATTACTGGAACTCTCAACTTGAACAGCATGGTGCCAATCTCGCCAATCTAACGTGAGATTCTCAACGAGGATATTGGCGCGGCTCAATTGCATTCTAGAAAGCCGGGATACCTCTACTCCCGTGTGGGAAACCCCACAGTCGTATGTTAAATCCACCAACGAGTCGGCAAATTTTATTTCGGTGATAGGACGTCTTTGAGAAGCGCATGGCAGCGCTGGAAGGAGGAGTGGCTGCGGTCGCCGCGTCTTCTGGTATGGGAGCAATAACTCTCACCATTTCTGCGCTGGCCTCCGCGGGAGACAACATCATTGCTCCGTAAGTTGTGCGCACCCGATTCCTCTCTCCGGTTACAATCCATCGATGCAGGTCCCGTTTGTACGGAGGGGTAATTTTCACTCTAGCCCGGTCCTGTCCTCGCTCACAATGCCTATTATTTCTCAGACATATCAGCAGTTCAAAGGTCTGCACCTCATCGATATCGTTATCATTACTCATTTTTGAACCTAGAGACATTCAAGCGATACGGCATCGAGATAATTTTCGTGGACACCCTCAACCCCGACCACTTTGAGCCCGCAATCAACGAGAAAACGAAAGCAATATACGTGGAGACAATTGCTAACTCAGACAACACGCTGGCAGACATTCGTGCGATGGCAGACGTGTGTAGCTGCCTTGTGATATCTCTACCAAGCTCACCTGTCTGTGTAGATGGCCCACAGGCACCAAATCTGTCTCGTTGTTGACTCCACCTTCGCGATGGGAGGTGTGATGGATTCTTACTTTCAAACACGCTTCTCACAAGTCGCCAGGGTACATAGTGAGACCGATCTCACTCGGGGCGGACATTGTTGGTGCGTCGTTACCTTGGGAATTTCAACTGTGCGCGTTGAAAATAAAATAAAGTCCACAGCGCGACGAAATGGATCGGCGGTCATGGCACAATCGTCGCGGGAGTTATCATCGACTCGGGCAACTTCGACTGGAGGAAGTCAGACAAATATCCCGCGATTAATGGACCGGCTTCCGCATACAACAATATCAATCTCGCCGAGGTGTTTTACCCCAGCGGGTTCGCCGTCCATGTGCGGGTCAACGTAGGTTTCTAGCAGTTCTTAAATCGCAGAGTTAACCCACCGCTTTCCGTATACTGTAGCTGCTGCGTGACTTGGGTCCGTGCCTCAGCCCGATGAACGCATTTCTCGCGCTTCAAGGAATCGAGACTCTCAGTCTGCGTGCACAGCGGCACTGCGACAACGCTCTGGCCGTTGCCAAGTAAGAATTATTATTTCAGAAAGCTGCCAGTATTGCATACTCAATTCTTGCTATAGGTATCTCGACGCGCACCCACACGTTATCCAGGTTAATTACCTCGGGCTGCCATCCCATCCGTCTCACCAGCAGGCGCTGAAGATATTGCGCCCGAATGCGTTCGGAGGGATTCTGATGTTCCGACTCGAAGGTGGGTTCCCGATGGTAACCAAGGTCATCGAGAATCTGCGACTTGCATCCCATCTCGCCAATGTCGGTGAGTGACTTTAACAACCGTTCAATTCCGGGTATATGTCAATGGTTTCACCCCCACCCCGTGTTAGGTGACGCGAAGACGCTGGTCATCGCACCGTTTGGGACTATCCAAGGCCAACTTACTGAGGAGGAGAGGGCATCTGGCGGGGTGTCTGACGACATGATCAGGGTAAGGCGCAAATTGTGGGTCGGCGAAATACATGTTCATGCCCCTTCATAGCTCTCCGTTGGAATTGAAAGTGCGGACGACATCATTGCTGATTTGGCGGGTGCACTGGAGATCGCGTATACTCCAAGAGGGTACTCTTCGTTGTGATCTCGATCGAAAGATTCGTTTGGAGCGGACATGACTGTTTGACTACATATCAGATAGAAAGTTTTGTGACCCTTCGACCAGAATATTGAACACAATTCCTACTGACTTTGATCTTTCAACTCAGCTCCCCGGCCGCATATGTACTTGAGATCCTCGTGTGGAATATTGATCCCGAAGAACTCTTTCAACGCGTCCGCCCGTTCTGATTCGGTTTTCATGATTCGCAACACCTCCGTCCGAGTCCCAACGTGGCGTCGCACCGCGTCCCCCGCCATCGCCAACCGCCCCAAATACCGATTTAGAAGGGTGAGGGTGGCCAGGTCGACAGCGCTATCAACCTCGCGAACTTCATCGTCGCTCATCCAAAAGAACTTTGTGCAGACGACGTTTTCCCAAAACAATCCCACAGTAAGCCCAATGACGCTATAGTTGAATGCCTTGTAATCCGCGTCGAAGAACTCGTCCTCGATAAAAGAGTACATGACGCGGGTTGAGTTCGGCTGGGTGTTGTCTTTGCCGTCATGAACAGACTCAAGCCTCCATTCGAATTTCTCTGGGACTTGAGAGTTAGGAAACGACTCTGTTCAGGAAGGATAAGTGGTTTTAATCGTTGAACAACATTGTTTTACCGAGACTGGAATCGGCGCGCGCTGTATTCGTGAGGACATGGTGCTCTGAGGGCGAAGCACCCACAACCATTTCGCCCTCTTCAAGGAGGATCGGACACACAGGTCCAGCCCCGACGTCGACAAGGTAGGTCGTGTTACTCCCCTCCGTTGGTTGCACGAACAGGATCATGTGCACGAAGGCGTGAAAAACCGGGGTAACGCCAGGCGCTTGTTCGTTGATTCTCCCAGAACCTGCGTACACTCTACCTGGAATAAGATAATGAATATCTAAGGCGATATGAACCTACCTGAAACCCAGGCCCTTCAGCATTTGAAAGAAAAGTCCGTTGAGGCCGAAGCAATACGATCCTTTGCCCTCGGACTCAACCATACGCTTATACAAGCCCTCGTAAGTGATGTCCATCCAGTGGGCTTCAGTGCTGTCGCACAGTTATAGTGGAGCGCGCATCCTATTCTATGGATGTACCCACTAATGCATCGGCGTATTCTCGAATGGAAACGTAGTCAGGCTCAACCGTGCCAGTAGACACAAGCTGTCCACCGACGGTTTGAACGACGACAAATCGCCTGGATATTTGATTTTGGAGAGCCAGCGGCTGACTTGGGATGGAGAGTACACAGACAAAGTACGCTTGATCCACAGTCCCCCCCGTAGCTGGCCTCTTCCGTCTGTATTCGAGGTCATGGTGAGCAGAGTGTGGAGCGGCGGAAATGCGATGCTGATTGGCAGGTCCGCTCATGATTCGCGGGGAATAACACGGGGAAGAACTTCAGATTCCGTCGGCAGCAAATAAGCAAGTTTAGAATTGCTCACGGGAGCCAACGGCCTCCAAGGGCTTGAATCAGACTTCCAAATTACATCATTCTTGATAAACTGAGAGCCTCGGACTCAGTAGTGGGATTTTCTTTCTTAATTGCACTTGAATTAACGTCGATCATAGTACCCCATTGGGAAAAGTTCCACGTGCCATCACCCTCTTGTTTTCTGCATTCACTGTGCTCTCAGTTCCAGCTTTTTCGTTTGACGGGAGCGAGCGGCGACTTTTTATTCTTCTTGGGGTGATGGCTTCAAGTACTGAGTATTCATGATTGATTCATGATCTGCGCGACGAGTCGGATTGGCTCTAAACAGAGATACGCTTCTGCTTTGAAAAAAACTGGGGTATTGACGAGATGACGACCTTCTGGAGTGGATTAAATCTCTTTGACGCTGAGAAATCCTTCTGACCGACGTGGAGCCTGATGGGCTCCCTGGATCTCTGTTCTCCACGGCCGCGGCGATGATTCATCTTGGCGTGGACAAGGCAGCTCTAGCGAGTTTGCTACAGGTTTCTATGTCGGTGACTTACAAGCGGTGTCCAGCGGATAAACGCCACCTGTAAGCAGACAGAACGAATGCCAAATCCGACTGAATGCGCGAGAACGGGACAACCCAATTGTTCCCGGGGGACACATGACTCTCTAGGTTTTTTTTTACCTGTCTCCATCCATCACTGGCACTTCTCATGACTGTACGATCAAAACATATAAAACCAAGGTAGGGTTCCACCTGAGCGTCTCTGCTGCCGCCTCTGCAACAATGGGCTCACCGTTTGCCACACAAGAAGATGCGGAAAGTTTGTGGTACGAACAGAGTAACTACCGTGCGGTGCGTCATTTCTCCAGCGTCCATCCACTCGCTCATATTACTGGTGTTTCGCAGACCCATCTCGCATCCGTGGGATTCGGTAGCTATCGCTCTCCCTCCTGGTCGTCTTCACTAATATACGTATCCGTCCAGGTCTCCACATCGCCGTCTTCGCGACAGTGACATACCACACCCTGCAGATGCGGTCGGCAGCCAAAGGGCGCCGCGTGTGGGTCTTCTGGCTTGCCTTCAATTCTTTGCTGTTCGCGTTTGGGACAATCAATCTCGCGTGCAGCGTCGCGTACAACGAGAACGCGTGGGTGAACGATCGCGCGTATCCCGGGGGACCCTTCAACTACCTCGTGGAACAAGGGAATCTCCCGTTCGTGACACTGGGAAACGTCGCGTCCATTCTCGCGTCGTTCCTGTCCGATGGGATGCTGGTCAGTATTATGCATCATCTAAGTACCGAGTTGTCTAACGATTTCCAGTTGTACCGCGCGGGGGTTCTGTGGAATTTTGCATGGTACATCGTGGTCCCGCCAGCGCTGTTTTTCATTGTCTGCATCGGTATGTATCTGTCACTACTCGTTCCAGCCTGAGTCTTGTCCTTGCTGACTTCTGGGTTCGACAGTTCTGTCAATTTTGACGGTCGTCCAGCTGGCCCTTCCCACCGTTGCGTTGCCTCAACTGTCCCTCGCAGTCTGGATCGTGCTCATGCTGCTGCCAATCTGGCTTACGATCCTCATTGCCGGACGTATCTTCTACTATCGCAAAACTATGGTCGACATCCTTGGCCCGGAATACGCCAAGAACTACACAGGCATCTCCGCCATTGTAATTGAGTCCGCGTTGCCATTCACTATCATCTCGATCATCCTCCTTGGGCTGTTTGGCGACAAAAACACTGCGCAGAATTTGTTCATTCCGCTGATGGTGCAATTTGAGGTACGTGTCTTTAAGTACAATTCAACTCCCGCGTCTGACTCGACTGCAGTGTATCGCGCCGGAAATGATCATCCTGCGGGTGGTTATGGGGCGCGCCTGGACGCGAGGTACGATGTCTGACGAACCGTCCGAGATGCATTTCGTTTCGCCCCACAATTCGGGTACCCAATCCGAGCTCGCGTCGGAGGCGTTGGGCACGCAGTCAATAAAGAGCCAGAGCAACGAAACTGCGGGACAGAACAGGACATCCCTGGTGCTTCTTCGAGATGGAGACGGAGAACACGGGGAAGAGAAGAATCCCAACAGTCACACGGACTCTTCGCTCAATACGGTGTAAATCCAACGCGCGGAACGGTTCACTTCAACTGCAGTGTGATATATGTATCTCTTCCTGTATCGGTACCGGAGGCCACCGTTATATCTTTCCTTTAAGCTCTAGCATACAAAGTAGTGGTATCTTGTGATTAGTACTCAGTTCGGTAACCTGGTTGTTCCAATTGCAAAGTACAATATGTATATATTCCTGCTTACAATACGCGACCGATCTCTACTAAGTAGTATAGTTTTCAGCTGCAGCGCGTCCAAGCGTGAAATTGGTTTAATTTGTAGCAAATGGTTTTGTCCGGCTACGAAATGACATTTGAACTTGTGTGAGCCGGCAGCAGATATTGCTTCAATGCTTGCGCGTGCTTGACCCTGTTTTGGGACGCGACGAAACCACGTGATAGAAGCGAGCTTCTCCAGTGCTTTCATCAAGTTTCACTAGATTTAGGCACCCGTGTCTTCGCCACGGGCGGTCAGACACGGCGGATTCCCAGTTCCGTACAGACACGGCGGATTCCGAGCCCTCCGGCGCCACACTGCCGCTCGCTAACGCTCGCAGCGCGTGGCGCCTTGGGGTACACGGTGAATTCCGAGGCGTGGGACAAACACGTGCAATGTGCGTGACTTTATCACGTGCTCCACGTGATAATCTGTCAATTGTCTTTTCAAGTATAGGGATCCTCATTTTCTTACAACTCGATATAGGTAGCTACGACACACAAGGTATGCATACACCGATTATTGAACATTTCACGAACCAACTAGCATTAGATCCTGCGCGCTGATGTCGAAATGCATTGCACCTTCGACATTCCTGCAAAGTCCTTGTCCTGACCCGGGTTTTGACTTGCATCTCTCTTCCTTGACGAATATTTGGTCTCCCGTGAATCATAGCCTTGGCCGCAGCGATTTTGCTACACTCGCGAAAATCTGTAAAAGCTTCCTCGGTCCTGCCTTGGACTTCTTGTGGCGTGAGCAGGAGACTCTTGTGAACCTGCTCAAATGTCTACCGTCACATTTGTGGGAAGAAATCACTGTGCCCTATCCATCTAGACGCATCTTCGTGGGTTGTTGCAATACGCAATCATCGGCGCTAATATCACCTACCATCTAGCGCATAACTGATGCTATACAGCCGGCAGACTGGGACATACCGCTGGCGTATGCGCTCCGGATTCGGAGACTGGAATTTCGTTCTTGGCAATTCGAATCCCTAGACCCGGTCGCAGTCTTTGAAGCAATCAGTGCCACATGTATCGGTGCTGTGCCAATTCGCTATCCACAATTGCGAAAACTGTATGAGCGCCTACTCCACGCACAGCACACTATCGGAAGTTGCTCTGCAGGGGACCCGAATCGACCTTGCTTTCGATGAACTGGATCAAGAGACGATCTGACATATTTCCCAGCTTCCTTTTCTCAGGTCATTGAACCTTGAAGTCTCACCCGATTTGGGCTCTCTGATGGACTCACCACTTCCTCGTCCATTCTCTGCTCTCCGTGGCCTCCAATTCGGTGACACGAAATTCGAACGCGCCACGCAGTTTCTCCTTCTGCTGTCCATTTGTGGCCTGGTCAACTTCATATTGGAGTCGAAATGGCGGTGACCAAGTCGACCACTCATCAATTGTATGCAGCTCTGGCAAGAGATTTATCGCACCGCTCTCCAGACCATTTCGGTCATACTTCCAGATGGTTATGCCATGACATATCAATACCTGCGGGAGGTATGGCAAATTACGCGATAGATTGACATATTCTTGTGAAGCCCTTTTGCTTCGCAAATCTCACTAAGATTTTCTACAACCGTCCGTTGGATTTGAAATTGACGACAGCACTGCAGCCGACATTGCCTGTGCCTGGCCGAAGGTCAAATCACTCAGCTCAACAACAGGAATAGATCTGCACCGTCCCTTCAGCATGTCGCTGGTCGGTCTCCGAGCTTCCGTAAAGCACTGCCCCGACCTGGCCTCCCTTTCAATCACCTTCGACGCTTCCAGGATTCCACCGTGTGTCGATTCTCCCGAAACCATCATCTCCCAAATCTCGTTTCCCTATCTAGACATCAACGCTTCTCCCACATCCGACTCGGCTCCCGTCGTGCAATTCATGTCGAGGATATTCCCAATCCTCGTGACAATCCGCGCGTCTAGCTTTGCAACAGCGGACGAAGCTGCCGCAGCACATGGTCGGCTCATTCGATAGAGGAAGGTAGAAGAGGCTGTGCCCACGAATCTGAAAGACACCGAAAAGGTAAGTAGTTGCTACTCACGCCTGTTTTCAGACGCAGCCGTGATCGTTTGATTTCTTGGATTCAAGCCATCTACAATTGTACATATCGAGATATATATTTCACGCGAGCTGGTTCCTGTCCAAATTTTGGGATCTTAAGACCATCGACCTTCTTCCTCGCGCCCCTTCGCCTTCTGCTTGATCTACCAATTATTCACCAATCCTCCATGGTCAAACAACGTGATTCCTCGCCGCTCGGTTGTTTTTCCTTTCTTGGGGTTTTTCTACTTAATTCAAAAAATGTAGCTGGCCAAACTATCTACGAGTTTAAGT
Organism: Mycena olivaceomarginata; assembly: GCA_029378375.1. NCBI lineage: Eukaryota > Fungi > Basidiomycota > Agaricomycetes > Agaricales > Mycenaceae > Mycena > Mycena olivaceomarginata. The sequence continues at coordinate 22,922 of JARKIC010000020.1, read as the reverse complement.
GTAAATCCTTTTTCCATAACCGTAACTCTGTTGTCCTTGAAAGCTTGAACTTTTGTAGGAGTATTGGAACGACGGCGACTCCAGGTCAGGCAGATAGGTCTCGAAAATCCCCCGTGGAAGTTGTCCGTGTCGACTCGAGCCCCAGCCATCCACACATAATAACCATTCGCGGGAAATGGTCATGACGGACAAAGTTTGGCCAAACTCCAGTCACCGGGTATTTATTCTTGTTTTTACAAGACGATCAGGTGACCGTGTTTCTCTTGTTCACTTGCCACCAACTTCCACTTCACTCCCACTCTGATAATGGTCGAAATCGTGCGTATATTTGTGAAAGTACTCCCTACATTACTAAAACCAAAACAGGTTGCCTCGGACCTCGTTGTGGAGAAGACTATCCCGGATTAGACATCAATGTTGTGGACTGACTCACGACATTCAAGGTGGATGCCACTGGGATTTTAGGGGGCTATCTGGTGGCAGATGAGTCGCAGAATGGCGACGCGCTTTCCGAAGCGGAGGATGCCACTTCATTGGAATCTGAGGATGGTGGCCGGTCAACGGTGAGCAACTCATAATCATCATCCTATTCTGAACTCTGACGACTCCACCAGCGCTCGCCTCCCAATTACATAGGCCAACTCGCGGAAGAAATCCTCCTCGCCATCTTCCGGTACGCTCTCCCCGCCATCGTGGACGGTGCGCTACCACAACGCACTCCTGCCCTTTCCACGCACGGGCTGGTCGAACGCGGACCTGCCCACGAAGCTTGTTATGATGAGTGTGTGCAAGACATGGAACCGCGTCGGGCTCGAGTTTCTTTATGAGAGCGTTGCTCTGCACTCTTACCAGCAGCTCCGTGACTTCGTCGGCGCGCTTGGAGGCCGCACGGTCGAGGGCGCGAGTGGACTAGGACTGTTTGTGCGCCGGCTAGAGATCGGGTACTGGGTTCCCCATCCGTACCGAGCCCTGCACGAAGCGGAGCTAGGGGCAGTCATCGCGCTGTGTCCCCGCCTCACGCACTTTGCATTCAACCCCCAACTCCTCTCCGGCCTCGCCGTGTTGCGCCCGAAGTTTCCTTACTTCGCTCCGAGCCCTGGAAATAGTGTGCTCGTACACCTCGAAATCTCCGATGGCGTGCCGTACACCGAAGTTTTCCCCCGCGCTCGCGCAGCTCGCCCCGACCTTGGAGTCACTCTCGATGTTGCTCCCAGTCAAAGACAACAGCAGCGTGCTCCCAGAGGAGCACGGCCGCCTTGCACCCATGCTTAACTTCGCGCGGCTCACACGTCTCCGCCTTAGCATCGGTCATCAGGATCCCACCTGCAGCTGCACACCAGTTCTCACAATGGATTTCTACCGCCGGCTCGGCGTCGCCAATACCCTTCCTCCTAGCGCACCCTGGGTGCTTCCCGCTCTGACCCAACTCCTCATTAGGCCGCGCTCCGACTTCCACCTGAGGCTCACGCCTCCCCTCTACCACCACATAACGCGCGCGTTTCTCGAGGAATGCGGGCGCACGGTGCAGGTGCTCAGCGTGCGCCTGAGCGAGCTGCCTGACCCGAGGTTCCGGGAGGTCCTAGGGCTGTGTCCGGACTGAGACAACTTTCTGTGGAGGAGTGCCAGCTGCGATTGAGCTTGGAATTGACCGAGAGGGGACCGCTGTTCCACGCGGGGCTGCGCTCCGTAGATGTCTTTGGCCCCTCGCCAGCATTTGATTCGGGGTGCTTGAATTTGAAGACCGCGTTCCCTGCGCTGCGTGCCTACCGGTACATCTTCGACTCGCGCTGTTACGATTTCCTCCCCGACTCGCCGCAGAGTGTCGACGGTCATCATGATGAAGACGCGGCGGTTCTCAATTCGCATCATATTCTCAGCGAGGAGGAGTCCGACGCTCTTCCCCGCTCGTCGTGTCTGGAGTATATATTCTCGGATGCGTGTGCGGACGACGATGACGAGGACGACGCGGATTATGTGTTTGATGAGGCGGAGGAAGACTCGGAGGAGGAAGATTTGGATGTGGATTTGGACTGCAGCATTGCAAATGACCCATTGGTGAAATACGGAATATTTATCTGACCTCAAAGGAGGCGTGAAGTATATAACCATCTATAACAGTTTTTGTTTCCCCGCCTTTGACACTGATTGACAGTGTTTGTGGTCAGGTGACCGCGTTCCTCTTCTTTCTGTGCCGCTTCCCAACCGCTTCCTCCCAGCTTCCTCCCAGCGTCAAGCGCAAGATTTACCTTCCGCGACTGACAGAGCAGCCAATTGACATTTGGCCTGATTGTTTGGACCATGGAATGCCCTCCGCTGCCACAGCGACGCTGCTTCGACACATCCAACTCCGACGATGCAATGAGACCTTGGGAAGAGCTCCCTAGACGTTTCTCCGTCATTTAGAGGATACCTCAGGTCGAGGCCATCAGCTCATCCCCATTGCTATGAACAGCGAGGTCTCGAAAGGTCGTCATTATTCTTTTGGGAGCGTTTGGAAGCCATGGGAGACCTCCAAGAACGCCCGCCCCTTGAGCCAGTTTCCCGGCCGTGGCCGAGGATCCAGAGGTGCGTTTTAGTGTGATTTTTTGTGAGTTAGAAAAGGTCAGAACATGCACCAGCACAAAATGAAGATCCTTCTATTTTGACTCGGCAAGTTTCAGTCCCGCGAGGAGGATTATCTGCGGGGTTATCGACAACCCGACACGCCCGGGGAGTCCGCAATGTGATGTCCTACTACTCCGCTGTACTGGTCTTTCTGACGGATCTCGCAGACCCATATCCCATCCAAATCTTCGGCCAGCTGGCTCGAAGATCTGACTGTGCTACCAGCAGTCGAGCGTCCTGCCGCCAAATGGAATGCCATGGCCCCAAGAAAACCCAGTTCCGGCCTTGAGCTTGCCGAGCAAGCGAGGATGTCGAGGTGCGTTCGGTGTGATTTTTGTATGTCGATACTAAACTTCTGAAGAGGCGGTACAAATTTACCATACTTGGGGTACTTATGGACCATGGTCATCGTACAAAGTACACGACGCTCAGCACTACTATTCTGCCGCGGGGAGAAGCAACGCAACTCAGTGAGTTCCTACTACTTACAGGCTCCGCGACATCGGCTTTTCTGACGAAATTTCCAGCCCCATACCATTTCCAAGAAGGCGTATTGGGGCCATGGGCCAAGCAAGGCGCAAAAATCGCGATTTCTAATTGGATCCGTGCTTCACCCGAAAAGGTATCTTATCTTTATCACGCCTTCATGGCGTTATTTATGGCACGCGTTGCAAAAAATCCCCCCTATAAACGGGCGGCATAACTCGAGATTCGCTATCGCTTAGCCTACACCACCATCACCATGTCCACACCTTCGTTGTACAAGGCGCCCGAGTTTGACACGCTGCAGGTGCACGCGGGGCAGGCGCCCGACAGCGCGACCAACGCGCGCGCGGTGCCGATCTACTCCACCGCGAGCTTCTCGTTCAACAGCTCCGCACACGGGGCGGACCTGTTCGCGCTGCGCGATTTCGGCAACATCTACTCGCGGATTGGGAACCCTACTGTCGTACGTGTCTGATCCCTGGGGATCTGGATGGATTCGATGCGCTGACGAGTGTGCGGGCGTGCAGGACGTGTTTGAGAAGCGCGTGGCGGCGCTGGAGGGCGGTGTTGCGGCTGTGGCGGCCGCTTCGGGTCAATCGGCGCAGCTGCTTGCGCTCGCGGCGCTGGCGGAGACGGGCGACAACATCGTCGCGGGTGCACATCTCTACGGCGGGGTGCGTTGAGGGCCTCTCCTCCATTCTTGTATACCACTCGTTGACGCGCGCGCGGCAGACGTACAACCAGCTGAAGGTCGCCTTCCGCAGGTTCGGCATCGAAGCACGCTTCATCGACAGCTCCGATCCGAGTGCGTCTGCTTTTCTCTACTATACGCTCCCCCTCATCTCCTCCCCTGCCTTCCCCTCCCCTCTTCTATAACTTTCTCATCTCCTTTACCCCCTCGTCTACCCATCCGGCTGACCCTGCCTCCTTCTTGCCCTATACAGAGGACTTTGCTGCCGCGATGACGACCGTACCCGCGCTGTATTCGTTGAGATCATCGCCAACGCCGACTGGAATCTAGCAGATGTCAAGGGCTGGCGGAGGTGTGTGTCTTTATCTTGTATTGTCTGGGGCGCGAAGAGTGCGGCGGTCTGCATCGCTCTGGGGGGTTCCGCTGGCTCTGGAGCGGCGAGGACACGGTGTACGCGACGTGTGTGTGCATCGGCCGCTCGTTCTCTTCGACATGTCTCTGCATCCCTCTCCCCCTTCCTTGTCAGTCCATGTATCGTCCCGTCCGACTAACTGACACCCACATCTGCAGGTTGCCCACGCGCACCACGTCCCCCTCGTCGTCGATAACACCTTCGGCATCTGTGGCTGGCTTGCGCGCCCGCTCGACTTGGGCGCGGACATCGTCGTCGCGTCGGCAACGAAGTGGATTGGGGGTCATGGGACGACGATTGGCGGAATTGTTGTCGATGGTGGTGCGTGCCATCCCCCCATCCTTTCTTCTGGGCCTTCCCCACCCGCCACATTTCCCCTCGCACCTATCGCCTCTCCGCCTTTCCCCCTTCCGTAAAATCAAAACGCATACAGGCTAATACGTCTCCCACGCTAGGCAAATTCGACTACGCCTCCCCCGGTGCAGCGCCCAAGTTCCGCGCGTTCACAGAACCAGCGGAGGGGGTACCACGGGCTTGTGTTCTCAGAGGCGTTTGGCAAGGCGGCATTCGCCGTGCGGGTGCGGGTTGAGGTGTGTTTGTGTTTCCTCTCCATGCTTATCAGTATGAGACGCCGTTCGGACGTCAACGCTGCGCTATGCCGTACCGGTGCCCCTCCTGGTCCATATGGGAGTCCATTGATGCTTGTCCATGCTTCGAGTCCTTACGCCGCTCTGTTCTCCCTTCCTCTCCCTCCTCCGCTTTCCCCCTTCGTTCTGATGCTCACAACGCCTTGTAGATGCTCCGTGATCTCGGCCCCGCGCTGAGTCCCTTCGCCGCGTTCCTCCTGCTACAGGGCCTTGAGACGCTCAGCCTGCGCGCGGCGCGGCATTGCGAGAACGCCGCCAAGTTGGCGGAGTACGTCGTGTATTCTTTTCTTCCCGGCCCATACCATCCCATCCCCTCCCCTCATCGTTTCATCTGCCTCCATCGTCCTCAGCTACCCTCCTGCTACTCGTTTTACCTTCCCCTACCCCTCCTCGTCTTCTCGTGCTCTCTGCCCTCGTTTCCATTACATCGTTTTCACTCGTATCCCATCCTATCCCCTCCTTTGCCGTCTTTACATCATACTTACGCCCCGCCCCATTCCGTCTCCTCCCTCACTCCTCCATCTAACCCGCTGACTTACCACTCCCCCCCTCAGATACCTCCTCACCAGCCCGCATGTCGCTTGGGTCTCTTACCTCGGGCTCCCGGCGCATCCCTCGCACCAGCTCGCCCTCGCCACGCTGCGGCCCGGTGCATTCGGAGGCGTGCTGAATTTCGGGGTCAAGGGCGACGCAGCACAGGCGAGCAAGGTCGTCGACCTCCTCAAACTGGCGAGTAACCTCGCGAATGTCGGTGCGTCTGCCCCTCCCTTTATCATGCGTCCGTCGCTCCGTGCGCTGATTAACTTTTGGTGCGGCGTACAGGTGACGCGAAGACACTAGTGATCCACCCCGCGTCGACGACGCACCAGCAGCTTTCGGAAGAGGCCCTGAAAGCGAGCGGTGTGAAGACTGATTTGATTCGCGTGAGTCTCTCTTGTCCCTCCCACTACCCAAACACCTCCCATCTGCTCTCCCGTTTTCGGATGCAATCCTGCTCTACACGATACTGACCTGGTGTTTTGCGTAGGTATCCGTCGGTATCGAAGACATCAGCGATATCATCGCTGACTTCAAGAATGCGCTCGAGCTTGCGTTTGCGGTGCAGTAATGCGTGGATATGGATGTGGGTAGAAGACTCGGGCTCCCGAAAACTCGAGCGAGGCTGGGTGAATATAATAAACAGTGTACGTTATGCAGGGAGAATTACAAGATACCTCGAAAGAATTCCCTTGTAGCGAATATACTCAAGAGTCGACAGGCGAGAAGACTGAAACACACCGGTACATATTATTTCCCCAGATGTGTCCCGCTGGAATCAAAAGAAGAACCGCTATTCAATCAGCGTGCGTCGAAAAGCCGCCAGCGCCTCCTCCCTATCAGTCTCTTTCCACTCCTCGTGCCCCGAGTCTGACTCCGCATCATCCACCGAATCCGACTCGTCCGAAGAGTCCTCCTCCGAGCCCACGGATCCCCCATCGTCGTCGGCCTCATCAAATGTATAATCCGAGTCGTCCTCGTCGTCGCCCGCGCACGCGTCCGAGAGCAGATACGCGAGGCACGACGAGTGCGGGAGGGCGTCCGTTTCCTCGTCGTCGACCAGGAAGACAGAATTTGTCTTATGAATCCCCTCGTTGCTCAGAAAGAAATCGGATTCTTCCTCCCCCTTATTGAGCATCGCGCGCGGGGCGTCGGGAAAAAAGTCGTAGTACCGCGAGTCGACGCAGATGTACCGGCACTCGCGCAACGCGGGGAAGACGTGCTTCAGATTGACGGTACCAGGACCCAATCCCGACCCCCAGGGGGCCTCCGCGCCAAAGACGTCAACGGAGCGCAGCCCCGCGTGGAGCACACTCCCACCCGCCGCTTTCAGACTCGAGCTCGAGCCCGCGCGCAACTCCGCCTCCCCGACACAGAGGTGCCACAGGTCCGGGCAGAGGCGCAGCATGTCCCCGAGCGCCGCGTCGGGGCGTACGTTCGGGCGCACGCTCAGCACGCGCAGCGTGCGCCCGTGCGCGGCGAGGAAACGCGCGCGCCGTGGCGTGATAGTCGAAGTCCATGGGGCGCAGGGCGTCCGTGCGGGGCCGGAGCAGGAGGTGCGTGAGGGTGGGGAGCGCCCAGTGCGCACCGGGCGGTGTGGAGTTGCGGTCGAGGCCGAGGCGGAGGTGCGTGAGGCGCGGGAAGGTGACAGGCGCGGGCGGGGCTTGCGTCTCGGGCTCGTAGTCCGCATTGCCGGGGAGGAGCAGGGACAGGGACTCCAGAGTGGGAGCGAGGTGCACGAGCGTGTCGATGACCAAGAAGTAGGGCATCATATCGCAGATTTCGAGGTGTGTGAGTGTGAGTGCAGCACTGCCGGGGATCGGATCGAAGGAAGGGAGTGCGGGCCGCCAGCTATCGAGGACTTGGGGGTTATAGGCGATATGCGTGAGACGCGGGCACAAGGCGAGGACTCCCGCGAGCTCTGTTTCGTGGAGGGTATAATACGCGCGAGGAACCCAGTATCCGATCTCCAGCCGGCGCACAAACGCTCCTACACCACCTGTGCCCCCACCGTCGCCCATACGAGCCTCGAGCGCGTTGACGAAGGCAGGGAGCTGCCCGATCGAGTGCAGCGCGACGCTCTCGTAGAGGAACTCGAGCCCGACGCGGTGCCACGTCTTGCACACCCTCATGATAGTGAGCTTCGTGCCCAGGTCCGCGTTCGACCAGCTTGTGCGCGGGAAGGGCGGGAGCGCGTTCGAGTAGCGTATGGTCCAGGCGGGCGGAACGGTGTGCCGGAAAATGAGGAGCAGCGTTTCTTCGGGGAGTTTGCTCGCGGAACTGGGGAGTGAGGGCTAGAAGTGGAAACCCTCAGAAAACAGAGACTGGGGGCGGGTCCTTGCTCACCGTTATCGGGTCCAAGTCCACATCGGATTCGGTCAGGGCATCACGATCTCGGGATTCATATTCCGCCAGGGGGACCTCCAACCTCTCGGTGGGACCCACCTGGAAAGTTCGGTCAGCGCATAAAACAACTGCTAGCTCGATTCTAACCGTCAACTTGACCACCTTGTCCTGCATCAAACGAGACGCCGTATCCGAGCCATACTGTTTTGAACTCAGCATCGGCCAAGGGCCACTTTCAAAGATACGCACCGTTTCGACCATTGTGGAAGCGGAGAAGGAACTCAAAAGGAGGAGACAGGTGGCTCAGGGCAATTTTTGACAGGAGCTGTCTCGGATCTCTGTCACCTGTGTCGTGTCAGAGACCAAGGGACCGTGAAAAATACCATATTCCTTACATTTGTTGTTCAGAAAACGAGATTCCTGTTATCTTTTCCTTGCCGTTCGGAGCTTGATTTAACTTCGTTTTTTCGCAGTACGGGAAGCAGACCAGCACACGAAATCCAAGGAGCTTTCGTCGCATAAAATGAGAGAGCGACTAGAGAGCAACAAGCACGAGGCTGATATCCGCAATCCGAGACGTTGCGGTGCGAGAGAAGAGAATGATGGCATCACTAGGAACGTGCAGCTTGCCATCGAGAACTTTGCTGGGCATGATGGGTGGCCGGCATAAATTCTACACCAAATATTCAAGTTCTCACTTGACACTTAGTTTCTAAGACCTCACGAACCCGTTGTTCCACCTCGGTTCGAGCAATCTTTTTCATTACTGTAGATACTTGTATGTAGGCAACCGTCACGGTAACGGAGGGGTCTGTTGCGTTGCCCAAACCCCGCTTGGTCACGGTAACGGTCGGGTCGGTTGCCGAACTTGAGACCGTGACATAAATAAAATAATATTTTTAAAGTCAAAAAACCGCTCAAACAAAGCTCATGAATCACAAAATCTACTTCAGCCCTGTTCTCTGTGTATTTGAGGCTTCAATCCACGTTTAAAACCCCTTGGAGGGGGTGTGTTGAATATTTTTTGGTTGCCCAATTTTCAATGGTCACGGCAAAACTTGTGCTGGTTGCGTTGCCCAAAGTTTTTGATGGCGTAACGGAGGTCAGGCTGGTTGCCTACATACAAGTACTTACAGTAGTCGCTACGCCACCAATGATGAATGATACAGTGTTACAATAAAGACTACACACGGCCCGAAACGAACACCGGTCCAGGGTGTACGTAAATTCGACTCATCCTGCCCATCAAACTAAGCTCGCAGATCCCATAGGATTCCCCATGCCCCACCCACTGTAGAGCTCAGACTTGGCTCAAACGACAGAACCGTAACGAGCTGCAAGACAACTCGCGAATCATGGGCGCCGGTTTCAAGGGGCACGTCAAGGGCATGTAACGAAAATCATTTCCGTTTCTTGGTCGATCCATCAGATATATGCGGGATTCCCGCGCGCGCCTACTAAGGCCGCGCAGGCTTGGGCCTCCCGCGCTTTTTAAAATTCTTTGCTTTTACCTTCATGGCCACCCTCACCACGGACGAGTACGACCCCTATCAAGATGCGCACACGCTCCCCCACCGAACCCAGCTGCAGACGGGCTCATCCACGCTCTCGCCCAACCGCGCCAATTTCGAAAAATCTGCCCTGATCACTGAATCCTCGAGCCCTGAGACGGGCAGAGAGCGAAACCACACCGGGACGATTATCCTCACGGGCGTGCTAATCGTCTTCGCGGTGGCGCTGGTCGTGCTGGGCTTGTTGCTGCAAGTATTCGCTGTGCACGTGTATCACGTCGCCGACCGCGCGGTGTACACAACCGCGCCACTCGGTACCACGCTCGCCATCGCGCATTTGACCCTCTGTTGTCGTAGGCATGTCGGTACCCGTCACCATTGGGCTGGCTGGCTATTTGCTGGCCGGGCGGTGGCTTGAGGCGTCTCGCGTGGAGGGTCGGGACAGACCGACGCCGTACCAGTGAGGGTTCACCCGTGCCATTTTTCCCAAAAAAGAGCTGACGGCACAGGCTTGGAATATTGATGAACACCCTCTCCGGCGCGAATCTTGCGGCGCTGTGGGTGAGCGGGAATTACATCGCCAGGCGGGGCGTCACCCCGGGCGGGAAATCGCTCAGTCGGCCGCCAATGCTGCGCCATGCTGTCTTCATGCTCTCATTCTTCCTCGCTCTCGCATACGGGATCACAGGCGTGGAAACATGGTTGGGATCGGTGTCGCTGGCTGTCTCTTATCCGGTGACGAAGATTACAAGCGAGGGACCCTTCCCGTTGTTTGGGCTTCGAGTCAACCAAACGCTGTGCGATGAGACGAAGGACGCGCTCTTCAACGAGCCTTACGAATGTGGTCTCAACCATGGGTGCGTGCGTTCCGAATCAAGCCCTCCTCGTGCTGATTCTGCGATCCACTTCCAGGAGTTCCGGGCACCCTGAGGAGTCATCGATGCAGATACTTACCATGAATGGCCTATCCAAAACCACAGTCATCGCCTTCACCGAGGACCAGCAGACCGCAATAATGGTACCCCCCCACAGTCAACCTGTCCGACAGCCTGGGGTGGAACGCCACGACGCTTGGTGTGAAATCGATATGTACGAGCGTAACGTCTCAATGTCTGGACGCCCGAAACCTCGGTCCGAATGCGGGGCTGATGACGAATTGTTCTGCTTCCGTGAATTTCAATACCACAGCGCTGCTTACCGACATCTGCAATTCCTATGGGGCGAATTTCTATGGAGGTCCGCTGGGGCCAGCCGGCGTGCCGCTGAACTGTACAGAAAACCCCAACGCTACGTGGGTTCCTTCCCGTATTATTACCTCTGTTCGATCCTGACGCCGTGACAGTAAGTTTCGCTGGGGAGCCGAAATCATCTCAACCGCCTACAACATCAATAATAATCTAGAACAGTGTCTGTGAACCCTCCCTTCTCTCCGATTCCCGCTGACGACAGAGCTGCTTATTCGTTATAGTCGTGGGCGATACAGGATTCTTCCTACACGGAAACCGCGGCGGCTTCAACCTCCTCACCTGCGAGATCGAGTCGCTCGCCGTGACCTACCATTACTTCAACGGCAGCTACACGCTGCTGGCCCGTGAGCCCTCCGATCTCGCACAGGGGCAGCGCATCGCGGACGGGTCGTGGGCGGGGCTGTACTACGTCCCCATCGCCGTCGATGGCGCAGGTCTCTACTCCGGCTCGTACGCCGACGCGTTCTCTGCCCGGCTCTCGCTCGTCACGCTCGCGACCACGGTATATGTCGTCGAGCCCGTAGAGGCGCTTCGGATGGAAAATACGCGGAATTTGATAGGATCGCGCCTACCACTGGCGCCATTGCTCATTCTCTTTACCCTCGCGTTCATTTATTGGTGCGTGCCGCCCCCGCTGCTCCGCTGGGTTACCGTTCATTAATGCGTGTGTCGAACAGCGTATCGGTGGTTATGATCACAGTCATGGCCGTCACGGAGACCCAAAGGTCGCCACTCACCGCCGTCGCGCGGAGCCGCATCCTCGATCCTGCCACTGCGATCAGCACGGCATACGGGCCCGAGGAGGCGAAGCGCAGAGCGACGAGCACCGTGCACGAGCTGTTTGGGCACGAGACGGCGGCGGATCGGCTGACGATGGGGGTAGACATCGGACTGCCCGTTGTGCGGAGGGGGACGCTCGAGCCGGGAGAGCTATAATCTATGCATGTATTCTCCGTTCCTTCTAAATATAGTTTAATTTTTATTAGTCTTCCGTGCTATCGTGCTTTAGTATTCTTGTTCAAGATAAGCGTATCCATCTTGTTTGATACCCCCACGAAAGAGATCGTTGTGCGGGACGAACGTTTTCTCGCGGAAGAAACCCTTGATCTTGGTTCCACTTGCGAAAAGCCAACGTTGCCCATCGAGCTCGGTAAACGCTGAGAGTCTTTGGTTCGTCAGTTCGGATCAGGTCAGATTCAAATAAAAAATCTGTGACCTGCATCCAGTGGATGCAGCCAAATATTCACATTTGAAAAGGCTAATCAGCCGCTGAGGACATGAACTAATCACTCACCCATCTTAAAAACCACAGCGGTACAAATTCATGGCTCTTCGGCGAACTTGTGTCCCTCGACCGAGAAAATTTTTCAATGTGGCTTCTTTCATGCTATCTGAGTTCGGTGTGGGACGTAAGAAATTGTGGCCTCGTCGATAATTAAGCGAGTATTTTTGGATCAAAATTCAAGTTTTTCCCCAACGCGAAACCAGGTCTCAAATCATGGGAATTTCTCGAGCCGCACAGATTGAAGCCAAGTCGAACGTTGATTGAATCACCTGCGGCTGATCACGGCAATCACGATATTATCGCATGGCCATCACTTTGCCTTTCCTTCCTCCCACCAGGCCCGCGGACACTCCCTTGGAACTCCCTCCGCTTTTTCACCCAAAAATCCACCGATTTACCTTGTGAAATTTGCACTCAGAGCCTTGATTTACCTCATTTTCGGAGGGGGATATCCCAAAAAGGGGCCTTTTTTTTCGGCCGCAGGCGCATTTTCGCGTTCCAGAGGTGTATTATCGACTATTTCTTCTACCCCTCACTGATATATCCCAAGGCCTTATGACAAGTACCTTTTGGTGATGCCGAGGCCGATCTGGCCATCCACGGCCACGCTGCCTCACATTGTATCCTAAAAAAATGTCTCGCACTCTGCACGATTTACCTTACGTGCGGAGCGGCATCCGTCATTTTTCCGCTGATTTACCTTATTTTGAGGAGCAGGTTAGAGGTCAAATTCGGACCTTGATTTACCTTATCGTGGAGGAAGTTCCAAGGGAGTGTCCGCGGGCCTCTCCCACCAATGCCGCTGCGATGAGCGGTATAAGTATCTGGTTTGAATTCCTGGGACTCAAGCTCAAATTTGGCTCAAGCTTCTCTGTCATGGCTTTGACTCAGTGTGGCTGAGGCGGAGCATATTTATTAATTTTTGCTTCCGCTCTGAGACTTAGGGGTGTTTGGTCTGCGGAAGATAAAGGCGCGTCCCACTTCTCCTGTTTTCACCTTTCTTTCCTTCTACCACCACTCGAGCTGCGCTCGATATCTATTGCTCTTCATCTTGACCTCTCTGCGCTTCTGCTACTGCTACCACTTGCTTTAGACCCCACCTGCCTTATATCTACCCCGCTTCAGGCACTCTTACCGCTGCATCCCCCGCTTCATAACCGCCGTTTCCCCCTTTCGTCCCCTTATCGTCATCTTGTGAGTCGCTTCATTCTGGTTTCAACCAACGCTCACGTCCATCAACCAGCATGTCTCGTTCTTACACCTCAACTCGCGGCGCCGGCGCTGCTTCTCCTCTCCCAATCTCACCGGCTCCTTCGTTGATGAAGGATACCTCGAACTCGTATGTCCTTTTTCTCGCTCTCCTCTCAGACATCGTATGCATTCTAACTTGCCATTCCAGGTCGAACTCCTCACCACCGAGGCGGACAACTCATCCCAGGTGTCATGAATCGCCCGGGTTCTACTTTTTCGCGCGACGCGTCCGTATGGATACAGACGCGTCTTAGCGGCACGGGACTCTCATGACGCCACCACGTGACCTTCTCACGGTTGAAACCCGGCCTTGGATTCTACAAGCCGCAGACTCAGGGAGTCTGCGCCACGGAATACAGAAGACGTTAGGGACTAGGAACCCGTACAGACGGATTCTAGTCCCTGGACGCACCAAGGGCTGACACAGGAGAGTACACGGAGTACAGGAGTGGTTGCAAACCCGATCGGGGTTTGAACCACTGGAGACAATGACACTTAGGACTAGGAAACCCGAACGTCGGGTCTCCTAGGTCCACCGATGCCACGGAAACCAACACAAAGGAGTCCAGGAGCATCAGCGTTAATGCTCCTTAACGCTACGTTGCAGGAACTGATCGCGACTGACCGCGATCGCTTTAATTTATTAGAAGCCTATATAAGCACGGTAGAATCTCCATGTACAGTAGATTCTACCCTCGTCTAATCTCAGGCTTCTACCTTGGCTTGACATAGGCATTGTCTCCACTCTGTCCCGCTTCCCTCGCACCGTACTACGGGTTGTATCCACACCTCGGGTTTTGTACCTGAGTGGATATCACACCCTCTTCGACTCGTTCCGGGTTCCGCCTCGCATCCCGACCTACGACATACGGCCTCCTAGGGAGGACGCCGTACGACTGGTCCTACTGCTCGGGGAACACACGAGCTATTAGTGTCTATCGGGTTTCTCCTGGTTGGGGTTCTCGCCGGGTTACTCGCTGTTTAGCCGACCCAGAAGCCGTTGCTGACAGAAGGTAGAATCTCTTCTGCCAGCCCCGACAAACCGATACACGCTTGGAACGAGAAGATGGCACCTACCAATATTATGGTTGCGGGAAGCACGCCTGGACAGGGTGTTGAAGAGTGGGTTGGAACCCTACTCTGGTGGGGAGGATTGGTCGCAGGAATGGCTGCTCTGTGCGTCGCCCTGGTATGGACAACCCAAGAAGAACGGGTTGCTCTACCCTCGGGCGGCTACAGGCGGGTTCCAAGGCGCGGACCACACTCCCCTTGGATGAGAAAACTCCGGCGAGTAACGGAACATGTTGGAGCCTGGTTGGTGAAGATTACGGGACCTTCGGCTGGGCGCGGTCAAGAGGAAGGAAGAAGGAGGGCTCGCCCCACAGGGGGCCGAGACGGACCCAGGAGGGGAGACACTCAGAGAACAGGACATCCGAATCGGAACCCAGGGGTATCGATTTACACCGACAGGGGGCGACTATACCCTACGGTAACCAACCTGGATAGTGGGGCCAATATCTCCGTATACATGGATGACATCCTCCTTACGGGGTTGGCGCAACCCCGCAGGAACAGGAATCGCCCCGCTCCTCCTCCCAGTACTCCGGGTCTTCCAGGACGGATAATAGATGACGAGTCGGGGTCTACCCCACCTTACGAAGAAAGGCCGGGTTCCAACTCGGGAACCCGAACCACCAATACACGGGTAGAGGTGGTGCGGGGGCGACCCTAGAGGAGGAGGAACAACGAAGAACCCGTGGAACGGGTTGTACCCATACCCATACCCCTCACTCTCACCTACTTGTCGAAATCTCTTGGCGAAAACCCTTAAATGAAAACTTAATCTTGGCACACCAAAAATGGACAACACTACGCTTTCGCTGGATTTGGAAATAAATCGAAAATACAAAAAACATGTGTGGTCGGAGTACTACGGCGCGCGACCCTTCCCCTTGCCCCCACGACGCCTCTTGCCCAGAAGTCTACCCGCCTGACCAAAAACCTCGGACATCGTCAGGAGCGCGCTCTCCAGTTGCTCCTCACCCTCGACGTCCTCGGCGGACTGCTGCAGAATTTCCTCTACGAGGGAGGCGCGAGAGGCGGAGGCGATCTCCGCCGCAGGACGCGGACGGAACCCGAGGAAGCGGGCATCCTGAGGTGTTGGATCGTCCAACGTCATGCGGGATGATGACGCTTGCTGTTCCACGGGGACAGCAGCCGGCGCGGGTTCCAGCTCAGGATCGTAGTTCCGGGGGTCGGCGGCGATGGGTGGCTCCGGGGACGACATTCGCACGTCCTCATCCTCGTAGTCGAAGTTCCGAGGGTCATCGGCGGCCGCTGGTGCTTCGTCCTCGTCAGTCACTTCGACAACTTCGGGGCGAGACGTGTGTCGAGGATTCCGAGGACGCGACGTTCGACGCCTCTTGGGGGCCGGGGTTCCATTCTCGGAAGATTCGGGCTCTGCACTAGAGGATTGTGACGAAGAGCGATGATACCCCGAAGAACCCGACGCGCGAGGCTCGGGGCGAAGGAGAAGGAACTCTCGATAAGTGGTCGAGAGCCCTAGGAAGGAGAAGAAATGTTAGTGGATGTGGGAAAGGACCCAGGAAAATTAAAAAGATACGCACGGGTCTGCGTCAAGTCCGACCACCGAGGGTCGGGGGGCAGGGGTGAGAAAGAACCATCTCCGAGGTGCTCCCAGAGCAGCACCAGGAAACCGCCCAAAATCTCGTCATTCCCATCCTCGTACGCGTTGGAAAACCGGGTCCAGCTAGGACAAGTGATGTGTGCCGCCTTACAAGGCGAGCAACATCGAGGTGTCTTGGCGGCCAACGGACGTCCCGCCTCCAGGGTGCACAGTCGCCCGTTGTTGTTGCAATGTTTGCACGGCGGGAACAAGGTGCGAACCACCGCCCCTGTGGAGCGGAACCTCTCCGACGGAAACGACCGGAGGTGTTGCGAAGGAGCCTGCCCGGCAGAAGAACGTGCGCGGGCCGAAGGAATTCGTATAGTCGGCGGCTTTCGACCTTCGGGTTGCGTGGCGCCGTCCTTGTACGATTTTGGGCTGCGCGCCCGTTTGCTCCGCGCCTTGGTCCGCTTCCTCGTGGAAGGCGCAGGGGGCGGGGAAGGAGTGGGCACCAGAGGGGATTCCTCCGCCTCCAATACAGTGATCGGAGGTGGAGAGGGGGAGTGGACGACGGGAGGAGGGGGCGACGGCGTAGGCAATGGGGGTGGAGGCGGCGGGGGGTAGGGACGCGTCGATAAAGTCGCCGGGATGCAGACCGGCTGCGATTATCTCCAGATCCAACTCGTCGCCCACCAAGATGCGCCCCGGAGAGGCAGTCTCCTCGTGGTGCAAACATTGCCCGTCAGAAGAGGCGAGGCCTGTGGGGAAACATTGGGAATCCGGATGGTTTCTGCTTAACCGGGTTACGCACCATCGAGGAATTCGAGAATTCCGTCCGTCGCAAACCGAACTGCTTCGCCACGCGCCGAGTGGACCGACGAACCCGGAGAAGGTTGGAACCCGGAACGAACATCGGGTTCCCTTGTCGGGATGAGCCGAATGCGTGCGATACCCGGGGGCGCCTCGAAAGGCGCAGGGCCGTGGCGAGGACCTTCCTCGGGGCGACTGAATCCGATAAGCCGCGACCGGAGACCAGCCAAGCTTGACCTTCGGTTGGCCTCGAGTGTGTCCGGGTACACCTCGGGAAACAGCCTAACCAGGAGCTGGTCGTACCGCTCGGACCACGACACCCCGAACCCCATGCGGCTTAACCAGAAAAGAACCCGTTCCATGTGCAACTATTCGACGAAGTCGTCAACAAAATACTGAACGTTCAAGAGGATGGGGACGACCTACCACAACCCGGAATAGGTGATTACGAAGGCGGTCCTCGTGAACATGGTCGCGCCGAGACTGGCAGTATTGGTCGAACGAGAGCTCGAATGACAGCGCCATTCGGTCCAACAGTTCGTCGAAGATGGGAGGCATGGTGAGGTGCTCTGCTTGCCGGAGCCAGAAAACCCGAATAGGCCAATCCGCGGGGCCGCGCTCCTCGACACACCAGAAGGACAGCCAGGCGCACGCAAGGAAGTGCTGATGCGCAATCTCGTCCAAGGACCAGATTCGAGGATAGTCTACAATCCGGGAGCGGAAATCGGAAACGGGTAGTCGATGAGCGGGGCGGTAGCGAGCCGGAGGGAGGACAGACTCCAAGAAAATGCGAAAGCCCGCCCTGGCAGCGAAAGTCGCCAACCAGAGGCGGAGGAACCCGTCGGTTTGAGGAGCGGGTTCTGGGCCGGACACACCACCACCCACAGCGTCGAATCCGAAGGCCAGCATAACCGACGCGCCGTCGGAACGTTCATGGAAAAACCGATGAGGGCGGCGGAAGCCCTCCGCGCCATATCCCAGGGGAAGCGGGGTGCCGTCCGCGTTTTGACTATCCCAGTCGAGGCGGCGGCGAGGCAACGTCCTGAGATCGAGAAAGAAGCGGAGCCCGAGGCTCCAGAGTAACGCGAAGTCACGCAGAGGGGAGGACATGGTGGTGGAAAAAAGAAAGCGGCGTGCTGCGGAAGAACGGGAACGGAAGGGCTCAAGGTCCTGATTAAGTTCAGAACCCAGAGCCCATGTTTCAAGGAGGAAAGCTTAAAGTGCTTCGAAAAGAAGCACTAAGCGAGCTCTACTTTTGGAAGTAGATCAAAGAATCCTCCCCGGGCGCCATAACGACGAAAACATGTCACGGCCATCAAAACTTAGCCGGGGTAGCGGATAGGGGGTACGGCGGGTTGCATAACCCGGGCACCTCGACAGGGTCGAACCACGGAGGATAAGAAAATACCACAACATGGGGAGTCGAGCACCGAAGACAAAGGGGACGCCGGCGCGACAATAACCGATAGGCAGTAACAATAAGCCCTACGACCATGGTGTGGTGTTTACAATCCGGATAACGGGACCACCACAAAGGGAGAACGCTGGACATTTTGGATTGCGGGTTCCCGAACGGAGAAGACTGGAGGACGCCTTCGCGGGTAATAATCGATGGGCAGTGACAATAAGCCCCACGACGCAGGAAATTTTTGAAGGATAAAACTCGCCTTGCAGGAATTATTGGGAAAATGGGGACGGGGTACCTACGGGTCGTCGAGGACAACGACCTTGAAGAGGGGGGGTGATGTCATGAATCGCCCGGGTTCTACTTTTTCGCGCGACGCGTCCGTATGGATACAGACGCGTCTTAGCGGCACGGGACTCTCATGACGCCACCACGTGACCTTCTCACGGTTGAAACCCGGCCTTGGATTCTACAAGCCGCAGACTCAGGGAGTCTGCGCCACGGAATACAGAAGACGTTAGGGACTAGGAACCCGTACAGACGGATTCTAGTCCCTGGACGCACCAAGGGCTGACACAGGAGAGTACACGGAGTACAGGAGTGGTTGCAAACCCGATCGGGGTTTGAACCACTGGAGACGATGACACTTAGGACTAGGAAACCCGAACGTCGGGTCTCCTAGGTCCACCGATGCCACGGAAACCAACACAAAGGAGTCCAGGAGCATCAGCGTTAATGCTCCTTAACGCTACGTTGCAGGAACTGATCGCGACTGACCGCGATCGCTTTAATTTATTAGAAGCCTATATAAGCACGGTAGAATCTCCATGTACAGTAGATTCTACCTCGTCTAATCTCAGGCTTCTACCTTGGCTTGACATAGGCATTGTCTCCACTCTGTCCCGCTTCCCTCGCACCGTACTACGGGTTGTATCCACACCTCGGGTTTTGTACCTGAGTGGATATCACACCCTCTTCGACTCGTTCCGGGTTCCGCCTCGCATCCCGACCTACGACATACGGCCTCCTAGGGAGGACGCCGTACGACTGGTCCTACTGCTCGGGGAACACACGAGCTATTAGCGTCTATCGGGTTTCTCCTGGTTGGGGTTCTCACCGGGTTACTCGCTGTTTAGCCGACCCAGAAGCCGTTGCTGACACCAGGTCTACCACGCCTTCGATACCACAACCCAAATCTCCTATGACGTCAAGTGTATGCGCAACGCCATGCCTGGGTCCCCGCGGGCCGCGGACCTCCAGCGCGAGCTCGACGTACACCAATCCGTCGCCGCCCAGCGCGGGGTCGCCACCCTGAATTTTAGCTTCGTCGACAACCCCCCGGGCGGGCGGCGACAACGAATACCTGTTTCTAGTGCTAAACCCGGCAGCGGGCGATCTCAGCAACTCGATTCTGCAGCGCCAGATGTACGTCGACCGCCCGAGGCTCGTAAAAGAGTCGTTCTTGATGCTGGCGGATGCGGTGGCGGAGTGCCACAAACGCGGGCGTGTACCACCGCGACCTGCGCCCGCGGAATGTTTGGTGCGATGCAGAGGGGGGTAGCTTGCGGATTGCGAATTTTGAGAAGGCGACGAGAGAGGAGAAGTCTGAGGATTTCCGATGTGGGGATATCGCATATATGAGCCCTGGTATGTCGTTTCCCGTTCTCCATTCCAGTCTACCGACACTTATCACCTTTCACAGAATGTGCGAACTCGACAGGTGCAGGCGCCTCGTACTCCCCCCGCGAATCAGACTTGTGGGCGCTGGCCGTCATCCTTTTCAATATTGTCACCGGCAGCCGGCCCTGGTTGGTACCCAACGCATCTGACGAAAGCTACGCCGCCTACCGCGCCGACGAGGAGCACCACTTCATTGACACCTTCCACATCACTCCCGCCGCCAACAGTTTCTTCCGTCGGTGTTTCGCAGCGCAGGCTGCGGATCGGCCGACTCTGGATGATATGACCGTCGCCGTCCTGGAGATCGATGACCGGTTCTCGCTCAGTCGGAGACTGGTGGCTCACTCGCACAGCAAGCTGATCCTTCGCCCAGTATCGGGAGAGGTTATCGGAGACGTCCGGTTCCTTGATCGCCAGAGGCGGAGTGTTACGGCTCGCGCGCGCTTCATGAGCACCATCCGCCGCATGTAAGACGACTTTCAGAAGGAGGCAGGACTAGGCGGGAAGGGCGGTGGGGCAGAAAGGAAAGGAAATAAAAAAGCGTATAATGGAGGAAAATCACTTGCTAGATATATAAGTATACAAAACGCGGGTTCGTTGGATGGTAGATATGTCTGGACAAGTAGAACTGAAAAAATTGTATAAGCTGAGCAAATGCACCCTTCCACTCTTCGTTGGTGATCAGTCCTTATCTCAACTGGACTTGAGAAAATACGAGTTCGGGCGCACAAGCCAGGAAGACATTGTGGTATTAATTATTAATGGAAATGGTATATCGATAGCTGGTATGTAGTGCGTGTACGTATCCAGTCCAAAATTGATTCAAGTAACACGAACCGCCGACCGGACGTCAAGTTCAGATTTAGCCTGATTCTGGAAGCCCGAAGTTGAAATATTGGCATGCATCCGTTCCTTCAGCTAAGACTGTGAGCGCCCTCATGCGTATGATTATACTGTAAAAAATAAGTGTTAATCCAAACTCGTTGTCCTCCCCATTTGAGTTTTTCTTTTTGAACTAACAATAGTTATCACGGGTACTCAACCTGCGACGCTAGTGTCCCTCTACGTACGATCGGCAGGCCAGTGTCCACCGCCATCGTCAGCCGGTCCGCGGCTGTCTCGTGCCCAAAAAGCTCATTGGCTGTGCTCGTGGCGCGCAGCTTCGCGTCCTCGGGCCCGTACGCCGTGCTGATGGCCGTTGCGGGTCGAGGAGGCGGCTCCGCGCGAGGCCTGTGTGCGGCGACTTGCGGATCTGCATGACGGCGCCGAAAGTAATGGTCGCCACTGATACGCTGGATAACCCAACGAAGGTCATAATCAGTATACATCTGAATTGGACCTAGCAAATAGGATGGTACGCACCAATAAACGAACGCGAGTGTGAAGAGCAGGAGGAACGGTGCCAGCGGAATGCGCGACCCAATATACGGCCACGTATACTCCTGCTGGAGTGCCTCCGTCGGCTCGATGATATACGTCGTCGTCGACAGCGCAACGAGCGAGAGCTTCGCCCCGAATGCATCGGCGTACGAGCCTGAATAGAGGCCGGCACCTTCTATGCTCACGGGGACGTAGTACAGCGCCGCCCACGACCCGTCCGATATGCGCTGCGCTTGCTCGAGATCTGAGGGTGCGCTGGCCACGAGGGTGTAGCTGCCGTTGAAATAGCGGTAGGTCACGTCGAGCGACTTTATGTTACAGGTGAGGACATTGAAGCCGCCTTGGTTTCCGTGCAGGAAGAATCCTGTATCGCCCACGACTACATGTATCATGAGCAAGGAACGGATGAGCGGGGGAAACGCACCCACACTGCGATTCGCCGGTATTGTCGGTGTTGTAGGCCTGTGAGACGATTTCAACCCCGAATCGGAATTCACTGTGTCAGTGTCAGGGTGGAAGGAAGGAAGCACTGATACGGGACGGAACCGACGTAGCGTTGGCGTTTTCGCCAACAGGCCAGAGGGACACCGTCAGCGCTCAGCGGGCCCCCGTACATTGCGCTTGATGTGGGTTGCAGATATCGGTAAGCAGCGCTGTCGTATTGAAGTTGACGGCCGGGGGACAGTTTGTGATCAGCCCTGCATTCGGACCGAGGCTATTCATGTCTGTGAGCGTAACGGAAATGACGGCAACTTGAAATATATCATTATTAGCTTTGATGGCCTAGGTCTGGTTACTAGGTTCCATGCTTGGAATCTTGCATTGCGCCGTTACGCTGGTGCATGTGGATTTTACACCGACCGTCTTTGCGGTCCACCCTATTCGGCTGTCGAGGTTGGAGGTGGGCGGTACCATGATGGCGGGTTGAGTCGTCGGTGAAAGCAATAACTTGAACGATCGTCTTGGAGAGGCCGTTCATGGTGAGTATCTGCGAAGAGGACGCTTGAGGGTTTCCTGAACTCCTACAGCGCACAATCAGTATTTTTTGAACACAGCTGAGTGCTGGGTCTGAAAACGCACCCGCGGATAATTCCGCATTGGTAGGGCTTGTTGGGTGGCCGGTCTTTCGTCTCGTCGCACAACGTCTGGTTGACTCTCCGCCCAAACGAGGGAACAGGCCGTTCGTGGATAATCTCCGTCACTGGATACGGGACCGCCAATGACGAGGATCCCAACCACGTTTCCACAGCCGTGCTCCCATATCCCAAGCCAAGGAAAAATAACAGCATGAAGGCGGCGTGACGCAGCATGGGCGGAGTATGCAGCGATTTTCCGCCAGGAACCCCCCGCCCGAGCATATAATTCCCGCTCGTCCACAGCGCTGAAAGGTTCGCGCCGCTGAGCGTGTTCATCAATATCCCGAGCCTGAACCCACCACACGTCAAGCATATTTCAGGTGAATGAGCATGCCTTACTGATACGGCGTGGGCCTGTCCGTGCCTTCAACGCGCGACGCTGTGAGGCCAGCGCCCGGCCAGCGAATACGCGGCGAGTCCTATGACAACAGGTATAGACATGCTTACGACGACGGAAAACAGATGCGCGACGGCCAGCGTCGTGCCGAGCGGTGCAGTCGTGTACACCGCGCCATCGGTGATTTGGTGCACGCGGAATACGTGCACCAGCAGGCCCACCGCAACGACCGCGACGGTCAGGACAATCACGACGCCTGTGAGCCCGACGGTCCAGGCGGATGCCTTCGGGCTCGCCATCTTGTTGTTGTGGGTAAAGTTTTCATAAGTCGCCTTCTTGAGCTCGGAGCGGGTCGATGAGGTGCTGTTGCTCCGGCTTCTGGGAATGAGCCTGAGCGTGTCCGGGTAGGAGTCGTACTCGGTCGGGGTCATGGTGGCTGGCATGGAAGGCTCAGAAGCCACACCGTCCGAGGCGCGAGACTGGCAAAGGAAGAGGGAGGTTGCGGCGTGGATACCGCCGTCATCGCCAGGT